>CM035630.1:31166500-32416500 GCA_020496765.1 Gossypium stocksii
TTTTGAAAATTAATCATTTTATGTTTTTAACCTTATTAACATAAATTTTATATTGTTATTGATAATTCCAGATAAATTCAAAGGGCTGATTTCAATATCTCATGTTTTTGTAACTGAAAAGAAGAGAAAAATTAGTTCAAACATAGATAAAATAAAATCGACTTAACATGTTCAGCATTAAAATTACTGACTTATCCTATTCAACATTTTTTCTTTTTTGAAATTTTTTATTAACACTTATATTAAGCTATTGAACACAAAGAAAATTTAACACACCAAAATTTTTCCTTATCAATGCATTATAAAAGATGTCCCTTAAACTAGTTGAGATTGTACTAAATTGTAACAGCTACAATATAAAAAATTTAGCGAAAATAAAACAAGCACAAATAAAGCAAATATCATCTGGGAAACTATATCCTAGAATAGCCAAAAAAAAGGGTACCCCAAAAGGGTTAACAAAAAATATTGATAAGAAAAAGGAAATTGGCATGGCTTTAGAAGAAACAAAGATGGCTTGCCATTGTTAGCTAATGGTCATGTTCCAAAAAGAAAACACTAGTAGCGGAATTGCTGAACCTTGTGGAAGAATTTCACTAAAATCATAGTTACCAATGCCAATAAATTAACTTTTCTAATCTTCTTAACAGTAAAGTTTATGAACTGTAGCTAAATGATATATAGATACTTGGACAGGAAGCAAAATCAATTTTATAGGAAATTCCTCTTCTTGATTGTCAATATTCAGTGAGCATCCTATTAAAGAAATCATTCCAGCATTTGAACAACTTCCTGCAGTTGCTAAATCTAAATCAACAATAGCAACAATAACGTAGGAAAAATTTTAATGTAATAAAGTTAGGAATTCCCACCATTTGGTTCTGCTGATCCAATTACCGAGGATGAACATCTCCCATCCAATTTTGTCCCAATCGATTCAAGCAACTGTAAATCATTGTCTAAAATTTCAGGCACAGACTCACTTGCAGATTCAATTTCATTACAACTTTCTTCTATTGAGTCACAATCATCTTCTCCAACTGTAACACGGGTTAATGTTGTGGGTATCTGCTGACATGACTCTTCAATGTTTGCATTAGCATTTCTAGAAAATGATGACAACATGCCGACTTCATTCCCCATACAAGCAACTTCAGAAACTGTCTCAGCCCCAACTGCAGGTAAATTTTCAACATTTGCCTTGACAAGCATGCTCCTGTTGTTATGCTCCCTAGAAAGAAAGTAAGAGGATTCTCTTTCCATAAAACTCCGAGGGCAAGAGTGAAATATGTTATCTACCATGTGAAGCTGGCAGGACGAAGGCACATGGGCAGCATTTTCAATAACATCAGAAGTTACTTCTGAATCTTCAATTAACTGCTCACCCTCATCCTTCACAGCAGCCACCTTTGAACCTACCTGAGGCGTTTTGAATGTCCCAGCATTTTTCTCTATTGCCGTGTCAGAGGCAGCCACTGCTTTCACAGGCTCCAATGAAGATGGGAGAAGCAAATCCTGCACCACATCCTGCATTACACCTGAGTAGAACCTTTTGACACTAGCACCTACAGTCTGCACCTGATCCTCCACATATTTAACTGTGTCCTGTTCCCAAATATAATGAGTCAATGGAATTCTGTAATAAACTTATATGAGAGTACACAGGACTTAAGGGGGTGGGGAATCAAAGGCTACAAGTGAGTATCAAGCACATCAACATGGCATAACAAGGAAGGCTCTATACAGATACAAGTTAACTGAAATAAGAAGCCCAAACATAGTAATACATAATTTTGCAAGAAAGCTGTGCCCAAGACAGTTATATGGAACACAGCAAAAACAAGGGAAAAAGACCAAATGCTGAGAAGGTGTGACAACATTCTACCAGGGTTCTCATGAATTGAACGCATAGAACCTCCTTTGGACATGAAAAAGGTTGGGGAAGACACAAGAGAAAGATTATCGAATGGAGCATACCTGGTACATAATTTCTTCTGCCTCTAGGCACATGGCTTCAAATTTCTGATATACATGACCAACCCAAGTTATACCTTTTAAATCCATAATGACCATCAATCAACCTTAGCAGAACAGCAGTTGGATTTCTTCCACTGTCTTCTGTTTGCAATTACCTCTAAACGCTTATCTGAACATAAGTAGATTTAAATTACTAATCTCTTACAAGAACAGAACCAACATTTTAGGAAGCTCAGTTTAGACACACACGCATATCATAGCCCAACAGGGATATGCTAAATAACTTAAATTAGTATAATTAGATTTAGTCTTGCATTCACATGGTGCCAACTCTGACAAAAAGGAAAGAGTTAATCGGAGAAGGCCCTTAATCTAATTGCTCACCTAGGTAACCAATTTGAATGAACAAGGCCTTATACTGCATTTTTTTAAAAAAATCATTTAATGCCAAGACATACAAACAGCCACTGTCTGAATCTTATATAACTTACATTAGTCTCTTCGGAGGCCACCATGTGGTCTCCTCTCATGCTCAAACAACATCAAAGTTGAGCCAAATTTTATAATTTAAAAGGTAAGCAAAACAGAAAAAATCATGGAATCTTCATTGATACTCAATTTGTCCTAATTTCCAGTCTTCATTCTGCCAAGCCTCTAATAGATGCATAAACTTGTTAAGTTTTAACCAAAAGACACAAAACATGAATCACAGGAAAAGGTAGAAGACATTTTTTGGTGGAACCAAGGTATCTTTCATGTCCGTTTTATGGTCCATAGAAACTAATCCCACTGTTTTCTAAACCAGACCAATTGGATTGGGAACTAGCTGGGGTAATGGTCCAAAAAGGGGGTTGGACTAGTTGACCCACAAACCAGTTGTTTTTCCTATTTTTAAATTTTTTATTCAATTGAACCTGATAAACTGGTCAGACCAAGAACTGGTGGTTTGACCGGTTCGATCACTGGCCCAGTTCTGAAAACCTTGACTAATTCATGGTTGACCCTTCCAACAATGTCATCTTGGAAGTTTGAACTCAAGTCTTCCCCCTTGTAGTGCAATGTGAGTTGGTGAAGTGGGAGACACTTGATGAACACCCAGGATTCCAAACATGTATACTATGAAACATCAACTCTATAGATGCAATCGATGGAAAAAATGACACATATAGTAAAAAAAATTATACATATCAAACCCTAGAAAGATCAACAGAGTTTAGAATCAATAATTTGAAGCGAACAAATTACTGTTTTAAGCACACAAAGCCCATTAAAGCAGTAACAGCTCCAGCTAAAATTACATAATTGGACGCCATAACATACACTAAACTAAAACGAAAGATCATTTTAATCCAAAATGATAATAAGTTTAAGTTAGCAGGCAAGCCAAACGACATTAAAACCAGGAGCAAGACAAAAATAATAAAATACCCAGGAAAAGAAGGAAACCCAAAAATACAAAACAGAAACCCTTGATGGAAATTAATTAGATAGTGAACATACGTATAGAAGGCGAGAGAGAGTTTTATCTGAAATCCCCCTTCCAGTTTCCTCTTAAAACAATGGATTGAAGGTAGAGAAGATGGAAGAAAGCAGAAGCTAAATGATTGCTGGGTGGGAAAGTTAAATGGATTACGTTGTGTGGTCGGGAATCATAAAACACCCAAGCCAATATATTTTGTTTGTTTTATTGTTTAAAGCTTTGGGTTGAAGGGAAATGGAAGAAAGGCAGGGGGGGAAGTGGAGAGAGTTTTGATCACATGTTATTTAGTTATTGGTAGAAGCGTGTCCGTTCCGTTCTCTCAAAACCATAAAACTAAGGTTTACTAATGCCAATTGTGGGCCCACCCCCAAAAATATGTCTTCTTCTTTTTCTTTAATGCTTCATGGTGAGACTTGAGGGGAGATGTAGACCTCTCCATTTTCGTTCCACCTGTTATAACAATTTTTAATTAGGAGAGCCTAGTTATACTTTCTTTTATTTAAATATTAAATAAAATTAGGACATGATTTTTTTCCTTAAAAAAATTCATTTATATGGATGATTTGACTTTTTCAATTTTTTTATTGCCCCTTCAAAAAGGTTAAATTGCTTCATAACCTTTTCTTAGTTGCTATTTCATTTTATTCTCCTTCAACACCAAAAATAAATAGGTTTATTAGTAATTAATCCAAAAAGTTTTTCTACCAAAAAATATTTTTGTAGAACTGGAAATAAATTTTATTTGCTTTTCAAAAAATAATTCTTTTTTGTAAAATTCTTTTTGAAAAATTATTCTAACTGGAATAAAATAATTTTAAATATATATTTTAATATAAATAAATAAAATTTATTTTCAGGTGGAATCGAATCTTTTACAAAATATATTTTTTGGTAGAAAAAACTTTTTAGACTAATTGGTCACAAGCCTCTCTATTTTTTGTGTTGAAGGAGAATAAAAGAAAATAGTAAATAAGAAGGGGTTAACCCTAAAAGTCTATTTTTAGCAATAAATTAAAATGGAAAATTTCCATATTAGGTCCTTGAATATTTTAGGTCATCACAGTTCAATCTTGTGCCGCCAATTTGTCAAACAGCACCCGCAAAACAATGTAGCAAACATACCATTTTGGTAAATAATCTCATGGACATACTATTTAAGCTATTAATTATTATTATTTTATATTATTGAAGTAAAAAAACTAGATTTATAAGATTTTTATAAAATTATTAAAATTTTAATAGTTTTTAAATAATTTGCTATAAAAAGTTATAATTATTTAAAAAAAACTACATCCATGATAAATTTAGATAACCTTTGTCCATGTTTATTTGAACATGGACAACCATTTGTCTAGGTTCATCTTAGATATTTTTTAAATAATTATTAAAATATATTTTATTTTTGAGATTTTTAAAATTTTAAATATTTGTTGATATGGTAAAATATGGCACACCAAATATCGCTATCCAGTTGTTTCACCAGTCACGTCATCGCTTAAAAGTAGAAATTGATGGAATTTTTAATAGAATAACCAGGTCGTTATTTGATCTAAATTACAAAGACTAATTTGCTCATTTTTTGAATAAAGGGGACAAAATGCAATCCGGATTCTCGAACAAGAGCCTCCATGGTACTTTTGTCTAATTCTATAGTTTCACTCACTTGCATTAAAAAACTTTAAAAAAAATTCAAATAATCACTCACTTGCATTAAAAAAAACTTTAAAAAAATTTCAAATAATCATTCAACAGCATGTGTGGGTGTGGATAGAATTTTTAACTGAATGGTCAATTTGAACTTTTTTTAACTTATAGAGATTAATTGACCAATTTATTGAATAGATGAGGCAAATTACAATCCGTCTACTAATATAGAAACCTCCATAATATTTTTACCATATAATTATCTATAATCTATAATATATGTGTAGGAATTTAGAGAAACTTTTTAGTCAAAATAAATACATTTTATTATTCATTATATTACAAAATCTATATTGAAGTGAGTCTTTAGATAAAATCATATAAATATTGAATTAGATTTTGTATTTATTATTTTAAATTAATAATTAACTTCTTCACGTTCAACAAATATGATATCGCATGAAGGAAAAGACCTTTCGTAGAAATATTGAATAATTATAATTAAATAATCTGAATCCTCTTATTATTATTAAACTGGAATTAAATAAAATTTGTCAGATAAAATTATATCAATATTGAATTAAATAGACATATTTATTAGATAATTTACCACTTAATTAATATTACAGATTTAACATTATAAAATAAAATAGATGTATTAACATTCAACACTGACATTTAATGAAAAAAAATAGTTTTTAGATAGGTTTTACTTCCTTTCAAATGAATAAAAAATTAACTTTTACTTTTATGAAATATTCAAATGATAACTACTTCGAGAGGAGATGGTAATGTCAAGATAATAGCAAAAAACAAATGAAACATCATTTTTAACAATGGTGAGCTAATATTATAACCTGTATTTTAAATTAATTTTTTATTCAATTTATTTTTAAATTTCAAGAATTAAAATCAAGTTGGGATGTTGAATCACATTTTGAAAAAGTTTAAAGATTTCTTTTATATTCTGAAAAATTTTTTCATTTATGCCCTTTAAAATATTTAAAATTTTAATTAGTAAAAGTAAATTACATTTTGACCCTTTAAAAATGATAAAAATTTAATTTAATCTTTTAAAACTTATAAAGATATAGGCTATTAAAATGGTGAAATTGTATTTTTACTATCGTAAAAATTACAAATTAATTTCGCCCTAGTAAAAAAATTTCTGACTTCACCCTTATATTAATTTTAATTTTACTTCATGCTATTTTTAAATTTTTATTATATATAATTATAATGTTATGACAAAGTTCGTTTTACAATGGTAAGTTATTATTTACTATTATAATGTTATAGTTGCTCATTTAATTTGTAATCTTAAAGTAATTCGATAACCACTTTATAAATTAATCTAAATATAAGTGGCAAAGTCAGAAGTTGGCAAGAGCTTTGATCCCCCTAAAATGAATTTTTTTTCATTTAGACCCTTTATAATTTATAAAATTTTAAAGTAGTAATAGAAAAATTACACTTTGGCCCCTCAAAAATGATAAAAATTTGATTTAATCCTTTAAAAATTATAAAGATGTAAATTTTTAAGATGGCAAAATTACATTTTACTATTGTAAAAAATATACAATTTAATTTTACCCTAAAATAAAATTCAACTTCACCCTTGCTAAATATATTCAAATGAAGTGGACATTTTACCACCCGTTTGCACAAGCAACACAATTTAGTTGACTAATAAGAATCCATGTTGATCTAAAGTTGTGACAAGGACGATAGATTGAGAATATTTCAATATTATTAGTATTTTTAAAACTTAAATCTCATTTTAATTGTTCTTAGAAAGTTGAAGTTTTTAATCTGTCTAAATATAATTTTATGATAATTGTTTTTACAATGTATTTTTTAAAATTTATTAAATATTATTTTTAGAAAATAATTGAATATATTCTCAAATTTTAATAAAATTTAACCAATTATGCTTTAAACCTAATTTTTAAATGATTGTTTAATTTTGATTAAATATTAATATTTTAACATTAAACTCAAAAAACAATAGTTAATTTAATACTTTTTTACATTAAAATAATAATTATTGTGTTAATCACCAACTGCAATTAAATGAAAATGTGAAATTTGTATTCAATTAAGTGTAACTTAATTGAATACAAAATTGAAAGGTTCAATTTTTTAATTTTAAGAAAAGTTCAAATATAAGATGAATATGTATTAAGTTAGACAAAGTGGATAAGGATTATCTAGAAATGCTATAAATTTAGCCGAGAATCCCAAGCTTAATTAAGATATTTGCTTGATTCAAATAAAAGGATGAGATATTGTCTAAAAGTTAGACTATCATTCGAAGATGTCCTAATTAGATGTTTATGTAATTTGGACATATTTTGGCCTAGTTGTTATAAGGATTTATTTTGCAATCAAATTCAGCTTTTTCGAATAATGATTTTGTGGAAAATTGCATTTTAATATGATTATAACAACCTCCAAAGTGGTGAGATAGAGCTTTACTTGAACGATTTCTATTACCCTATTGCAAAATCATGTATTTCAAATAATCCACATAGTTAATGTTAAATTGAAATTTCCTTCATGAAGTTTATAGGAAATCAGTAATAGCTTGTTTATTTACAAGGATGGGTTTTGATTAGCCCTTTTGGGGTAATAGAAATCCAATACACTTAGTATTTTGTAGAACAAACCCAATTTATTTAATAGATAAATGAATTAGTAGAGGCTTGGTTCTAAAAACACTAAAATCGACATATTAGTGAAGCTCAATGGAGGATAGCCAAGTTAAATTGTTTAACCTAACTTAACCTCCAAGTAACCGAGTGTATTTGTAACACCTTACACATGACCCGTTTGTCTAGTTCGAGCTACAAGATGTCACATTCATCGTTGGAGCGACTACGATCAATTTTATTCAACTTTAAACCATTGTAAGATTTAATTCAATCCAATGAGCATTAATCACAATAATCAACCATTTACAAGATTTATACGAGCTCACAAAAGCTCCAAGAACTAATCCAAGGTTGAATATAGACCAAACATCCATCACATGTACCAAATTCAACAAGAGCATTCACTTAAGAACAAATCAAACTTAACTAGGTACATGCCAACTTAGAAAAAAAAAAAAAAGGGATATACATACGTCGATGAGTTTGGAATTGTTGACTGGATGTTGAAATCGTAGTTCAAATATCTTGAATTATACCTAACTTGTAACACCCCCAAACCGTATCCATCATTGGAATAAAGTTACGAGGTATTACCGGAGTTTATAGAACTTTTTTTTTTCAATTTAATCACATGAAAACTCGTTTTATAAGAAATTGTACAACTTAAATTTTACCACTCTTCCATAAGCACAAGCTTATTTTCATTTGATCATTTACCCTTTCAATGTATCATATAATAAACATATTATCATTTAACCAATAACTTGGCACTTGTCTAAGCATCAACAACAACAGTTGTTAGCATACTTGAACATATTTCATATAATTTTAGAATTGATAAACTCATTTTATCAACATATCATACTTGAGATTATTATTCATCACGGCTTACCTAATTTCCATGTATCAGCATATTAAAGATAGCCACATATTCATGTATCATGATACATATTATTCTCTTGCCATTTCTTCAAAAACATAAATCATTCATTATACCAAAATTTCATGTATCATTGCTTTCATGAATTTTGCATATATTTATTATAGGACAATTCATAATCTTAAATATGCATAATTATCAGGTAAGTTTCATATACATGTATGATGTATTTTCCATGTCATATTTTAAAATATCGAATAAATATCGTTTTCGTGTATTTCAAGTTCAATTTCGTGATTATTGTTTCGTGCTCAAATTATTTCCATGTCGGGGCTTTATTCATTAAGTCATTCGAAATTTCATCGTCATACAATTAATATTATTAAAGTATACGAATCTATAATCATGGATGCATATATTCATCAATAAATTCCATGTACAAATATCATCATCTTATATTTCCATATATATCCAGTATCACTGTCATTTTTTTTCATGTACTTCAGGAATATATGTTCGAATCTTTTTATATACATATTTCCTTTCCTGGTCAGGGTTCTTACCTACTGAATTTATCAGAATATCAATAGTTAAAATCATATAGTATACTTAAAATATGCAAATCATAATCCATTAATTCACATTTACCCTTTTTAGCTACGTGTTTACCATCTTCTATATTTATTCCGTTGAATTTCTCGAAATTTCGATGGATTTCCAAAAGTACACTCTTGGTGTACAATCTCATTAACCGTCAATTCACACAGGTGTACACTTTTAGTGTACACTTCCGGGGCCATCAATTCATTTACATGTGTTGCCATGGTATCTTTCAACCATGGTCTTATTCATTTTCTCAATATGTTGCCATGGTATTTTTCAACCATGGTCTTACACATTTCATTTCAGTAAGCACACTCCCGCGAACCTCACTCTCCCGCGAACCTCAATTTTTGGCACACTTCCGCGAACTTCAGCTCCCATGTATTCTTCGGAAGGGCCTATACACATATATTCTTCGGGAGAGCCACCTGCACACTCCCGCGAACCTCATTTCCTATATATATTCTTCGGGAGGGCTGATATTAGGATTACTCTTCCGGGCTTAATCCTTTTTCCTGTATTCTTTGGGAGGGCTAATAATAGGATCACCCATCCGGGCTAGATCCTTTTTTTACCGTCAATTCCTTTTCCAATGATCCATCGAATTCCATTTCATTCAATCGGAATTTATTTTCCCTTTATATAGAGTATTATCAATATTTCATCAATTATCATGCATTGATCATTCAAATCATATTTTCATCACATAATCACATATTTCAAGCATTTAAAAATACAATTCAAGTTACAAGAACTTACCTCGTTGCTTGTTCGTGTTTATAAATTCATTAATCCAATATATATATATTTTTTCACGTTCAAGTCTCACATTTGAGTCGTTTGGATCTTAATAAATAAATTTGACCATTGTTTTCATTCATTACATATTCTAATACATTCAATTAATGCTCTAGGCAAAATTACCATTTTGCCCCTAAACTTTTAATTAATGACGATTTTACCTTTAAGCTCAGAAAAATAAATTCTTGCAATTTAATCCTTATTTCCAACCGTTATCATCATACATATTAATAACAGCCCATAAATTCTATAAAATATCAGAATTTTCCATAATGTCAACACTTTTCAATTTAATCCCTAAAACATTTTTTTTCCCAATCTTGAACTAAATTAATAATTTCATTCAATTTTTCAATTTAAATAATGAAATAATCCATTTCATGCAATTTGATCATTTCTAATATTTTTATAAAATTGCCCATAAAGTTTTACTTTATTCAATTTAGTCCCTAAGCCTAAAACATACAAATTAGCCATGCTAACTGAATATTCATACATATTTTCCTCCTCCTCCACTCCATTCCACATCCTTAATTTATATAACATGCTTATAAGTAACATTATCAAAACTTTCACTATTTACTTATATGTATTTTCAAAACTGTCCATTTGAGTCATAGTCACTAAATTATTTATATCTTGAGCTACAGAACTCCAAATTAAGATCCGCTAATTTTTCCTAAAACTAGACTCACATATTTTCTTACCATAATATTTTCATAATTTTTGGTTTAGCCAATTAGTACAGTTTATTCATTAAAATCTCCCCTATTTTACTGTTTGACAGTTCTGACCACTCTTCGGTAAAATTTAATTATCTCTTTGTACAGAATTCAAATGATGTTCTCGTTTATTTCTTATAAAAATAGACTCATTAAAGAATCTAACCATATAAATTATGTCCCATAATAATTTTTATACAATTTTTAATGATTTTTTCAAGTTAGAATAGAGGATCCCGAAATCATTCTAAATCAGTCTAACAAAAATGTAAATATCTCAGAATACAGAATTCATTTACTTCTTCTGTTTCTTTTATATGAAAATAGACTCAACAAGCTTTAATTCCATATCTTACTCAACTTCTAATTCAGCTTCTATCATTTTTTGTGATTTTTCAAATTTAGCTTACTGCTACTGTTCAAAACTGTTTTAGTGCAAGATATTAATTACTAAGTTTATAACACCCTTATTTCCTTTCTCTACAATATTTCCCATCACTTTCTCTTATTTCTCTTCATTAATATATAAAAAACATAGAACCATAAATAAGAAAACTCTACTTTAACATCATTTCCATGCTTTTTCAATAATATCAAACTTAAAAATATATTGAAATCTTGATATACTTACCTTGTCTCATTGATTTCAATCTTTAACTTGATTTTTCTCTCTCCTCCAGCTTCTATTTCTTGAATCCAACTTCATATTCTAACTCCCCATGGTCTCCTTAACATTTTTCTCTTTGGTAGCTATGGAAATTCTCTTGATTTCTAGGTAAAATTAGTGAATTTTTGGTGGAAGGACCAAATTGTAAAGAAAGTAAAACTTTCTTTCTTTCTCTCTTCCTCTCACGTTGGTGCATGGAAAATGGTGGGTTGATTTTTTTTTCTCCCTTTCTTCCTTTCCACACACATATATATATACTAAATAAAATAATAAAATAATAATAAATATCTTATTAAAATAATATTTATCCAATTAAATAATTATAAAATATCACCAACATCATCATTACTTTCTAGATTTCTCTCTCTTCCAATTGACCATTTTGCCCTTCATGATCTTTTAAAATTTCATCATTGAGTCATCACTTAATTTGGTAAAATTACGATTTAGTCCCTCAAAATTCTTCACCTATTCAATTTGGTCCTAATTCATCCATTTTCCTTAGTTTCTAGATTATTCCACCCTTAAAATATTTGCACTATTGGTCCTTCAACTTTTCTATATTTACACTTTAACCCCTTAAACTTTGAGTATTTACTCTTGGGCCACAAGACTTTTCTCACTTTTATGATTTAGTCCTTTCTTAGATTAATACATCATAATATACTTCCTACATAGATTTTGTTGACACAGCTCAAAATTTCTCTTTTTATCACTTTATTTCCTTACTTAACTATATCAAGGATAATATCTTACTTTCTTACTGTAATAATTTTCGGGGTATTACATAACTTGTGCACGAAAAATAAACCATATGTTGAGCAATGGAACTCAGTAGTATTTCTATGATTCAAATAAAAGAAGTGTAAGTTGAGAAAAGTGTAACATCTGACTAATATGTCATTCATATCAAGTAGGAAACCAATTCATTTAGTATTGCAATAGAAGTGATCAATTTCATTTACATGCCAACATCTATAATAAAACCTTTTTAAAACTCAATACCAATCATGAATCAAACATTTATATCATTAACATTATAACAATCAATTCCATGTTCATTCCACAACAATAAACCATTTAAGAATCATTCAAGTCTATTTCTAAAGTCTGTCGACTCATTCATATTCATTTTAGCCTCCCCTACGGCTCGTTTCCAATTTATTCACATAGAATTTCATATATTTCCTTTATCATGATCCTCATATATATATGCATAATTGATTCCATAGCATTATACTATTTCATTTTGATATTTTTTATCAAGTCGCAAACTTATACCAATTTCACATAACTCATTTCATTACCATATTTTATTATCAATCTATTTCATTTTCAAATTTCCAATTCCAATTATAATTTCACGCCCAATGGAACCATTCATATTTCCGCATATCATATCCTGTAATTATTTTTAATTACATATCATACTCTGAATTCGGTCGTATTTGCATACTCGTACCCTGTACAATGTTCTTATCATATGACAATGATTTCATTACAACTCAATCCAATTTATATATATATATTCACATTCAATTTTAGAATAATAATTCAATTCATCATCAACACACAATGTCTCATGATAAATGTGTCTTATGAATCATTTTAAATATGAACAAATAACTAGTTTAGGAATATATCATATTAACATGCTATTTCTCGAATTGAATCGTTGAATTCGTCACAATTTCATATTAATCTTCCGGACTTACAAATTTAGTTTACAATTTTTTTTTCATTTATCATTATAATTTTACATATTAAATCCTTATTAACTTAACCTGTACACTATAACACCCATAACTCGTTTCTTTCACTGGAATAAGGTTACGGAGTATTACCATACATATTGAAACTTTTCATTTCAATTAGCATCTAATCATAAAAATAATTTCATAAATTCAAATAAGATTTAACATGAAAGAAATCAAATATTTACAGGCCTTAAATCGAGCCTTTGAAGTCTTAAAAATAAGTTACGAACATTTAAAGATCAAATCGGAATAAATTAGAATATTCAAGGAAAATTTAAAAAAAATTCAAAACAAGGGTCACACGGTCGTGTGGCCAGGCTGTGTGGCACTACTCAAGCCGTGTGGTGCAGAGACATAGCCGTGTGGCCAACCGTATCCCAGACCGTGTATCATTCGAAATGAATCCACACAGTTGTGTCGTAGGCCGTATGCTAGCCCGTGTAACAATCGAAATACTCTTACACGACCGTGTCTCAGACCGTGTGGATACTGCACTTAAACATGCTAAGGGCACATGCCCGTGTGGGTTGCCCATGTGTGACACACGGCCGTGTGACAACTCGTGTCCCAGGTCGTGTGTATCCAAAATTGACCTAAAACATGCTTTTTTTTTCTCCCGTATGTATACATACCTAAACATACTCAAACATACAATCAACTAGATCATTTGACACCTTCAATATCAATCTACTCATGTAATATAATCAATCCTAAGCCTAACCAATATGTCATCGTAGATACCTCAATATTTCATTACAATTCACTTCTATATTTTCATATACAAAGCACAACTAACACATCAAAATCTTACATCTATATCATTTCATATTAGGTCATTGAAGTACAACTTTGAATCAATCATGCATGCCACATATAGTTGTTCGAACAAATTATATTAAAGCATAACACTTACAACCAAAAATAAATTATGAACCTTTGCAAACATAGCCAAATTATCCTATTACATGCCATATAAGCCAAGTTAAATTTCAAAATCTACCAAAGAGGTCCTCGGATAGTGTGATTCTTCGAGTTGATCCGATCTCTCGACCCACAAAACATATCTACAAGAAATAAGGCAAACAACACGAGTAAGCATTATGATTTAGGCATGAAAAATTTACCAAATGTGAGATTTTTACTTTCTAGAAAAAAGTATCAATACTATAGATAGAAATATTGGTACTTTACCAAGTGAACAAAATTCTCAAAACGACGGAATTTCAATTTGGTATTGATACCAAAGTAAAGCATCGATACTTAATCGCAAAGACAGATACTTTATAAAAGTATTATAACGGCCCGATTTAGACCCTAATCGGAACGATGGTTTTGGGACCACGAATCCGAATCAGAAAATATTTTAAAATTTATTTTTTGTGTTTATTTTGTGTGAATTTATATCTGTGAAATTTTTGTATTTTAATTTTATTGTTTGGGTGTCTGAATAAACAAAAGGACTTAATCGCAGAAATTAAAAATTTGATAGTCCTAATTATAAGGGCCGAATGGATAATGACTTTTTAGGTGGAGGTATTTATGTTGCAAATACCCCTTTTTTTTAGTGGAGGCCGAATATGTCCATATTGTATGTGTTTAAGCCATTTATATTAAAAGGGCAATTTAGGAAACCAAAATTTTTAAGTTAAAATATTATATCATAAAACATATCATAAAAACTTTAGTGCTTATTTTTCATTCCACCATAGTTGAAACTAAACAAAAGAAAAAGAAGCAAGAGAAGCTAGGGTTCGTGACTTTCAAGCTCAATCCAAGGTAAGTTTTAGCTCGATTTTTGGTAATTTCTACGTTTTTGAGATTGTTGCTTCGAGTATTACAAAACTCATGCTTAAATTTTGAATTTTGATGGATATTTTGAATTATGCCATTGATGAGAGCTTGTGATTTTTATTGTTTGATGATGAAATACGAAAGATAGGTGTTGGGTTAACATACTTTGTATTGGAATTTTTGGATGATTTAGAGTAATTAATACTTAACTGCAAAAATAAAAATTTGAAGGACTAAAATGTGAAATTAATGAAACATGTGGACTTTTATGGACACTAGCTATATTCGACCAAACTAAGGTGTTGTCAAATTTTGTGTATTTTGGTGTTTTGTGCAATAGGGACTAAATTGTAAAAAGTGTAAATGTTAGGGGCAAAATGGTAATTTGCCCATTTGTGTGTTTTGGACTAAATTGAATGAAAATATGTTGAATGAGCTTAAGATCAAGAGCCAAAGAAATTGGACTTGGATCGGGGGAAAACGAAAGTTGTTGACTAGCCGTCCCGTTTTTCATCGTACGAGGTAAGTTTTTAGGCAAATGGATATGCTTAATTTCAATTATATGCAAGTATATATATGCTGATTTTGAACATTATGTGTTATAAAATGGGATGGTCGAATGGAAATATGCCCTGGAATTATATGTTCTACTGTAATTCGATTAAGTTACGATAGTTGGAAAGTCGATGTGATCTCTAAGAAATAATTTGGTCTCTCAAGATTTGAAAATGTGTATGAATCAACTTTGCATCAGTGATAGTCGGGCTCCGTGCCTAGCAGGCCTCGTGTCAGTGGGTTACATCAGGCTTTAAGCCTAGTTGGCCTCGTGCCGGTGTGAAATGTCAGGCTATAAGTCTAGCAGGCCTTGTGCCGGTGAGTTTTATTAGGCTTGGCCTAGCAGGTTTTATACCAGTGTGATATCAGATATGTAAAACGAGCTAAACGGTTTAGGCATGTGCTAAGTCTAATGTCTATGAAAATAAGGTAAGTTTAATATTTGAAACGATGATCTAAGATGTATGTGATGAAAAATGTAATTACAGATAAATATGAATGTTCATAATCGGCCAAATAAGGTATAAGTGATGTTGGGAGTGAGAATTACACATATGTGACTATGAGTGATTTTGCATTCGGCTATAGGATGTTAAAATACTAATGTGTATGTAATGATGTACGAATTTACGAGTGTGATATATGTACAGTTAGTAGGGTTTGGATTGATTTAATAAATTGATAAAAATGCTAATGTTCTTTGGTATATTATTATTATTTTGCCTAAGACTTACTAAGCCATAAAATGCTGACTTTGTGCGTTACTTAACTCTGTTTTATAGATTTTTGAATCAAGTTACGAGCTCGGGGAATCGTCAGCAAGTCCATCACACTATCTACTGCTTCGGTACTTAAATAGTTGAACTCAAATTATGACATGTATAGGCTGGAAACTATTTTTGAAGTTATGGACTTTGTTATGTATAAACCTAGCCATGCGAAAATGGCTTAACCTTTATGTTTGAATTTAGTTATGCTGCTATGGTATACATGCATCTTGGTTTGACGCTTGTGCCGTGAATGCATGCTGTTCGTGGTAGGTATAATATGCTTGGGAGATGGCTTAATTTTCATGTTTGACTTTTGTCATTTTTGCTAAGGTTAAATTTGTTTGGCTAAGGTATATTTTTGTGCTTGGATGAACAAAATTGAGATATGTGTTTTGGTGCATATAGAAGTTGAATGGCGAATTGGATATGATGTGAATAAATCGGTCATGACTTATGCATAGGCCTAAATAATTAATTTCAATGTGGTTTTTGCTATATTAAAATTACATGTAAAATTTAGCTATTATATTAGGTGAAGATATTGTAAGCAATTTAACAATAATACGTGACTTAGCATGAAAGGATTTTGGGTCATAGTCGAACATGAAACTAGTTGATTTGTTATGATCATTACACGGCGTGAAGAGCATGTTTCAGATGCATATATATAGTTAAGGTCTTGTAATAAAAGAAATGATCTTGTTTAGTTGAAAAGTGTTTCTAATTAACTTAGTAGAAATTTGGTGGTATACGTGATTTGGCTACCAAGAATTTACTATTAAAGTTGAATCATGAATATCAATAAGTGGATAGTAGTTAATGATGTCCGAATGGTAATGATTTCTTGGGTGTTGATTATGTAATCTTTGACTTATGGATTAACATAAGATATGAGGGTACTATCGAGTAATTAAAATTCAAAGCAAGCAAATTCCATATGTCTTTGTCTGAAGCAGTATACGTAGTGGGTTATGAGGTGTAAAATGTCTTATATAATGTGTAAAAGAATATTTATGTAAATTTAGTTGATTTTGTGCATAACTACATAAACGTCTAGTAAAATGTATGACTAAATTGTTGATAATTAAATGTTGTATATATAAATGCAGTATGTACAGTAAGTCATATGTTCAAATTTATTTTGTCCTGTGCATGCAGAGGTACAAACCAATGTACATTCTGAAATAAAAAATTTATTGTATCTAATTTGTTTAATTATAAATGACTTGGACTTAAATGAATATATATATATATATATATATATGTGTGTATATATATATATATGAATGTTTGAAATTGTGTCTTTGGTCGGTAATGCCTCGTAACCCTAATTCGGCAACAAACACGGGTCAGGGGTGTTACAAGTATTAATATGAATTGACTTAAGTCCAAAATTTTGAAAATGGCAGAATGCCAAAACAGTATTGATACTCAATTTGGTATCGATATGTCCTAATAGGGGTATCGATACCTTATTCCAAGTATCAATACCTGTGTATTTTAACTTGATTTTAGAAACATTGAAGCTCGATTGAGTTTTAGTTTTGCTTATATATTGTAATACGCATGCATTTATAATTTGAATTGATGATTTAATGGATTGCTATTGAGAATTTAATATGATTTGATCCGATAACAGAAGTAGCATTCTTTAACTCAGGTCCGACGATCGAGCCGAGTGAAAGGTTTTATAATTCTAGAGTTGGTTGAACTATATCCATAATATTGGCTCGATATTGGGAATCCTCCATCAATAATAAGATCCTTATTTTTGTTCTAAAATCATCAATTCATGCCACCAACACAATAGTTTTTTTTTTTTTTTTTTTTTTTTTAATGAAATGTGCTTTTTCACATCTATGAATTACTGGAATTAGGGTTTTCTTTAAGGAATATGTTCTCTACTAATACTTCATTTCTCAATTTTCAAACAAGAGCCAATTATCATTCTTTATAAGCTTACATGCCTAATTGGTTAAGAGAACTTGGCTCATGAATTCAATTTTCCTAAAACTAAGGCCTCATTCATTTTTGGGAGGCACAATTTGTTCCAATGGTATGTCATTATTTCTTTCTTTTTTATATTCACTAGAATTCATACTAAACATATGATGAAATACTAAACTCTTTTAATAATAATTATAATTTTAAACATTTTTATGAAAAATTAAAATAATTATATGTTAAAAAATTAAAAAGTTAAGTAATGATTTTTTTTTGTTGTTGTTGTGGTAGCTATTTGTTGTTATAAAAAAATATTTTAGTGGGTAATTTTTTCCAAAATAAATGACATATTTATCCTAGTTATATACAAGTATATTATAATAATATTTTGACTTTTTTAGTGATTTTATTAGTATCACTAAATCATAGTGACATTTTAATTATCAATAAGTGAAGTTTTCAAACTGCAAAAACAATGTTAAAAAGTAACACATAATTTAGTGCATAGTAAAAAAATATATAAGAAATACAAAAAAAAAAAGTTTTAACAAGTTTGCAAAATTAAACAATTTTAACTATGGAGTTAAATGAGATAACAAGAACATCTTCTACTTTAGTAAATGATCGAAGGTTTGATTCTCTTTCTGAGTATAGAGTAATTTTAAAATTTATAGCCAACATTTATACTTATAGAACGCAAAAAATTAATCATTAAACTCATCAACTAAATACTTAAAAAAAAAAAAAACCATGGACAGTAAGTTTGCTTTAATTTATCAGGCATGACTCTTTGTTCAATGGCACCTTTCCAGTCTCCTCAGTTTGCAGAGCCAATGAGATATATGCAGGTTTGTAATCAAGTCAAAAGTCAAAACAAGGTCAGACTAAATCTCCAACCATTTTAAAGCATTTCATGTTTTAAGCAAGTTATATAGTTAAAACAAAGGATTTTTTATGGTGTAACTAGTCAGCTATCATTCTTTGTGTTGTTACCCAGTACTGAACATCAGAAAAAAAGAAACCTGAACATCATTTGGTCTTCACCATACCCTCAATTTCTTCACAGTAGTCTCCCAATGAGACTAAAATTCATGATGACACTAGAAAGAAGGTCTTCAAAGGTTTTCGGTTCGAAGTTTGAACTCATAAATGCTTTCATTTTCAATGGAAAATACTCAAACATGCTGATGAGGCACGGTTGCAGTCATGGTCATGTGCCTGGGATCAGTAAGCAATGTTTTCATATTGACAAAGCCAGCTTCTCTCAATCTTTCTTCCAGATCAGTGAGGTAGTATTCGTTCAAGAATGGTTCCGTACTCTTCATTAATGTGAAAAGAGCTGGAGACAGTTCCTGAAGGATCTTAGACTTGGGCTGCAAAAGCAACAAAGTTCAAATGAGAATGAGTTGTACGTATAGAAGCAGAAATGAAGTTATTTATTTGTAAACAAGTTAGGTTGTAGTATGTTACCGCCTGGTCGGTTATAGCAAGTGTGCCTCCAGGTATAAGCAATCGGAATGCTTCATTCACTAAAGCTATTATTGCTCTTTCAGGACATTCATGGAACTGCAGACAAACATCCCCAACAAGCTTTTAACAAGCTGTTTAAAAGGAACAAGCTTTTAACAAGCTGTTTAAAAGGAATGACTTAAGCAGGCTGAAGAACAGGCCATACCACATAAGAAAAAGAAACAAGATCGAAGGATTTGGATGGCAAGCCAGTGTTTTCCCCGGCTGCATGTATCCATCTGATGGGGTTCTTTCGAGGGGGTCTTTTCTTTTCCTTATATTGAGCTACTGAAAGGAAGTAGGGTGACAAATCCAGTCCCTGCATGCAGTAGATCCGATCAGCATATATATTATCTATGTTAGGGATTATAAAAACGTGTTGTGTTGTGTTGTGGTGATTTATATACTTGCATCAAATCCATGGTGGTGAAGGAAGATGTGTAATATTATAGCACTTACAGTGACTTTAGCCGAAGGAAACTCGTCGGCAAGAAATCTTGTACTCACACCAACAGAACATCCAATGTCTACAATATTTTGAATCGTGACATTTCCCGAATGCTTCATGTGATGTTGTTTGATTGCTTGAACCCAATTCCCACGCATTTCTTGAGTTGCTTCCTCATTTGATGGAGCATATGGAATAGCTCGTCTTGTCATAGACATGGTTGCCACCTCCGCTTCAGCTGCTGCCTGCCATACACTATTTTTAATTTGTACGGCCAAACTATATTGAAAGATTAAGCTCCTAAGAAATGAATCCGCTATCATATTTATGTATTTTTCATGGACAAATTAAATCAATGATTCAATAGGACTGTAGTGTTTTTCTATTTGTAATTTGATCCATATGTTTTAAATATGTAACATTTATTATATAAAAAATGTCTTGAAAGTTATTGCAATTTAATTCGAAAAAAAATATTTTATTTCAAAACGATAAAAACCTTAAAAATATTAACTTTTTTAAACTGTAAATGTTAAGTCTATTGTAATTTGGTCTTATTGTATTCTTTTTAATGATATAGGGACTAAATTCATCCAGAGACTAATTTGTTTAAATATTAGATTATAATTTTTGGAATTTGGTGATTGCAAATTAAATACATGGTGAAAGCATTAAAAATAAAAACAGGGGAAAGCTAAATTGGATACTTACCAGCCATGAAAGATTGCCCTCGTCATATGCATGAAAAGGACTCAGATAATCTGTACACAATTATATAGCTTTTAATTTGGACTGAATACCTTACAAATAAACAAATAAATCCCAAGGTTTCATAAATCATTAAAAGAAGATGAGAAATGCATACAATCAGGGTATTGAAGAGAGGTGTTCTGAATGGTGTTGAGCTCCTTATATACATCCGATTCCAGAATCTCCTTCGTCATCTCCCTCCATGGAATGTTGTTCTTCTCCGCTGTACTGTTGGAATATTGTATTCCATTATTTTGTATACACATATACATCAAAAACACACAGACACGAAAAAAAAAGAAAAAAAAAGAAAAGAAAGGAAGGAACCTGATAAGGACTTGTCGGGCACCAAGCTTAAGCAGGGAGTAAAAGGGCTTAAATGAAATCAGAGCTTCAACAAGGCGAGAGAAAGGGGTCTCATCTGCCCATTTAGGCCTTTCACGATCTCCCTCCTTGTAGGCTATTGATATAGTCTCCGTCTCAGCCTGGTCTGTCATCCCAACATGAACTAAATCTCTTCTTCTGCTTCCCATCCTTCTTCTTGTTGCGGCTGAAGATGCGAGGAAAAGCTTCTCAGAAGACGAACAAGAAGTTGCCCACAGCGCCATTTGTAGATGATCAGCAAACACTTGGAATGAAGGTTACAAATCTGTAATCTATCAGGATTCTGTTTCAATGTGAGTGAGATTTGAGACCAGAAGCAGTTTTGCATTTTCTTTTCTTAACCTGAATCTTCTCAGCCTATTGCATAACTCCACGTGGATGATAAGACATCAAAGTTTATCTGCTTGCTTTGTTTCCAGTATAATATTTGTTCTTTCTTCCTTGATAATTTTATATGGATAATGCCGTCAATGGCCCCTGTATTTTGGGGTTTGTTTTAATGTGGTACTTAAAGTTTCAAAACACCGTCACTTTTATTCTTTGCTGATGTAGCACATTCATGAGCTTAATGACAAGGCCAAGCTTGACGGCGAGAGAGATGATGTGGCCGTGGCACTCGTTGATTTCGTCTTCCATCTTGGCAAGGACGTAACCGACGATGCGGCCATTGTAGTCATTGGCCACGAAAAGAAGCTAAAGGCCATGAGTGGGTGTGGTAAAAATACTACTTCATTTGGTAATTCTCGAGAAGGCAAAGCAAGTTGCAAGTTTGCATCATTGATGGTGGCCTTGCTTATGGACACCATTGTTTTCTTCGGTGGATTTGTTGCTGCTTTTGATTTTTGATTTTATGTTTTTATGGTTGAACAAATACAAGATGGATAATGAAAATAGAGGTTTGGGTACATTTCTTTTCTTCCAAGAGATGACAAGAGCGATAGGAACATGAAGAATTTTAATTTCTACTCTTTTTTTCTTCTACAATAAGAAGAGATGAAAAGAGGGATATGAACGTGGAGAATTTTAATTTCTTTGAAAATTTTTAATTTCTGCGTTTTTCTTCTACTTTAGTATAGGGATTTTACGGTGAAATTGGGGTTTTTTTTTTTAGATTTTTTGAGAAATTTTTTCGGCAAAATATTTTTAAAATTTTTTATCCTTTCTCTTCTATTTTAGTTAATAAAAAAATTGTACAATTTAATTTTTAACCTTTAATATAAAAAAATGCCACATTTCACTCTTTTATTAGTGTCACAATAAAATAATAGTGTTAAATTCCAGATTAATTAAAAAAATAAATTTCAAAAATCAAATTAGACATTTTAAAAGTACAATTACGGCATTAGAACATACCTTAAAATACATGGGTCACTGGTGCCATTATCTTTTTATGGTATTGTTTTTATTAATTTGTTTTATTTAGAAAGCATAAATGATTCGGATCTTGACAATTAATTATATTTAAAAACTTTTTTTTTCTATTTCGTTTGTTTCTCTCTAAAGTTGGCACTGCCCATATTTTCACCCTTTCACTAATTAACTCTTTCTTTTTCTTTCTATTCGTCCACGTGTCTTCTTTTTTTTGTAGTTTGTAAATCTATTTTTTCTCTTCGTTCTTTATTTTTAGTTTGCAGATTTATTTTGTGGGTATCTTTGTAGTCTTCACAAGTTGTGATGGATAAATAACTATGTATGTTATTGCTGAAACTTCACTGACTACCAATAATTTCTCTTAAAAAGTAGGTAGCTATTCATCAACTTATTAATATGTTTCTATTTTGAGAGTATTTTAAAATAATAAATGATTTTACTAGTCAATTTGGACCTGTGTTGTATTAAGTTTTATATGTTTTTCTTTTGTTTTTCATTCTTTAATAAGTCTTTATTTTTAGAAGTTTTGTATGCTCTTGTAACACGTTTTTTAGTTTTGCATATGCATGTAGTCTTACTTTTACAAATGATTTTAGGGATGATTTTGTCGTCCTCTCCAATTTAAGGGATACTCAATTTTTTTGTCGATTTTTACTTACCACTTTAGAATATCTGAGGTTATTTCCTTATCATATATCATGCTTAAGCTGTAATAGCGTCAATTGTCAACATATCATAATGTTTTATTAATATTAAGGCTAAAACATTTGTTGTGTTAATAAAAATTCTCTTTCACCACTTACGACTAATGTTTGTTATTTTTTTCCTCTAATTATATAATCAGATAATAAATTAATTAACTTCCTTTCAAAGGAAAAAAAAAATCAATGATACATAATTTTTATTTAATATTTCACTTTCATTAATGATCTTTGGAGGTTACATTAACCATTCATAACCTTTTTTAATATTTCATTTCCATACATTATCTTTAAATTTACATTTATCATCCTCAAATTTTCATTTTTTTTGGTAAAATCCTCAAATTTTCATTTTCAGGCATGACTTTTAATAATATTTTATTTTCATTCATTATTTTTTTTTAAAATAACAGCTTAATTCATAAATTGATACTAAATTATATTGTTTTTCCCCATTTTGATATCTAAATTTTTTTTTGTCATAAATGGTATTTAAACTATTTTTTCTCAAGTTGGTATCTCTATTAGTTAAACCATTAAATCTATTTTTTTTAAAAGGCTTAACCTATAAATTAATACCTAAAACTATATTTTTTTTTCTCATTTTGGCATCTAAACTATTCTTTAGTTGTTCATTTTATAGAAAAATGTTATATTTGAAAAAAAAGCCCAACCAATAATAATTTGTCACATTATATAAACTGTAAAAAATAGTTTTTTTATTCTTTTTATTATTTTTTTATCATTTTTTCTTTCTTCTTTTATAATGTATAGTGATTCTCGAAATTTGCCCTCTTAAGATTGAGATAGTGACAATTAATCCTATTTTTGTACTTCATTGCCAACACGCTCAACTTGATGAGATCAAAAAAGTTATTTTATTGTCCAAAACCAATGTTTTTTGAACTGAATTGAAACGATCAATTGGACCTGAAATTGATTGGGGGTACCAGTTCAAAGATAGGGTTGAGCCGATTGACTTGCAAATCAATACAAGTAGGTTGAACTAAACTACTAATAATAATTTAATCAAACTAAGAACTAGTGATTTGCTTTGGCCATAAGTCCAGTTCTAAAGAAATAAAATTAAAGAGAAAAAATAATACTTTCTTCTCTTTTTTAGCCACATGTTAATTTTTAATTGGTTATCATTTTTAAAAAATAGACTTAAAAGGTTAACTAATAATTGAGTTAACAAAGGTATCAATTTAGGGGAAAAAATAATTTAAGTGTCATTTGTAACCAAAAAAATGTTTGGGTATAAAATGAAAAAAAAATATAATTTAAATAAAATTAACGATTAGACTAATGTATCACATTGAGAAAAAGAAAGTTTAAATACCAAGATGGGGAAAAGGTATAATTCAGGTACTAATTGATGAATTAAACCAAAAATAACAAACTTGTTTTATTTGTTTCCTATTCCTCTTTTTGTGTCTTAATTTATCATAAAGCTTGTTGTAATTTGCCTTGGTGTGGTTTTCTCAGTGAAAATAACAAACCAAGGCAGCTGGAAAACACTTGCAGAAAGATGCATTAATAAGTTGACGAAATTAAACATATATATGCAATCCAACTCAAAAGTTCAAATAAATACATCTTGCCTTCGAAAAAGCATTTGCCTTTTCTGCTTCAAAAAGGAAAAAATTCGACTAAAACTTGCGTTTCGATCTTATCTTATGAGAGGATCCTTACAATACTAAGCAAGAAAGAAGCAACAATCAGCGGTTGCCGTAGCCAGGAGTGAGCACTGTGATGAGAAGCACTCAGATCTGCAGTATCTGGTCCCATCCCCAGTGTTCCTGTCGACTGAGAAATGCTTGCATTGTTCACTGTCTTGCTGTATTACAAAAACATGCATCCACTCAATTGAATTAGTAGGTATTGCTGTTTTAAACTCTCAATCATTGATTGAGAGTTTCGAAATTCAAATTATTAATAAGCAAAAGCATTACCTGGAAGGAAACTTGCAATTTCCATAGCCTGAAACAAAAAATATATATAGAATGAGCATTGCATCATCAAATGAAATCAAAGAGTTTATTGGAAACTCTGAAGTCTGAACTCACTAACTGGACGATATTTAAAAAAGGAAAAAGAACTCACTAGGGTCTAAAGAAGTGAGAGCAGCATTGTTGGAGAAGGAGCAAGCATCGTCAGTCATGCCGTGCTTCAAGTAGTAGTCATTGAAGGCATAAGACGCCGTTTTCTGCACATCAGAGGGGTCGTAACAGGGTCCGCCTTGCTGGATCCGGCTGCAGTCCGTTCCGCCAGGACCGCAAGCCCAGTCCAGCGCTCCCTGCAGCGCCGCGTCCTCGGCGTTGTTCTTTGCGACACACCAAAGCTCCGTGACCACCGTTTCGCCGCGGTGCTGGGCCAAAGAACGCGGCAGCGACACGAAAATGAGATATAGAAAGAGAGGAAGGAAGTGATTTTGGGACATGGTAGGAGGGAGAGAGGCGGTTGATGATTTGGAATGTGCGGGGGATTGAATACTAATTAAAAAGGGAAAGTGTGGGAAGATCGATGGAAAAGCGACCGTTGGGACACTTAAGGGTATAAGTAGTTGGGAGATCTAAAAGCAAAAGGCAAAGGCAAAGCAGAGAGGAAAGATCTGGGCTGGGGATACGAAAAGAGTAAAGTTTTTAAGGCAGGAGGAACCCTTCCGTGCCTTGTCGTTTCTCAGCTGGCGTTGCTGTTACCTTTCGCCATTCTATCAACACTACCATCTATATGATATTATACAAGTATAGGTGTAAATATTAATATATTTTAAATAAATTATATTTTAGTTTTTCTCTTTTTTATTACAAATTAATTAAAATATTACCAATTTTATTATTTGAATTCATGTCAAAAATCTTTACTAATTAATATTTATATATTTCAATTTTATTTTACAAATTGATTCCCACATTGTTGTATATTGATAATGTCGTTAATTAAATTGGTGTCACAAATCAATTTTACAAGTTATTTGTATATTGATAATATTGTTAATTAAATTGATGTCACAAATCAACTCGACAAGAACTTAAGATTAATGAATTTTTTTAGATTAAGTCACCGCTCTCCCTATAATTCAATTGTGTTAACAAAATTTTATAACTTTTTTTTATTCATGTTAAATTTTTCTTTCATCGACATGATGACATTTTAACGTGTTCTCGCTAGTGAATCTTAGCATTAAGTTTTTTTCTTGGAAGGCTAACTAAATTTTTTTGAAATTTCAAGGGTTTTAATCAAATTTTTTTTAAAAAAAAATTAAAGTATCTAATTGAAATTTTCAAAAATTTTGATAAATTTAATAAGAATTTTCAAGATATTTGACGGGTTTAATTAAAATTTTCAAAAAAAAATTGTATAATGAAAATTTTCAAAAGTTTTGAGAGGAGAAAGGCTCCTCAGGGTTTTTTACCAGAATATTACAAAAAAAATTTAAAAATTCCAAAATAGTATACATCAAATAGTATTTACCAAAATTGTACAAACAGGGTGGTCACGCCACTGTGATAGGCGGCACCACCCTGTTTTTTCTGACACTTCTGTAAAAAAAAAACCTGAAAAGCAAAAAAAAAGCTAAAAAAAGAAAAAAAATAAAAAAAGGGAACATGTGGATGGCAGAGGCGGCACCAGTGTTGCCTCTGCCAGAGGCAGCACCAGTCTTGCCTTTGGCAGAGGCGGCACTGGTGGTGTGGGTCCCAGAGGCGGCACCTAACCACTATATATACCCCAAGCATCAGCAACTCCGGGACGAAGAAGCAGCAGCAAGGAGAAGAAAATAAAGGGAAAGGAAGGAGAAGAGAAGAAAAAGAAGAAGGAAAAAAGAAGGTATAATTTTTTTTTTAAATAATAGATTTTTATTTTGTTATTATTATTGTTGATTTTTATTATTTTTTGCTGTTAGTTATTATTATTGTTAGTAAAAAACCCTTAAAATTGTTGTTAGTAAAAAAATCCTAATAATATAAAAAATAAAATAAATTAGCAAAATAGGTTGTTTAATTTTTATATTATTAGGGTAAAAAACTATTTTTAAGTTGATTAGATAATATTTATGATTTGTTATTATTATGGATAAATGTTGTTTATGTATAAAATGAGAACTGAAAAACTATAAGCTTATGAATGAAAAAAATTGCATATTGATTAATTAAATTTTTTATTTAAGTAGTTTATTTGGTGTTCAAAATTTTTTTTAGAAAGTTTGTTTATTTTTTAACAGATTCAGCAGTGAAGATGGAAAATCAGTTTTTCGTATGTGTTTATTTCGATGGAATTATCTTGACAACAACCGTTAGATGCATATTTGAATGTCGGCAACAAATAGCAATGAGATTTAATAGAAATGTCTCGTTGGATGATATGAAGGGAAGAATTAACGCAAAAATTGTTAGACGTTGTGGGAGAAGGATCTCGAAACTTTTCTACAAGTTTCCAGTTTCGACAGATCCAATCAAATTCACTGAAATGGAACTTGTAGACGACGAAGATGTGGAGACAATGATCGCTCTTTACTGTGGGAATGGGAGTGAAAAAAATGCACCGATTCACTTATTTGCTGAGTTAGCCGGTATGGAGGAAAATGAAGATCTCACTACATATGGTGAAGAACATAGAGCTCAAGAACCGTGCATGGTGGCTCCTATATCGTACGTTGATAGTGAATCGACTATACGTGGGATCGATATCGATCTTAATGTTACAGCCGATATGAATGTGGTTGGTGATGATGGTTACGATAGTAGTGATCCTTGTTATCAAGAGGTCGATGGTGATAGTGATCCCGATGTGGACGATGTCCCCGATGATATTGATGATGAAGACGTGAATGACGATGGAAACATTAACGCGTCTTCGGTTGGGAACCAGATGCGACGTGTTGTGATTCACAATAATCTTGGCCCACACATGTCGCTCATAGACCCCGACGCGGTGCATGTAGCTGAGTTTCCAGAGTACCCTGAAATACTTCATGCTCATCGAATGGCCGTGAATTCTGATCCTGATGAGTTATTCGTCGGCCAGAGATTCGAAAGTAAAGAAGAGTGTGTATTTGCTATTAAGCGGTATAGCATGAATATATCAGTAGATTACAAAGTTGCAGTGTCAAAACCGACATTATATATTGGAGAGTGTTAGAAGTCGGCGGAAGGCTGCAATTGGCGGGTACGAGCTGCATTTATTCAAAATTCTCAGATGTGGGAGATACGCAAATTTGTTGGGCCTCACACATGCACATCGACACGTATGATAGAAGATCATCGAAAACTTGATTCTAAAACTATCTGTACGTGTATCATGCCAATGGTGAAGGACATGCCAACCATTAAAGTTTCAGTACTGATTGCCGAAATACAAGCACGATTTCAATATCGAGTGTCATATCGAAAGGCATGGATAGCAAAACAGATGGCAATGGAGCAATTGTATGGGGATTTCGATGCGTCCTATAACGAGCTACAGGGATGGATAACCGCTATGCGTGAGTACGTACCGGGGACCGTCATTGAGTTACAGACACGACCTTATTACTGCCCGAATGACCAAATACAGTCGGGAAAAAAAATTTTCCATCGGATGTTTTGGACGTTTGATCCATGTGTGCGCACATTTCCCCACTGTAAACCATTTGTGCAAGTGGATGGCACCTGGCTATACGGAAAATATACACAGATTTTACTTCTTGCGGTTGCTCAAGACGGTAACAGGAACGTGCTCCCGATAGCATTTGCCATTGTAGATAAAGAGAATATGGAATCGTGGGAATTCTTCCTTACCAACCTGAGGAGGTATGTTATTAGCAACGATAATATTTGCATTATCTCTGATAGAGGGAAATGATTAATTGCCGCCATTAGACGTTCCGGTGTACCATGGAGATCCGTTTACTGCATCCGTCACATCGCAGCTAACTTCATGAGAGATTATAAAAATGCAGACTGGAAGAAACAATTTGTCAAAATAGGTAAATGATTGGCTTATCTTTTCAATATAAGTTTTTAGGGCAATACTGTAACTTATCTTTTTTTAATACATATACAGCGTATGAGCTAGAGCCACACATTTTTCGCCAAAGAATGACTCGACTTGAGAGTGACATGGAGGGTCAAACAAATACATCCTTCCGACAGTGGTTGAGTACTATGGAGCCGTGGCAATGGGCTCAAAGTTTTGACGAGGGCTTCCGTTATAGCCAAATGACCACAAACTTAGTGGAGGGGGTCAACGCTGTATTGTTGAAAACACGACATCTTCCAATTTCAACAGTCTTCTCGGCTACATTCTACAGGTTGGCTACCTTGATGCCAAGAATGGGTCAGCAACAAGTTAACCAGATACAGGCGGGACACGTCTTTGTTGAAGATGTCAGGGATGCAATGGTTACAAACCGTCGGATGGCGAGGTCGATGAATGTAGAAATATATTCACGACGCCTTGAAACGTTTTGAGTTACGAAAATCATTGGTCGTCAACCCGGTATACCACCGAGGTCCTATGGAGTTGATCTCCGGAATAGACAATGCGATTGTAGGAGATTCCAAACACTTCATTATCCGTGTGCGCATGTTGTGGCAGCGTGTGCTAAAGTAAACCTTAATGTTGAACAATTTGTCGATGATGTGTACACACTCAATCGCACGTTACGTGTATGGGAAAATGAGTTTCCTGTTCTGCTCGACCTGTCTACGTGGGAAGTGCCTCCGACGACTTTCGAACTTGTCCCAGACAGAGGCCTACACAGAAATTCGAGAGGTCGTCCGCAATCAACTAGAATCCGTAATGAAATGGACATTAGGGAGAAATCTGACGGTACGCGTTGTGGATTATGCAGGTTAGCTGGTCATAATCGGAGTAAATGCCCGCAGCGAAACTACCATGTCGGACAATCGTCACGATCAGGTGGGAATTGAACTTATGTTGTAATAATAAAATAATCTATTTCATGCAAATTGGCCATTTCTAACTTTTTTACAAAATTGCCCATAAAGTTATACTTTTATTCAATTTAGTCCCTGAGCCTAAAACATGCAAATTAGCCATTTCTAACAAAATATTCATACATATTTTCCTCCTCCTCCTCTCCATTCCACATCGTTAATTTATATAACATGCTATAAGTAACAGTATCAATAATTTCACTATGTATATTCAAAACTGTCCAATTGAGTGATAGTCACAAAATTATTTATATCTTGAGCCACAGAACTCCAAATTAAGATCCGATCATTTTCCCTGAAACTAGACTCATAAGTTTTAGTGTTTTAATGTTCAAAAATGTCCAAATTAATCTAATTTATGTTATGGTCAAATTTTGTTCCACGTTTCAAAGTTCCAATTAATTTAATTAAATATATACAAAAATATACAAACTTTTTAATATCAAAACCCAAGAAACCCCTAAAATTGATGGTTCGATGGTGTGGTCCTAGGGGTATATTTTTGCGGAGGTCGACGTTCTCGTTGTGGGTGATTACGACGACCAACATCCTCTTCAGTCGCAGGTGAGGGTGTCTGATACATAGAAAAAAAACCATGCGACTCGAATGGCACCGATGAACTTGAGTCGGGAGGAGTGCCATGCTGCGGTCGATACATCGGGGTAGGAGTGGAGTACTGCAATGGATATGGGCCGGGGGTACTGCTATAATGCGGTGGATATGGGCCGGGAAAGGTGTTGTGCTGCTGTGGGTACGACCCAAACAAATGAAACCCATAATGGTATCCGCCCCCTGACGAGCCCGGGAGATAGTCATTACCCGCCAAATCCGGATGATAAGAAGTATCAGCCGAATGTGAATGCGATGTCGAGCTCGGGAGATAGTCATTGCCCGCCAATTCCGGATGATAAGAAGTATCAGCCGAATGTGAATGCGATGTCGAGCCCGGGAGATAGTCATTGCCCGCAAAATCTGGATGATAAGAAGTATCAGCCGAATGTGAATGCGATGTAGAGCCCAGGAAATAGTCACTGCCCGCCAAATCCGGATGATAAGAAGTATCAGTCGATTGTGAATGCGATCGCTCGGACTCGGCCTCCGGCTGTGCCTCGGGCTCTGGCTCTGGCTCTGGGTCATGCTCGGCATCTGGCTGTGGATCAAGCTCTATATCGGCCACTGGCTCGTATACCCCAGATCGCTGGACGTGCGGGGGGATTATAGTCGACTGCCCACCAAGTAAATATGGCTTCCCCATGGTAGAGTACCATTGCATGTACTGTACGGATGGTCGGAACTCGGAACACATATCCATCTGAGGTCGTCGAGCCATCCGACTCTCCCACACTGCAATATATCTTCTGTGCATAACCCCCCAATGCTGTCCATGTCTCCCTCTCTTGTTCTTGCCGTGAACTTTCTTCTCCACCTGCATTGACAGATCTAGGATGTACTGGCGGCAACCAAACTGTCGTAGTACCCGATCCCCGTGGTACCACTCGACTACATTGAAACAGATAATTGGTGCGTTAGTGCACCACAAATGAGAATCAACATAGGCAGACGAGGGTATAATGGCCACAATTTCTGGTCTACGGTATGGCGTCCATATAAACTGCACGATTAATACCATGATTAAAATTTAACACGGTTGAGGTAAGATATACAAAGCAATTACATGTCACGAATATTTGAATAGCTTACCCCTTCTCCGGCATATTGTTCAATCAGTAGACGATATATCGGGACAGTATATGACCTCCCGATACCAGGATAAATACTCCATCTACGAAAACAAATTTCAAGCAAATTTAATGTCATTAGAATATTATCATTATAAAGAAATTGTCAATTAATAACAAGTTAAATTTTATCACCTGTTGACTAGCGGATATACGTATGGCTGGTGAGTAACCGATGCCAAGAATGGCATCCGATACAGAGCCCATGATTGCAACAATATAAGGCATCCGCCTATGTCTACAGCATCAGGATCTGTCGTCCGGCAGAGCTCACGATACAACATAGAAAGAACTGCGGAACCCCAACTATAGGAGCGAACACGACGTAGATCAGCTAACAGAGGTAAATATTGGAGATGAACCCTGTTGTTGTTTGAATTGGGCATCAGTACACCCCCTATGATATGCATAATATATGCTCGAGCTACGCATACCAACTCTTCTTCAGTGGCATTATCTGATAAATGCTGAAAATTGGCTTTTAGCCATGTAAATTTCAACTCCGAAAAAGTAGACTCAGCATCGCCGGGCGAGGTTCCTAGTAGGCTATAACAAAGTGCAGCCGGCTCAGCTATCGCACTTACGCCCGTGACGGCATCCCCGTCGATTGGGAGCCCAAACTGCAATGCAACATCCTCTAGAGTGACAGTGCACTCCCCACACGGCAAATGAAAAGTGTGGGTCTCCGGTCGCCAACGCTCAACCAATGCGGATATTAAATCATACCGCAAATCGAAAGTCCGGGTCAAAGCTGCTGACCCGAATCCAGCTAGCTCCAAGTAGGGCATCAGTCGTGCATCCGGAGAATATCCTACACCATTCACCCGGCCCCTTAATTTACGGAATGAGCCCTGACAGTGTTAAATTATAGAAAACGGTTATAATAATATAATTTATTTCTACGTATATCTTTTTTTAATGGAACCATTAGTTAACAAATAACAATATATTACCGTATTATTAACTGTGTCACATATGTGAGGAAGTTTCTTATCGATCAATGAAGCCATTGCGATGCCTGCAATTTCAAAATAAATTTCGGTTATTAATTTTAATGTTTGATAGATTTTAAATATTTATTAGAATAAATTACAAAAAAAATAGCAAACAAATTTTTTCAACAACATTTTTTTTAACTACATTAAAAAATTAAATATATCCAACTTAAATACAAACAAATTATATAAGTGTTTTTTTTATTTTTTTAATAAATAACCCTGATTTTAGCACTTTATTCGTATTTTTATCTTCGTATATTATTATTTTTAAAATATATCATATTCGTATTTTAGTTTTTATATTATTTTAGCAAAAAATGTTTCAAATGTATTACTTGAGTGTTTTTTATATTAATTTAATAAATAACCCTGATTTTGGCATTTTCTTCGTATTTTTTTCGTATACTATTTTTTAAAATATATTATTTCTGTATTTTATTTCTTTATATTATTTTAGTGCATAATGTTTCAAATGTATTATATAAGTGTTTTTTTATTTTTTTAATAAATAACCCTGATTTTAGTACTTTATTCGTATTTTTATCTCCGTATATTATTATTTTTTAAAATATATCATATTCGTATTTTAGTTTTTATATTATTTTGGCAAAAAATGTTTCAAATGTATTACTTGAGTATTTTTTATATTAATTTAATAAATAACCCTGATTTTAGCATTTTCTTCGTATTTTTTTCGTATACTATTTTTTAAAATATATTATTTCTGTATTTTATTTCTTTATATTATTTTAGTGCATAATGTTTCAAATGTATTATATAAGTGTTTTTTTTTATTTTTTTAATAAATAACCCTGATTTCAGCACTTTTTTCGTATTTTTTATCTCCGTATATTATTTTTTAAAATATATCATATTCGTATTTTAGTTTTTATATTATTTTAGCAAAAAATGTTTCAAATGTATTACTTGAGTGTTTTTTATATTAATTTAATAAATAACCCTGATTTTGACATTTTCTTCATATTTTTTTCGTATACTATTTTTTAAAATATATTATTTCTGTATTTTATTTCTTTATATTGTTTTAGTGCATAATGTTTCAAATGTATTATACAAGTGTTTTTTTTATTTTTTTAATAAATAACCCTGATTTTAGCACTTTATTCGTATTTTTTATCTCCGTATATTATTTTTTAAAATATATCATATTCGTATTTTAGTTTTTATATTATTTTAACAAAAAATGTTTCAAATGTATTACTTGAGTGTTTTTTATATTAATTTAATAAATAACCCTGATTTTGGCATTTTCTTCGTATTTTTTTCGTATACTATTTTTTAAAATATATTATTTTTGTATTTTATTTCTTTATATTATTTTAGTGCATAATGTTTCAAATGTATTATATAAGTGTTTTTTTAGTTTTTTAATAAATATCTCTGATTTTAGCACTTTATTCGTATTTTTAATCTCCGTATATTATTTTTTAAATTATATCATTTTCGTATTTTATTTTTTATATTATTTTAGTAAAAAATTCGTCAGCACCACGTTCCCCAAAAATTTTTTTTCGTAATTTTTCCTTCTCGTATTTTTTTTTCATTAATATATTTTTTTACCATTTTATTTTTTATACTATTTTTAATAAAAGGTTTAAAACCCCCATCACATAAAAAATAAAAAAATTAAAATAATCAGAATATAATAAGTCAAATAAATTTAAAAAATATAATTAATCAACCTAAAACACACTTAACAAATAAATTACATAAAATAATAACAATAAAACATTCTTTCCACATAACATGCGTATTACTTCAATGAAAATATAAAAAAAATACGAACATACCTTAATATCTCTTCTTAACCAAATAACACCTTCCAAAGAAATAAAAAAAAATTATATCTGTTTTAAATCTAAATCAATCACCAACAATAATAATAACAACTAAAATAAATAACTTAAATTACTAACATTAATTAAAAAACCCTCAAATTTATAAAAAAAAAAATTTACCTTTTTTTTCCTTCTTTTTCCTTCCCTGTTCTTCTTCTCTCTATTTCTTTTTTCTTCTCTCAACCGCCGGCCTCCTTCTCCTCCTCTTCCCCTTCTTTTTCTTTCTTCTTCTTCTCTTCTTTCCTTCTTCTCCTTCTTTCTTTCCTTCTTCTCCTTCTTTCCTTCTTCTCCCCGAAATGAACTCAAGGGGACCATATATTATGGTCCCCAAACAAAAAAACAAAACCCCTCTGCATGAGGGGTGAAATCGGCGTGGGCATGGGCATTGGGCACCGGTGCCGCCTCTGGCAGAGGCAACACTGGTGCCGCTCTGCCATCCACATGTTCCCTTTTTTATTTTTTTTCGTTTTTTAGCTTTTTTTTTTGCTTTTCAGTTTTTTTTTTACAGAAGTGTCAGAAAAAACAGGGTGGTGCCGCCTATCACAGTGGCGTGACCACCCTGTTTGTACCATTTTGGTAAATACTATTTGATGTATACTATTTTGGAATTTTTGAATTTTTTTTGTAATATTCTGGTAAAAAACCGGGCTCCTCAGCTTCAATTACCATCCACCTTTTTGTGCTATAGAAAAATAACAATAATAGTAAAAAAAGAGCAATAAGAATGCATTTAATATTCTTAATCATAATTATTTACCTATTTAAGTTTATTTTTGTTCACAATTTAAATTATTTAAATTATTTTATTTTTTTATTTTCATAAATATTTTTATATGTTTTTATTATTAGTTTTAAATCATATGTTTCATTTTTAATTGAATGTTATTTGTAAACGTAAATCTATATTCTAAATATATAATTTTCATATACATATGTGTGTGATAGAATTTTTAGTATTATATTTTTATGAAATTATTTGATTTATTATCAATAATTTTTAATAGTTCACAAAACTCTTATTAAATCTCTATACTATTTGTGCAAGTTGTAAATATTTTAATTTAATTATTTTTAGTCTTTGTAGTTTTTAAATTAATCAATTTTAATCCCAACTTTAATGGTAGCAAATAAATCCATTTGGTTAAATTATACTATTAGCCCTATACTATATGTAAAGTTATAGATTTACTCCATGTTCTCTAATTTAATTAATCTTAGTTTCTATATTTTTCGAATTTTGAAATTTCAATGTTGATGCAAACAAAAATCGATAAATTCATTAGTTATTTTTTTAGTAATATATGAAAATAGAAAAATAACATAGCATTATTCACATGATAATATGTTTACAGATAAAAATTTGGAAAAACTAGACGTTAATGGCTATTGCCTGGTCAATATTGAAATTTCAAATTTCAAAAAATACAAGGAGTAAAAATGAACAAAGTAAAGTATATGGATTAATTTAAAAATTATGGATAGTATAGACTAATAGCAAAGTTTAACCATTAATTAAATTATTAGCGCAGTGGGAGTGAAACAAATTTTATTTTATTTTATTTCTATAGTTAATATCTATACTATATTTAAGTGTCATATTGAGTTGATGGCATGAGCTATTCAAATTCAATGGAAAAATAATTAAAATTTATTCTTTTACAAAGTAATAAATCTATAGTATAGGTATTAACTATAGAGTTTCAGTCATGTTGGTTTGTGTTGAAAATAATTACACAAAAATAACATGACTCAAACTCAATTGAAAAAAATTAACATTTATCTTTAATAATAGTATACATGTTGAAAATAATTACACAAAATTATTATTATTTTCATTAAAACATATAATCAGCCTGCGCGTCGGACGGGTAAAAAAACTAATTAATAATATATATCTAAGAAGTTTTCACCCACGTAGTGGATGATTTGTAATCTAATTTAATTAATTGAATTGGTATCTGATTAAATCGTGACAACTACTCAATTAGACCTCAAATTAATAATGGAATATTGATTCCAATTTCGAACCCATTTATCGTACTCCATGTCTTGTTTTAGTTGCCAAATGCCTTTAAATAGATTTAGGTCTTGTTTAATAAATTGAAAAATTAAATGCTAATAAAATAAGTATCGAAAAAAATTAAGTATTATATTTAAGTTTTAAAATATATTTGATATATATATTTTTTTGGTGAATTACAATGACAGGATAAAGTTTGAATAACAAACACGATTAACGCAACTCAAATTCAGGCCATAGATGAAGGAATGAATACCCTTAACTATCAGGCAATCACATGGGTAAAACATTTGATATATTACTTACAATGAAATAAGAAATATAATTAAATTGTTTGAAATATATAAAATTTAAATTATAAAAAAAAGGTTAAACTTCATATTATCTTTAATTTTAAAATACTTCACCGTATTATAAATAAAATCAAATTTTAAATGTAAAATCTTTATATGATATTATAATGTTAAAATAAAACTAAATTAATTGAAAGCATTCTCAATTAAGTAATAAGTAATTCTTATTTACTTATTATTTTTAATTTTTTTATATATAAAATTTATTGCGTTATTTTTATATAAAAATATGAAAAAAAGACAAAAACGCCCTCAACTGAAAAATAACTAAAATTTAATCGATTCACAACTTCTAAAATTTAATCTATTCATAACTAAAATTTTTTATATATAAAATAACCATGTTATCATTCAGTCTGATAGTTTGGATGTTGTCAAAGGCATCCTTGGAGGTTCTTCTTCTTCTTCTTCTAACTCAGCTTTAATTAGGCAAATCCATAATATTTTGTCTCAAAAAAATCATTGGATGCTGAATCATATTCCGAGGGAACATAACCAGGTGGCGGATTGCTTAGCTTAGCAAGCTCTATTTGAGAAAGGTGAACTACAAGTGCCCGATGCTCCACCCGAAGCCATTTGCTCCCTTATTGATAAGGATAATCTCATAGGCAGTTTTCTTGCTCAAACTTGATCCTTGTATTTTTCTAATTCTTTCTTTCTTATAAAAAAAAAAAAGGAGAGAGTAATGAATTTTTTAGAAAAGAGCTAATTTTTCGAGGGTGGTAATTTTCTAAAAAAATAGGATTTTTTTTTATAAAGCGGACAATTCTTTTTATAAAAATATGATATATTATTTTTTAAAAAACATATTTTTCATGATCATGGTATTTAAAAAAAAAACTTTTCAAGAATAGTTTTTTTTAAAAGAGTGATTCCTTTTATAGAAAACGGATAATTTTTTTATGTTTAAATTAAATTACATAATTACCTTTATATTTTACTATTATTTAACTGAGTTTTCAAGAGATGAATGTTTTTATAAATTTAATTATTAAATTAGTATCACTTAACTCGTGAGATTAAACTTAATCAAATATTTATAATAAATATATTAAAAATTTATTTTTAGTATATAATATTTAGATGAATTTAAGGATACTTAAATAGTTTATTGTTTAAAAAATTATTTAAACCTAGTATTTTTTTAAATAAAAAAAGAAGAAGAAACCACTATAATCTCACATCACTTTTAATTGCTCCCTTGGCGACTTGAACCCGAGAGAAAATTTTATAGGTGGAACATCTTTGATCACCAAATAGTTATTAAGAGTCCAATGTGCCATAATTTAGTGACTATTAAAGTTTTATTTACACAAAGCATTATCTTTATTATTATAAAACTCTTGATTGAATTGATATTTAATTAATTTGTAATTGTTAGATTTGTAAAATAAATCTGAAATAAAACTTAATAAATCAATATCTATCATGTCAAATCATTAAAAATAATTAAATCAAGAACAAAATTAGATGCATGAGCGTACCTGAATCCATGAATTCCTTGAAGTTTTACCGGATCTTGGGGATTTGATCTTCCAAATTAGCACACAAGAAATTTAGAAAATATCTACTCTCTTTTTCACAATGATGTGATATTAAAAAAGATATCTTGTGTATAATTTGGGGACCATAACCTTAATATTTATAACATTGGCATATTAGTTCTAATCAAATTCTAATTAGCCCATCATTAATTAAAATTTGATTAAATTACTAGAGTATCTACACATATTTGACCCATGCTTTATTTAATAATTAAAGCCCAATAAACATTAACTAAATTAGATCACTTTTAATTTGAGCTAACCTATCATGATAGTAAATAATATGCAATTACCCTTATTATGTATGTGATGTCTATATTTTCCAACAATCTCCCACTTGGACCACATATATACTAATTACTCTATAATTACATGTCATTATATAACCTTATGAGCTCAAAATTTTACTATCATATCCGAAAAGCATTCCGAAAAATCTCGTCCATTAATTATGTTAACATAGAACCAAGGCTACTTTCATTACATATATTGTAACTAAATCCATCCATGATCGCGTATACTAACAAAACCAAATGACATATATCAAGTATGGATGTGTAGCATGGAAATTACATGTAATATGATCTGAACATGTCTATTTCCAACCAGTCATCTTTAGTAAGATCAAAACCTACCAATTCAGAGTGTGAATAAACTGAATAAACTTTATTTCTGTAGAAAACAGACTTAATATTTTTAAACTGAAATAACAAAAAAAGCATTTAAAAATACAAACTCCCACTAAAACAAAATATCATTTAAATGACATTACACCCATATGAACAGTGTGCTCTTATAAAACCTTAAGTGTAGTTCCTTAGTAAGTGAATCCGTAATCATGGAGTTTGTCTTAATATGTTTTATAGGCACCTAACTACTCTGAACTTTTACTTTAACAACTAGGAACTTAAAGTCTATGTGTTTTGACTTTGATGTGCTCCTATTGCTATTGGAATAAAAGACTTCAAACCGTTTTCACAATTTGCACCTTAGTGACAAATCTTGTAACCAAATCGAAGTTCTATATACCTAATGATCTCTAACTGATTAGATCTCTGATATGTGAGCATGTAATCTTTTGTTCTCTAAAAATACCTTATAACCCTCTTGGATGTTATCTAATGGTCCAAACCAGGGTTGCTTAAAATCTCTGCCTAACATTCTAATAATGTATACATACCTGAATGTACATTAGACTTTCCACTGCTATAATGTAAAAAATCTTATGCATTTTTGTATTCTCAAAATCATTCTTATGGCATTGATTGAGGCTATAGTTATTATTGACAAGTAGTATGTCATTAACATATAAAACCAAATATAGAACCTTACTCCTACTAAACTTATGGTATATACAATTATCAACAAAATGTATCTCTAAACTGAATGAGATAATCATTTGGTAAATTTTGTAATATTATTGATGAGAAGTCTACTTAAGCCCATAAATAAAGTTCTTTAATTTGCAAATCATTACCTTTACATCATCATACGCAAAGTTTTCTAATTGCACCATATAAATGTATGATCAATGTTACTATTGAGAAACCATTAACTTAATATTCATCTGATATAGCTTAAGGTCAAAATATTCCACTAAAGCCATTATAACCCTTTCTCTAGTGGACCTTTTTAATGACATTCATTCTTGAGGTTGTTGAGTTTGTTCTTCTGGAACAATTACCTTATATTAAATAGGGAATTATTCAACATTGTCTTATTGAAGTTTTGGATTCACTACTTAATCAATGATAGGTATGAGAACCTAAACATTGTCAAAAGTGATAGTAGGAACTGAGTTAAAATTCAATTCCTCCTTAAAAACAATGTCTCAAACCTTATTTCTCCCTCCAAACTCAACATCCTAAAAGAATGTTGCAATTCTCATCTCAAATATATTCCTAATTGTGGGATCATAAAAGTCATAGCCTTTAGATCGCTCAGAATTTCCTTGACCCTTAACTTTATAGACATCAAAGAAGTCAAAAGTGGTGTCATTTTAACCTTATCTATTTTTTAGCAAAACGTTTCTCAATTTCGTTAAGGAAACCTTGACCTGAGTAATCTTTTCAAATTCTATGCCCTTAAAGGCTTCTAAAATGTTGTGCTTCATGATCATTAGACTTATGCAATTTGAACGATTCTACCTCTCAAAATCTCTTTTAACATAAGGGGTGTCTTCGGCAGTGAGAGGTGTGGGTTGTTCTTCCCTTAGTGCAATGTCTATGTTCATACAACCGAACACTATAAGTAATTGCCTTTTTCATTCCTTAAAATGAGTCCCATTAAGCATGAGTATAAAATTTATATTAGCAGATATTGTGGCTGCAGAAGATGAATTAGCTGAATATAGAACAAAAAACAAGCTTAAATCAATATTCATAAGTAAACAATAAATTCAAGATAATGACTAATCCCATCTCAAGATGCCAAACATAACATTAATATCAAGTCTTTGGACAGTAATATTAACAGTAAGCGGTACTCTTGTTGTAGCAATCAAACATTGACAATAAATTATGTCAAACAATGAATTAATTTTTGGACTAACTTATTGCTCACATAAAATACTTTATAATTGTCACACATTTATCACCACGGATGTCGTTAAAATTCTGCCAAATATTAACTTACCTTTGGGTCAATTAATAAACGCATGGATCACAAAAATATATAATCATCTTAATATTTCAAATAAACTAATCTATACAAAAGAGGTCACGTTGGCAGTATTTTGTTTCAACTAATTTATTTAAAATATTAGACACCCTTAATTAAAAGTCAAAATCTGAATTTATTTTTTTCAAAATATTTACCTTAATTTCATCTTTTAATCAAATTAAAAGATAATAATATATATATGTATATATTTATCCCAAAACAACATTCAATAATGTTGGCAAATACAATAATAGTTGAATAAATCATAAACCATAAATAACTTAATATAAGACTTCAAATTTAAACCAAAATAATTTGAATAAAGGTAAATCTCATCTCAAGATATCGGACACTCCATTAACATTTCATCTTTGAATAAAATATTAACTTGTAAGTGATATATTAGTGTAACAATCAAACATTGACAATAAGAACATGTCGAACCATAAATCTTCCTTTGGGCCAATTTATTGCTTACATGTAAATCAAATAATTGTCTCATGTTTATTACCATAGTTGTACATGTAATATTATTAACTTTCATTTTGGCCAATCAATATTAACATAACTTAAGTTACATGCACACAACCTTTTATACTTTAAAACAAAATAATTTATACAAAAAAATCACTTTGGTGACTTTTTGCTTCAATTAAGTTATTTTTAAATATATATAAACATACCACTATCCAAATTTAAAATTTCCCCAATAGTCAAATGTCAAAACTATTTCTTTTTTTATTGCTTTATAGACTCCAAAATAATCTAAAATAAGGTTGCTTAATAATGCAATAAAAAAATGAAAACCTTAATTTTTAACTATTTCTTTTTTGTTCCAAAACCATATATATCAAAACAAAATAAAAATAATGTAGTGGTCTAAAACCAAATAATTAACAAGCACATGTATTCATAATTTTGGCATGGATAAAAACACCAAAGTAATTCACGCATATATATGTATTCATAATCAAATAGAAAAACTTAACCTAAATTTACTATGTAAATCCAAAGTTGTATTTTTTATTAAACATATATTCACATGAATGCTTGAAAAATATTTTTAAGCCGAAAAATCTAAAAAAAAAAGAAAATCATAATAGTTGGCATATCCCACAATTCATACAATAAACCATATCATCATAATTCAATCAAATATTTGGAACCATAAGATGTCAAAACCTAAGATTATAGAACCAAACTTAAAACCAAATTATTTAATCACATATTATGATTAACATCAATTTTGATCAAAATCTAATTTCATCATAATTAAACCATAAAAAATATAACCCTGATCGACTTGCTTTGCATATCCCAAGTAAATTCAAATCCAAAATATATGCTTAAACTGAATAGTATGAAAGGAATAAGCATATAAACTCAATAATAAATAATATATTCTATCAACTATATATTGAATTCAAAGATTAATGATTATAAAAATTGAATTCAATTGTACAATTGTTGAATCGGATTTGAATTAAAAAAACGATTATAATGAAACCCTAAAATTGAATCGATAAAAAAAATTAAAACTAACAAATATTACCATCAACCTTAAGGATTCAACATATATAATGAATTTATGATAAACAATTGTTATATAAGAGACACTTTACTTGAAACAATTTCTTTTTTCAACCATATATCATCATGTAAACTATACATTGAATTTATTCAACCATATAAAAAAAGAAAAATTAAAATTCAAATATTACTGCCTTATCTGAAACTTAATTAAACATGAATAAAATCCTGAACATAATTATTAAAGTGTCTCCAAAACAATATATATATATATATATATATATAATCGTAAAACTGTAAAACAGGTGATCAGCGATTAACAATCCATCAATTGATATAGTCAAATATAATGAAACCCAAACCTATACAGCTTTTTAAATATTTATTAAAACTGCATAAACAATATAAAATCCTCAGTTTTTTAATTCTCAATTAAAACTGTAAATCTTTCCAGCTATACGAAAATTAAAAGTGACCAAACCTAAATCCATGAACAATAGAATCATAAAAGAACATTAATTTCTTTCGTGAAAAATTAAAATCAGAGATCATCGAAAACTAAAATTAAGAAGAAAAGAAGAAAAAATAAAGAACTACATAAAAGAATTAAATATCTTAATAGATATTGACCTACCTTGAATCTTTCAAATTTTTTTAATATAAATAATTAAATTAAAAATTAAAACTCTAATCAACACAAAAATAATAAAGAATCAATTCGTTCTCAATGATTCAACATGACAAAGTTCGGATGCCACTTGTTAGATTTGTAAAATAAATTTTGAAATAAAACTTAATAAACTAGAATCTATCATGTCAAATCATTAAAAATAAATCAAGAATAATACTAGATGTAGAAGTGTACCTGAATCTATGAATTTCTTGAAGTTTTATCGGATATTGGGGATTTGATCTTCTAAATTAGCACATAAGAAATTCAGAGAATATCTACTCTCTCTTTCCTAATGATGTGATATTAGAAAAGATATCTTATGTTGGGGGACCATAACCCTAATATTTATAACATTGGCATATTAGTTCTAATCAAATTCTAATTAGTCCATTATTAATTAGAATTTGATTAAATTACTAGAGTATCTATACATATTTGACCCATACTTTATTTAATAATTAAAGCCAATAAACCTTAATTAAATTAGATCACTTTTAATTTGGGCTAACCTATCATGATAATAAATAATAACATGTAATTACCTTTATGATATATGTGATATCCATATTTTCTGACAGTAATATCAATTATATCAAAGAATTGCTAAAATATTATTTTATAGTAAATATTACAATAAATGTAACCATTCAATTTTACAGGGTGTAGTAAGGTTGGGTTTTGGGCACTCGATTGATATCTGAAAATTTTGGCACTCAAACAAAATTCAAACTTAAAAAATCCTCTCTCTTTATAATTTGTAGTTAGTGTTAACCTCTTCTCAATAAACCTAATCCCAACCGATTTTTCTCTCGCAAGATTTGAGAAAATTTTGGATAGGTAGAAGGGAGGAACAAATGGTTTTTAGACACTTATGGGCATCGAATTCCACCGTTTTATTTCTCCTATTGAATTAATGGGTAAATAAATAATTACAAATTTAATCTTAACTCGACACCTGTAAATGTTAAAGTACTCTTCATATATTTTGCAGGATTTTTTTCTTAACATGCAAGACACATATTAGCATGATGATTTAATATTATCGTGAATTCAAGACTTATGAATGTCAAGGTAGTTAAAAAAATTCATTCTAAAAAATAACATATATTGATAAATAATAGATATAAAGATAAATTTAACCCGTAATATTTATACCTTTTGTCAATTTGACCATTACTCTTTTTTTAGTTAAATTTAACCCTTAACTTTTTAAAATGTGTCAAATTTAACCATCAAACTTTCAAAAGGAGTTGAATTGTTGTTTTTTAAAGCATAATAACTTATTTGGCCTCTAACTTTACAAAAAAAAAAAGACATTTTAGCTCTTCATTTCGTTTGTATTGTTTTTCAAACCACTCCAAAATAGCTAGAAAAGTTAATGTCTGTTAAATTTGCTAACATGGCATACATGTGGAGGCATCCATGTGGCAATTATTTAATTTAAAAAAATAAAAAATAAAGAATATTTTTATATTTATTAATTTTTTATGATTTTTTAAAATTTTTAAAAAATAATTAATTGTTTATGTGACATCCACGTGTATGTCACATTAGCAAAGTTAGCGTATATTAAAATTTCCATTAATTTTTTGGTGATTTGACAAATAGTGCTAGTTTAAGGGGGTAAAAGAGATAAAATTAAATGAATGACTAAAATGATTTTTTTTATAAAGTTGGAGGGCCAAATAATTCATTATGCATTTTTAACAGAAATACTAACTAAAGCATTAAATTTTTAAACATGACAGTTTAAATGATAATTCACACATGATATATAAGAGAAATTATGCCATATTAATATGAAGTACATATAAATTGACATGCGAGTTATCACACTAATATCGTTAACAAATATTAATATTTAGTCAAATTTAACTTAAAAAGAATAAAGATTAAATTAAGTAAATGTTATTCCTAAACAATATTAAAATGTTTAATTTAAAAGTGAAAAAATAAAAAAAAAATTAATATAGAAAGTATTAGAATTTGGTACAGGAACATTATAGCAAATATTTTTCTATTTTTTTATTCTAAAAAAATGTTTTAGAAAATGGGAATAAGGCTCCGTTGGTTTGCCATGAAATTATTTTTCGGAAAAGCTTTTCACCCTTTTCCTGTGTTTGTTTGGTTGAAAATAATTTCTAAGGTTAAATGAATTACAAAACACGGGAAATGAGGCCTTTTTAGGAAAATGTCTTATTGTTTTTATTTCGGTAAGACATTTTCAAGAAAAGAAGCCAAGAACTCTCAACACCTCGATCTTCCCTTTCCCTTCCCCTTCCCCCATCCTTGACACCCCGATCTTCTGCTTGCCGTCAGCCAACAATGATTCTCAACACCAGACGCCGGGGTTCATCTTTGATTTTCCTCATCTTCGCCTTTCGTTGTCAAAATCTGCACTGCACCACCAGTCGGCATATATACTTAGAGTCACCCTCCCCATCTGCATCCATCTTTTCCATTTCACTGAAAACTAAACCTTAGAATTTTGATTTGAATCACTCCAAGACAGCCAAGGTGATAATCTTAACTCGTTTTAATCTTTTTTTTTGTTCTTTTTAACTTGGTTTAGATTTGTATTTTGACTTAAATTAGGCGTCGTTCACTTCGAAAGGCTCACTTAATATGTTTTAATTCTTCTTTGATTCTTTTTGTTGTTTTAGTTTGCTGTGAATTTGATTCGGAATTGAAGCCGCATTTTTTTTTCAGTGTTTGTGTGGTTGTTATTATAGATTATAGATTTGAGAAAACCTTTTTCTTGTGGTTAGTACTACCTGATACAAGTTTTAATGAAGAAATTTCAGTTTAGGTCTTTTACTAATTGCAGTTAGTTTTGAAATTAGAATTGCTAGTTGCTTAAGACTTTGCATTTCTGTGAGAAGCAATGTTCAATGCTTGACTATCTTGTGGATGTTGATAACGAAAATTGATGGTTCTATAATTTGTAAACTAAGAGGCTTCTCTTATTGTGTGTTTTAAAGGGGCAAATTGATGGCACTTGTTTCTAAGGTGGTCTCATCTTATTGCATCCGTAGTGATATAACACGGGGTAGAACTGGGCAGAATGTGGCTTTTGGTGTGGTAAACAATGTTGAGGCTTCTATAATGAGGGAAAAATCGGTTAATTTTACTTTTTTAACATGCAAAAATGCTAGAGTAGCGCAGTTCTTTTCTCTAGAAACTGTGGGATTTCGAAGCAAAAGAAGGAATAGTGTGATTGTTGCAGCAAGCCCTCCCACAGAGGATGCTTTGATTGCTATAGAACCATTGACGAAACAGGATCTTGTTGGATACCTTGCATCTGGATGTAAGTCTAAGGCAAAATGGAGGTAAGCGTTCCCCTTATTTGTTTTGTTTCGATTAAAGTACATTTTATCTTGTCCATTTTATGTTTTTTGACTTGTATAATATATTACCAGTCTCACACATGATATTTTAAGAACCTTTTGTTGCCTTTATAATTTCTTGATGTCAATAGCTAGCCATATCTGGTCCTTGATGTGTATTTTATATGCATTTTTGTGTGGATGCATATTAATAGATGCATTGTAGTGTTAGGAATTCAGTTTTGTTCTTGCTTTTATTTCTTGGAGGTTCTTTTAGAGTTTTCTCATCAGGCTATCGGCTTGAAGGATAAAAACTTTAGGGAAAGTATGACGTTTGAAGTCTTGAACAAACAAAAAGCTGTTTGAAAATGAAAAAGAAAATCTATTTTTACTCCAAAATATGTGATGAGTTACTGATGCTTTGGTGGTGAATTTCTTTCACAGTGATTTCAATATCCTTTCAGTGTCTTATGGAGCACTTTTTCTTGTTTATAGGAAAAAATTTTAAATTTGATGTATGGTTTTGTTTCACCTTCATCTTATGTATGATTGCTACTTCATTTTTCTCTAGTATGACATTGACTAACATCATGATTTTCAATGATGTCATTGATGCTAATCCCCCTTTCCTGAAAAAAATAATCGATGCTAATTGTGCTGCAAATGCTACTGAACACAAATATAATGATTCTATTTAAATTATGATCTATCTGGGCATTGATTAACGCATTACTTCTGAAGTCCAAAACTATTGATTTGGTTTTTACACACAAGTTATAAATTTGCTCTTTCAGATTGCATATTCCACTGCTGAGGTTGACATAGTAAAAAATTGTCAGTGAAGAATTGTTGGATTCGATGAAACCTTGGTTAGTATGTTTGGATTAATTGAAGGTCTTCCAGATGCTGTTGCCCTTAGATGCCTAGCACGAGTTCCTTTCTACCTATATCCTAAGTTGGAGCTTGTTTCCCGTTCATGGAGAGCTGCCATTCGAGGCTCTGAGCTGTTCAAAGCTCAACAGGAGGTTAGCTTAGCAGAGGAACTTCTTTGTGTGTATGCATACAATCCTTGTTTCTAGTATAATTTGGATAATATTATTAATTTCTAGTATTAATTGTGGTTTGGAAGCTAATTTATAATTATTCAATCATTGTTTTTTTTTTTATAACATAATTAGAAATAATTTATTTGACTTTGGTTGTTTAATATTCTAGCTTAATAATTGAGAATTATTATATATTTCATTTGATTTATTTATAAATAAATAAATTATTGCAATATATGTAAAAACAATTTAAAATATAAATTTATTAATATATATAATAAACTCAATTAAATAATAAAAAGATAAATATATATTTATTTAATTTAAAAAAGCTTTTATCAAATATTTTCAAGAAATCTGCAAAAAAACAAAAAATATCCAAACATCAAAAAAATAAATCATTTCCAAAAAAATAAATTATTTTCTAAAAAATATTTTCCAAAACTCAAAAACAATCCAGCCTAAATTATGGGTTTCAAATTACTGCAGTTTTATTTATTGCTTCTTAACTAACACGATGATATTTGTTTGTATGAAGGTAGGGGCGTGGAAGGTTTAGGGGAGAAGTCGTAAATCGTCGCTTCCGTCTCGTGTAATGCCAGTTCCTATTCCCCCAAGTCTCAACCCAACCTAACCTTGTGTCTCTGATCTCATCTTTGATTCAACCCCAAGTCCACCTTCATCCCCATGGCCTCCCCCAGTGACTGTCCAGATCAATCCCAACCAGACCCCATCGAAAACCCTAACCCTCCCCAGGAATCACTCCCTGAAACCCTTCCATCCCAAGACAAGCTCGATGATCAAGAAGATCTACTCGAAGATGAACCCAACGCTGACTACCCGGATCTGTCTGTTCCTTCTTCTCCACCCAACACCGACCTCCATGTCACCACCCCCACTGGCTCTCGCCGTGGCGGGGGTCCTAAACGGAAGAAGGCCGCAACCAAGAGACGCGCTCAAGAGAAGAAGGCCCAGAAGAAGCTCGAGATGCTGACTGAAGTCTTCAACCCCATTCCCTTTCTTCCCAACAAAACCCTAGATTTTTCTTCGCACGAAAACCTCCTCAAGCGACTTGGTTTGTGGGATTTTGTTCATTTGGATTTCGATGGAAACCTTCGAGCCGATCTGATCGCGCAGTTAATCGCTACTTACAACCCGCAATCGCGCGGTAGCTACGTTAATGGCTATCGCATTGGGGTCAACCGGGCCGACTTAGCCCGTGCTTTGAATTTATCTGTGAAGAAGGATAAGGATAAGGATAGCATCCTTGATATTGAAGAGTCAAAGGAATCGGTAGGCTTTCTTGAGGAATTTGTGTCAAATTGGGTGCTTTTGCACGAGGATACGTGGATGATGCCAGCGGAGGTGTTGAACTGGACTAAAATGATTAAAGAAGGCCATTTCGAGAAGATAGATTGGGCTGGTTTGATTTGGTTTATGGTGGAGAAAGAGCTCACGTCTGCCCCTAAATTAGGGAATTGTTACTATGCCTCGCACATGCAGTGTTTGATAAAATACCAGAAAGAAGAGCTGCTGCTGGAGAAACCAGAAAAGGATGCTTATGAGGCCAAGGAGGAAGAGGAAGAGCATAATGTTCCTGAGGATTTCAAGACGTCTGTTGATTTGGTTGATGAATCTCACGGGGGATCACAGTTGGAGGAGCATAATATTGAGTTGAGTCTTGGTGGGCAGGATAATTTGATGAATAAAGATGATGCTGAAAAGGAGGCTGCTGTGGGGGATGAGAATGCTATGGATTGTGAGGAAAGTAAGGGGGATGTGCCTCAAGACGTACAGTGGAATTTGGATGGAGACAACTATATGGATGTGGGTGGGGAGAATTTCTTAAGACCGTGTAATCTTGGTGATGTTGATATGGTGGAAGAAAGGAAACAAGAAAAAGGAGAGGAAGGAGAGATGGAAGAGGGAGAAGGAGGAAATGTAGAGGAACAAGAGGATCACGAGGAACAGGAGGTACAAGATGAACAAGAGGAGCAGCATGTAGAAGGCTTTACTATTTCCCCAAAAGGTGACAATTTGGAGGCTGTGCACTCGGCAAATCTTCTTGAAGGAATGGAAACTGCCGATGTCCCTTTTACAACTGGCTTGCACATTCGCGGTAACTCATCAGGGGAATTCCTTGTCTCCAGGGTCGATGCTCGGACAGTTCCTGCTGTCTCATCATTTCTGAGTAATGGTAACAAGAGAGAGATTGGTCATGAGAATGATATATCTCATAATTCCTTGAATCTTAGCAATAAGAGGTTGAGAACTGATGAGCAATGGGAAAAGTCATCTGATTTTGATACGTGCATGGAACAAATGCGGCATTGGATGGACAAAGCAAGAATGTTGTATGCTGCGAAAGACCAGGCTTGTGGAGATTCGAGTATGCACCAACAAGTGTTGCTTCATGAGTTGCAACGGCGGGATACCCTTATCGAGCATTTGCAGAAGGCCAAGTTTGAAGAGCAGCAGAAGAGACAGATGGAGGTTTATAGGCTTGAGCGCGAGCTCTATTTGATGGAAAACCTTTTAGATGGATACAGAAAGGCTTTGAAGGAAACAAACAGAACTTTTGCCGAGTATAGAGCACGTTGTCCCCTGCCTGATGAACCACTTTACAAAGATGTCACTGGGTCTGGGGGCTTAGTTCTGAGCACCAGGGAAATAGAAAAGCTGCGTCTGAAACAAGAAGAAGAAGACAGGCTTAATAGACTGTTAATTGAGAATAAGATAAAGGATTTTGAAGCTAGGTGGATAAGGAAATTCGATGCACACAAGGATGCAGTTTCTCTTCTGAGTGACAAATTGACTAACGCAGAGAATGAAGTTAAACTTCTCAAAGAGCTTTGCAACCAAAAGGTTTCAGCGGATACTCCAGAATGTGTTCCAAATGAATCTGGAATGTCTAGTCAGTAAGGTATGTCTAGTAAGTTTTTATGTAGTGCAGAACTACTCTTATTTATATGTTAAACAATATGCATCATGCGCGGCATCTACGAATGGAGGCTTTTGTTCTAGTTCGCTCACTATATGGCAGATTTGATTTGCAAAGTTAGTAGCAGCAGATAGTTTAGGTTCTCGAAATTTTTTGTGTTTCATATTAAGAGGTCCATACTTCATTCTGATTTACCTGTTTTACTTAAGGACTTCACTGGAAAATGCTGAGAACCGAAATGGATGCTTCAATCTATCTCTTCAGTGGACAAGTTAGATGAGGACTCCGCTGGATTATATGTCTTGTTATGAACTGGTTATTGTGCTATAGCAAGTCTGTCAACAATGGGGATTTGGGCAGACATGGTTTGAAAGGTTTCTTTTTCGATTAGTCGGTTTCTAATAAATATGGAAATATGATTCAATTTTAGTCTTCTATTAGGGGGGAACTTAGTCTAGCAGAAATTTGAGTTGATCGAGGAAACTACTGAAACCAAAGTTATAATAAATATATAAAAATTGTAATCCGATGAAATGAGACAAAAATTGTTCTTAAAAATACTTTGTACCTGAACAGAGATTTAAACCCAAGCTTGATTTAAAGTTTTAGGGATACATGGGGTTCACTTTATGAGTATAGATGTTTATTCACTAAGGCTTAGTTTGGATGGGCGGTGTGTTTACCTCCGGTGAGGTTAGAAACAGCGGTGGCGGTGAGATTAGTTACTGTAGCGATGAGATTGAATACTGTAGCGGTGAGATTAGAAACTGCGGTGGAGTGTGTGTTTAGATTCAAACGCAGCTGTAGCGGTAAGGTAAAAATGAAAAATAACTATTAAGGACATCAGATTAGAATTGATATATAATATAAGTTTTTAAATTATTTTACTTTTATAAAATTATTAAAATATGTGAATTTATAAATTTATTTAATAAAATATTAAAATGTATCTTCTAATATTTTATTATAAATATTTTAATGAATTATATAATCAATTTAAATTATTTATTAGATAAAATGATAATTATTTTTATTTTTTATAGTTAAATATTCTTTTATAACAATGATAAATATTATTTTCACAAATAGTAACATTATACTTGGATCAAATCATGCAACTAGTGTCTAATTTAATTAAATCATGCAATCTATTGTTTTTTTTTTTTTTTTTTTTTGCTCAATCAAAGAACAGCAGCTATCAAAGCTGCAAGAAAGCAAAACAAACAGCAGGAACAAACAGTCTTAACCAAAGACAAAAACCTATCATAGACAAATTACAGCAATCAATTCACAAAAACCCAACTCAACCCCATCAATTAAACAGACCTCAAAACAGAAAAAAAACTGTGCAAATCACCCCCCAAAAAAAACCACAACACAGCCTAAAAATACACCTACAAACACACACCAACATCACACCTAAAATCACCACCATGACTTAAACATGCCCTGCCTTATCAGACCAGCAAAAACCAGTGCTAAAGCCATCTTGTTCCCATACTTGTCCATTTTCAAAAAGGATACATTCCAATTATCAACAACCTAAAATTGACTTATTCAAAAAGAGAAAATAGCAGCTACGGACTCAAACCTTTATTCACATCCAAAAGCTCAATCAGTATCTCCTTCTGCTCACTCAAAGAAGATTCTCAGCTTAAATATTTCCTCACATTGACAGTTTTAGCTATTCATACAGGAAACAGGAAAACCAAATTTTGATTCATGCCAAAATATTTTAAATTTGACAAGCAACAATCAAGAACATATTTATTCACAAAATGGTTCATGTAGCATTGAAATTTGCAAACTGGGTACAATTTCATAAGGGATCAAAATTCTGCAAGAATATCAAGAAAGCAACCTAATAGATATCTGGCATTTTACTAAAATGAATTCTTAAAACAAATTTGTTAACTAGGTACCTAGAAACAAATTCTTAAAAAGAACTTTTTTTCCTTTTCAAACATGTAAATATCATTCAAATTGATAGTACTAAAAAGACATCCCACACTTTATTATTATAGAAGAGAAGGATTAGATCCTTCTACCAACAATAGCCACCATCAATTTAAACAAATAAAGCCTTGAATGATCAAATATGAGAAGCAAAGAAAAATAACTATTTCGTTATTTTGATTGTATCTTTTCTGCATTTTGGCTATAGCCATTCTTACAAGTCTTAAAACTTCAATTCTCAAAGTGCCAAACTCAACCAAGCCTTAATCAAATCCCACAAAACAGCCTATAAAAACGCCTACAATCCCACAACAACAACGTACCAAAAAAAACACCACCATACCTTGAACATGCCCCGCCTTTTCTGACCAGCAACCACCAGCACAAAAATCATCTTTATCCCATGCTTGTCCACTTTTAAAAAAGATATAAGACTAATTCTAAACAACCTGATCAACTACCAAAAGAGGGAAACCAACATCCGTGGGCTCAAACCTTAAAACGCAACCCCAATAAACACCTCCAAAGAACCAACCACGATGATAAAGGAGCATATACCATTCACATCCATCACAAGAAACACAACCAAAGCAATGCAACTCGCCCCCACCATGCAATCTATTGTTTTTAAACAAAAAACAGAATAAGTTGTATTTAAGCTTAAATCATGCAATCTATTTAAGCTTAATCGGGAAAAGAAAAACGGGATGATTCAGATATCGATAGTTTCTCAAAATCAGAAAAGGGCATTTCAAAGGTCTCTTATTGATTTCCAACCCTGCAATAGACAACACGGGTATTCCTAAGTTTCAAAATTGCATTATAAAATGGAAGCAAAAGGAAACATAAAAAAGGGTAAAGAAATGAAAGAATGAAAAAAAATGAGATACAGAAAGCATCAAGAAGAAACCAAACGGATAAATTTGCGCTTAACCTTACAATCACAGGCTTATTGGTCGTCGATTGAGGAGAAGTTGGCCGATATCAACAGAATTTGGCTGCCAAATCTGAAAAAAAAAAGATTGGGAAAGAAATAAATAAACCGTGGACTGATAAATAAACCTTACAATCGATGGCTGCTTTATCGTAAGCTCGAGCCGCTTCCTCTGCCGTGTTGAAGGTTCCGAGCCAGACCCTGGCGGCGCGTCTCGGATCTTTAATCTCCGCCGCCCATTTCCCCCACGGCCGTTGCCTAACTCCCCTGTAGTTTTTTTTCACTCGTTTTGGTGTACTAAACATCGTTGTCGCCGTTGTGGTTACCGTTTGGTCTTCTTGATGACATGGGGTATTTTTGTCTCTTAAAAATAACTGATGCACCAGTGAACTTTAATTGCTGCTGAAATCTCCAGTTGATTTTCAGCATATCAGTGTGGTGGAAATCTCCTTGGACTGCACTGGAATGTTAAACCAAACAAGATAGCAGTGAGGTTGGTAGCAGTTACTTACCCCAACTGCACCTTACTGGCCTTAAACGCTAAACCAAAGGGGGCCTAAATCTCATGCACGAGACTGGTTAAAATATGTGCAGAAAATCCTGTTCAAGCCTGGTCCGTTTTATTAACACCCTAACCAAGTCTAAAATAAATTGCTTAAATTTAGACATTGAAGGATCCATCCCTCTTTAAATGGGGATACATCTTTCTTCAGAAATTTACGTAGTATCCATCCCAGTATCATGAATGCACTTGTATTTAAGAGAGCAGATTATATTTTATTAAAAAAATAATAAATTAGTCCTTATATATTAAAAAAAATATAAATTGACCCCGGGTTAAAATTTTTATCCATATCAGCTGTTAAGTGATGATTTGTTTTGTTTTGTTTTTTTTAATGTAAGCGATGCGGAATTAAAGGATGGGTAGAATTAGTCAAGAGCATCATGGAGGCCCAGTATTAGGAGTAGAGTTGCTTTTTATCCTCTCTATTAAAAAAAGAGACAAATTAATATCTATAGATTAGATTAAAGAGCAAAATGGTTCTTTTGTTAAAAGATCCATCAATTTCTAATGTTAAGTGATGACATGGAAGGTGGAGCAATCAGAAAACATAAGATATGCCACTTGTACTTTATGCTGATGTGGTGTTTTGTTATATCAGTAAATATTTTAAAAAAAATTAATAATCCCCCAAAAAGTAATTATTTTAAAAATCACGTTCAAAATGAACTCGGCATAAATTATAGAAAATTATTAAAAATTATAAAAATATATTGGAATTATTAAAAACATCCACAATGAACTTAGACAAAATAATTATACAAAATTATAGAAAATTATTTAAGAATTATAATAAATTATAAATTATTATTAAACTTTTAAAAATTAATTAAAAATTATTATGCAATGTTACTATTATATATGTATTTAATTATAAATAATAATAAAATAATACTCATCAACTTGATTAACTAAAAATATTAACTTAAATAAGAATATATATATATATATATATATTCTTTAAACATGTTAGGTGTATATATAATTTTTACATTTTAAAACAATTTTCTATATACTTTTAGATTTTTATAATTATTCAAAAAATTATTTGTCCATGTTTATCCTAAATGTGATTTTTAAATAATTATATATATTTTTATTTTTTAGGATTTTTTTAATTTTTAAGTGTTATCACATCAGTATGAGATACACGTGATATGTCACATGTCAGTGTCTGATTGGTCTTCCAACCACCAGTACTTAACAATAGAAATGGATGAATCTTTAATAGGATTACTTTGTTCTTTAATTTAACGTATAGAGACTAATTTGTCCATTTATTTGAGTAGAGGGGGCAAAAATACTATCTAACTCCTAATACAAGGGCTTACATAGTACTTTTACCTAATCCTACCCATCATTTATTTCTAATTCACTTGTATAATTATTTGTTAAAAAAGTTAAGTCATCACTTAACAATACATATAGATGGATCTTATATCAGAAGTATCAATTTATATTTTTTTCTAATGTATAGTGGTTAATTTACCCATTTATTTAATAGAGGGGATAAAATTTATATAAACTAATTATTAACTTGTTGTAATTTTTTAAATGTAAAATAACAAATATGAGAAAATATGAATTGTGAACTCTAATATCTCCTCGTATTGTTTCACAATGATATATTATTTTGTTTAATTACACAACAATATTCTGTCTTAATATTATGGCTAAATTAGCCTAAAAAAAGGACATTTTTTAACAAATATTCGAGTGAATAGGTCGATTTTTGGAATATTTATTGGAATAGGCTAATTTTGGAGGATGCATTTTCACTCTATTTTTCCTCAACAGGGTTTAGGATTTTTAAGGGCCTTAAAGTTTGTTTAGGGTTTTGTTTGTTTAAGGTTTTGTTTGAGGGTTTTAGGGTAGTAAATATATTTTAGGGTTTGTTAGGGTTTTTAAAGGTTTAGGATTTTTTTTTGGGTTGTAGGTTTTAAGGTTGGAAATAATAGAAGGCGATTTATTTTGTGTTTGTGTCTAAGGTAGACATTGGAAATAATGAGACGCCAATTTATTTGTGTTTGTGTTTGTAGGTTTTAGAGTTGCAATACGATAAACATCTAATGCAATGGTTCCATCTCGACACGACAGATGAAATGTGGGTCTTGGAGCGCAACTGCATCATCGTGAACTCAAATACACTTTAAAATTAGCACACTCTCTCCCTTAGACAGAAAAAATCTATCTGTCGAAAAAGTTAAACACTTGAAAGTAAAATATAAACAATGATGTAGAGAAGATTTTAGGGGTGAGGGGAGGTGGCTGAGAAAGTTGATGGAGTAAGGGGAGCAAACTCCCCTTTATATAGGCAACTGGGTGGGCAACGAATGAAAAAGAAAATAACATTGTGCATGGGTTAATTTAAAAATATCTCAGGATTCCTAGGATATTTGAAAAATGAGGACTGAGATTCTCGAGTTCTGGAAACTTTTTAGGAGGTTGAAAATGGGAGAGAGAAAACACACTACCCAGGCGCGTCAGCTGAAAACGCGTCCAACAGGGCACACTTTCAGTGTATCTTTCTGCCACATCACTAAAAGCGCGCACCTAGTGGGGCGTTTTCCCTCTCCCATTTTTAGCGTCCCTTAAAAAGTTTCTAGAACTCGGGAATCTTATTCCTTATTTTTTAGATATCTCGAGAATCTCGAGGTATTATTTTTAAACATCCCAAGCTACATCTGTTGTTTTTATTTTTAAAACACTTCTAACAACACGCGTTTTTTAAAGAAATCTCTCAGAACTGTAATGTCTAAATTATTCTACCGATGTCAAGTTATATTTGATATTTGGGGTAGTATTTTTCATAATGCAAGTGGACATTCTTTTAGAGACGTTCCAAACAGGTTATTAGTTTGAAAATGAGTGGATGAGTTAATGTTGTTGTTTATTACGAGGTGAAATTCGTGACACCGAGATCGGGGTCATTTTTTATCAGCCTATGCAACGCAATTGGCTTTCAACCCGAGCATTTAATTGTCGGAGCTCCGATCAAGAATTAGGTGAAAAGTGGGCAATCTTAGCTGCAGAATATCGTCGTTGAAGTATAGATATTTAGTGTCAGAGGATCTCGTGAAATATGAAATATTTAATGTTAGAGGCCCAATGGCGATCAATGTGATGGTCCAAACACATCATGCTACTGGATCGCTTATACTTGGGTTATATGTCGAGTTTGTCGATGTCGATGAAAGTTGTCGGAGGTCGACAACTGTTTTGGTTCATGTCAGAATGGAACTGGAATCTGGAAGTCCAACTACACGTTTGTGTGGTAGGTTCTCAGCTTTGTTAGAAAGATCCCAATATGAGATCTTTGAATCACCAATGGGAAAACATTCTTCGGTTTCAGCCCAAGATTTCAACTTTGGCACACAGTCCATCCACCGTCAGAGTTTGTCGGTAATCGAAACTTTGACACCTCGGTACGACATTCTGTTAGTGCTTTTGATTTCAACTTCCAAACGCCGATGTTCTATGATAGAAACACTTATATGAGTATGTCATCATGTTACATCAGTTGACAAATCGTAAGTGATTTTGGTTGTAGCGAAAGGTATACAAGGCGGGATGATGTACTCTCTATAACTTGTATTGGCGAAGGGACATCTAACCTTGGAAATACAGGTAGGGTTGACACCGAATTAATTTTAACTTGTTACGAGTGAGAAAGTATAAGGGTAGTCCACTTGATAACATAAAAATGATAGCTGGAACCATGCCCATGACTGCGGAAGGAGTGCGCAACCACAAATTTTTATTTTTTGTAGTTGTGTTACCCAACACATTTCTCAGTACAACACCGCCAACACGGCTGATGTAACACCTTAAACCCGGCCTAGACGTTATGGCTGAATCTAGCGATGTCACATGATAGTGTGTTTGAAAACTAAGTTGTTACAAGAAAAATATTTTCGTGTTATTACTACTCATTATCCCAACATGTAATTAAACACAGTAACAATCAGTACAGTCTAGGGCTTAAGCCCATTACAGTATCAGTAGCAGTTTGGGCCTTAGCCCATTACAGTACAGTAACAAATATACATTGAGCCTTAGCCCATCACAGTAACAGTCATGTATGCAATGAACAGAATACAGAATCCTACCCACTAGCCTCTAATACGCCATCTCCGTCCATCCCTACACTTACTGTGGGGTTTAAAACACCCACCTATCCCTATACTTACAAGCTGTACCGAATGCGGCATATATCAATATACTATAGCTGAGATGCCAGTTAATAAGCTTAAGAGCCTCTTAGTATATTTTGCAACTGAGCTGCTAGTCAGTAGGCTTAAAGCCTTTCAGTACACTTCCTCTAATATCATCATCCCAACCCCATGCAATGCAACATACAATACATGATATGCTATGTTCATGATTAACAGTACATACATTCAGATCAGTAAACATGCATAATAATAACATCCTCAGTACATTAATCACACAATTAGTTTCAGTTATTTAGGGGTCTAAGCAGTGCTTACCGACCCTACAGTAGGTTCACAGTCGACTTGGGTGACCTGTGCAACCTTAGAATACAATTCGGTAAAAACGGCCTCACACGCTCGTGTGGCCTGCCCGTGTGGGCCCACACGGCCCAAATTGGCCTTGGCCGTGTAGATCACATGGCCTGGCCTAAAATTCCACAGGCCCACGTGGACTACCTGTGTAGACCCACACGCTCGTGTGGCCCACATAGCCCAATTTGGTCCAGCCCATTTGTCGCACACGGCCTACCTGGCCATCACACGGCTGTGTCCTTCGCGTACAGCCTGGCCTCGTTGATCACATGCCCATGTCAGGGCACACGGCCTACCACACGGGTGACCACACGCTTGTGTGGTGTTGACAGTGAGGTTTTTGGCTTTGGCCTAAACTTTGTTTTCTACTTAATCGGGTATACACCTGGTATATTTTCACGGCAAAAGCACTTCCAAGCAATCCTGAACTTATATTTGATCATTATAACTCTCGATTATACACTTAAATCATCTTTAAATAAAAAACCCATTGAAAACGACGATCGATAATCTAACGAAACCCTTACCTTCAACAATTGAAATCACAACTTTTAATCCTCTGCAGCAGTACCAATTGATGATTGACCTTCGTCTAATCAAAAGAACCACAAACAACCCCCTTTAAGGAAACTATTCACGAAATGATTAACAATAGACAAACTATTACTTACTGAACACGTTCAACGATACGCGACGCTAAAGGAAGATAATCTCAGTTACAGAAAATGAAAAAGAAAGAGGGGAAAATAAAGTTCAATAGAATTTCGGCGGGGAAAAGAATAGCAAAACGTTGGAATTTGGGAAAAAAAGAAAAAGAAAAAAAAGAATCCCCAATTTATATTTTCTGATAACCTCTCACAATTCTCACTATCCCTCAACTACTCAGCATTTAACTTCACTTAAAACTCCTACAAGGCACACTTAGCAAAAATAATTCCCTCCGCTCGAACAGAAGACCTCATTCACACCAACACTCCACTTAACCACCAGACCAGTAGGCCCATTCTAATATAAACTTACCATCTTTTATTTAAAAGCCTACTAACCAGAGATAGGGCTTAATTCATTAAAATACCAAAATTTTCCCAAGTCATGGCTTGAACTTGAGACCTCCCACACACACCCAGAACACTTAACCACTAAAGCAAACAGATATTTGTGTCACACATTTACAAAAACAAAAATTTAAATTTTGGGGCGTTACAACTGATTTCAACTGAGTCGGCCCACTTCTTTCAAGTCGATGAGTTATAGTAGCCACATTAAATACACGTTTAGGTGTGTTGTTCTCTTTCAAGGATATTCGAACTCTCTTGGAGAGAATCAAAATTTTCTTGCAATCGTTTTGAGCTCTATCAAGCTACCGAAAAACCTGTCCGACACCTTGCCTAATAGTTGCTCGAAATTATTGTTTCAATCGCCAACGACCACTAATCCCATAACAATTGGCCTATCCACTGGTAAATCAAACTGTAATTAAACGTCCTCGAGTGTGATTGTACACTCATTGCATGGAATGTGTGTTGTCTTAGGCTTTCATCTTTCAAACAACGTGCTGATAACTGTGGGGTCCAATTTATACCTTTGAGTGTAACACCCCTAACCTGTACCCGTTGCAGGAACAGGGTTATGAAGTATTACTGAAGTTTACAAGACAAACATAGATAATTCATATTTTTACTATTCATAATCGAAACTAATCATATCTTCCCTTGATTGGACCCTCGATGCCCAATTTAAACATTAGAAACAAGTTAGGACTAAATCGGGATCGCAGGAAATTTTTCGTGAAATTTTAAAAATTTTTCCCTAGGTGCAGAGCACACACGCCCTGTGGTTAGGTCGTGTGAGCCATACGGCCTAGTGACATGCCCATGTCTTAGGCCATGTGGCTTCACACGCCCGTGTCCTCAACTCGTGTAACTCTCTAACTTGTAAGACATGAAGTAATAGAAGTTACACGACCAAGTCACACGCCCGTGTACTAGGCCGTGTGGTTAATTCAATTTTCAAAAATTAGGTGCAGGTTTCACACGGCCATGTCACACACCCGTGTTTTGGGCTGTGTACCTCACACGGCTGAGGCACACGCCCTTGTCTCTACCCGTGTACTCAATTTTGAGTATTCTATTTCTCAATTTTAGGATGCAGAGGACACACGGCCAAGCCGCATGCCCATGTACCAAGCCGTGTGTCACACACGGTCAAGACACACGTCCGTGTGTCTATCCGTATAGATGAAAATAGGCCATTTTAAGGCCACTTTTCTCACTCTTTACACAATCAACCCGCACACAACATTGATGCATACCAATATAACTCAACCAAACAGCCAATACAAGCTAGAAACCAAGTCATTTACATAGTTTTTCATCACATGTAACTACTATAATAACATACTTTACTAGTTCATTCGTTACTTCTACTAATACGTATACTAAATATGACAAACATACTTATAAGTTAATAGAAAACATAACCAAAATTGGAACTATTACTTTGTTTAATTATCATTCAAGTTCCTATACATGCCATATAAACCATAAAATATATAATAAAATCTACCGGGCAATCTGGGTAGTGTGGCTTGAATGTGATTATCCGATCCTCCGAATTTCTTGAAAATCTATAAGGAACATTTAACAACTCAAGTAAGCTATACATAGCTTAGTAAGTTCATTGGTTTTAAACTTAAATCTTATGGAACATACTATAATGATGCATAAAATAAATAAATCTTTTATTACACATTTCCTGCCAATCACAATTTCAATTGATGATGTCACTTATTTCATCTTAGAACCGATAATATCATTAAGTTAGATAAACTGACGAATGTCTTACGGATATGAGTACATCATATACAAAAGCTCGAAAGTTACACTGAAGCACATAAATGCTAAATGGAAACCCGTAAGGGTTAAACGGAAGCTCATAAGAGTTGAATGGAAACCCATAAGGGTTAATCTGAAGCTCAAAAGAGCTATACTGAAACCCATTAGGGTTATACTGAAGCTCAAAAGAGTTGAGTTGAAACCCAAAAGGGTTAAACTGAAACTCATATGAGTTAACTGAAGCTCATGAGAGCTAAATAGAAAGCAAACACGAGAGTTTGCAACAAATGTTGAATCTTGGTTTACTTGGGTAATTTACCGTCAATTCTTCTTTTGTACAGAACAAATGTACTCAATCCAACGTTCCGTTCACTTCGAATATTTAATTTAATTTCATAATTTTTACAATAATTTTATTTTCAACAAATAATATGAATAAATACATATTACCATTTATCAATTTAACAAATAACATTAAAATTTAACCATACGAACTTACCTTGAGTAAACTTGTAGATTTTGTAGTAGTTCAGGGACTATTCTGTAAATTTCCCTTTTTCTCGATTATCTACAGGCTCTTGGTATGCAGTAAAATATGAAAACCAGCTTAGAGGACCTTCAATGGCGTTTTTGGACTAAAAATTATGAAGAAATATCTAGAAATTCAATTTAGTCCGTTTTTAACTATTTAATTTAATTTAATTTAATTTCTAATTTTACCCCTTGTTCACGTTAATTCTTTGATATTTCTCAGCTTATGCCGCCTCATGCCTTGCTTTAGGCATATTTACCCCTTAAGTCCTCCTTTTTGTTTAATAATTAAACTATTTAATCAGAATTTCTTTCCATTAGCAAATTTTGCATCTTTTTCAATTTAGTCCTTTTTATTTAATTAACTATCAAAACGTTAAAATTTCCTAACGAAACTTTAACACTAACTCTTTGACACTCTATAAATATTTATAAAAATATTTACCACTCGGTTTATAAAATCGAGATCTCAATTCCTCATTTTTTAAACCAATTAATCTAATAAATATTCTCCAAAGTATAATTCACTAATTCTTAATTTTCCTAAATTCATAAATTGCTCATAAATAATACATAATAAAATTTTCGAACTCTCTCATCGGATTTAGTGATCTCGAATCACTGTTTCTGACACCACTGAAAATTGGGCTGTTACACTGAGCATATGGGACATCTTCCAAATAGGGTTCAATCATCGGCAATGGCCTCAAAGATAGATTGTATATATATGTCTCCAAAATTCGATCTTCCGCCTGATTATAATTTTTTTAATATTTTTAACAACTTAATATTGAATTTAAATAAAATTATAAAAATTAAAAATATTTTCTTACTATTTGTAATTGGAATGCAGAAATGTGGTTGTCATCTAAAAGAATAAGAATATTTGCCATTACAAAATTCAATTCAAACGAATAAAAATCAAAACATAAAATTAAATCAAGTCGAACTTGAGAGAATTTTAATTAAAATTTTAGAACTAAAATCTTGAGAGACTTGAGAGAATTGATAGAATTGGAATTGAATGAAAAAAAATGAGGAAAATGGTTGGGTTTATATACAAATAAAACTAGTTGTCTTATGGTAGTTGTGAATTCGACTGTTGGAGAATTTGACCGTGAGGGGATATTATTGTTGGGAAAAAACGCAACTAGCTGGGCAAGTTTTCACCCTCTCTCTCCAAAATCAACCTATTTACTCAAAATTTTTTAAAACCGACTTTTTTTTTTGCTAATTTAACCTAATATTACATATGCATATATAAAAGTGTAAATATAACTATGTAGTATATAATAATATATAAAGTTTATAGTAAATATAAGGTTAAAATATGTCGTAAGTTCTTGTACTTTTTGAAAATTTCGAATATAGTCCTTGTACTTTTATTTTTAAGAATTTAGTCTTTTTATTTTTTTTCAAAATTTAAAATTTAAGTCCAATTATTAACACTGTTAATATCTTTTGTTAAACTTATATTCATTACATCTTTTTTTATTTACATTGCTATTAAGTGAGATTTTTTTTTTCAAAATATCACAAAAATTTAACAAAAGCACTTAACAGTTGAACCTGATTTTCTAAAAGTATTGAGAATTGTAACATAAAGTTGCTGTTACTATGCTTAACACTATATATCATATAATAGAACAGAAAAAAGAAATGCATTTTAAAAAATATTAACCATGGCTTTTAAATTTCCAATCTGTAAATTTTTATTTATTAATTTGATAGTAAAGAGACGAAACAAGCATCTAAAACATGATGACTTGTAAGCAGTAGGCGGGGGTTCTTGCAAAATAATTAAACTTGGATGAGTTGTTACTGCTAACTTAGCAAGGCCGTCATCGAAATCCCTACTCACCTGCAGCTCCCGAACAAAGTGGCTGGATGATACGCAAAAATGAAGCTACCCCTATCAATAAATCATGTATTGAAGTTAAATAGAAAACTGTAAATAGTACGTATTATTTATTTGTACATATTATATATATAACCTTATATTGAAGTTCTGGTTACGCTGCAGCAGGAGGTGTTGCTCGTGATCAGGATGGAAATTGGATAGTGGGTTTCAGCCGTTTTTTAGGTATATGCTCTCCGTTTGAGGCTGAAATATGGAGCATTCTGGATGGGATCCTTATTCTCCTTAGTAAGGGATATAGACGGACTTTTATTACGACAGATAATCTTGAAGTTGTTCAGACTTTGACTAATATGGATTTGGAGGATTCCGGGATTACGGTACTTCGTAGAACTCAACGCATCTTACAGTCTGAAGGAGAGTGGAGGATTAAGCATATCTCAAGAGATCAGAATTCAGTAGCGGATCGTCTCGCTAAACTCAGTTTGAGTTGGAAATCAAGTCTGCAGGTTTTCGACGAGGCTCCTAAGGATTTTACAGATTTACTGCAAGGGATAAAATGAATGGTTGTTTCATGTAATTGATGTTTTTATTTTCTCTTCACCAAAAAAAAAAAAGTTATCCCATTCAGTGAGAAACAAGAATTAGGATTTTGATGGCTTCAATTTTAACACAACTAAGCAATTAAATTTTTTGAGTGTAGTGGGGTGGTTAACGTTGGAAAAATTGGGTATGTAAGAGAAAATTTCTTTCACTTTTTATGCAATTGAAATAAGGTAACAATAGGTAAAAATTAAAAATAATAAGAACACACAAAATTTTGTTGACGTAGAAAACCCAAACGATAAAAATCGTGGGACTTTAGTCGAGTGCAAATTTTGTTGGGAAATGTGCCCCATATTATAATAAATATGTAATTATTTTCTATTTATTTGAATGATAAATAAATAAAGTTAGTTTCACATTTCATTATTATATCTTTTGTATTTTCTGTCTTTTATATTTTGCATGTATAGCGAAATTGTAACAAACAAATATAGCTCATTGATTGTCTAAAGTTCAAACTGAAGATAAATGACATTGTAAAGAATGTTTACATTGCGAGAAAGACAACTTACTTCAATAGATAATCTAAATGAATCCGTAATTTTGTAAAGAATCAAAGTAAGCATTTGATTCAAATATTGAGAAGGATTATTATGTCATCTACAATTCCAATCGAGGTGATGGTTAGTCTTGGCTATTGGAGTAGTTGACTCCACGAGTAGAGATATAGATGTATTTATTAGTAGAATGATATATTGGACTGGACCTAAGATAAATTAATTCTGAATTCGTTTGTCAACTAATTCACTTGTAATGTTCATGGTGTGATTTAATTAAATCCTGAGTTAGTCACTGACCAAGTATATACAACTCATGTACTTTGATATAAGTAGAGGCTTATACTCTAAAGATGATCGAGCCCATAGCTGGTATGTTGGGTACATAACTTGTGTATGGCATGACTTTACTAGCCATAGTGGAATTCATAGCTCAATTAAAGAGTTAATGATATCCTCTTATTAGCATTGTGTGGATTGATAAATATGGAACGTGGTCACTGGTTGCTTGTTCTCAAACGAGCAATTTATCACATTCATTTGTTGGCAATGATCATATTAATCATTAAGAAGACACAATGGTGACAATGAGATAAAATAAGATTGTATTGAGTGAACGGATTTAACTCAAAGGAATCAATGATATCATATGAGGGTAACACACACATGACGAGGTCATTGGACAAAGTAGTGCATGAATTGTTTTCGTAAAGAGTATACATTAAGGATTTTTCAATCATGATACTTCTTGTGGACTGACTCTATGATTAAGTAATTGCGAATTATCAGAACGATGCTTCTAGATATAACTGCAAGCACTAGAGCCTAATTGTATATGTCTGATTGGTCCCTCTGCTAGCTCAACAAAAGCTAAATCGGATTCCATTTGAATTAGAAGAAAATTTTACGACTTTGGAAATAATTTAATTGAGTCGATTTATTTAATGTGGAATTAAATTAGGTGGTCGTGAGAATTGTTTAACTTGTAACACCCCCTAACCCTAAACCGTTGCCGGAACAGGGTTACGAGGTATTACAGGACATATCAGACAACTTACAAATAATTCGTAAATAAAATAATATTCTTGGTATAATTTAATTTTGATCGAGACTTATTCGAGTAATCCAAAATATTTTTGTTTTGTTTTTTTTATATTTTTTTTATAAAATTTTGGCAGCATTTCTGCTTATTTTTACATAAAACCCCCTGCAATTTCAAATCGAAAATAAACCCATGCCAATGTTCAACCAAATATTTTACACATTAAACACTTCTAATCAAGCTCATAACATTGGTTCAATACTTTAATCAAATATCATAACAAATAAAGAAATAATTTATAACTTCATTCTTTATCCAATTTAGTACCAAATTTTACCATTTATATAACTAGTATTTCATTCATCATTCAAAACATTTTAACCATTATTTACAACTCAAAATCATATAGCATAATTACATAACTCACATACTTCCATCTAGTACATGCCACTTAGTATAGAGGAAGAAATACATCACCAAAATTTTCGTGTTAGAGTCGGGATCGTTCTGGATGCTGGACCGGATCCGAAATTCTAATGACCTGCGCACGGAAACAACTGTACGCTGAGTATTTTATACTCAGTGGTATTACTATAAATCAAACTATCTAACATTAATAATTTATAAACATCAATCATAAGCTTATAAATCATTTAAACTAATTATATATAATTGAATACCACTTCATAAATCTTTCACATACTGATTCAATTCATAATTTATCTTGTGCATTCTTTCTCGTACTTTCAATAGTGCCAGGACAATCAATCTCATTTTTAAATTTTCATTTCAATTGTTTACCCTATTAACAAGGCTCGGACTCTGACAGATACGCGGATTCCACCCAAACACACCAGAATATCCAACCCAAACACACCAAAATAATGAAATTCTCCGTAACACACCAGTATATCATATCCTCCCAAACACACCAGTATATCATATCCTCCCAAACACACCAGTAAGGCATGAAATGCCTCTTCGGATAAACCAAAGCATATGATAACAGAATCATCTCCGCGGCCGAGCTACAAATCTCCTCATCACATCACAAACCCAATGGCATGCCATTTGTATCAAATCTAGTCCAACAAGTTAATAGGGTATTATTTTTACTTTTCCAATTTCACTTTCATTCCCACAAAAATTTCCAATACTCAATCAATTCAACATCTATTACTTTAATTCATATATAAATAAATTTTCTCACATACTCATGTTTAATTTCAAATATAATACTTACCTTATCTTAATTATTCCATATCCATAAATTCAATATACATTTAACAAATAGTTTGAGTTATAGTAATACAAACCCGGAATACGCGTTCACTCCTCGACGATCTTTTCTTTTCCTTTCGATGCCGATGCCTCTTTTTCCTTGTTAGCTACGAAAATAATAATAATTTATAATCATCAATATAACACAATTCAATTTAATTCATGAGCCTAAACATGCAAATTTAATCATTTTTAAGATATATATAATTTCACCGTTAAGCTGTCTATTTGAGTCACTGTAACTAAATTATTTATATCTTGAACTACGAAACTCCAAATTAATATCCGTAAATTTTCCTTGAAACTAGACTCATATATCTTCTCACCATAAAATTTTGCAGAATTTTTGTTCTAGCCAATTAGTACAGTTTAATCATTAAATTCTCCCCTGTTACTCCATTCGACAGTTCTGACCTCTCTCTACTAAAAATCAATTATCTCATTATACAGAACTCGAATAAGGTTCATGTTTATTTCTTTTGAAACTAGATTCATTAAGGAGTTCACACATATAAATTACACTCCATAATAATTTTTGTACAATTTTTAATGATTTTCCAAATTCAAAACAGAGTATCTCGAATTCATCCTAAACCAGTCTCACAAAATTTCAAATATCTCTTGATTCGTAAATTTATTGCCTACACCGTTTCTACTATAAGAAACTAGACTCATTAAGCTTTAATTTCATATCTTATTCATTCTCTAATTCGATTCATACAATTTTTGGTGATTTTTCAAAGTTAGGCTTTGGTTGCTGTCCAAAAACTATTTTCTTATAGCTTATTTTGCAATTAAATCCTAACTAAGTTTTTTTTACTTTTCTTATTCAATTCACACTCTATTTCTATTCAAATTTTAGCCACACTCAAGTTTAACTATTGAATTTTCATCATATTTTTCAAATTTCGAATTTTCTTCAATTTAGTCCCTACAACATAAAACTTATGAATTACTTTACAATTCAATCCTTATTTCATTTCTAACTTGAATTCCTATCAATCTAACCCCTAATTCATCTTTTTATTCAACATGAACAATATTTAGAAATCTAATAACTTTCAAAATATTCACTTAATTTCATCAAAACCTTGTCCCAAAGCTTCCAAAACATCAAAATTAAGTAAAAAGGCTAAATTAACTTACCTATTAAAACTTCAAGCTTCAAACCCTAAATTTTCCCTTTCCATCTTTCTTTTATCTTTTTCTTCCTTTCTTTCCCCTGCTCTCTGTTTCGTCTCCTTCTATTCTCCTCTTTTTTTCTTTTTCTTTTTTATATATATATACATGTATTCATACTTAAATAGTAAATATTATTTATTTATTCATGTGTATATTATTAATACATTTGTATCCATTTATAACCATACATTTGTCTTTATTTAATTTATTCATCATATAATAAATACATTAATTATTTACTTGAATAATAAGTAAATACATACATATTTTACAAATGTATGTACAATATTTATTACACATGTATTTTATTTTTGCCATGCACTTGTCTTTCTTTTAATTTATTGATCATAGAAATATCTTGTAATATAATCATAATAAATTAATTAAATATCATTTATTACTAATAAATATATATTTTTATAATTAAAATCTAAGTAAAAATCTTAGATTTTTACTTTATATGCCGCCTCACTTATGCTAAATGGCATAATTCCCATTTTGGTCCTTTTTATTTTCTTTTAATCCATAATTAAACTTTCACACTTTATTCAATTTAATCCTTTTATCCAATTATCCTTAATTAAGCTAAATTCACTTAATTAAACTCTAATTAACCACTCAATTAACTTTTTAAATATTGTTGATAAATATTTACGGATCTGTTTTTCAGTAACGGAGACTCGAAAATATACTTTTTTGATAACCATAAAATTCGGGTTATTACATAACTAAAGAATTTGATTAAAGAATTTTCTTGAAAAATTAATTTGGAAAATTTAAGTGATTTTTGGAAAAATTAATTTTGATCAAGTAAAATTAAATTAATTAATTTGATATTTTTGGAAGTTAATTTTCAAGTTAGAAAATTAGTCCAATGAGTAATTTAACTTGAAAATTGGACCTGAGATAGTAAATTGGGCTTGAGAGCCCAAAATATAGACCAAGACCCAAAAGTTGGTCGAATCGAGCCGGTATGTGAAACGGGGCCGATAATCCAACCTATAGCTAGACCAGACCGATCAAGTCGTTATTGACTCGAAACGAACCGACATCAATCGAAGCGGCTCGAGGTGCCGTAAGGGTGTTGCACCTGCATCACCAAAGACGGCGATGTCAGTGGCCACGATGGTGGTGTCCCGGTGGCCAGTAGCGGTTGGTCGTCAGTGGTTAAGCAGTGGATTAGTTACACTCCTGTTGAGACTCTACTAGGGAATTTGATTTCAGATTAATTATTCCAAAAATAATATTATTTTAATAGTTTAATATTAAATTTAATTTAATACTTATCTTAATAGTATTTTATTAATTTAATATTAAAATGGTTAAGTTTAATCATAGTTGAACTCTTTAAACTCTCACTATATAAAAAGAACATTGGGTCACTATTTACACACACTTGAATTCAAGAGAAAGTTATAGAGAGAAAATTCTTTGAAGAGGTTATTCTAAAAAAAATCTAGAGATATTTTTTCAATTTACAACTTGACCAAAAAGTTTCAAAAAATTACAAAATTACCCTACACGAAAAATTTTCTAATTTGAAGCGAGCCTACACTCGACAGACGTAAGCTTGAGGATAGCAGAGAAGACTACTCGGTCGAAGCGCTTATCCTAGACAAATTGAAAAGGTACAATTTTGATTAAGTGTTTATTAATTTAGATATCATAACCAAGAACTTGTTTTGGAAAAATTTTTAAAACCCTTTTTTTTTATAAATTTATTTTCCGCTGCGTTTTCAAAACCCATTTTTCCATCATCATCCAATTAGGATGGTTTATAATTCTCACACAATGGTAACTCTCTCTCTCTCTCTCTCTTGGTGAAACTCACTTGTGATTGTGCTTGATGCTTCTCCCAACCTAAGCCTTCCCAAAACCTCATATTTATAGTAAAGCAATGGGGTTCCCCAAAAACGTCATTCATAGCACAATCACCCACTTACATGACTCTCCTTACCAATCACCAAACACATTGCAGACCAAGCATCACACCAAACAAAACATGCTTAATCAAGTAATTTTTAACATACAAGCCTAAAACATGTTTTACCTACCATAATACAATAAATTATAAATAAGAGTAAAATAATCATTTTGCATAGTGTAAGCATAAAACACGTAAATTGTAAATTTAGTCCAACTAGTGTCCTGAGCATTATATTTTAAGCCATTTGTGAAAAATTCAGCTCAAAACGACATTTAAAACTCATTTAATTTTGAAACGAAGTTTAAGGACTAAAACATAAATTTTACGAAATATCCAGGAAAACCTTTTTAAGAAATTAAGGTTAACATTTTGAAATTCAATGTATAAAACCATGTCATGTTAGTCAATAACAAGTACACAACACCTTCCTAATTCAACTCACAACATGCACTCACAAATCGTCCATTAAAGCATTCATCCAACCCAATATTATAAGTTCCAAAAACCATTTAAACAATCCATAATATCCATTTATAAACCATTAACAATTCAAAGTCAAAACCTTCTAGATTAGTCCTATATTGCCTTCTTAATTGAGTTGGAAACACATCAAACATATTCAAGTTGTTGCCTTTCTCCTCCACCTCTCAAACTATTTTTTTTGCAAGATATATATATGTGTATGTATATATATATATATATATATATATATATATAAGAGTGTGAGCTTTTTTCAAGCTCAGTGAGTGCTTAAAGATTGCCACAAAGTATCCATAATATCAAGGTTAAATGAAAGCATACTAGATCATTTACTCATAGTATTACATCAAACATGTATCATAGCATATCATGTTAATATATTGGCATTCTGTTACCAGGAAACATGTATAAAACATATAAGCATTGGATAAACGAATCTTCTAACACAGTTCATGACTCATAGAGTCCATAACAGTCCCATAAAAGTGTAGCATGAAGCTAAACACTCTCCAAACACACAAACCAGTCCCATTGAATGTAAACACTCTCTTATCTCTCCAAACCAATCTTGGGGCCTCAATGCCCTCACACATAAGCACAATAATGGAGAGTACTCACAACCTATGGCATGCCAATGATATCCAATGGTTCCAAGAGATCACAATGTCAATATATTCAATTATACACACACTGATAGTCACTAAACTAACTAAAAATACGACTAAGGCTAGCGCACCTATCAAGCAATAGTATAGCTATGGTGAGTAGTGTAACGACCTAAAATTTACGAGTATCAGAAAGTGTGTTGTCGGGTCTCCATTTTCGTAAAATGAATTCGTAAATTTTTATTAAAAATATTTACGAAGTTAGTTGTGTAGTTAATTAGGTTTTGATTAGGTAAATTAGCTTGAATTAGGGGTAATTATGAAAAAGGACTAAATTGAAATAAGGGTAAAAGTTTAATTATAGATTAAAGAAAGTCAAAAGGACTAAATAGGCAATTATGCCATTATTATAATTTGAGCCGGTTTATGTATGAAATATCTTAGATTTTTTTAAGTTAAATTATATATTTTAATATATATCTTAATAATAGAGTATATTATTATTATATTATTATAGGTTAAACTACACTCATGGTCACTTTTCTTTATCTCAAGTTATATTTTAGTCACTTACATTTGGAATGTTACATTTTAGTCACTGTTATCATGTTGTAACATTTTAGTCATTGAGCCATTAATTGCTGTTAACAGTGTAACGGTAAGCTGACGTGGCACGTTAAATTATCATTTCAAACAAAAATTTTAGGTTAAATTATACAATTGGTCCCCATTTTTTTTTTCATTTTGAGCAATTTAATTTTTTTCTTTTATGTTCTTTTAACTTTCTTTTTTTCTTTATTTTCCATTTTCTTCTGCTTCCTCCTCTGTTTTTCTACATTCTCCATTTCTTTTAACATATAAGGAAGTCGAATTGGCAGTAAAGAAAGAATCATGGTACGGGTTTATGGGTTTTGACTATAAGCAATGATGGCTTCGAGTTCCTATTTCTTTCTTCACTGCCAATTCGACTTCTTAATATGTTAAAAGATATGGAGAAGGTAGGAAAATAGAAGTAGAAACAGAAGATAATGGAAAATAAAGAGAAAGAAAGAGAGTAAAGTTTAAAGAATATAAAAGAAAAAAAAATTACCCAAAACAAAAAAAATATGGGGATCGATTGTATAATTTAACCTAAAATGTTGTTTGAAATGATGATTTAACGTGCCACGTCAACTTACCGTTACACCGTTAATGGCAATTAACGGCTCAATGATTAAAATATTACAACACGATAATGTAAATGACTAAAACATAATATTTTAAACATAATTGACCAAAATGTAACCTAAAGTAAAAAAAAGTGACCATAGGTGTAATTTACCCTATTATTATATTATATTATAACTAAACTAAATAAATAAAAAGAAAGGGACAGAAAAAGAAAAAGAAAATTAGGGTTCTAAGGTTCAAAGTTAATTTGGTAAGTCAATTTAGCTCCTTTTCCTGTAATTTTTGAGTTTTTATGATCCTAGAACAAAGTATTACTTGATTTATGTTGAAATTTTAGAAATTAGTGTATTTTTAGACATAGTTCATGTTGAATAAATTGAAGAATTAGGGGTTACATTGATAGAATTTCAAGTTAGACTTGAGTAAAAGATTAAATTGTAAAACAAATTGTAAGTATTGAATAATAGGGACTAAATTGAAAGAATTTTGAAATTAGGATTTTATGGTAAAAGTTAAAGAGTTAAGTTTAGTTATAAGTGAATTTAAGTGAAAATTAAAGTATAAATTGTGATAAAAATGAAGATAATTTTAGTTAAGGATTAAATTGGAATTTTAGTAAAAGTTGAATAAAAATCGAAGTATTTGATGTGAATTGGGGTTGTATTGATAATTTTTAATTGTTTTAATTTCCGTAGCTAATGTAAACATTGTGTCAGAGACATCGACGAAGAAGGAAAAAGAGAAAGTAGACGAAGAATGACTCGAAAACTTACGGTTTGTATTACTATAATTCAAGTCTTGTTGTTATTAATTATTGTATTTTAATTAAAAAGCATGGTAAGTAAAATGAGGTAAGTAACTTATATGATGGTATTGATTTGAATGGAATTGATTTCAAAAGTGTATATGGCTATTAGGATTGAATGTGATTATTGATTGAAATTGAAATGTGAATGGTGAACAAATTGAAGTTGAATGTGAATAGTGAATAATGATTGTATGAAAATGAATTGGAAACCCATTAACTATTTCGGGCAGAGTCGGATATAGTTGGCATGCCATAGGATTGGAAGTGTTTAGGGATACTTCGACCTCGAGTCGATGAGACACTAGGTGTCATACTGCTACCTTGGATAAATTCGATGAGGTACTGGGTACCAACTTACTTCGGCTTGACCGATGAGACACTGGGTGTCAACTATTTGCTTCGAATTATCCGATGAGGCACTGGGTGTAACACCTCTTACCCGTGTTCAATGTCGAAACAGGGTACGAGACATTATCAAACTTTAACACACGTAAACATACAAAATCGAGTCATAAAATTTGCGTCCGATTTAAAACTTTTCAGACTATATCATTAAGTCTCTAAAATGGGCCTGCGAGGCTCAAAACATACTTTGGGGACGATCCGAGACCAAACTGGGAACTTTTAAAACTTTTACAACACTTAGAAAATTTTCTTGTTTTGGAGGGTTACACGCCCGTGTGGACAGGTCGTGTGGTGACACACGCCCGTGTGACTCGGGACACGCGCCTGTCCTCCACCCGTGTAACTCTCTATTTATGACGTCAGCACACATTTAAGGTTACACGGCCGGGGCACACGCCCGTGTCCTAGGTCGTATGGATGTATCTGAAACTATTTACCAAGCCTTTTTGTCATCCAAAATCACTTATACACTTAGGCCAATTTCATCAATAAACAATATGTCATATTTAGGTCTCCTAGTAGCCACTATTGAAGCATAGACTGATTACTCAAATGTCTCAATTTTAACGCACCACATCATACTTACCTTGCCATTAACCACATACAACTTACACTACCACATTTACACCTAACCACCCAACATACACTTGCATGACCATTCACATGACACATCTATCACGTCCTTAACATATACTAATTCATTCACTCGCATGCAAACATACTCATTCATATATTGCATCATTATGACTTATAACATAGCTATTATTAGCCATATCAAATGGCCTTATACAACAATAAAATTTACATTAACTTAGGCCAACATTCTAGGTCAACTCAATAACATGTACACATATATTCAATTTCCTATACATGCCATAGACTTATAAATACTTGGAAGTCTTTTAGTACTGATCTTAGCTTGATAGTGTGATTGAGTCTCCGACGGCCTCCAACTCGAGCTAACTTCTGAAACACTATAAGAAAAAGGAAAGGATGGGAGTAAGCATTATAGCTTAGTAAGTAATTATGTAAATAATAAAAAATTCATTAAAATGCTTCAATAAAAATTCCCAATAAGTTCTCAAATCAATTTGGTCCTAATCACACATAGTTTCCGCTTTTTACTCATGTTCACCTTAAGCTGTTTACTCGTGCCACAATTTCTAAATCATTTTTATCTGGAGCTACAGAACTCCAAATTTAGATATGCTAATTTTCACCAAAACTAGACTCACATATCTTCTTACCATAAAATTTCTAGAATTTTTGGTTTATCCAATCAATACACTTTATTCATTAAAGTCTCCCTTATTTCATTATCTGACGGTTACAATCCCTCTTCAGTAAAAACTAATTATCTCATCATACAGAATTCAGATAATATTCTCGTTTGTTTCTTTTGAAAGTAGATTCAATAAGGAATTCAAAAACATAAATTATATCCCTTAATCATTTTTGTATAATTTTTAATGATTTTCCAAATTTGGAACAGGGGATTCCCGAAACCATTCAAACCCTATCTCAAATAAATTTAAATATCTTATAATATGAAATTCATTTTCTCACACCGTTTCTTTTATGTGAAAATAGACTCAATGAGCTTTAATTTCATATCTAATTCAGCATCTAATTCAATTTCCTCCATTTTTGGTGATTTTTCAAAATCACATAACTGTTGCTATTTCAAACTGTTTGAGTACTAATTTACTCTTCCATGATTTCTTTATTTTAGTTTCCTTTATAAGCATACATATCATCAATTAAATTTGCCACATTCTCACACATCATGAGTATAGACCTATAATTGTAAGGTCATCATAAAATCATCCACATGTGTATAACTTTCTCGCTTGCAACCTTACCACATTTCGGTCACATGCCGAACACACCAATCACAAATCCCACATCACAAACATTGCTTACAACACTTAGCCTTACATTTGCCATCACAATATCACATGAAATTCCCTGTAGTGAACCTTTCCCGATGAACACTTCGAAATAATAGCCAATATTCGGTGGTTTTCAGCACATAGCTCCACATTCTTTTTATATTGATGCATTATAGTCGTGGTAACAGCACATAGCTCCACGCTATCAAATCAATGCAGTATGATCGTGGTAACAGCACAAAGCTCCACGATATCGAATCAATACATTATAGACGTGGTTACAGTACATAGCTCCACGCTATTAAAGCAATGCATTTATGGTTGTAGTAATAGCACATAGCTCTATGCTATTATCTCAATACTTTATGGTCGTAGTATCAGCACATAGCTCTACGCCATTATATCAACGCTTTATGGTCGTGGTAACAGCACATAGCTCCACGCCATTACATCAATGTCTATACGAGTGGTTTCAGCACATAGCTCCACTCTTTTATACAATTTCACTTGGCCATGACTAATTCATGGTCCTTTCCGTCAATACATCTTTTAGCACTAAATGTAACTGTTCACTTCACATTCGGTAATCTCAAACATTAAATTTCAATTATACCACAATAATATAGTTAAATTCTGAAATTATTCATCAATTGATCAAATAAACATTTATGATTTACATATGAACTTACCTTGGCCCAAGATATCAAAATTTGCATTTTCGTCCAAAACCTTCTCCTTCTTCCGTTCTAAGCCCAAATCTCGATTTCCATGATAATCAAGCTTGAAAGTAGCCAAAGCCCTAGCCATGGTGTCCATAGAAACATTCGACCATGCATGAAGAAGACGGATAAGGTTTTTGGCTTATTTTCCCTTTTTATTTCTTTTAAATACCAAATGACTAAAATGCCTTTCATTAAAAACGTTGGTATTTTGTCCATCCAAAGGTATTTTTGTCCAAACCAAGTTATAATGGCCTAATTTCCATTTAAGGATCTCCACTTTAAAAACCCATTCCAATCAAGTACCTTTATGAATTAGAACACACATTTTTCACCTTTTACAATTTAATCCTAAATGTCAAATTAGACACCCAATCGATAAAATTTCTTAACGAAATTCTCACACAATTATTCTAGCACCCTATAAACTTTACAACTTAAGCACAATAAATTTTTATACTTCAGATTTGTGGTTTTCGAAACCACTGTTCTGTTTAGGCCTTAATTCGGACTGTTACAATGGGTCCCATACTGGTGTGTTTGGTTGGATCTGTGTATCCGCCAAAGTCCGAGTTCTGTTAATAGGGAAAATAAATGAATTGATAAATTGAATAAAATTGAATGATTTGTATATGAAATGGAATGAGTTAGTGAATTGAGATATAGAAATGAAATGTATGAAACATGGTTTCATGAAATAGTTATTAATATAATGTATGAAATGGATATTGATATAATGAGATGATATGTAAATTAAAATTAAGAAAAACTATTGTTATAAAATTGAAAGTTTTGTATATGAGTGACTTATTGACAGAAAAATGGTTGTAAGGATAAATGTGCTTGTTTCTGTGTGCAGGTTAGGTAAAGTAAATTTTTTGGTCCAGCATCCAAAGCTGATCCCAAACTCAGTAAAGTGGTGAAGTAGGTTTTCTTTTGTAAAATGACATGTACCTAGGTTGGTTGTATTGGTCATTTTGGGATATGATTGTAAATGATGTTATAAATGACTTTGGATGGTTAAATACAACATATATATGAAATGTTATGTAACACCTCTTACCCGAGACCGTTGCCGGAGTCGAGCGCGAGGCATTACCGGACTTAACTTACTCAACCTGGGTATAAAATTTGCTTCTAAAATTAATTTATTTTCATTCATTCAATATGTCCCTAAAAAGGGTAATCGAGACCCTAAATCATACAATTGAAATGATTCGGGACCAACCAGTATTAATGAAAATTTCCCGATTACTTAAATGAAACAAAACATATCATTTCCCTGTTTCATAATAAAGCTGTCCAACTGCATCACTATCGCTAAAAAAATCATAACTTGAGTTTCGCAACTCAAAATTCAATTCCGTAAATTTTCTCTGAACCTAGACTCATATATGTTCTTACTAATTTTTTTCTAGAATTTTTGACTCAGCCAATTTGTACAGTTTATTGTTTAAAGTTTCCCCTATTTCACTGCTCAACTGCCCTGACCTCTATTCACTACAAAATGGATTTCTCTCAGTACCAAATTCAAATAACAATGCTGCTTGTTTTATTACAAACTAGACTCAAAATAGGAATCTAGGAATATAAACTATAACTTCTAATTATTTATGTAAAATTTATGGTGAATTTTTAAAGTCAAAACAGGGGATCACGGAATCAATCGGAGTAGTCTCACTCAAATTCTTATAACTCATTATTTACAACTCCTTTGCTTCCCCTATTTCTTTCACATGGAAATAGACTCATTAAGCTTTAATTCTATATCTCACTCACCATCTAATTCCATGTCTACTATTTTTTAGTAATTTTTCAAATTCACGTCAATGCTGCTATCTAATATTGTTTTAATGCTAACTTCACTTTTTCATGATTTCCATGTATTCACTTTCATTTAGGCATACATAACATCAAAACATATTCTTAATTAGCTATTTCAATATCTAATCCTTATCAAATATTTACCTGCCATACATTGGCCATATCATAGTTGACACTTACTAAATATTAAGTCCCTATACATGCCATAAACTAGGACATTTGTAAATGAAGATACCCATTTGGTAACTTGGTAGTCGATAGTGTGAAGCAATCTCCGACGACCTCCAACCCGAGCTTGCTTTTAATTACTCTGAAATATGGGAAAGGAAAAGAAGTAAGCTTGTAAAGCTTAGTAAGTTCACATGTAAAGTAATAAGCAGTAACAATAAATTTAGCTTACTACTAAGCTGTTTCAGCTTGAATAAATACTGCTAAATTCTTACTTTCCCAACTTACTTATCTGTGGCCTTACCAAAGGCTCTATATACTATAGGCTCACCACTTACTAATTTCCCTTGCATGCCTACATCATCTCACTGATCATAGTCATATTCCTTCCTGATATTAAGATATTTCAACTTATGTCATTCTCATGGTGTAAACTGAAAACTCATAAACATAAATTACCTTTCCTTTGTTGAAAGTTTCCTCAACTAATAACTATGGTGTTCTTACGAACTCACTTGGACCTGTTTATCATTTCTTTACCTGAACCTTCCTGTAATTTAACATGTACATTAGCCCGTTGAACCACTTGAAATACTAAGGATACTCGGGTTTTCCTGCTTGATAATAGCCTGCCAATGCCATGTTCTTGACATGGACTTACGTGAGATATTCCTATCTTTCCAAAGCCATATGTCTGATATGGACTTACATGGATTATTCCTGTCCTGTCTGATAACCCCAAATGTCATGACATTCGTATCCCAAACATTCCTAAGGTTCAAACGGGGCTTTCTGATACTTTTTATCTATCGACTCCTCTTCGATTCAACTTATCCCCTTCAAACTATGTTTTTCTATACTTTCTCAATATTATACAAGGCCATATTTCAGATATGGGCTTACATGTAACCTTTTATAATTTATCTTTTCAATGTCGAATTATTATCGAACAATAATTACTATATCTGAAATTCACTACTAAAATATTTATAGCTAAAATACCAATTTAACATCCAAATATGCATAATTAATTTCTTATTAAACATATGAACTTACCTCGATGCCAAAACGACCATTTTACCCACTTTCTCGATTTTCAATTTTTCTCCCGTTTTAGGTCCAAATCTCGTTTTCCGGGATCTAAAACATCATATTTCACTTATTTAATTAATGTACTATTCAAAATAGTCCCTAACTTAAACTTTGGCAAAATTATAATTTTGCCCCTAAACTTTTGCATATTTACACTTTTGCCCCAAGGCTCGGAAGTTAAACTTTATCCCAAATTCTTATGTTTTAGGACATGCTGATCATTTATTTACCAACATCAACCTCAAATTCCCACTATAACATGTACTTATGAACAATAGGTATTTTTACCGATTAAGCCTTTTTACTCATTTTTACTTAAAACCGAGTAGCACAAGTTGTCTAGCACAATTTAAAACCTCATATTCTATCATAAAACATCAAATTAAACACTTTTCACCTATGGGTATTTTTCCAAATATGTACCCTAGCCTAAATTATGGCTAGAATAAGCTTTATCGAGCTGCCGGGATTCCAAAAACGTAAAGAACATTAAAAACGGGGCTAGAACGAACTTACTATTGAGCTTGGAAAGCTTGGAAACCCTAACCATGGCTTCCCCCATGCTATATTCGGCCTCCATGAAGAAGATGGACCAATTTTGGCTTTATTATCCCTTTTTAATTCTTTTAATTACCAAATGACAAAAATGCCCTTAAAGGCTTTTCTTTCAAATTTGTCCTATTCATGCCCATTTTTGTCCACCAAATTATCCAATGGTCTAATTTCTAAATAAGGACCTCCAATTTAAGAAATCATTTCAATTAAATCCCCTTTAACATCTAGAACTCACATTTTATAATTTTTACAATTTAATCCTAATTATCAAATTAGGCAGCTATACATAAAATTTCTTTGCAAAATTTTCACAAAATTACTCAATCAATAAATAAACCTTAAAACTAAATCGGAATAATTTTTTTTTACCTCAGATTCATGGTTCCGAAACTATCGTTCCATTTAGGCCCTAAATCAGGCTGTTCAGCAACTTTTACAAAGAAGCTCTAATAGACAAATTAAACATGCAATCTATAAAATTTCTTATCAGTAGTCTAACACATGCATCTAATCAATCAGTAAATCATGATAATTCATCGTAATAAACTTTTCTATCTCAGATTTGTGGTTTCGCAACCTCTGTTCCATTTAGGCCCTGTTTCGGGATGTTACATGTTAAGTTTATGGAATGGCATGTTTTGGTAAGGAAACTTGAGTTTGATTGAATAAAATCATTTGAATTGATTTGAATAATATATGTGAGGTATCTATGAAAATGTATCAAATAGGTTATTAGGATAATGTTTTTGATATGTTTTAGATGAATTTGAACATTATTTGGATTCGTTGAAATGTTGGATTTTGAATTGCTTGAGGTTCAAGAATTGCAGGGTTGGATAACATGTTATAAAAGGCTCATTTTGAGTCCACACGGCTGGCACATGGGCGTGTGACTAGACCGTGTGAGACACACGGCTAGCACATGGGCGTGTGAACTGGCCGTGTGTCCCCTGAACCTTAAAATTTTGAAACAGAATGTTCAGATTTAGGCACACGGGTGTATGTCTCAGCCGTGTGTGGCATATGGCCTAGTACACAGGCATGTGACTTGGCCGTGTGACCCTGTATTAAATAGAGTTGCAAGTCAGAGAGTTATACGAGTTAGTGACATAGGCGTGTGCTGCTACTCGGCTTGGGACATGGACATGTCATTTGACCGTGTGAGCCACACAGCCTGACCATACGGGCGTGTCCCTTAGTCACGCAAGCGTGTGAGCCCTACACGTAGGCAAAATTTTGAAATTTCATGAAAAATTTCTAGAGTACCGGGTTTGGTCCCGATTTGGTTCTAACGTGTATTTTGGGCTTCGAGAGCCCATTAACGGGATGATATGATTAATTTATAATGCATATGCTAATTGTTTGTATAATATTTGTATTTGATAAAAAATGTCTAGTAATGCTCTGTAACCCTGTTCCAGCGACGGTTTAGGGTTAGGGGGTGTTACAAGTAGGGAATATCATATCCACGAGAACTAAAAGTACTAGTAATTACTGTTTTTCTATTATTTAACCGACAAATTGGAGTGATTGTTTTTAATCTAAAATTACTAAACTAATCTAACTAAGAACGCAACAGAGAATGAAATAGGAAAATAATCGAAGATAACTAATGAGATAGACAATACCTAGGAAAGAATCCACGTAGACTTCACCAATTATTATGAATCTGAATTAAACTATTTATTCACTTGTGTATTGATCCGTAGAAATCCCTAAATTATGTTAATATCTCTTTCGAGAGTAAGAACAACTGACTCTAGGTTGATTAATTGAAATCTTTCTAATTAAAAACCCTATTGATAAACCATAATTATAACGTATTTTTATACCATGTTAGCATATTTTTGGATGAATTATCTCCTAATTTGATGAATTTGATGCTCCTAATTGTTTAATTTCATGTTCTATACTTAGGTGAGTATAGGAAAGTAAAAAAAAGCAAGAAACGAGACAAAAATGGATCAAATGGGCCAAAATCAGCTTTCAAAATGTCCTAGGCACTTCCACATGGGTAAACCACACGCCCGTGTGTCGCCCATATGTCATGGCCGTGTCGACCTAAAACCAAGTCAGTATTGCACACGGCCTGAGCATCTTCACACGTGCGGACCCCGTGTCCCTGTCGAGCCCTATTTCAATTCTACTCGGAAAAGGCTAATTTTTAGTTATTTTGGGCATTCCAAAGTCTATTTAAACACCCTAGGAGAGGATTAAAGGGACACACAGAGTAGAAAGTAAGGAATTACTCGAAGAATGCCGATTGATTCATCTCAGGAGCAGGATCTCCATCAAGACTGAAGATCTCCCTTCAATTTCCTTCAGGAGTTTTTGGGTTTTCTTTATGTTTCGTTGTTTTCCCAATTTTGAGATGTTTTCTTTTATAAACATGAACTAAATCCCTAAATACCTGAGGGGATGAAACCTAAGAAGAATCTTATTATTTTCTAAATTATATGATAAATACTTGAGTTGCTCTTAATTATGTGTTCTTAATTCTTGTTTTAATATTTTAGGATATTGATTCAAGTATTGATGTGCTTAATCAGTGGAGCAAAAGTCCCTGTTTAAGAGGAGATCCTTCATAATTAAGCGGAGTTGATTGTAACCCTAGACATAGGGCGACATAAATCTGTCGGATAGGGTCAAACCTAATAAGAGAATCCATTAATTGAGTTAATGTGACAATAGAGGTTTTAATTAGAAAGATATTTCAATTAATTAACCTAGATTCAGTTGTTTTTTTAGTTTCGAGAGAGATAATTACATAAATTATTGATTCCTATAGATAAAATTAAGTGAATAAATCGTCTAATTCATAGTTGAATAATAAGTGAAGTCTAGGTGAATTCTTCCTTGGGTATTGTCTTTATAAATCGGTTTTCCAAAAGTATTTTCCCCAATTCGTTCTTTGTCGTGTTCTTAGTTAATTAATTAGTTTAGTTTAATTAGTTTAAAACAAATCCCCTTTATTTTCAAGCTAGATAATAAAAAGAAAGTTAATATTAGTACTTTTAGCCCCTGTGGGTTCGACATCCCAGTCTTGCCATAAGCTATACTACTGTATGATAGGTGCGCTTTCCTTTACGTGACAATAGTTTAGTTTTACAGGTACAATCACATAAATATCACATCACCTATCATTGCATTAACTTGATTTACGGATTGCCCCCTTAGGTCTTTTTCTAATAGGTATTTATAGACTTTAGAATGCTCAAAAAGCCTAAAAATTAGGTTTTTCTGTGTATTTGGGAAGCAGGGTACAAAATCGACATGGGCTGGCACATGGGCGTGTGGCCAGCCCTTGTGGTTCACACGGGCATGTGTCCAGCCAGTGTGGAAATGCCCAGCCCGTGTGGATCCTAAAAACAACTCTTTTTGTTCGATTTTGGCTCGTTTTTCGCTCCTTTCGCTCCCAAATGCTCTCCTAAGTATAGAGACATGAATTTAAAGGATTAGGAGCATCAAATTCTCTAATATGCATAATTAATCATCCGAATGAGATTAAAATATGTTACTTTTATAGTTTATCACACACTTATTTTCTAGTTTATGCAAATTAGTGAATTTGATGCTCCTAATCCTTTAAATTCATGTTACTTTTATAGTTTATCAAATATCCCTACACTTAAGCGTTTGTTTATCCTCAAGCAAAATCCTCAACTCACATTAAAATTAATCTTTCTCAACTTGTAATTCCAATCAATAATATTTCGAAATAATTCACAAATAATCATACATTGATAATTCAACTAAAAGAACACTAAAGATTAAAACAATCCAAGTAAAAAAATTTTAAAGCATGAAAACATAGGTATTTTCCCTTATATAAGTAATTACCTTTAATTCCCCATCGTAACTCTGGCAACCATCTTCCGTCAGTCTTCCCCTTTTACCCTTTATTTTATTTTATTTATTTATTTTTATTATTTGTTATATTATTTATTTTTATTTTACTGATTTTTTTCCTTTTTATTATTCTTTTTTTTATTTTTCTTATACTTAGATTTTAAATTTATGTTAATATTTCTGCTATTTCTATTATTTTTAGTATTTTTTACTATTATTTTTACTATTACCTTTAATTTTATTGGTATCATTGAGTTTATTTCTTTTCTTTTTCATTTTCTTTTTATTTTTTTAGTTGCTTTATTTTTATTTTCTTAGACTTATTTCATTTACTATCTTTTGAACTATGTTTTTAGTTTTATTTTTATGGTTTTTTCTAATTGAGTTGTAACCTCTTCATCTTCTTCCTTATTTGTGTCTATTTTCTTCTTAGTTTGCATAGAATCATACACTTGACTTTGAATTGCCTACAATTTCACCTTTCACCATTCTGGCAATTTCATCCAATATTCAGGGCAGTTTTAGTTTTTTCCCTCTCTTATGATATTCTGTATACACTGTGATTTTATTTGTTTGTACATTGAGGACAATGTACATATTAAGTGTGGGGAGGTTTTTTTATATGAGTATTAGAAAATCCTTGAATTATTCTTGTGCTTAAGTAATTTTCTCATACTTCTATTAGGCTGAATTTTTGTCAATTTGGGATTTTTTTGTTGGTGTTATTTTTAGAATTAAAAATTTTAGATTGTTTCCCTAAATTGAGGTATTATCTTGAAGTTTTAAATTTACAAATTTGACATCAAAAACCGTGATTTTTTTTCATATTTTGAACCTTTAGAGTATAATTTTTCTTGCTCATTTTATTATTGGTTATGAGTATGTCAATTTGATTTGTTAGTCTAGAACTTGCTTCGATTATACATGTCGAAACCATACCTTTGATTTGATATACTGAGATGATAAATGCACTTTGGTTTTAACCCACTTATTCCATAAAAACCCTACCTTTTTAATTAACCCGTAGTGAACTTCGTTGAGCCTAACAGACCGTTTCTTGATTTACTCATTAATGTTAACCCATAACTCATTTTTTTTTGTTCGTTTAGACTTTTGCCCGATTTATTGATTCTCTTTTTGTTGAGATTTGATTTGGTTAGTTCCTTAACTATGCTCTTCTGTTTGATTTGCTGAATTATTTCTGATTATTCTAGATAAGAAAGAAGAAAAAAAGTGAAAAAGAAAAAAAAAAGAAAAAATTGATTATTATTTAGTTCTATGTTGATTGAGGTTGAATAGTTAAATTAATATTTTGAGAAGAAGCTCGTTTTCTTATTCTTGAATAGTTCTTAATTTATTCACTTGTTTTTAATTTAGCATTTGTTATTTTTCTAATTTGGTAATTTATCAATTCGATCTCAATTTTAACCAGCCTCTAAATCAGCCAAAGCATTATCAATACTTAAACTACCAATTAAACAATGAATAGTAAAACTCTTTGGACCTTTTAGTTTGTTGGGTAGTTTATTTTGCAGTATGGTCGAGGAAACTGTATTTAGCTCCACAGTCGATGAACCATCTAACTTCCTTTTGCTTGCCAAAAGCTCCTTTAAAAATTTGACATAATTGGGCATCTGCGAAAGAGCTTAAACAAACAGTAAGTTAATATGTAATTTCTTTAAGAGTTTGAGAAATTTTACCAAATTGTTTATTCATGTGGTCTCTCTTGGTCGCATTAGGATACAGAACTCGAGGTTTATATTCCTTAACAACCAGTTTTTTCTCTTTCTGGCTTACCTTAACCTTATCATTATTTACCATAATTTCTTTCCTCGATTCTTTTTCAGATTCAACTAACCTTTCTTCATCTTGTACAGTAATTGCATGAAGCTGTTCCCTTGGGTTAGTTTCTGTATTGCTAGGGAAACTACCTTGTAGTCTTTCTGAGATTAACTTAGCAAGCTAGCCTATTTGGTTCTCGAGCCCTTGAATTGATGCTTGTTGATTCTTCAATGTTGCCTCAGTATTTTGAAAGCAGGTTTCTGACACCGAGATAAACATTGTTAACATCTCCTCGAGGTTTAGCTTCTTCTCTTATTGGTAAGGTTGTTGTTGGAAGCCTGGAGGGGGTTGTGCTCTTTGATTTCCTTGACCATTCCAAGAGAAATTGGGATGGTTCCTCCAACTTGCATTATAGTTATTACTATAAGGGTTATTTTGAGGCGTAAAATTATTACCCATATAATTGATTTGTTCATTCTTTGTGCTAGGAGTGAAGGGTAAACATTCTAGATTATTCATTCTTCCTCCATTTGTATCGCATTGCATCATTAAATGTACCTGTCTAGAAACATATAAACCATCAATTTTCTTATTTAATTATTCTACCTGATCTGATAACATGGTGACTATATCTAAGTTGAAAACACCGGTTGCTTTCATCGGCTTCGTCCTCATGACTTGCCACTAATAATTATTCAACGCCATCTCCTCAACAAATTCATAAGCAGCTCCATGTGTTTTATTGTTAATTGTTCCACTGACTACTGCATCGATCAACTGTCTAGTTGAGAGATTCAAACCATTGTAGAAGGTTTGAACCTATAGCCATAGAGGTAACCCACAGTGAGGGCACCGTCTTAATAAATCCTTATACCTTTCCCGTGCATCATATAACGTTTCTAAATCGATTTGCATGAAGTAGGAGATATCATTCCTCAACTTGGCTATCTTAGCCGGTGGGAAGTACTTTAGAAGGAACTTCTTGGTCATTTGAACCCACATAGTAATGGAACCTCGTGGTAAAGAGGTCAACCACTGCTTAGCTTTGATCATCAGTGAAAAAGGGAATAATCGTAAATGAATGGTGTCGTCAGTAATGCCATTAATCTTGAAAGTATTGCAGATTTCCAGGAAATTGGCCAAATAAGTATTTGGATATCCGTCTTGCAAACCATCGAACTGAACAAACTATTGTATTATCTAAATAGTGTTCGGCTTCAATTGAAAATTATTTGCAGTAATGGTGGGTCGCACAATACTTGATTCAACGCTAGTTAGAGTGGGCTTAACATAATCGTACATAGTACGAGGAACATGATCTGGTACCGTAACTACTATAAGAGATAGCTGATTATTCTGGTTATCACCCATCGCCTCAGTAATAATAACTTCCTCTTATTCATCTACTATATTTTCTCGATTCTGCCTTGCTTCTCTACGATTTCTACGAGCTGTACTTTCAATTTCACTATCACATAACAATGGTCCCGACGGGTTTCTTCTAGTCATAAACTAAAAGAACCTATCAGAAGCAAATAAAATAGGAAAAAAATAGAATGTAAAAATTAAACTAAAAAAACAAAAATTATAATAAAAATAAAAATGACTAAATTAATAAAAATAAAGTGTTTCTAATATTTTAGTCATCGGCAATGGCACCAAAAACTTGATAGTTACTAAACTAACTAAAAAAACGACTAAGGCAAGCGCACCTATCAAACAATAGTATAGCTATGGTGACCAGGGAATATCGTATCCACGAAGACTAAAAGTACTAATAATTACTGTTTTTCTATTATTTAGCTGACAAATTGGAGTGATTGTTTTTAATCTAAAATTACTAAACTAATCTAACTAAGGATGCAACAAAGAATGAAATAGGAAAATAATCGAAGATAACCAATGAGATAGACAATACCTAGGAAAGAACCCACCTAGACTTCACCTATTATTATGAATCTGAATTAAACGATTTATTCACTTGTGTCTTGATCCATAGGAATCCCTAAATTATGTTAATATCTCTTTCGAGAGTAAGAACAACTGACTCTAGGTTGATTAATTGAAACTTCTTTCTAATTAAAAACCCTATCGTCGTATTAACTTGATCTATGGATTCCCCTATTAGATTTGACTCTAATCCGGTAGATTGATGTCATCCTATTTCTAGGATTGCATACAACTCCACTCAATTATACTAGATATACTCTTAAATAGGGATTTTTGCTCCACTAAAATAAGCACATTAAACATGCATTAATATCCCCAAAATATTAAAACACAAAATAAGCATACATAATTGAGAACAAGAATCAAGTATTTATCGCGTAAAAACAGAAATTAAATAATAAGATTCATCATAGGTTTCATACTCCTAGGTATCTAGGGAATTTAGTTCATGATACTAAATAAAAACATCTCAAAGTTACGATAACCACAAGACATAAAGAAACTCAATAAAATTTCGAAATAAATTAAATAGAGAAATTTGATCTTGAGGGAGATCAATTTTCGAGTTGATGTCGATCTTCAAGTGTTTTCTTCGATCTTCTATGATTGCGCCCTTAGGTCTTCTTCTAATAGGTATTCATAGACTTTAGAATGCTCAAAAAGCCTAAAAATTGGGTTTTTCCGCGTATTTGGGAAGCAGGGTACGAAATCGACATGGTCTGGCACATGAGCGTGCGGCCAGCCCGTATGGCTCACACGGGCGTATGTCTAGCCAGTGTGGAAATGCCTAGCCCGTATGGATCCTGAAAACAATTCTTTTTATCCAATTTTGGCTTGATTTTTGCTCAATTTTTGCTCCTTTCACTCCCAAATGCTCTTTTAAGTATAGAAACATGAATTTAAAGGATTAAGAGCATCAAATTCACTAAATTACATAATTAATCATCCAAAAATGCATTGAGAATAAGATTAAAATATATTACTTTTATAGTTTATCACATACTTATTTTCTGTTTTATGCAAACTTTCACATATCATGTTCATACCACTTATCACATTCACAATTCATGCACTCTCAAGTGCATTCACATTGCTCATTGAGCCACATATACAATAGTCTCAGTTGTGTGCATAAAACCAGTAGATCACAAGTTATATTTTAACATATTCACATCACATATATTCACTGAACACAGCAACATTTGCAAGTTAACATAAGTATAGGTAGGAACACTTACTCTTGCAACTAGACCACTTAATTGTGCATTACTTATAGCACACTAGACCACTCACCTTTCAACTTTGGCTTCAATGACAAAAGCTCAAATAAGCTTTTGTTTGCCTTTGTCCTTTCTTGTAGAGGCTCCCAAATGGGTTGGCACTTTATATATACATCAAATATAATAAAAAGGCATTATAAAAAACAACAAACAAAATTAAATCACTCTAAAATTACAGATCAAGGCCTCTTAACCTCCATACCGAAAACTTAACTCATTTTGCCAAAATAGCAATCTCACCACTCAAATCTCGTTTCTAAACCTTAATTTCAATTCCAATCCTCCTAAATATCATCTAATTACATATTCAAACCCTTAACTTTTTCCAATTACGTGGATCTCATTTTTCTAGAAAAATCAAGCTTATATGATCAATAGAAAGGGGAAAATGTTTAATTGGTTAAAATTTCTTAAAGATTTGCTAAATTAAGATAATATACCTTTTAATTAGCTCAAAATGAGTTAGAAATCACTTTAAAACAAAAGTTTAGCTTAGTAATACAAATATACCGTTTTCAAGCAAAAAATAAACTTAAAATCAATTGATCTATTGAAATATTGATTTAATCGAGTAAAACTTAATTTGAAACAATAACATACTTAGTTTAGTCAGAATGTAACCTCAATTTGACGAGATCGACGAGCTACAGAGCTAATTTGAGTTTAAACATGTGAAGAACTTTAGAGAAATTGGATATGAAAACATGAGTATTCTTTAAAATTGAAATAGAATTTTGTATTTGGAGAGTTTGAAAATCAAAATGGATGAACTAATTTCGGGAGAGAAACATTAATTTGGTGTTTGAAATTTTTTTTAAAAGGATGTTAAATGGGGGGGGGAGGAGATGTAGGTGGTTTAAATAACCAACCAGGTTTTAAAAATTGAATTTGAGCCTTTGACCACCTACAATTTCCTCCATTTTCCAAATTGGTCATTGATTTTCAATTAAAGCCATTTTCAAAATTATTTTCAAATCCGACCTCGTTTTAAAATTCGTTTTAACCAAATTAATTCTCGGACACTTAATTTTAATTTCTAAACTTAAAATTTTAATTCTAATTATTTTAATATTTTATTTTAGTTATTCCTATTTATTTTAACAATCTAGCCTAATTCCGATTTCTGATTCACTAACCCTCAATTTACTAACCTGATTCTACCAACTCGGTTTTTGGGATATGGCATTCTAGATAATTAATTAAATAATAATTCAAAAAACCATAAATTCATTTTTCAGGTCATTTTCATTTATAGAAAACCGTATTTATTTTCAAATGTTTTCCATTTCTATCCATTTCCATTTATTTGATTCAACATGCAATTCATTTCTGATTTCAACGAGTTAGCGGAGAGACTGATTAGACATATACAATTAGGGCTCAATTGATTTAAAATTAAGTAATCTTATATAGGATTACAAGTTTCCATTTCCATTTTCATTTTTATTTCCATTTCTATTTTTAGAAACCTACATTCATTTCCAAATGATTCCATTTCTCCATTTCAGAGAAAACCATAATCATTCCTGAATTTTTCCTGTTTCTCTTTTCCTATTCATTCCATTCTTTTCTCTTCAAACACGCAATTCATTTTTTGTTTCAACGAGCTAGCGGAGGGACCGATTAGACATATATAGTTGAGGCTTAAAATGATTTATAATTAAGTTTCGGCTTATTATCTATTAATCATAAACTCATTTAGTCACAAAGTCATTCCACTATAGTATCATGACTGAGCTTTCGCTAATGACATACCATTATAAAAGCAACTCAATCAGTGCTCATCCAATGACCTTGATATAAGTGTGTTATCCTTATATGATATCATTAATCTCTTTGAGATAATATGTTCTCCCAATATGATCTTATTTTATCTCATGGTGAGCATTACATCTTCCTTTATGAAAAGTCAATTATTATCAAATAGTAATCAAATCATTCATCACAAAGACAAATGACTCATGGTTATGTTTACTTTTATCAACTATGTAATGCCAATGAAAGGATATCATTTACCTATATCTTGGGCTATGAATTCCACTGTTGTGAATAATGTTATGCAAAAGTCGTACACCTAATGCACCAACTTTCGGTTCCTTATCTATTTGAACTCAAGCTTTTACTTACATCAAAGTATACGAGTCACACATACATAATCCATCATCCACTTAGGATTAAGGTATGCCACACTTTGAACGTCATAAGTGAATAAATCCATAAATTGATTTAGGATTTATTTTTTTTGGGTCTAGTCAAATGTATTGTCAGTCCAGTCAGTCACATTTATGTCTCTATCTTCTTGGAGTCATCGACTCTGATACCCAAGACAAGGCATCTCCCCAATTGGACTTGATAGACGACATATTAGTCTTTCAATCTATTTGCTCATTTCCAATTAGACTAAGGAAATATTTAGGTTTACCTTCTAAAAAAAGTTATCTTTCCGTATTACGATCTGACTATGTAATACCGCTTAGTATTAGTTTTAACATTAGACAACTAGTGAGCCAATATTTTCTTCTATTTTGCTTTGCATACAAAAACCACATGAGGAAAATTATACAAATTATATTAATATAATCCATGAATTATTTTATTAACCAGTCTATTCGAAAAAATTATAAGTTTACAAATGAATATACTATACTCAGGGCACTAGATCCAACACGGTGCTAGTTACGTAAGTTGAAAAAGTTTTCTTGTACTATATTGTGGGGGTATGATATCTTTTGAGGGAATGATGCTAGACACAAGCATCACAGATAGCTCACAAACTCTTTAATATGAGACATTCAAGGTTTCAAAATGTGGTTGAAAAGATATTTATTATTTTAAAATATATATTTCTCATATTAACAACATCAGCGTAGTATAGTATAAAAAAAATAAGGTTTGATTGTACTAGCATGTTGCATATTTCACGGCTTCAATTATAGGTGGAATTAAGACGACTCATACTTCGAAGAGTACATGGAAAAAGGAAATCTTGATAATCCTAAATATGCATATTTAAATTTAGATGATGATAATGAGCATATGTTAAATATTAAAGAGGGAATAAACCAAAAAATATGCACTAGAACAATTAGATAAAATTGTACATGATGTTTATTTTTCTTTCTATTCTTATTAGTAATCATACTATCAATTACTTTTTTACACTAACATAATGCAAATTACGATTTGATTTAAAATTTTGTTACTTGTTTAGAAATTACTTTTATCATATTAATATTTTTCAAAATATAAATTATATAATATGTAATTACAATTTGTACTATCAAATATAATATAAGAAATTAGGAGGTGATAAATAGAAAAACTTTAATATCAAGACAACTTATAATATTCAAAATTATTTAAATCCTAATTTATCTTTGATTTTACTTTTAGACTTGAATGAACATGTTAAGAATTTAAAAGTTAATACTCTTATCCATTTTTTTTTTGAAGTAATAGTTGGCAGGTTTTTTACCTATTTGGTATAAAAAAATTATTATATACTAAAATAGGTTGTCAGATAGATTATTTACGAAAAAAAGTTATTTTTTTGGGTCGCGCCTATCTGACAGGCGCGACATAATATTTTAATAATAATTTTTTTAAATACTATTTTTTAATTTTTTTATAATATTTAAAATAAAATACGAGGTAAAAACGGGCCGCGCCTGACCCGTAGGCGCCACATGTCGCGCCTGACCCGTAGGTGCCACATGTGGCGCCTGCTGTAGGGGCGCCACTCCCTGCAAACGTCCCATTAGTCTCCCTGTTAAGCGTGCCCTCCCGAGTGTAGTGTCATTTCATTTTGGGGAGGGATGAAAATTATTGAGAGAAAACAAATAATGGGGGACCATATAAGGGTGTCCCCCAATTCTTTGACGTCCAGGAGCAAAGAGAGAAAAATAAAAAGAAGAAGAAGAAAGAAGAAGAAGAAGAAGAAAAAAGGTTAGTAATTTGTTATAATTATTTAAATTGTTAGTAATTTAGAATTATTTGATAAATTTTTGTGCTTGTAATTATTTTAAAATTAATTTATTAGTAATTTAAGATTATATTCTAAATTATTCTGTTTAGTTTAATAATGTTAAATTTATTTTGTTAAATATTTTGTTATAAATAATTTGTAACTGCAAAGAAAATAATTTAGAATTTTTTAGAAGTTTAGAGACTAGAAAATCAAAAGTAAAAGAGATTGAGAATAAAAATTAGAAAAGACAGATGAAATTGAATGGAAAAAGATGATATGGTGAAAGGTTTATATAGTATTAGCGTTTGAGGGCAATAAAATTTGTAAATGTTGGTGCAATAAAATTAATTTTTAAAATGGTTGTGCAATAAAATTATTTTTTAGTAGTGTATTAGTGTATTGTGATTTTTTTGATAATGTATTTTTAAAAAAAATTATAGCTATTTTATTAGTAATTTATGATTATGTTATATAAATTGTTAGTGTTTAGTGGTTTTACTGTATTATGATTTTTTAGAAATATATTTTTTTAAGAAAATAATTTTATAGTTATTTTGTGTTAGTAATTAATGATTACAAGTTGTTAGTGTTTATAGTTTAGTGTTTTATGATTTTTTAATGTAATTTTATATAATGTAAATTTATATTATTATTTATTTATTTGATAATTTTTATTGATTGATTAAATTTTTGATTAAATTTGTTGTTATATAATTTTATAGGTTGTGTGAAAGAAACTACTTAGGTATGTTTCAATTTCAATTATTTTTAATTCATATGTTTTTTAATCTTTAGATAATTTATATTTATTTTTTATTGTATGTAAATGATGGGGAATTATGAGATATTTATCGTATTTTGTTTCTAAAATTTTGAAATAATTTATTGTAATTTTTGAAATAAATTAAATAAATTTAATTTTTTTAATTGCAAATTTGCGACAAATGGGTTCGTTGATTGATAATAATAATCACATATCAAGTAACATTAATGAGATGGTAATGAAATTTTTATTTGATAGTCACATTATTTGTTGAATGAAATTATATTGTATTAACTATTTCGTTAATATAATAATGTCAGGTCGAGTACCGCGTATTGAAGGGCCGTATTCATAGTGTAGGGTTTCAGCCGGATGAACGCCTAATACCGTTCTTAGAGTTAGTCGGGTTCGGATCAGCAGCATTGATCCGGACTTTTAATCTGTGATATGACTTGATTTCGGATGCTATTGTTGGCATTCATTAGTCACCAATCATATATATTTTCACTCGTTAATAGGTGATGAATCTTTACGCGTTACAGCAATTAATTGTCTCTTTTTCAGATTATATTGTTCTAACAATTTGTTTTCATAGATGGAGCACGAATCCGGGTATCGGAAGGTCATACGCGGTTCCAATATACCGTTTGATGATCGAGAATCATTCTGGAGAGGGAGTAAGTTTTTCTAATATTAATTTTATTTTATTATTTTATATCACTTGACCCGCGTTAATATAAAAATGTTATGAACTGTGCAGTTCATTTGGATGCCGTATTCTGTTCCTGAAGTTACGACTGTTATTCCATCGTATGCCCACGTCCACTCACACTTATGGTGCATTAGCGCACCCCTTATCCATTTTCAGATGGTGGAGTGGTATCATGGCTGTCGAAACTATTTTTCTCGTTTTTAATTTTGCAAAAATAGGGATCGACTTAAAAATCGAAACAGGGAGTCGCCACCGACCTTTTTTCGAGGTGTGATCGGATCACCTTGAAATTTATCATTTTAATATAACTTTGATTTACTAAAACAAATTTTGGTCTACAAAACTCGAGAAAGCGGGTTTGGGAGTCGGTTACGTACGAGGAAGGGTTAGCACCCTAGTGACGCCCAGAATTGGTACCTAATTGATTACTTAAGGTCCTAACATCGTACGTTTGAAAAGGTTTTAAAATACGATCCTTTTATTTAAAAGAACATTTGAACAAATCAAAGTGAATACCGAGGCCCGCTTATCTCAAAGAAATAAGATGTTGTACCTAGTAAGTTAGGATACGACATTTCAATTCTTCGAAATTAAGCTTGTCCGTTTTTGTTTTAAAAACCTCATGCACTTAAATTCGAAAATGATATTTAATTATTTGGGTCAAATGAAAAGTCAGAACCCAGTAAGTTAGGGCTCGATTTTTCACAATTCCAAACATAGAATATTGCCTTGATTTTCTTGAAATTCTTATCTCGGAACGATGAAACGTCATATTCAGTGAGTTAGGATGCAACGTCTCAAATTCTTGAGAATAAGCTTTTATTTAAAAATTTTATATGTTTTGATTTAAAAAGAAAAGGGTACTCGGTTGCTAGGAATTAATGAGAAAAATCGGAACCCAATGAGTTAGGGCACGATTTTCTCATAACTTCCTAGCACGAGTGTTGCTTCATTTTGAAACTTTTGAATGGAATAATTTTAAAATCTCAATGGCATTAAAGCTCATTTTTTAACAAGCGAAATGTAAAGAGACGATAGTATACAAAGCACGATATTAGTCTATACACTAAGTGTTACACTAATGCATCACAACAACCATCAAATACAAATTAAGGAATACAATTCACATAAATAGCACTAATTACAAGGCATACAATTTCACAATCGACCATCGTAGAGAATGAAACAAAATGGTATATCTAAAAGGGTCTAAAACAACGAAATAAAAATAAGCAAATAAAAATTTAAAAAAAGCTATCGTAGGTAAGGTGTAAATAATATATAACAAAATAATTTCAAAATAAATACCAAAGGTAGCTATAATATAAAATTACTTCAAATAAATGTTACGCAAAATGGTTTTAAAATAAGATAATATATATAGTATTTTTAAATGACTAATTAAAAAAACTTAAACTAACATATAAAAAATTTTAATTTATTAAAAAAAAATTTAAAGTGAATTATATATAAAAATGTGAAACAGAATACAAATGTTAGGCGAAATCTTAGAATATATAATCAAAACAAAATTTAAAAACAAAAAACAAAAACAAAAAGTTAGGATTAATATATAAAAATAATTAATATATACAAATATTTAAAGTAAATAATATATAAGTTTAATGCAAACAACATACATAAAGAAAAGAGATAAAATAGTTGAAATATACAATATATATATAGAGAGATTTAAAATAAATAATAATACCAAACAAAATAAAAGTGATAAATTAATACATCAAAACAGATTAAAAAAATATAGGATATAAAAATATAAAAATATAAAGAGAATTTTAAAATATGAAATTTATAAAATAATATAGCAATATATATATATATATATATATATATTTATATATATATAAATGATTTTAAAAAACATACGTGATGACTTAATAACAAATAAATTTAATAAAATGAAATTAAGGGCTGGAATAAGATACACACAAATGAATAGGGATTAAAAATGCAAATGAACCAAATCCTTAAATGCATCGTTTAAACACGGACTAATTTGAAACAGTTTGCGAATACTAAGGCAAAATTAAAAAAACAAAAGAAATAAAGACAAAGCACAATTGAATGCTTATGTGAAATAGAAGGACTAAACGCGCAATAATCCCTTAGAGACCAAAGCATGCTGATCATGGCTGTGCATGGGTCGGGTCATCGGGTTATAGCCTATATGGCACCGTTTTAGGGCCACTGGAACATGCCCTAAATGGTGTCGTTTTATGTAGCTTATAAAAATTAAAAAAAATAAAGCCCTAATCACCTAACTCAGCCACTTTAAAACAAAAAGAAAAACTTTGAAACTCTCCTAATCCCTCCCTTTCGGCTGACCATCTCTTTCTCACCACCATTTAGCCACGGTAATTAACTTCCGGTGATGAGAGGAGGCTCCGTTTAATCTCCATTTAAGGCCAAGCCCGAAGGTCTCGGTGCTCACCACCCCAAAGCCACTTTTTGCTTCGATTTCAGCCAAGAAAATGGGTTCCGACGGCTCAAATAAGAGGTAATCTCTTATTCCCCTTTTTTATTTTTGAAACTTAAAAGCAAAATAAAAATAAAAAAATAGAAATCGAAAAAGATAAAAATGCAACATTTAAAAAACGTTTCTGTTTGTATTGTTATCTATTCAGATTTCGTAAGAGAGATATACATTCATTTTTGGCCTTATTTTATAGCCGAGAGAGAAAAGAGAGAAAAAAAATAAAAAATACAATATTTTGCTTTTGTTTTTTTCTTTGCTGTCATTTGTCCTCTCTTTGTGCAGGTACGGAGGGGGTGGACGTGGCGCGTACGGAGGCTGTGCGCTGGAGGATGTTGAAGGCTCGAGGAGAGGCACGCGTGGCGCGTACGGAGGCAAGGGCGAAGGGTTGCGGTGTTTTCCTAGGGCTAGGGTTCCCTAGGTTGGCTGAAATTGCTTTAGTTTTTGGGTCGTTTGGGCCTTGTAATTTTAGGCTAGGGTTTATTTTGGGGATTGATTTTGTAATTTGGGCTTAGAATTAGTAATGGACATTGAACTCTCTAAATAATTTGGTTTATTTTTTGTTTTTGGTTTTAATATATAGGCTCGGGCTAAATTGGCCCATTACAATGGCGATCGAGTACTCCGGCAGTTCGGTTGTATACAATAAATCCCGACACAGCCAATACGATTAGATGCACAGCTACATGGCATGACTAGGAGGGGGAGCCATGAGACTGATTGGGGAGATGAGCATGAAGAATATATTACGATGTGGAACAACCGGCTTGGTAGGGTACCTTAGATGGATCGTTGTTTAGATCTGCAGCCCTCGCCACAGTACCTACAGTGGTATTATGAGAAGGGGAAACCATTTTTATTTGGTGGGCGGTCGATGGTAGTCCCCTCGCATACCACATGAATTGGGCAACATTTTCCACATCCGCATCATGCACCAGAGCTGGAGCCAGAGCCAGAGCCGGAGCCAGAGCCAGAGCCAGAGCCAGAGCCAGAGCCAGAGCCGGAACTACACTCCGGGAGTAGTTCTTATCATCCAGATTTGGGGGGCGATGACTATTTTCGGGCTCTTCATCCCACGGATATAATCCCGATTCATATCTATTTCAGTACTCCTTCGGCTCATATCCACCACCGTACTCTGCTCCTTCCGGCTCGTATCCACCACCGTACTCTACTCCTTCTGGCTCGTAACCATCGACATTCTCTACTCCTCCCGGCTTGTATCCATCACCATACTCTACTCCTCCAGAGCCGTATCTACCGCCGTTCTCTACTCCCCCCTGCTTGAGTTTATCGATTGCGTTTGATATGGATGAAGAGAACGTTGATCGTCGTAGTCGCCCGCAACGTGAACGTCGAGCTCCACAAAGATATACCCCTAGAACGACACCATCAAACCATCAATTTTAAGGGGTTTTGTAATATAAATAACTTCATATTTATGTAATGAATTTTATTTGGCATTTTATTTATGAATTTGAGGGTGAATTTTGGAATTACTTGGTTAAAGTATATAATAAGAAAAAAAAGAGTAGTATTAAAAAGCAATCAATTTAAAATACTTAAAAATTAAAGAAACAAGACTTTTTCTTTCATTATGCAATGAACAACTTGTAATGAACAACATCTCAATTTCTATCCGATCACGACGATTGTCCAGTGTGGTAGTTTCGGAGCGGGCATTTACTCCGATTATGACTGGCTACTCTGCATAATCCACACAGCTTCCCGTCGGATTTCTCTCTAATGTCCATTTCGTTACGGATTCTGGATGATTGCGAATGACCTTTCGGGTTCCTACGCAACCCTTTGTCTGCGATAAGCTCGAAGTTCGTCCGAGAAACCTCCCAAGTAGATAAGTCAGGAAGCACGGGAAACTCATTCTCCCATACACGCAATGTGCGTTCAAGGGTGTACACTTCATCGATAAATTGATTTACATTGAGCGAGACTTTAGCACAAGCTGCCACGACATGTGCACAAGGATAATGAAGTGTCTGGAACCTCCTGCAATCGCAGCGTCTATTTCAGAGATCAACTCCGTAGGACCTAAGTGGTATACCGGGTCGAAGACCGATAGTCTCTGTAACGCAAAACGTTTCATTACGTCGTGAATATACTTCTACATTCATCGACCTCGCCATCCGATGGTTTGCAACCATTGCATCCCTAACATGTTCGACAAACACGTGTCCTGCCTCCATCTGGTTAACTTGTTGCTGACCCATTCTTGGCATGTACTGAGAAGACAGATGAAATCGGAAGATTTCGCGTTTTCAACAACACATCGTTGATCCCCTTCACCAAGTTTGTGGTCATTTGACCGTAACGAAAGCCCTCGTCAAAACTTTGAGCCCATTGCCATGGCTCCATGCTACCCAACCATTGTCAGAAAAATGTGTTCGTCTGACCTTCCATGTCACTTTCAAGCCGAGTTATCCTCTACCGAAAAATATGTGGTCCTAGCTCGTAAGTTGTGTATGTATTAAGAAGATATAAGTTAAGTTACTGTCTCGCCACAAAAAAAAATGTATGTTATATATTGAAATGATAAGGTTATTCTTTACCCATTTTCACAACTTGTCTCTTCCAATCTGCATTCTTATAATCTCGATAAAAGTTAGCCGCAATGTGCTTTATGCAGTAAACGGATCTCCATGGCACACCAGAATACCTAATGGCAGCAATTAATCATTTCCCTCTATCGGAGATGATGCAAATATTATCATTACTAATTACATACCTCCGCATATTTGTAAGAAAGAATTCCCAAGACTCCATGTTTTCTTTATCTACGATGGCAAACGTAATCGGTAGCATGTTCCAGTTCCCGTCTTGAGCAATCGCAATAAGTAAGATTTGTGTATATTTACCGTATAGCCATGTCCCATCTACTTGCACAAACGGCTTACAGTGGGGAAATGCACGCACACATGGATCAAATGTCCAAAACATCCGTTGGAAAATTCTTTTACCTGGTTGTCGTTGCTCATCCGGGCCATAATAAGGTCGTGTCTGCAACTCAATGATAGTCACCGGTACGTATTCCCTCATTGCTGCAATCCATCCCTGCAACTCATTGTAAGATGCATCGAAATTTTCGTACAATTGCTCCATTGCCATCTGTTTAGTTATCCATGCCTTTCGGTATGATACTCGATACTGGAATCGTGCCTGCATTTTGGCAATTAATACCGAAACTTTAATGATCGGCATGTCTTCAACCATTGGCATGATGCATGTACAGATAGTTTTCGAATCAAGTTTTCGATAATATTCTGTTATTCGTGTTGAAGTACATGTGTCAGGCCCAACAAATTTTTGTATCTCCCACATCTGAGACTTCTAGATAAATTCAACTCGTATCCTCCAATTGTAGCCTTCTGCCGACTTCTACCACTCTCCAATATATAATGTCGGTTTAGACTCGACGACTTTGTAGTCTATTGATATATTCATACTATATCGCTTAATGAAAAATACGCACTTTTCCTTACTTTCGAATCTCTAGCCCACGAACAACTCCTCAGGATCAGAATATATAGCCATCTGATGAGCAGATAATATCTCAGGGTACTCTGGGAACTCAGCTACATGTGCTGCATCGGGGTCTATCCGAGACATGTGTGCCCCAGAATTATTGTGTATCACAATACGACGGATTTGATTCCCGATTGAAGACGCATTAATGTTTCCATCCTCGTTCACGCCTTCATCGTCAATATCATCCGGGACATCATCCACGTCAGGATCACATCAATATCGACTTCATAATCAGAAGGATCACTACTTTGGTATACATCATCACCACCCACATCAGTCTCGGGTGTAGCATTAAGATCAATGTCGATCCCATGTGTAGTTGATTGACTACAAACGTATGATATCGGAACCACCATACACGACTCTTGAGGTCCATCTTCTTCACCTAATGGAGTTGGATCTTCCGTTGACTCCACAACAGCTAACTCAGCAAATAAGTGAATCGATGCATTTTGGTTGCTATGGCAGTAAAGAGCGACCATTGTCTCCACATCTTCATCGTCTACAAGTTCCATTTCGGTGAATTTTATGGGATCCATCGAAACTGGAAACTTGTAGAAAAGTTTCGAGATCCTTCTCCCATAACGTCTATAAATTTTTTCACTAATTTTTTCCTTCATATCTTCAAACGAGATATTTCTATTAAATCTCATTGCAACTTGTTTGCGGCATTCAAATATACATCCGACGCTTGTTGTCAAAATTTCTCCATCGAAATAAACGCATACGAAAAATTTGTTCTCCATCTTCAATACTAGATCCGTTAAAAAAGTTCAAGATTCTCAAAATTTTCAAAATTTTTTATGCAAAATTTTTCATTCAGAACCTAACAAACAAAATTATTTATCCAACAAAATAACATTAAATAATAAAATTTCTAACAAATTTCTACATTCTATTTAAAAATAAATAAATTAAAATATCTTATTTTTCTTCTTCTTTTCCTTTCTTTCCTTCTTCTTTCTCTCTTTTTACTTCTGCTAATTTTTTTTTACTAGTTTTTTTGCTCATGATTTCCTGAGGAGGGGGTATATATAGGGGAGAAATGGGTTACGCCTAACGAAGAGGCACCACATGTTGCCCTTACCTGACAGGCGGGACATGTTGAGCCTGTCAGGTAGGCGCGACATGTCGTGCCTCCTCGGGAGGCTCAACCAGTATTTTATCCCAACCCATACCAAAAAATAATAATAATTTATATAACCTATTTTATCCCAACCCGTATTTTATCCTGACAACTTATTTTTGTATATAATAAATTTTTTTATACCAAATAGGTAAAAAACCCGTAAAACCACTAAACACTAATAATTTGTATAACCTAATCATAAATTACTAATAAAATAGCTATAAATTTTTTTTTTAAATACATTATCAAAAAAATCACAATACACTAATACACTACTAAAAAATAATTTTATTGCACAACCATTTTAAAAATTAATTTTATTGCACCAACATTTTCAAATTTTATTGCCCTCAAACTCTAATACTATATAAACCTTTCACCATATCATCTTTTTCCATTCAACTTTGTCCGTCTTTTCTAATTTTTATTCTTAATCTCTTTTACTTTCGATTTCTAGTATCTAAACTTTTAAAAAATTCTAAATTATTTTCTTTGCAATTACAAATTTTTTATAACAAAATATTTAACAAAATAAATTTAACATTATTAAACTAAATAGAATAATTTAGAATATAATCTTAAATTACTAATAAATTAATTTTAAAATAATTACAAATACAAAAATTTATCAAATAATTCGAAATTACTAACAATTTAATTTTAAAATAATTATAACAAATTACTAAAATTTTTTTTAAAATATGTAAAAAATTTAATTACTAATAAATTACTAACGTTTTATTTTAAATATTATAAAAATTAAAAAAATAAAATAATAATATTTAAAAAATTATTATTAAAATATTATATCGCGCCCTATTTTTATAAATAATCTATTTGACAACCTATTTTCGTATATAATAAATTTTTTTATACCAAATATGTAAAAAACCCCAGTTGGCATCCATTAGTGAAATAAGGGAGGCGGAAAAGCAAGGGGAACCAAAACGTTACCCAAACAAATATTTGCTTACAACAACCAATAAAGAAGCCCAAAATAAAATTAAAACCAAAACAGTTCCCAAAGAAAACAAAAGCAAAAATTTAGCAGAAAAAGAAAAACCAAGCGACACAGCAATTTCACCCCTTGAAACCTCAAAGCCACGGATCCAGATGAAAGTCCTCTCTAAAAATCTTGCAACTACACAGTTGCATGAATCGTCTGTAAGTTCTCTTAGAGAGAAAATTTGGAAACATCGTCGGAGTAAAAAATAACATATTTCGAAACCCAAATAGAGAAATCAAGTCTATATCTTTGACATTCAATTGGACTAGTCCACAGCCATCGTTCGTTCCACCACCTTCGACGCCTCTTCAACCCAATATCGTTCTTCTGAGAATCTACATCCTTCCCTAGCCAATTCGTGGGCTGCAACATTTGCTTCCCTTTTTGCATGCAGAAAGGTAATCTCGTTAAAAAACCCCAAATTTCCTTTTACGTCTTCCATAATCGGGCTTAGTAATGATCTATCAACTATTTAGGAATTCAATTTTTTGATAATCGTCAACGAATCCCCTTCAATTTGAACATGTCGAAACCCAAGGTCTATCGCAAAGAAGACTGCTCGTTCAAATGCTCTGGCCTCAGCAACAAAAGCATCTGGAATATCAACATGTGGGTAAGTACAAGCACCATAATCTGACCCATTTCATCTCTTGCTAGGATTCCCAATATAGAAGTTTTTAACACGACATTATAAGAGGCGTCGAAATTTAGTTTTATAAATCCCAAATCTGATGGTTTCCAGAATGTTTGCTCAGGAGAAAAATTAATAGATTTCGCAAACTCTAGGGCATCAATTTCTTGCAAATATCCTGACATGAACCCTAATAACTCATTCACTGTTTGTCGGATACCCTCATGGACCAACCTATTTCGCGTAAACCAGATAGCCTAGAAAGCAATTGCCAATAATTTTCTAGTTCTATTGTTTTCATTATGAAATGTCTCGACTAAACATGTTTTGTAATTTGAGCATTTCGAGACAGGGAGCACTACAACCTTTAGGACGTTCAAGATTTGGCATGTAACTGAACAGAACCGCAGCAAATGGTCCACTGTTTCCCCTTCCTTCTGACACAAAGGGAAAATATTTATAATATGCATGTTGCGTTTGTTTAAGTGACCAAACGTAGGAAGAAAATCATTGTACATTTTCCACAGAGCTATCTTTATTTTTCTTGGTATTTGAAATGCCCATATTTCTGTGTGGAACATTGCAATAGCTTTTGTCAGATAGGTAGGATAAGCTCCCAACGTTTGTAACTTTTCACGAAGCAGTAGCTTGTCCCCACTTTTAACGGTGTAAATCCATGTCCCTTCATGCCTCCAAACCATAGTGTCTAGTGGTTACGACTTAGAAATCGGGATAGCTAGAATTTGTTCAGCTTGATCAACATCAGCAATGTCTCGAATCATGTCTTCCCACAAGGTACATGAATCAAACCTGATTAAATAAGCCACCTTAGAATAATACCTTATATCAATGGTTTGACAATTAATTCTTCCATCACTAGGTCTAGGAATCTAACAGTCGTTTCAGATATTCATTGATTCACTAGTACTAATGCGCCTACCTAACCCATTTTCAAGTAATCCCCTTGTGCTCAAAATGCTTCTTAAAGTAAGAGAAGGCTAAGTACCCAATCTAGCTGATTGAAACTCTATATGCGGGTAATATCTTGCTTCTAATACCTTAGCTAACAAGCAGTTTGGCTGAGTATGTGCTAGCGTTGTTTCGCTAACATAGACACGTTAAACGTTGCTAAATCACAGAAACCTAAACCCCCATCAGATTTCGAGAAACATAAGCATTGCCAAGTACTTCAATGAATTTCTTTAAGCGATTTATTATTCCTCCACCAAAAATTATTAAGGACGCTTTCTAACTTATTACACAATGTTTTTGGCAAAAGGAAACACTATATAGCATAAACTGGAATTGACTGTAAGACAACTTTGATAAAAACCTCTTTCCTTCGCATTGATAAGAACCACATGTTCCAACTCTCAAATTTATTCTGAAATCTGTCCACATAATGCATAAAGGCCCGTTTTTTATTCTTGCCCACCATCATAGGCAATCTAGATACTTTTTCGGGTTCATTAACAACCCCAAGAATGTTTCCTACTAGATATATTACAGCTCGATTTTCAATGGTGTCAGAAATAATGGTTCGAGACTACCAAACCTGACAAGTAAGCTTGTAAATTTTATTATTTAGTATTTACGAGTCAAATAATGTGAATTTAAAAAGATTTTTACATTAGTAATTTGTGTTTTATAAGGATTTAATAGGTCAAGTGGTTTAGAAAATAAGGTATTGAGACTTTGTTTTTATAAATCGAGTCATAAATATTTTCATAAATATTTACGGAGTGTCTGGTAGTATTGAAGTTCCGTTAAAAAAATTTAACGTTTTGATAGTTAATGAATTAAAAAAGTACTAAATTAAAAAAAGGTGCAAAACTTGCTAATTAAAGAAATAGTGATTAAATAGCCTAAAAGAGCAAATAGACACACATGAGATGGCTGAGGCAGCATAAGCAGAAAAAAATAATGAAATTATGTGATTTAAGGGAAAAATTGAAAATAAAACAAAATTAAAATAGCCAAATGAGATTTTAATAGTTTCTAGATCATTTCATCTCTAAATTTCAGCCTAAAAACACCATTGAAGAGCTCTTAAGAAGCTGGTTTTCTATTTTGCTACATGTGAGTTTAATTTTTACCCTTTTCTTAAAATTTTTATGTTTTTGATACTTTTACAATTAGGTCCAATTAACTATTTCATTAGTTTTTTATTTTATTAGAAGTTTTGAAAGTTATCATTGATGAACACTGAATATTTTTGATGAAATAACATGGATTTAGAGCTTTAATTTGTTGTATGATGACTTTACATAGTAATTTTGATAGATATTGATTTTAGGACCAAATTGTAAAAAGGTTAAATATTAGGGTTTGATATTAAATTTCTATTTATCAAGGGCTGTATGATAGCCTAAAATATTTAGATAAATTATCAATTGAGAAAAATTAGTTTATTTGATAAACTAATTAGTTAAGGGACTAAATTGCAAAAGTTGTAAAAGTTGGAGTAATTATGTAAATTAAAGAATTGAGGGGTATTAATTGTTAAGTGAATTGGGACTAAAATATATGCTAATGAATGAGTAATTTTATATTTTAAATTAAGAGCCCGTAGATACTCATGAAAATGGAAAATTAGCAGAATAGTTCCTAAAATTCTGCAAATATTACAATTTAACCCAGGTAAGTTCGTACAGTTAAACTTTAGTATTTATATTGATTTGATGAATGGTATTATGTATTTATTTTATTGTTGAAAATGAAATATTGTTTAAGTTATAAAATTTAAATTAAATATTCGGATTAAATGAAACGCAGGATTTGAGTACATTCGACATTCAATAAATTGATGGCATTGGAGGAAAATAGCAGCAAATTACCCAAGTAAACCGAGGTTCAGCATTTGTTGCAAAATTTCGTGTTTACTTTCCGTTTAGCTCTCACGAGCTTCTGTTTAACTCATATGAATTTCCATTCAACTCTATTGAGTTTCTGTTTAACACTTATGGGTTTCCGTTCAGCTTTATTGAGCTTTTGTTTAACCCTTATGGGTTTCTATTCAGCTCTTATGAGCTTCCGTTCAACCCTTATGGGTTTCTATTTAGCTCTTATGAGTTCTATTCAGCCTTCGAGCTTCTGATAATAATGTACTCTTATCCATAAACCGTTCTCCGATCTGGTAAGATTTGGTAAGTAATTTATGTAATTGAAATTGAAAGACTTATTGTTATTATTGGTATTGATTTGAAATAAGTTTGTTCATTGATTAAAGTTGTGATTGACAAGGAGATTGCATGAATAATTTGCTTATTGATTTGTTATATTAGATTCGGTAAGATTTATGTTTAACCTAACGAACTTACTAAGCTTCATTAAGCTTACTTGTGTTGTTTAATGTCCTTGTAGATTATCGTGAGGTCGGGAGATCGGATCAACACATCAAGCCACACTATTCAACTTATTCCGGTAGTTTTTGCAACGTATATTATGGTTTATATGGCATGTATAGGGTTGGAATGATTTTGAGTAAAGTTAGTTTGTGTAAATATTATGAATTACATTTTGTTTATATTTCTAATCAATTGATTATATATGTATGTGTAGTCCTAACTTGCTTGATATATGTTTGGGTGTGAATAATTGATGGATAAGTTATAGGCATGTTGGTGAATGCGTTGATAAAATATTGTTGATATAGGTAATCAAATGTGTGATTTGATTAATGTGGTAAATTAGAATGTTAGGGTATATGTAATAATATGACATTTTTGGAGTTAAGAATTGGTTGTATTGAAGGTCTTCTTATGGCCCATGAGTATGAAATTTGAAGTGTTTAGGTTGAAATCAAAGATGGGTGAGAAATGTAGCCTTAAAATGGCCTATTTTCATCCACATGGATGTGTGTCTTAGCCGTGAGTGACACATGACCTAGCACATGAGCATGTGGTCTGGCTGTGTGTCCCTTGCATCCTTAAAATTTAGAAACAAAATGCCCAGGTATTTTCCTATGGCCTAGTACATGGGCGTGTGGTTTGGCCGTATGACTCCTACACCTTAATTTCACAAATTAATATACTCACACGACCTAGCACACTGGCGTGTGGCTTGGTCGTGTGACCCAAGTCAGGAGTTACACGGGCATGGACATGGCTGTGTGCCCTTATTTCGAATGCCCACACGGCCTGAGACACAGGTGTGTTTTTTGACCGTGTGAGTCACACGGCCTAGCCACATGAGCATGTGTCCCCTGCACCTAAGAAAAATTTTGAAGTTTTGCGAAAAATTCTTTGAGGTTCCAGTTTAGTCCCAATTCATTTCTAATATGTATTTTGGGCCCCGAGGGCTCATGTCAGGGACAATATAAGTGATTTATAATTAGTTTCTTATATGTATGTTAAATAATATGAAATATTCGTATTTGATCTGAAAAGTCTGGTAATGCTCCGTAACCCTATTCCGGCGAAGGATAAGGGTAAAAGTTTGGGGTGTTTCAAGATATTTCTCACCATCACCTGTTTTTACATCAAATTATATAAGTGACTTATCGAAATTCATTTTTTTCCAGAAGCTTTCTTATACTAGAAAACTACTTGGCGGACACTTTCAGCTCTTTCTTTCGATGTAACGCCAAAGAGGATACAATCATCAGCAATAAATAAATGGTTAATTGCCAGTCTTCCTCTACCAATCTGAACCCTCTTATTAAATTCGACTCCTTAACCTCATCCAAAAATAATGGAAAAGCCTTCTACACACAATAAAAACATGTAAGGACTTAGTGGATCACCCTAACATAAGCCTCTTATTGGGAAAGAAACTTGCACTACTCCCCCTATTGATTCCAATCGTGTAAGAAACCAATGCAACATACCTCATGATTAATGTCTCTCAATCAAAATAGAGGCCTAAACATATCATCATCCCAACCAAAAAATCACATTCCACCATGTCGTACGCTTTGCTCATATCAAGTTTGAGAGTAAAATTCCTTTTCTTACCCCATCTTCTAACTTTTAGCGAATGCAAAATCTTATAAGCAACTAATACATTATCAAAAATCTAACTTCCTCGTATAAAAGCCCTTTGAGCCTTGTTGATACAACAATTAAAAAAACCATTCATTTTGTTCACTATCACCTTGACAATAATTTATATAAAACAATGCATAAACTAATATGTCTAAATTGCATAATAGTCCTCGGCTTACTAACCTTTGGAATCAAGACGGTGTGTGTCATGTTGATATCTTCCATTGCTATCTTACGGCTTTTTTTTATAAAACTAACCCTTAAAAAATAATTAATTACTTAAATAACCAATTTTTTTTATAAAATACGAAAATAATCCAAAATCTACAGTAAAAGTTGGTGGAGCCAAAGTGTTTGGCGCCACCAACATGTCACATCAGCAATCTGTATAAAAAAATTAATTTTTTAGTAGAGCCATGTAGAATAGCGCAACTTATATAAATATTAAGAAAATACTGTAATTTTTGAAAAAATAGGGAACTTTAAGAAATTTTACCTTTTTCAAGTGGAGCCAAATAATTTGGCGCCACCCTATTCCAAGAACCTAACCTATTTTGTTGCCTATTCAAATAGCTTGAATTTTTTTTTCATTTGTTCCTTTTTTTATTCTTACTTTCATTTCTTTGTCCTCTTTCATTTTTTTCATTTTGTTTTTTTTATTTACTTTTCAGTTTTTTTATTTGTCCTTTATTTTTTTTATTTATTTGTTTTATTATTGCTTTTATAATATTTTAAATGTTTTATAATATTATTTTTAAAATTTTAAATATACCTTTTTTAATATTATAAAAAAATTAAAATATATTATTTTTAAAGATATGACACTTCAAATTTATTATTTCGTTTATAATATTTTTAATGTATATTTTAAAAATTTTAAAAATTATTTTTTAAAATTTTAAATATAATTTTTTAAAATTTTAAATATAATTTTTTTAAATTATTATTTTTAAAGATACTTAAGCTTTTTTTTAAATTATATTTAAAATTTTAAAAAATTATATTTTATTTATTTGTCCTTTATTTGTTTTTATTTTTTATTCTGTTTTTTATTTGTTTTTAATTTATTTTACAATATTTTATGTATATTAATATATTTATTGTAGATTTTAGGTTATTTATGTATTTTTATCAAAAAATAGGTAATTTATTTAATTAATTAATCTTTTGGTTAGTTTTATAAAAAAAAAGCCTATAAATAATTTATGTAACTTGAAATCAAGAAAATTAAATGGACATTTTTAATAGAAATAAAAAAATAAAGGACCAAAAAATAAAAAAATGAGAAAAAAAACGTTGATTGGAAAAAAATAAAAAAAGATTTATTTGTTAAAAAATTATGGTTTTTTTAAAATATATATATTAAGAAATTAAAAATACATATTATGACTGGTCACATCGTGTTAGTGACATTAGCGATGTGATTAGTCATTAGTCTAATAATTGTTAGCTTGAAAAAAAAGGAAAAGAAGAACATCGTATTTAAGAAAGTGGGGTTTTGGCTCCCCTTCAAATATTTTGTAGAAGGAAGAAAAGAGAAAAAAAAAAACTAGTAAGTTATTTGTAGTTTGTATTTTGTATTTTATAGTTATTATAATATAATAATTAATTATATTTAATTTATGTAATTTTTTAAAATTATGCAGATATCAAAATGTTTTCTAGAGCAAATTTGGATCACACTTCATCGAGGGTTAACGAAATAATAAAATTAATTATAAATTAAATAAAAAATTTGTTTTAGTTTCTCTTTTTTCTTGCTAAGCCCTACTTTGCTCAATGTATTTTGATTATATGAAACTGATCTTTATTTGGCTGTTATTATCCATTTTTAACTCTTTTTTGCATGAAATTGATCTCTACGTGTTAGTTATAATTTTTTTTAAATTTATGACACATTCATAAATTTATATATTAATTTTTTTAATATGACGACCTTTCTGCTTAATTTTGCATTGTTACTGTGCTTGGTTCCATTTGTGGAGTACAAAAAAATTAAATTTGTCTTTAACGAGTGAATATATATATTTTTTATAAAAGTTATTGTATGTAAGATAAATTTTCGAGTTTGAATTTGTCTAGTTTATATTATATGTAAAACTCTACGTATTATTATAGATGTCGATTCAATAAAAATAAGTTTTTTTTATTTTTATATTTACTCATACCACCTATGTTTTTTTAGGACATTATTTTTTTTAATGTACTTTTTTTAGTTATATGGTTGCCTTTTGTTTTAATGTTTAACTATGATTAGGACATAATAATCACATTTGATCTCTATGTGTTATTATTAATATTTTATGACAAATCTTCATTCTATTATTAATGTTTTATTACTCATTTAATTTAACTTAAATAAAAAATACTTAGAATAGTTATGTTGGTATAGTATAAGTGTGATGTTTTTATTTTCTCAACTTTTAGTTTTACTCTTCAATATATAATTTTATGTTTAAATTATATATATAATAGATTTATCATATTTTTATAAAAAATTTACCATACAGGATGGGTATCGGGTTTTGAGGTCGTGGTTTCATTTTCCCAAGTATGATCCAGACGAGCGGATCATGTCATACTTACAGTTGGCGAGATTTGGGGATGTCGCATTGATCCAAAGGTTTGACCTAAGGGCGAACTTAATATCCGCCTTGGTTGAGCGGTGGTATACGAAGACCCACGCCTTCATTATGTCGTGCAGGGAGTGCACTATCACGTTGGAAGACGTCGCTATGCAACTTGGGTTACGAGTTGACGGTGCTGTGGTCACAGGCTGAAGCAAAGTGTTGGAACCTTCAGCACTATGCCACAGATTACTTGGACGGTCCCCTAGTGATGGGGAGCAAAATTTCACATGCTTGACATTGGCATAGTTGAAAGCAAATTTTAAGGAGTTATCGAGCACCACCATTGAGCACAAGGTGATGTGTGCTGCTCGAGCCTATATTATGCAGCTGATCGGGGGTACCTATGCCGGACAACACGTCTAATAAGGTCCACTTAAAGTGCTTGCCTCTATTGGAGGATATATCTCGTGCCAGTACTTACAGCTAGGGATCAGCAGTGTTGGCCATATTATACTGTGAGCTTTGCCGAGCAACAAAACATGGGGTTAATAACATGGCTAGTTGTGTGAGTCTGCTGTAGTCCTGGACTCTATACAAGATACCATTTCTAGCAGCTGTTAGGCACCAACCATATTCATGGCCACTTGTAAATAGGTAAAAATAAAATTATACTTAACATTTAACGACTTATAAGTGTAGATAATATTTTCCTAAGTTTAACTACTAATAAATTTGTTTCGGTTTCAGATGGGCCACATCTTTAGGAATTGGTGCGAGCTAAACAGTAATCATTTACCATAAAATGATAGAGGCGTCTATCGGAGAGAAAATAATATATATTAATATGGTTCAAATAATATTGATTTAACTTATCCACTCATAGTATGTGATGTAACTTGACTTATTATGTTATATTATGCAGTTCTTGTAGATGTCATATTCTGCACCAAAAATTGCAACCCTTATTCCCCAGTGGGTTCACGTCGAAGTCCATGTGTGGTGCATTAACACGACGGTGCTTAACTTCTCAATCGTTGAGTGGTACAACATCGATCGAGTTATGCAACAGTTTGGGTGTAGACAATTTATGCCGATCGAGCCATAAAAAATTGTTGATGTCCACGGTAAGACCATAAAGGGGAAACATACAACAAATTGGATCATGGAACATCAATGTTATGTAGCACTATGGAATGCTCGGTATGAAAGGCGGCCTAAGATGCACTCCTACATGTTTGACTTCAGTCCATCGACTGAATACATGCAATGGTACATGACTCAATGGCGCGTTTATTTATATGATGGAAAATTATGATAGTACTGGATCACAACTATTGATGTGGAAGTTAACCTATGGGAGAGCTAGAGGATCAACATATGGCGGAGCCCGACTCGGAGGACTAACCTTTGAACACATCAGACCAATGGGTTGACACTTTTTGTGATGGGTCGCAGAACAGCTCATATTACCTAGACATAAGCGGTTCGAGTTCATATCACTCGGACATGGGCAGTTCGAGTTTACATCACTCATAGCAACCACCAATATCATTTGATATGTTTGGTAATAAAATGTACTCCACCCCACCTTAGGTCACGTTCGATCCAGCTGTCGATCCTCCTAATGTGTACAGTACACTCTAACATCCACCCGTCAATAAAGGCCCGTAAACTGCTATACCCCAATCAACGATACCACTCCCAGTTCTTTTCAATTTTAAGTTATGTAAATTTTAAGCATTATGTAATATTTGTTGTATTGGTTTATAATTCCACAACTTCTATATTAGTATTTTTTATATAATTCTATAATATCTTTTAAAGTATTAAAAGTTGCAACTATTAATTTTAAATAAAAGCTTAGCATTAAACAATACAAACTTTATTTCTAAAAGACCATAAAGTGCAAACATCGGGTACAACATTTAATTTCCTTCAGACCGTGAAGATTGACCAATATCGACGTTTCTATGGGACACTTGCTCCGATTGTGGCCAACTGTTCTATATATGGTGCAAAGCTTTGGATCGACTTGTTCTCCGATATCCATGTTGTTCCAAATCCTAATTGTTGTTAGTCGACCTTTGACTTTCCTATGTAGTGACTGATCTGGCAACATCTCGAATACAGGGGTTGCGCTTCCCATGTCAATACATCCCTTAATACGGGGAACTCATCACCCCAAATATGTAACATACACTCAAGTGTCTATACATCATCGATATATTGTTTGACATTCAAACTGTAGGTAGCACACGCTACAACCACATGCGCACACGGGTACCGTACTATTTGGAACATCCCGTACTCACACTGCCTGTTTTGGAGATCACCTCCATAGGACCGTGGTAAGATCCCCAACTGACGACTAATGTACTCTGTTACTCAAAAAGTTTCCAAGTTTTGGGAATATAGTTCTTCATTCATCGACCTAGCCTTTTGAGCGTTCTTTTTCTTGGCATCCCTGATATTTTCGACGTGCACGTGTCCTGCCTCTAACTGTTTTGCTTGTTTCAATCCCATTTTTGGTATTAAGGTTGCTAGCCTGTAAAATATAGCTGAAAAAACCACTGAAATTGGCAAGTGACGGGTACACCTCAAGACAGAGTTAACAGCCTCAACGAGGTTGGTCATCATATAACCGTATCGGTACCCCTCGTCAAAACATTGAGCCCATTACCACAGCTACATGCTACCCAACCACTATTTGAGAGGAGATTTGGACCCCGCAATATCAGTCTCTAACCTCGCCAACTTATGTTTAAATTAGTGTGCTTCCAGCTCATATCTTACGTATGTATTCCGATAAAACATGTTACCATCTCAATTAGGAAATTAACTTGAAATATTTACAAATACGAATTTAAATACTCTATTTTTACCCATGTTCACGATTTATTTATGCCAGTCTTTGTTCTTATACTCATTGTGGAAGTTGACAACAATGTGACAAATATAGTAGACGGAACTCTATGGAACCTCGAATTATCGAATCACAGCAACAAGGCCCTTTAATCTATCAAAGATAATGCAAATGTTGTATTGCCTGACAACGTGCCTCCGCAAGTTCCAAATGAAATATGCCCATGATTTGGAGTTCTTCGACTCCACGATGGCAAAAGTGATCGATAGTACATTTTTGTTACTGTCTTGTACAACCGCAATCAGAAGTATCTGCGTCTATTTTTCATAAGGTTATGTTCCATCAACTTGACTAGCGGTTTGCAGTGGGAGAAGGCCTTAACACATGGATTGAAAGTCCAGAATAGTCGACGGAAAACTCTTCTCCCTAGTTCCAATTATCTATTCGGGCTTCTATAAGGCAAGGTTTGCAAGTCTACGACAGTTCCTGGGACGTACTCCACCACCACTGAAATCCAACCCTGAAGTTCATTGTATAACTTATCCCAGTCACCGTGCAATTATTGCATGACCATTTGTTTCGCCCACCATGCTTTCATGTACGACACTTTGTACTAGAATCGGACTTGCATGTCCGCAATCAATACCAACACAAGAATGATTGAGCTATCTTTCACTAGTGGCATGATGTAGTTGCAAATAATTTTGGCATCCAATTTTCGGTGGTCTTAAGACATACGTGCAACAGTGTATGTATGATACCCTTCTAATTTTCGTATTTGCCATTATTGAGTCTTTTGTATAAATGAAGCTCGAACCAGCTAACCACACCCATCGCCGACTCTCTAACATTCCCCAACATATAATGTCGGTGTAGACTTGACAACCTTGTAATGAATTGACATTTCATGTTGTACTGTTTGATGGAAAACACACAGTCTGCCTTGTTCTCGAATCGTTACCCAACGAGCAACTCCTCCAACTGCAAATTTGATGCCAATCTATAAACAGGTAATATATCGGCGTATTTAGGGAACTCGGATGCATGCTTTGTATCTGGATCTACGTTTAACATGTCGCCCTTAGGTTCATTTTGTAAAACAATGCCACGACTCGGGTTACTGAATGAATGACCGTGAATATCTTCAACCTCTTGCAGGTCTTTATCATCGATATCGTTTGGAACCTCATCAACATCAGGGTCACTAAAATATTCAACTTCTTAATCAGAATCTTCACCATTATTGGTCCTTTCTTCGATGTCTGCCTCTATGCTTATTATCACCTCCAGATGTATTTTTAGACAGGGACCAAGGCTAGAGTTGTTATACGAACTCTCACAATAATTTGGATTTTCGAGTATCTATGATGTCCCTCCGTATTCTAATTGGTTTGTCCATCTGACATTAAGATCAAAGTCAAATTTGCGATGTTGACTTATTGGACTAACATTCTCAATAGGCTCTAAGTCCGCTAACTCAGTAAATAACTCAACTGGTTGGGGGTTCTCACTCCCATTCGACCACCATATTTCCATCATAGTGCTCAAGTCATCATCACCTAACAGTTGCATCTCACAAAATTTTAACGGAGTTGTAGAGATTGGAAACTTGTAAAATAATCTGGACATCGCTCTTCCACAACGGATAGCTATTTTCGCACTAATTTTCCTTTTCATTTTGCCAGCTTAACTTATTTTTTCAATCTTTAATAGAATTTTTGAACTCTCATACTAAACACAACAATTTCACCATTCTATATATGCTAGAGAACCAAGAGGTGGAAAAGAATGGCACCACCAAAATAAAATATTAAATTTTCATTTTTATATTAAAAAACATATTTTAAAAAAGTTACACTTATAATAAAGTGGTGGAGCCAAATAAAATATTATTTTTAAAATTTTTAAATATAATTTAAAGAACGTTTGAATATCTTTAAAAAATAATTTTAAAAATAATAATTTAAAAAATTATATTTTAAATTTTTAAAATATACATTTAAAATATTATAAACCAAATAATAAATTTGAAATGTCATATCTTTAAAAATAATATATTTTAAATGTTTTATAATATTAAAAAATTTATATTTAAATTTTAAAAAAATATTTATATTTAAAAATATATATTTAAAATTTTTAAAAATAATATTATAAAACATTTAAAATACACATTTAAAATATTATAAAACAAATAAAGGACAAATAAATAAAAAATGAAAAAGTAAATAAAGAAAAATAAAATAAAAAAAACGAGAAAGGACAAAGAAATGAAAGAAAGAATCAAAAAAAGGAAAAAATAAAAAAAAATTCAGGCTATTTGCATAGGCAGTAGAATAGGCTAGAGTCTTGGAATTTGGTGGTGCCAAATTATTTGGCTCCACCAGAAAAAAATAAATTTACTTAAAGCCTCTATTTTTTTTTTCAACAATCGCAGTATTTTCGTAGTATTTATACAAGTGATGCCGCCATTCTACATGACTCTACCAAAAAATTGATTTTTTATGCAGATTATTGACGTTGTATGTTGGTGGTGCCAAACATTTAGGCTCTACCAACTTTTACTGTAAATTTTGGACTATTTTCGTATTTTATCAAAAAATAGGTTATTTATGTAATTAATTAAATTTTTTGAGTTAGTTCTATAAAAAAAAAGCCTTATCTCACCTTTAAGCACAACAAGGCAATACGACGTGATATCCATTCCAAAAATATGCCAATATTTTTTATAAAAAAAAGTTGGGAAACCATCAATTCTTGAAGCTTTAAGAGGAGTCATATCCTTGACAGCAGCTCAGATTTCCTCCTCTCTAAATGGGTGCATTATGTTGTCACTCATCTCATGTAACACCCCTTACCCGTGTTCAACGCCGGAACAAGATACGAGACGTTACCAGACTTAAACACACATGAACATGTAAAACCGAATGATACATTTTCGTTCAAATTTAAAACTTCTCAATTTCCATCTCAAAGTCCCTTATACGGGCCTACGAGGCCCAAAACATACACTGGTAATGATTCGGGACTAAACCGAGAATTTTTTGAAACTTTTGAAACACAATTAAAATATTTTACATTTTGGAGAGTCACACTCTGTGTGGGCAGGCCGTGTGGTCTCACACGCCCGTGTGGCTCAGGACACGCCCATGTCCTCCACCCATGTAACTCTCTGTTTATGATGTCAGCACACATTTAAGGTCACACGGTCAAGTCACGCGCCCGTGTGCTAGGTCGTGTCCTCCACACCTGCCCGTGTGGTCAACACTTAGACTATTTTCCAAGCCCTTTTTGTACTCTTAACTCTTCACATTCGTAAACAATTCATAGACATACATCACACCTTTGATTATTTTGGATTTAACCATCAAACATATGTAATATACCTAACTACATCAAAACATTACCACACATGTATAAATTAGGCTTACATGCCCATAACCATTATGAGCCACATCTTATAGCTATATATATATATAATGAAGTAATATCAGTACATTTAGCCAATTCACAATAATACATATTACCAATAATTAAAATCTCTATACATGCCACTCACTTGTAAACTAATAAGAATTAGCGTTGCTCCAACTTGTCAAATTGATAGTGTGATGCTGCCTCCGACGATCTCCAACCCCAAGCTAACCTAACAATACTAAGAGAGAAGGAAAAGAGGATGTAAGCTTTACAGCTTAGTAAGTTAGTATATAATAATAATTAATTTAGTTAGCAAGATATTTCACATAATTTCACTTTTACTTATGTCCAGCCTATGCTGTCTTCCTGAGTCACGGTCACTAAATTAATTATATCTAGAGCTACAAAACTCCAAATTTATATCTGCTAATTTTCCTAGAAACTAGACTCACATACCTTCTTGCCATAAAATTTCCAGAATTTTTGGTTTAGCCAATCAATACAGTTTATTCATTAACTATTCCCCTGTTTTGTTGTTCGACAGCTCTAACTCCTCTTCACTAAAAATCAAATTTCTCATTATATAGAGTTCGAATAACCTTCTTGTTTGTTTTTTTTTTTGAAAGTAGACTCATCAAGGATTCTAAGAATATAAATTACACACCATAACCATTTTTTATACAATTTTTAGTGCTTTTCCAAATTTGGAACAAGGAATTTTTGAAACCATTCAGACCCTATCTCACCAAAATTTAAATATCTCATAATATAAAATTCATTTACTCACACTGTTTCTTTTATGTGAAAATAGACTCAATGAGCTTTAATTTAATATCTTATTAAACATCTAATTCAATTTTCACTATTTATGGTGATTTTTCACAGTCATTTAATTGTTGCTGTCCAATCTGTTTTATTTTTAAGTTTCACTCTTTCATGCTTTTATTGTAGTAACTTTAGTGGTAACACTTACTTCTTATCAACCTTACCAAAATTCAATCATTTATCGAGCACATTGCTCATAAATTCATACATACCTCACATTTGCTCACACACACCCTTGCTCACATATACATTTGCCCAAATATATACACATGCGCTTATACATCACATAATCACACAAACTCATTTAGTAAATGTTCTCGTTGAACCCTTCAGAACCATATTCCATTCTCGATGGTTTCAGCATGCAGCTCTACCCACATATAAATCCGGCTCTTGTGTACACATGGGGAACACTCAATATCACCTATGCGACCTAGCAATTTAATTTCGTAGCTCTCGTGTCTACATGGTGTCCACCACTCAGATTACACATACGACCTAGCTATTTTTAATCCGTAGCTCTCATATACACATGGTATACACACAATATTACGCATGTGACCTAGCTACATATGTACGAACATTCAGTATTTTTGTTGTACACATGGTATACACCTCGTATTACACATGTGACCTAGCTACGACATGATATCTCGTAGCTTTCTTGTACACATGGTGTCCTACCCTCGGAACCACTCATGTGACCTAGCTACAATCATCCGTATCTTTCAGTGTCCGAAGGTTCAATCGGGAACTCCACATTTCAGAATTCACCAAATCATAATTATCACTCAATCATGCTTCACAATTTACATCAAATATTATTATGCAAATAAAATCGGTATATTACTTACACATAAACTTACAATTTCACATAATCATCATAGTCATAGAAAACACTTTTAAACACAACATTTCAATTCATTTTCATGTCACCTATGTCACCTTATATCATAGACATATTTTTAAATCAATTTTCCAACATAATATACTAAACATGTAATTCAACAAAATCAATTTAATACCACAATTTAGGTTTCAAACATACATTACGACATTATTGCATTATTATTATCACGCCAACTTATCTCGGACGCGAAAATGACAAATTTTCCCGATTTGGTCCACAACCTCAATTTAAGCCCGAATCTCGTTTTTCATGATCTATAATATAACAATTAGCTCATTTATTAGCCACATTATTTAATGTGACCCAAAACTCACATTATGGAGATTTTATATTTTTGCCACTAAACTTTCACATATTTACACTTTTGCCCCTAGGCTTGTAAAATAATTTTTATTCAATTTCCTTGTATATTGGACTTAGCCGAACCATTTTCTCTTCTATACCAGCCCCTAATTTCCACTAAATCACACACTTATACACAAATTTACAACTTTAGCATTTAAGTCCTTTTTTTCTGTTTTCACCGAAAATCACCTAGCGAAAGACGTTCACCACACTTCAAGCATTCATTTTCTACCATTAAAAATCAAAATACACAATTACTCAACATGGGTAAATTTTTAAACTCAAACCCTAACTCAAAATAATGGTAGAAATAGCTAAACCAAGCTACCGAGATCTTAAAAATGTAACGAGCATTAAAAACGAGGCTTAGGTGCACTTACTATTGAGCTTGGATGCTTGAAAACCCTAGCCATGGTGTCTTCCCCCTAAGTTTCGGCCAAATGAAGAAGATGGACATGATTTTGACCTATTTTTCCTTTTTTAATTATTTTAATTACCAAGTGACAAAAATGCCCTTCATTAAAAACCTTTGGTATTTTATCCTTCCATGTCCATTTTTGTCCAAATATAATGGTCTATTTTCCATTTAAGGACATTCACTTTAAAACCCCACTTCAATCAAGTACCTTTATGAACAAGAACACACATTTTTCACCTTTTACAATTTAGTCCTAAATACCAAATTGAACACCTAATAGATAAAATTTCTTAACGAAAATTTCACACAATCATTCTATCACATTATAAACTTTAAAACTTAATTGCAATAAATTTTTATACTTCAGATTCATGGTTTTCAAAACCACTATTCTGTTTAGGCCCTAATTCGGGCTGTTACATCTCATCTGAAATCCTCATTTTAACAGTACCTTAGATTCTCGATGCATCCTCTACTTCTGAAGTCATGAATAAGTTGCGAAAATAGCATATGGCCAGTCTCATGATCTCATCTTCTTTAGAAATCCAATACCCTACATCATCCTCAAGGCCCTTAATAGCATTACGCTATTTCCTCCCTGTAGCCATCTTATGAAAAAAGGTAATGTTTGATCACCATTAGTAAGCTAATTGATGCGTGATCTTTATTCGTAAAAGATTTCCTCCTTGTCCGTCTCTAGATTCAAAGCAAGTTGAATTTTTGTCAATTCAATAAGAATATTTTCATCCGAGATTTTCGTATATAACTCTTTCATTCTATCCTCTAACCTTCTTTTACGAGCCTCTCGTTCTCCCTTAATTGTATGACTTTAAATTTGTAGCTTCTTTCCCAACCCCTCAAACTTTGTCGATAAGTTTTCTGTTACTGATGCCTAATAATCCCGAATTTCATTCTCACACGACCCCTTTAGACACTAGCATGCATCGAATCTAAATTTCATTTTTCCTTTCCCATGCCTTGTGTTACTTCGACCTCTCGTATCCATCAAAACTAGGCAATAGTCAAAAAAAGAATGGCTCAAATGTGCAATAGAAAATTCTAGAAACTTACTCCACCACGACGAGTTTGCAACCCCCTATCAAGTTTTTCCCGAATATTGTTTGCAGCAAATTAACCTCTCCCAAGTGAATCATCTCCCCATAAAACCCAAATCACTAAGATCATAATCAAGTAAAGCAGTGCAAAATGCTTCCATATTTTTCTCTGCACAGATACAATCACCCTTATTCTCAAAAAGAAAGCAATCTCATTGAAATCCCCAACAACTAACCACATAAGAGTTTGATCTTGACTCAACTGATGAAGAAGCTCATAAGTGTTACTCCTAAATCTTTCATCTAGATGCCCATAAAAACCAGTAAAATGCCACATCAAACAGTCTTGTTTTTCATAAACCACTACATTTATATGGTGCTACGAATAACTCTGTAAAATGACCATATCATGTTGCCTCCAACCTAATGATAAATCGCTTTTAGATCCCTCAGCTCTTACATCGATACCATTTGGAAAACCACATTTCATCCTACCACTTTCCATCATTCTTGCACTGATTTTGTGTTTCATCAGAAACAAAAGTTGGGGACAAACTTATCTTAGTTTATTCCTGAAATGATGAACTGCCCGTGGCTTCCCTAACCCACAGACATTCCAACTAAAAGTTTTCATTGTGGCCAGCTGTCCTGCCTAGTAAAACCAACTGATGCCTCTTCATTATCGTTTAGCACTCTGGTTTCTCTTGGAAGCAAAACTTTGGATGTGCTTCCCAACGTCCATTGTCTATTTTTCCCGTCTTCTGCTTGGATAGGACTAGTTTCATCATCTGATCATATCTTCATAAGCCTAGCAATGGATGGCTCAAAACCACTAGGCTCAAATCCCTTCATAGTAATGCCATGGATTCCTAACAACATCCCTTCATTAGTGGAGCTTGATTGATTATGATTGAGATTAGGATAAGGATTCCTTAGAAAATCCCTAAAATTGCACAAATAGGCTCCCTTTTCCTTATCCAAACTCTGACTTCTCGTTCTATCTGATTTGCGCAACCAACGACTAATTCCCATCAAACCCCTTCTTGTTGGAGCTCGCAAAGTAATATCCCATTTGAAAACAATTTATGATGAATCCACCTTTGCCCTCACCAGATAGAAACTTTCACCGTGACCAAGTTTTCCACAGATGAAACAAAATAAGCTAAGTTTTTCATATTGAAACCTAGCATGAAACATTCAATCACCCAACATAACCTTCTTTTTCTATTTAAAGGCCAATCATACATCTAAGCAAACCTTTAGCCTCATGTACTGCTTCATCCCCAGAGAAGGAATCCTTGTATTATAGACAAAAAAAATCCCCCAAGAAAGATCCAAACGGTCGTGCCATTGTTTCTGACATAAGGCCCGATGACAAGTTATGGATTTGGACCCAAAACTCAACATGGTTGAGAGGCAATGTTAGTGGATCCTCTCCTATTTGTAACTTGTGCATTATCAATAAATGGTTATTGAAAAACCATGGCATTCCTTCTATAACCCTATTCAGATAAACTTCATAAAAGAACTTAAGCAAATAACGCTTTTCACCTAGATCAGTAATAGCAATGCCTCTAGTAGGGTGCCATAAATTAGCCATAGTGTTTCTCAAAGACGAAAAATGGACCACACTATCTGTCAAGCAATTGCAAACCAAACAAAAGCGAAAGTTTTCTTTAGACTCAGTCGTTTCCTCCTAAAAAGCCTTTTCCTCATCGTCATCAAGATTCAGATTCGCTATCTTATTGTCCATTGATGCACTAACTCGATTTGAAAAACCCAGCAAAAACTAAAAAGAAAAAACTAAAAAACCGTGTCAACAAAAAAAGACGAAAAAATGTGCCAGAGAATCGCGGATGAACTTAACTGTTGTTTAGAAAATATCACTTTTATAAACTTTATTATTGTTTAATCACTCTATCCATATTTTTAATCTTTTAAATAACAAAAAATATTTATTCTATAAAAATTTCCATTAATTTTATAATTATCTTGCGTATTATATATTTATATTTTTTCAAATTTAAGATCACCAGTGATTGAAAATAACTAGTAATTAAATCATCTTAATTGATTACTAATACTAGGAGAGTCTAAAAACAGATGTAACAGCCCAGCAGTGTAAGCCCAAATAATGAGAGACCGTCGGTTCCCTTCAGATCAAGGGACGTGTGAGAACGATAATCCGTATTTCAAGAAACCTTCCCCAAAGTTTCTGCCCTGATGTTGACCCAGTTCCGGTCCAATTAAACTAAACCAGAAAGTCCAAAGCACCACTTGTGTCCTTCATCTTGTTGGCTTCGGTCTATCTCAAAACATCCTTATAAAATGTGAAGCATAGCTCCTCGTATCTTTCTTTTTTAAGTTTTGAACTCTAGGTTTATTTTGGCTAATGGAGAGGGAGCTGGTGGATATGTTCGAAGCTGCCAAGAAAGCGGCTGATTTAGCCGCTGCCTCCGACGCCGTTTCCGAGGTTTACCGATGCGTCGATGCCTTGAAGCAGCTCAGGGCTTTCCCTGTCTCTTACGATATTCTTGTTTCCACTCAGGTATTTTTTTTTCTCTTTTCACCCGCATTCCATTAATATAGATTTCTTTATTTATTTGAACTCTCATGAATCAACATTCTTATAGCTGGGCTTTTCTTGGCTTTCATTTTGTGACAGTAGATTAGGAGAGAAATTTAATTCCTTTATCTGCATGGTTGAGAAATTAGCTTTTTCTTTTCTCTTGAAATGGTAGCAAAGGAGAAGTGCAGTTTATAATATTTTGATTTCGGCTTTTAGAATGTGGGACAGATGAATGGCGCTGCTTCTGTTGCTAAATGTAGGAGCATTTAAGAAGTATATGGTTATTCCCAGAGGAAGGCTCCTCTTTTATGGTAGAGAAGTTTTGGGGATAGGGTTTTCTCAAGGAGTCAAATATATTATTTTTAATCAAAGATTAGGGAGGTCATAGTGGGAGGATTGATAGTTAAGTATAAAATAACCAATCAAATCAGTCCTGGCTTGGTGGGCAAATCACACGCCATCACATTTCGTTTCTTCTCACTTTTCTCCCTAGAGGCGGAACCTCATGCCCCCAAATTTCCCAAATTTTTTATTATACACTTTAAAATTTTCAAATATTTTAATTAAGCTTTCTCAAATTTTTTATAAATTTTAGTTCAATCTTTCAAAAGTTTTAAAAATTTTAATTTGAGCTTCCAAAATTTTTGAAAATTTTCATTCATCTTTAAAAAAAAATAATTAAACCCCTAAAATTTATAAAAATTCTTATTAAGCCCCTAATTTTTTTTGAAAATTTTAGGTAGGCCCTCAAACTCAATGGCACGTTCTGCCACAAGTAAGTTAGTAAAGTGTTTCTTTCCTTTATTCTCCATCCACCTTTCTAGCATCCTATTTTGTTAACTATTGAGCCTGTTACAAGCTATTCTGTCATGTAATTTTAGAATTTTAATGAATGAAAAACAGGTTGTTTGATAGCTTTACTATCATGGTTTCGATATAACCTTCTTCTCCATGTTGTTGCGTATCTTGTTATGTGTATGTCGTTGAATCTGTAAACTTAAGAAAAATTGATCCCCTATATATATTACAGGTTGGGAAAAGGCTTCGACCTCTCACTAAGCATCCCAGGGAGAAGATTCAAACTGTGGCTTCTGACTTGCTTGAACTGTGGAAAAAGGCTGTTATCGAGGAGACTACCAAGAGTAAGAAAAATGGCACCAGTAGTGCCATTAAGTCGGAGAAACTTCCAAAGCCAAGTGCCGTGAAGTCTGAAAAGCTCTCCAATACAGAAAATGTAAAGGCTGAGAAAGTATCTAAAGATAATTCAGTAAAATCTGTCAAAGTTGAGAAGAGGGAAGCAAATGGAGATGTTGCAATGGCCAAGAAGACAGATCGGGGAGAGATGGGTAAGGTTGAAAAGATTTGTAAGGATGACAGGCAATCACTGAATGTAAAGAAATCATCACAACCACCTGCTGGTCCACCAAAGCTGATATCAATGGTCAAATGTAACGATCCTGTGCGTGACAAATTTAGGGAGATTCTTGTAGAGGCCTTGTCTAAAGTCCCGAGTGAGGTTGATGGGGACATGCTTGATCAAGTGAATGCTTGCGATCCCATCAGAGTTGCCGTGTCTGTAGAATCTGTGATGTTTGAGAAGATGGGTAAATCAAATGGGGCCCAGAAATTTAAGTACAGATCTATAATGTTCAACATTAAGGATCCAAACAACCCAGATTTAAGGAGGAAGGTTCTTCTCGGAGAAGTGAAACCAGAAATGCTTATTACAATGACCCCAGAGGAAATGGCAAGTGAACAAAGGCAACGTGAAATTAATGAAATTAAAGAAAAAGCTTTATTTGATTGCGAGCGAGGTGTTGCGCCAAAGGCCACGACAGATCAATTTAAGTGCGGACGTTGTGGTCAACGCAAGACCACTTACTATCAAATGCAGACAAGGAGTGCAGATGAACCTATGACAACCTATGTTACGTGTGTCAACTGCAACAACCATTGGAAATTCTGTTAGTGAAATCCAGATATGTAGTGTTGACCATCTTGGTTGCTTCACTCTGTTTATGAGGAGTTTGTGGTCATTAACTTTAGAATTCATCTTTCATTCATATTTTTCTGCTATTGGGACTTTGATAGGGATAATTTTGAGGGATGATTGTGCAAAAACCATAACTCAGCTGTTCCACAACTTAGGTGCTTCCATATCTCCCACTCATCTCTAAAACTGAGGCTCAACTGGTGGAAAGATGAGCTCGGATGGCATGAGGCATTCATTTCATGTTAAGTAGCTAATGCTTGTTCTTTTTCTTTTATCAAAACAACTCCTGTAGTTTTTATTTGTTTCTATAGGGTAGGGAGAATGGTAGTTGTAGAATTAGGCCTACTTAATTTCTTATCGTACCAACAACAATGTTGTAAATGGAGGCTCTTATTTGTGGTTGTTTTTATACCCCAAAGGGTTTTGGTATCATTTTCTTCCGCTTTGGCAAGTTGTTTGTTTATGTGGCTTTATTACCGGGAAAGGCTGTGGATTGTGGAGCCCTAACCAAAAGAAAAAAGGCTAAAAAGAACAATCTTTAAGTCAAACTCAAAGAGGGGCGCCTCTGAATTTGAATTCTCATCAATAATATTAGTTTACATTATAGTATTTCCTTTCAAAATGACAAATAAAAAGAAATGATGAAAAGCAAAAAGCAAAACCATACGGCTGAGATAGCTTTGATTTGGTTTGGAAATACATGATTAATCATTATTATTCTCTCCAACAAACTCAGATGAATCTGATGGAGTTGGGCTCTGCAATGTGTTTTCATCCATGGATTCCTCCTCCCATTCTGTAGCAGCTTTTATATCCTGAAAAAGAAGATTGAAAGAAATCACATTCTGGGTTTCATGTTTATCGTTTATTCTGTTCAATTGCTAGTTTTAATCAAATTCAAAACAACTTACCAGTGATTGCACTTCATTGTTCTTCCTGCCACCCTGTTGTCTCTCCCTCAGTGACTTTATTGGAGATATCCTCTGGTTCAAAATCAAACCATGAATTTGCAAGGAAAAGAAAAAAAGAGAACTACTTGTTTTGTTAATTTCTTTAAGGCTGTCGTGCTTTAACTAGTTACCATGCAATAAGATTTGAGCTCCTTTAATCTGAACAATCTATCAACCTCGATTTCGAGCTGTTTCTGAAATTGACCTCTGTCCTCCATCTCCTTCAGTTGTGAATCCAAGACAGCTTCCCTCTCTTTCAACATCTTCTCCGTCTTCTCCTTATCCAACCTCAACCGCTCCAGCCTCTTCCTCATGGCGCTGAGCTCCTCCGCCAACGACGAATCTAAATCCAACGACGCCTCCACCTTCTTCTTCTTCGTGGGTGTAGCGTAAACGGTCACGGGATGATGATGGTGGTTCAGGTTCTCCTTGTTTGAAACATTGTCCAGGCGGTGCTCTTGCTTGGGCTTTGACTTTACTTGCTTAGTCTTTGAGCCTTCCTTCATCACCACCACGAAATTGACATCGGCGGCAGCTGTATTCTTTGGCTGGAGAGGTTTACGTGCGCTGACATGAATCTCAGGCGTCGCCATTCTTAGAGATTAGGGATTTTGTTTTACCAAAAAATGAAAGCAGCAAATAGGAGTGGTGAGAAAAGGAAAGGGAGAGGAGACAGATATAAAAACAGGGAGGGTTTGAATTTGAATAGAAGCAGGCGCTAACGGCTATTACTTTATTTACATGTATAATTAATTGGTAAACTTTACAAATGGTATGCAAATTATGTCTGGGTGCCAATTTAAACACTAACGTTTGATTTCGTTCTTGTTTTGGTCACTCATCGTTAAATTGATAATAAAAATTATTTTTTAACTGTTATAATAGCGCATTTAACTCTTAATATTTGCATATTTTATTTGAACATAATTCTAAATAATTCAATAAACTTAGCCTTCCAGATTTATAAATTCTATTAATTTGATCTATAAATTTCTTAACTAAAATTTTTAACTTCTAAAACAGAGATTCCACATCTATAAATTTATAAACCCCTCGCCAAAAAAAAATCTCCAATAAAACAAATGGTAAGAGACTCTATATTGGTATCAAATTAACCTAATAAACTTTTTTTTTCTTCTAAGTTACAATACTCCAACTTCAAATTTTACATATTAATTGTTTTATCACTTAATCCAATAAGTATATGGTTAATAAGCAATATAAGGGATATTTCAAGAAAACAAAGACACCCTTTTATATCTTGTACAATAAAATATACTTTTATTTTTATTAGTTTAATATTTTTAAAGAGTAAAATAAGTTATTTGACAGAACCCATGCCTTGATCTGAAATCATTTTCATATTCACCTCTAATTTGAATTTGTTTTTGAAATGAAATCTGAATTTTAAATAAATTGCTGCGCAGCAATAAAAAACAAAGAGCGCCTAATTAGATGTATTTGTCTGCCTCTGCCCAACAGAGGGAATGGAATAATAATAGGATCTGATAACGACAAGAATTTATTCTGTTATATAGTAATTTGAAAAATCTTAAGCAATAGGCCTATTAGCCCAGCTGGTTAGAGCGTCGTGCTAATAACGCGAAGGTCGCAGGTTCGATCCCTGCATGGGCCAATAATTTTGTCTTTTTCCATTTTTCAACAGCATTAGGCGTTTCCCACGATGCCTACAACTCAGGAGTAGTTATTTCTAAAGGTCTGTAAAAGAAGAACAAGTAACAACCAACTCATGGATCAAAAGACATAGTCATCACTCATCATATGGATATGGGATTTTTATACTCTACATATACGGACAACCCGATTCAGTTAGTCAAAGACAACAGAAGCTACATTGTCCCAGCAGTAGAAAAGTTGTACGGCTATATTAAGCTTTTTAGCCCGATATTACTGTATCAGCCATAACTTCCAGCACATCCTCAACAAGCAATGCCTAGGTGCTCACCAGGAATCGTATCTGATTTTGACAGTGAAATTACAGAACTTGAATGAATGATCGAAAGAATCCAACTCGCCTGATTTAATGTTGAAAGTATAGCCCCGCACCTAGAAACATATGAAATAATAAGATGATATAAAGCACAATTAAATAAGCAGAGAGCTTCTAGTGCATAAAGTATGCAGTCCCCCCTTCCAAATGTTTTGATGTCCTGGAGTTACAACTTTGTATCCTACCTAACAAACATCACCAATTAAGCTCTCAGATATATACAATCTAAGATATAAAATAAAGAAAAGAAAAAGCAATTCCTAATAACCATAACTAAGGGGAAATTTTGATATCTGATAGAGAATTTAGCATATCAACCTCATTCATCCATAAATCAATAAAACCATGGAATGGGTTTCTTGTGCACAGTCAACAGTTGCAAGCTGGGCTCAGATTGCAACTCACGTCTCTATATCAAGGGACCATGTTCTAAAGCAACTGAAACTTGCAAGCTGAAACAATACAACCCTATTTCAAATAAGCAACTAGTCATGAGAATTTCATAGGATTAAACAGCAGAAATTTTGCAAAAAAGCACAATACCAGGCAAGAAAATTGCAACTTCAACATGGGGCAGAATAATCAACAACTCGTACCGATAAAAATGATGAGATGTACATCGAAACAGTGAAATAAGATATTTGTGGAGCAAAACCTACCAGAGTCTCAAGTCCAATCATTCTCTATCACTGTCTCATCTTCAACAAGCCCAACATCACCAACCTTTAAAAGCAAAGAAACATAGTTACATACTATCTGAAAAAGAAAACTGCTAGTGAAGAATTACAGGGCAGGGAAAGTAAGTTGAAATAATAGTAAAAGCAAGCATAACCCTTGACCTACAGACTCTGTCTCTATTTTGGTTAAAGACAGACTTATAGAGACATCAAACATGAGCCAGAGACTTGATTGTGAATAGCAGTATTTAAATGCAAAATACAAAAAAACATAATCTATTACCTTGTCAACATCTTGTCAAAGAAACCTTTCTGATTCCCCAGAAAGTAAGCTTGGCCTCACCTCCACAACCAATACCGACCACGGAAACAACAGCATATGTATTAACAACTTGCACAAATAACCTTGGTTCACTTCTGGTTGTAATTTTTGATACATATTTTTGTTTCCTGAAAAATTGTTAAAACTCAACAAGGCAAATAATAAAAAGCCCCTAAAAATTAAACGAATTGGCTAAAATGCAAATCATGTTCAAGCACAAATTTTCCATATGAAAAAGAAAATACATACTTTTTGGCATTCAAAACGTTAAATTTTCAACTTCTAATTCCACAGAAAATAGTACTTGCTTTTCTTATAGAAGTTTATTTTTTTTGGCTTGATGCTTTATGGGACAAAAATGTGAATGGTAAAAGCAATATTAACAAAGGAACTCAGCAGTAAACTGAGATACTCCTAGAAATGAAATATTGAAGGATATATAATCAACCCCAAGATTCCAAATTGAGCTGAAAATTGGCATTAAAATAATAATAATAACAAGAATGTGAAGAGCAAAGTACTGACAGAGGTGGTATCCACCCATAATTGAGACACAAAGCCTAAGCTTTAAGCAGATTGGATGCTTATTACTTGCTTTGCCACCATATTTGACCTCTTCATCACTGGCCTCCTCCTCGTCCTCTTGCTTTCCTTTTTAACCAATTGTTCCCCATGTCACTCCCCCTGTCGTCGTTAATTTTGTCCAAGCCAGTATGCTAATTTTATGAAGATTTGATTTGCATTCTTAGAGTCAGATTCACATGTATTCTTGAGTATTGCTGTCCATGACTGGGTTGTAGTTCGAGTTTAAAAAATAGTTCAATTAATTATTACGGACCGGACTTATTTTACTGTTGATAATGTTAATATAAAAATAGAAATGCATTTTTATATTAATATTCATATATTTTTAAAATTAAATATATATTTTAAATTATTTTAATCAAATTTGACTGAGTTGATTTAAGGCAAGAAACTTCTTATCCTTTACAAGTAATTTTACTTGTTGGGATGATGAGGTCACATTGACCTTACCTTGGAGATTTGAAAGGGTTGTTGCTTGAGGTTTTAGTCAGACATTGTCTTGCTTGTCTTAAAAAATTTCATATCTTACAAGTTAAAAGTAGAAAATAATTATTGTGATAATGTGTCCTTAAGTAGTTATGTACGAATACATTATTTTATGAATAATTAAATAAGTGCATTTCTTTTCCATCATTGAAATTGTAAGTATTTGATCTAATTAATTCACATAGTAATTATTGATATTAAATAAATCTCGTGGATTAAGAGTGTTTTTGAATGAAATTTTTTACTTCATAATTATAATATCTAATTTTTCTATTATTATCTTTAATTTTATAGAAATTAAACACTCTATTCATTTAAAATCACCCGTCTAATATAAAAAGTTAGGGGTTTGTGTCGATGTATAATGACCATTATTTTCATCATTTATGGTGCCACCGCTAGTGGACTTTGATACTCTTCTGCTGTTCAATGTTCTTAGGTAGTAGACACTCCTCATTTTACGTGAGATGATTGGTGAATGCTTTCTCACATTTCTTGTGTTGTGTTGGATGGATATTATAATGAATTAGATGGATGAATCTGTGTATTCTTTTTTCACTTGATTATCTCATCATGAGTTTGATTATCTCACATTTTTAATTACACACAACTTTCTTTTTCTTTTTAGGAAATAAAAATAAAAATAAAATACCAAAATTAAAAGCAAGCCAAATATAAAAAAGCAATCCCCAATGCTTGAGAATCTCAAATTGGGATTTTGAAGTAAGACTCTCTTTTCCCACATAATAGATGTTTAGAATACGACTTTCCCAAGATTAACTTTTTTTAGTGTTTGTTTTCCCTTTAAATTAACACTCATAAAATATTTTAGATCACAACTCTCAATTATCAATATACATCAATTTTATGATTCTTTTTTATTCGAATTCCTCCTATATTTCAAATCGTGGAGTTGCGTTGCGTGTAAATTAAAAATATATACATTTTTATAAAATTTTGTATTTAAAAATATATCTATTTTTTAGAGTTGAAATTAATATAATTTGATCCGTGAAAGTAGCATTAATCATTTAGTGGTATATGTAAAAGGTTAAACAGGGTGACACTGACGGCTGCCACCCAAGAAGGAACGCACAAATTTCGTTATGCCAATCATAAAGTATATAAATAAAGCATATTCTTATTTGTATGAACCACTCAGGAGTTGCGGAGAGTTGTTTTTTATGCAACGCAAGTCTATTTACAGCACATTATTAATATTATAATAAAAACGGCGGCGTCTCCTTGCTTCAACTTTCAACTTAATTTCTTCTATCTATGCTTCCGCTTTGCCTTTGCCCTTCGCCATCCTCTTCCCTCTCCTTCTCTCTCTCAGGTAATTTCTTTCCACGTAAACCTTTTCTCTCTCTTTCCAAATCTTTTTATAATCAATGGCGCTTTTATTTGTTAAGATACATCGTCTTGAATTATTGGATTTCTTTTTTTGAATTTATCAATATTTCGATCGTCAACTACTTGATTTCTCTGCATGCTTTTCTGTTTCTTTAATCTTTATTATCAAGTGTCACTTCATATTGATTCATCTTAGATATCTATAACAGAAGTTTTGAGGCCAACGATTTGTTCATTTTTCAAAATTTTAGTTTTCTGGAGAATGGGACAACTCTAAACGTTTTCTCTTTCCATTATTCCTTTTTTTTTTTTTTTTTGTTTTTTGTTTTTATTCATCATATTTACGTAAAACGTTAAAAGCAGGGATTTCAAATCGTAAACATGTTCCTGACTTCAACAGCTATTGAAGTTTAAATGATTTGGCATGCTTCGAAATTCCAACTCTGTTTACATGCCGAGCGTTTTGTTTTGATTTTTTGATCTGGTAATTCTCTTTTCGTAAGTCTTGATTTTCGTTTGTCTTTATCATCTAAAGTTTTGAATTTTTTGTTTCCAACATTTATAATTGAATCAATTGTTTGATAATAAATAATTTATTATTATTATTATTTTGTTGTTGTTGTTGCTGCTAATTTTACGATCTTCTTGTGAGTTTGAGTAGCAGATATTGTTGTATGATCTTCATGAGTTCAAGAACCATTGGAGTCTTCACTGTTTCCTGCAAACCAGGAAACAAGAGCAGCTTCTTCTTCTGGCTATTGTTTTGCTTGCTTCCCAAGTTTCTTGGAACTCCTATCGCCTTTATCTTGTTCAAGGCCATTGATAGGAGTCCTGCTGTAGTCATCACTTAGGTGACATTTCAGGGGGGGTCATCAATAGTGTTTTTGTCGGCCAATTTGCTTCTTTGGTAACATGGTCTCCTCACAGTTATCTGGTTTGACCAAGGGTCGTACATGTAAACCGTTTGATGCTCGGTTACTATTTACTGCAAGCCCACCGGAAGCTGTTTTAACTGACCAGGTTGAAGTAGATTTTTCTGATGTGTTTGGCCCCCTGCCAGTTCAGGTTTCAATAGAAGACAGTGGTGGTGAACCAGAGAATACTGTCTCAGCTGCGGGTGTGACTGAGATTGTTTATGATGATCCAGCTATTGTTTACAGCCGATCGCGTTCTTTGCTCGGCCCTTCTTCTCGTGTCAGTCAATCCTTGAAGCTAAGCAAACTCAGTTTTTGCGAGATAGGCGATTCAGTGGATCTAGTAGAAAGTATTAAGGAAGAAAGTATCAGTGAAGTTGAGGAGCTCTCTGTTGGAGATGATGATGATGATAAGAAGTCCCTTAAAGATGTTAATGGAGATCACATGAAGGTCATCAGCATAGGCATTGAGGATTTTGAGGTTTTGAAGGTGGTTGGGCAAGGTGCATTCGGAAAAGTATATCAGGTAAGGAAAAAGGGCACACCAGAATTTTATGCAATGAAGGTTATGCGGAAAGACAAGATAATGGAGAAGAATCACGCAGAGTACATGAAAGCTGAGAGGGATATTTTAACAAAAGTTGATCACCCTTTCATTGTCCAGCTCAGATATTCATTTCAAGTAATTCTAGCTCTTCAATGAATCTAATCTTTGGAATTTATTTTTAAATGCTTGTAACAGACATCTAAGGAACTAAAATTTTATAATGCCTTAGAGCTTAGGTTAATGATTCTTATCTGTTCTTTTACAGACCAAGTATAGGTTGTACCTTATTCTGGATTTCATTAATGGTGGACACCTCTTCTTTCAGCTTCACCATCATGGTCTTTTCAGGTATCATTGTAGTCTTTGTCTTTTGTTATTATAACATGGACAAGAAATGGTTGATTAGTAGTTTTCATTGTTTTTCAGAGAGGATCTGGCTCGTGTCTACGCTGCTGAGATTGTTTCTGCGGTTTCACACCTTCATGCAAATGGCGTAATGCATAGGGATCTTAAACCTGAAAATATTCTTTTGGATGGTGATGGCCATGTATACATTTTCTCCCTCTCTATCATATATATTTATTTGTGCTTGCTGTAACAGGAACATTAACTAAATCTTTATCGTGTATTTTCATTTTTTTGTTTAGGTAATATTGACAGATTTTGGCCTGGCCAAGCAATTTGACGAAAATACAAGATCAAATTCATTATGTGGAACAGTGGAATACATGGCACCAGAAATAATTACGGGGAAGGGCCATGATAAGGCTGCAGACTGGTGGAGTGTTGGTATTTTATTATTTGAAATGCTTACTGGAAAGGTAAGTGCTTTTTAAATATATATATATATATATATATTTCTGCTTCCTTCTCTTTGTATCAAATGTCACTTCGTTGAATGTTATAATGCTTACTTTCACTGGTTACTTACCATTTATTATATGCTCTTTATGTTCCTTTAGTTTCTTCTACAAATTTTTGGTACACTGGGTTTCTTTTGGGTCCTTAATGTTGACATTAATGAACTAAATCATGATGAATTTTATAAAGAACTGATGGTATAGAGTACACATATATCGCATGTTTCTGATGTTGGTGTTAGATGATGCATGGATCTGTACATTAGAAACTAGATGAGCATTTATATATTTTAGATAAGCGTGAAAGGTACAAGAATGGTGATTTCTTTGGTTGACTGCTGAAGCTAAACTTATTGTGAAAGTTGGTAGCCAATGACTTTGTAACATCTATGTATGACCTCTTAGGCCTTTATATGGGATTGCAAGTCTCTAAAGAACATATCTCAACAACATAAAAATTATATGTTTAAACATTTTTAGGTGCATCTTGTGAGCTTTCTTGTGATGGCAATTGTGGGAATTAAACATTAACTTCTGGTGCTTTCTGTTCTTGCAGCCTCCTTTTACTGGTGGAAACAGAGACAAAATTCAGCAAAAGATTGTTAAGGAGAGGATGAAGCTGCCCAAATTCCTTTCTAGTGAAGCACATTCTCTGTTGAAAGGGGTAACTATTCGAAGCCTTAATTTATGTTTTGGTTCTTGAGTCTCAAAAGTTATTTGCATCTTTCTGGTTTAATTCATGATTATAAACCAGGTTGTTGGAATGTCCTTCCATAAAAAATTCACATAGCATGGAATGGATGTTCATATCCGGTCTAGAGCTTTCCTTTTGTTTTATGATTCAAGATGAAATTTAAATGGCTGATCCTTGCTAACCCTTATTTTGGTAACAGGCCATTTTTTTTAGGAACTGATTATTATTGATAATTGGTTTTCTGCTGTTTTAGCTGCTGCATAAAGATGCTTGTAAGCGCCTTGGAAATGGACCTGGTGGAAGCGAGGAAATAAAGCGATGCAAATGGTTCAAGTCAATCAACTGGAGGAAACTAGAGGCAAGAGAAATTCAACCCAGTTTCCGTCCTGAAATTGCTGGGAAGCATTGCATTGCCAACTTTGACAAACGATGGACTGACATGCCGTTGACGTTTTCTCCGGCGTCTAGCCCAAAGACCAATGCAAACCCTTTCACAGATTTCAATTACATAAGGCCAGCTGCAACCCTTCTATCAGAGTAGTTCCTTACGTTAGCTTGAAGACTCAACGCTCAGCATTGTACTCGAATCATGATGTTAATTTCACTTCAAGTCTTTCCTTAATAATCATTTTAGGTGTACTCCTATGGTTATTTAATTAATAGTTATTATACATGTGCATTTTCAAAGTTGATTTGAAATAGCTGGCAATAGAGTTTGCAGGTGAAGGAACTAAGCTGGCAATAGAGTTTGCAGGTGAAGGAACTAAGTAGTGTGATTAGCTGATATAATCTGATAATCATGTTGTGCCACCACACTTAACAAATATATTACAACTCCACAAAGATCTTATTTCTTGTTTTCTATTTCGTTTCTCATTTAGCATGTATAATAGCAGCTTCCGAGGTCCCTTTGCCGATAAATAGTTTTACAGATCATCATGGTAGAGTAATGTCTCCAAAGAATTTTTCTTCCTGCAACCCCAACGGCATTTCCAAGAACACCTGGAGTTAAAGATTGCGACTCTTGTAGAATGAAGGGATATTAGGTTTGATGTTGAAGGAGACTTTGCGAGGACAATTGCATAGCCGTCATCCATGTAGTCTGTCCCATCAGGGAATAGCTGCCATAAGAGGCTCCCAGCTCCGCTCCCTCCTTTCTTTGTTGAGTTCAAGAGTGTCTTGTACACTGTGCTGATAAGAGTGTCTCGGTATGATGAGTTGTAGCCAGGGTCTTTTCTCGATACTCCAAACTCGGAAAAGATAACAGGCATTCCTAGGTATTTCTCAGAATCTTCTATGTGAGCCTCCATCCATGATTTTGTGAATTCGAGATGAGCATCAGATATAGTTGGCGAAATCCTTCACAAGTCATTTAAATAATCTATTAAGAAGTCGCTATACTTATAATATGGAGAAGAGTGGACAAATGAGCAAAATCACAAAATTATATTTTGAGTAACAGAGGAAAAGTGAGACAGACATGCGTATGCTGGAGTTTTTTAATATGTCATCAATGTTAACATGGCTGTTGAATTTGCATGTCTGTATTAATTTATAGCAAGTATAAAATGTCCACTGTACTTCCAGAACAGGTGATAAATTTTACCAGGAATCAGCATAAATGTGAACAGATGCGAAATCAACGCCAAGTGCTTGATGGTTTCTTATAAAGTCTGTTCCAACTTGAGTTGCATATGAATTCGGGTTGAACTGAGTCCTTGCAGGTGCTGAGGGTCCGTAAAATCCTTCTAGTCCGATTTCAACCATGTGCTTTGCATCAAGCCTCTTCACGTATGCTGCCATTTCCGCTATCCATGACTAGAACACAATAGTATAGAGGCTTAATATATGATCATATATAAAGCTAATTTAATTTGTCACTACTTTTTACCCAAAAAAAGCCAAACCTGCAATGTATCCCCGGAGGGATCTGAGGTGCATCGAGGTTCATTCATCAGTTCCCAAGCAAATATTGTAGGGTCATTCTTGTAAGTTATGTTTGTGAATGTATTGACTCTATTTAGCACTGCCTACATTGCCAAAAAAATTAACAGAGAAACAGAAATGTAATTGCTTAAGTAGGAGTTCGTAACATGCCGACACAATATGCATGCAATGAGATGCACTGTGTCAAACCATTGAGAATGTATATCAGCAAATTGAACAAACAAAACTGTTAAAATATAGATGAAAAGAACTTACCTTAACATGGGACTTGTAGTAACTTCTAAGAGTTGGTTGAGAGAAGAACTCGTCATCCGAAGTCAAGTTGAGGCCGGACGCATTCCCCCACTTAACATATTGTGCCTTACCACCATATGCATCCCAGTTATTAACCAATGACAGTATGAGCCTGATCTTGTATTTCTTTGCCTCACTCACCACAAAATCCAATGCCTGCATTAATTTCCAAAGGAAAGTGTTAATTATCTGATTATGATGAATGCCATTGCCATATGCCACTAGCTCAAAGCTGACATTTTGTGGTGAAAAACTTGGTAACAATTTGGACAGCAATACCAACATTCAGAGTGAAATTAGTACCTTGAATACTTCCTCATCATAAACCGAAGGAGACTTTTGAAGAGCTCGCCATTGGCCATCGTTGAAAGCCCAAGTCCTGCATACAGTTAGTCCTACTGAAGATGCTTGTTGAAACAATTCAGAGACCTTTCCTCTTGTAGATTGATCAGCTGCGAATACCATCAGCCAGTAGGTATTGAATCCGTTGACATAGAAAGGTTGACCATTAACAACAAACTGGTTCCCTTTGGTCTGCACCATTTGCCAGTCATCATCATCATCTCCCACCTCTTCCACATCAAACATCCTGAACACAATGAACCATGAATACATTAGATGTGAGTGTTCAAACTTGAACAATATTAGGATATTCCTAAGAAAAAAAGAATTGTATGCTATCGAGATTGTTTACCCTTGTGTTGTGGTAAAATGTGGTGAATGATGGAGGAAATCCTCCACCGTAGTTTCAATCTGCTCTTCCCCTTGAAAACCATGGACATGGGTCCCCAAATCTTCAAAGAAAACCATGAAAAAGACAAAGGAAAGAATGAAGCATCTCTTGCAAGTATCCATGGCAGTGAAAACTAACCCAAAAGCCGCATTTTCAATCTTCCGAGGATGACATATTTATACACGTGGCTTGTGCTACAATGTCCATGACCACCCAAACATACTAATTAATGCACTAATACTCATTTACAAATCTGAAATTGTGAAACAAGAAGAGTATGGAAGAGGGAATGATATCTCTAGCTTTGAAGCCAAGAAAAATATTGTTGCTTTGGAAATGCATTCAGCCATTGCCTTCCCTATATGATATGCAGATAGGGTAAGATCATAGGCTGATATGGAAGCCACTAGAAACTGATTTTGAGGATAAGTTTGAGCTAGGATATCTACAAATTGCAAGGACATGGGATAGAGCTTAAAATTTGTGACTCCCAAGTTAAGTTATTGAATTGGGTCCAACCAGACTTTGAGGGTTGAGAGACCGACAAGGATTAGTTGAGACGTGAATGTCATGGGATTGCATTTCTTGGGGTACAATCGAATGAACTATCGTGTCCATCAATAAAACTAGTACTTCACAATATAAAGCAAGCAATAGAGAAAGAAATTGGCACTCACTGTGTCTGCAAATATGAAAAAGTAAAGAGTCTTCAGCATCTGATAAATTATAAGAAGAGAAGAGAAGAATCCAATCGGTTTGCTGGTTCAAGTGACTGCAGGTATGGAATTTAGTCTACCGTTGCCTTTCAAATTCGCTCTCGGAGCAAAAGCATTTTTGGCACTACAAATAAACAACGTAGAAAGAAAAAGAGAGTTGACTTTGACAGTATCTCAGTGGGAGGTTGTTATGTTGGTTTGGTTTCAAAATAAAATATCTGTTTTGGTATGTGATCAAATTACTCAATGCTTTTATTTTTTATTTTTTTCATTTTCTAACTCAAGAACCCTAGGGACGCTTCTTTTTTGTTTTCCATTTCCTAACCTATAGTCGCTGTTTTTCATTGTCACTGTTGTCATCGTTTGTCTTTTGCGACCTTAAATTGTCCATTCAAAACCTTGATTACATGGCTTTTTTTTTTTTTTTTTTAAATTGCGAGCTCACTCCACACGTTTTAAAATTTTTATGCTCTCACCTTCTAATCCTGTTATTTACATTCTTTCATTTTGAGATGTCTTTCTAAAAGTTCGACTAAAGTTCTTAAATTAAAAAAGAGAAGATGGAGAAAAGGACATAAGGAAAAAAAAAAAAAGTAATTTTTTAAATTATGGAGCTGATTGAATATTAGTTCAATTGTCGTCAGTATTATTGCCAGTGCAGGAAAATATGAGTTCGAGTACGTTGAAGCGTATTATCCTCCTATTTAAGGGTTGAGGAGAGGCTATGCCTAATTCCAAACATTGTATGAAAAAGAGTAGATATTATAAAAACCTATAATGAGATTAATGTTAAAAAAAAGTTAAGTAACTAGTTTAATCAATTTCTTTAATAGTAATGATCAAATTAACAAAAAAAATTAATTACTAAAATAAGAACAACCTAATTTTAGAGTGACTAATAGAGGAATTTACCCTTAAATTTAAACTCAAAAGCTCAAAAATATAATTTTTGGCTTTTGAATATAATATTATCAACCAATTAAAAGTTTAATGGATATTCCATAGTATTTATTTTTCCATAGCAATCAAATATTTTTTTAGCAAACAAATATATATTTCTTAAGTTTTAACTTACCACATAGTAATTAGCCTACAGATTAATAAAAGAAATCTTAATTTTCTCTAGTTTATTTTATCTATTAAATTAAATTTTACAAATAATTTATATTAATTATTTAAAATATATTTAAATTTTATATTTCAAATTAATTAATTTTTGTCATTTAACAAATTTTTTTATAGCAATGCAAAACAATTAAATTAGGAAACCACACTTTTTCACATAATTGAAAAGAAATTTTCAACCACAACAATATTAAATAATATACCTTAAAAAAATTATTACAGATTTCATCAACTAAGAGCTTATTAAAATAGGGCAAAAAATACCTTTTACTAAAATTTGATAATAATAATAATAATAATAATAATAATAATAATACTTTAATTGAAATAATAAAGTTAAGATATTAAAAGTAATGGTAATTTGAGTTCAAATTCTATCATGTTTATTTTTCTAAATTTTACATAAAATATAAAATGATAAAATTAATTTTGTAATAATATTTTTATTTTATAAAAGGAACATATTTTTGATAACTTTTTCACCTTAATATAATATTCGATTAGTTTATGACACCAGCTTAATCAACCCTTTAATTAATAGTATAGATTAAATAAATAATTTTTAAAATTAAATGCATTTTCAAATTGAGAAAAATACTTTTACAATTTAAAAAAATGTAGCTTTTATTTTTTAAAAGCTAAATTATTTATTTCTCTTCATTTATTGTCACTAAATTAAAAAAAATATTATATAGTATTACATATTTAAGCTAGTTTTGTTTCTCGTGTGATGTATAGATTTAATGTGTGTAATAAATTATTTAGGATATAATATATCTGTAATATTTTGAATATGTTACATACATGAAGACTGTAGAATACAAATATTAATATTAATCAAATTAAATATGCGGAGATGAAATTATAACCATACTTTTTTATGTCTAAACCTTACTTTAGTATATACATGATATGTATGATGTATACTATATGAGTAATTTAAATAAAATTTGGTACATTTTTAGACTTGATTGAAAATATTTAATAATGAATAAATATAATTACTGATTGTTCACTACAACAAAAATACCCTAATACAACGTTGTCTATTCCTAAAGGTGTATTTGTGCTTTTTTAGAGATGATGATTCAACTGAACCAAATTGATTGAAAACATTAACTTTCGGATTTTCTTTGAATTATACTAAATAATGCTAACGTTATAAATAGGGTAAATTTGATAAAAATGCCTATTTAAAAAAATTAGGGTTTTAGGTTTTTCTTCGATATTTAAGGAAATAGGTCGATTTTGAAGGGAGAATTAGAAAGCACGTCCTGCACGACATGTTTTCAGTCGGGGTGCCAAGAAAGCGTGCCCGATGCATTTTTTGTTTCTCTTGAATTTTTATTTTTTTTGTGTTGGAAATTTGGGGGAGAAAGATTTATTTGTGTTTGTATTTGAGGTAGACATTGTGATAGTTTTAAGGTATATTAGAGTTCATGATGATGCGATAGCGCGTAGAGACCTACACTGATAAAGGATGAGATGGATGAATACAGAAGCAAATCGTAAAGTTTGTCAAAGTCGTGGATTTAACTTAGGGCTCTAGACGTTCGGAAAGAAACTTAGATTTTGACACAACCTAAAACGAAATTAAATCCAAATTAAATAAAATGAATAAAAATAAATAACTAAAATAAAATAATAAATCAAAGATTAAGGAAGCGAATAAAGAAGACAAATGAAAAGATAGAATGTGGCATGTAGAAGTCCTAAGAAGCCTTGGAAACACGAAGAATCCACAACCCCCTTCAAGCGGCTCTAATTTTCCCTCCAAGATAGAAACCTTGGCAAGAAAAAGTTTGAAGATAATCTCCATAATCTAAAAAGATTGTTAAAACTCTTCTAAAAGAAACTCAAGAGAAATTCTTGAAAAAAGAAAAACCCAGAGAGAATTTTTAAACTCAAAAGAGAAATAAAATAATAATAAATTGTCTGTATTGTGTACAATGCAAAGGCATATATATAGACTAGCTAAATAAATCTAAATAAAACTCCTAAGTATACTAAAATTCTAATTTAATCTTAAACAAGAAGTAGTTTTAAACTAAACTTTCTTGTTCACATAAAATTCCTAAATATCTTAAAATGTTTAATAATTATAAAAAATTCGAAATAAAAAAATAATAAAATAAAAAGAGCTGATAAATAAAATATTGGGCTCATATATAATAAAAATTAAGCCTAAAACTCAAACCCAATATGAAACGTCTAGGCTTCTGAGATCAATTGAGATTCTTAAAGTGAAATGCCTAAGCTTGTCAGCATCTTCCATATGGGATTGTCATCATAGATTGAGAGTTTAGGCCCATGAACATAATTAGTCTATTCTAACTCATCATTACACCAAAATTCATCATCTTGAAAATTCAACTCTTCTTCTCGAATTTTCTTTGTGATAAAGTCTTGAACCATTAAGTTGATTTTGACTTTATCTGTTTGGATTTGGATCTCGTAATTGGAACTTGGGGGAAACTAAGCACATTTCTATTATGGCATTTGAATTGGGTTGAGTTGCTCGTATCATACACATTTCATTTGTCGTGCCAGGATGAAACTATCACTTTAGAAGCCTATCGCATGGCAACTTAGGCTCCCAGTTCACAATGGTTCTACGATCACGGGTTGAAGTATAACTAAGGCTCCTAGTTGATGGTGGTTATGTGGTCACAGGCTGGAGTATAACTTGGGAGCCCAATTGACAATGATTATGTGGTAACAAGTTCAAGTTTTATGATACTGGAAAAGGATGCTTTATAAACCCCATACATAAGTTTGAGACCATAATCATACGGATAAACAAAGGGGCTTTTCAATATAATCAACTTATTATTTTTCTCCATCTTCACCAAAGCAGTATCCTAACCTAATTATCCAAAATCTATGACAATGTTGGGGGCAAAAGGACTTTTAGAGGGAGTGACTATGGCAGTGGAGGAAAGCTAAAACTCAAGTCGGGGCAATGACGGTTGTAGTTATCAATGAGTTCTTTAATCCTAACAACTACTGCCGCCCCGAAAGGACAGCTTTTCTCCAGCACCACAATCACTCCTCCCTCTGAAAGTCCTCCCCCTAACTCTGTTACAGGTTTCGAACAGTGAGGTTAAGGATATTGCTTTGGTGGAGATGGACAAAAAGAATTAAGTTGATTATACTGGAAAGCTCATTAGTTTTTCTTTATGATTATGGTCCCAAACTTATGTATAAGGTTTATAAAGCATCCTCTTCTGGTATCATGAAACTTAAACCCGTGACAGCATAACCACGGCTAACTAGGGCTCGAGTTACACTTCAACCCGTGACTGCATAATCACTGTCAATTGAGAGCCCTAGTTATATTTCAACATGTGACCACATAACCATTGTCAATTAGGAGCCCTAGTTATACTTCAACTCATGACTGTATAACCACTATGAACTAGGAGCCCGAGTTACAATGTGATGAGCTTCTAAGGTGATGCCTCCGTCTTGATAAGACAAATGAAATGTTGGGGTCTCCAAGCACTAGCACATCACCGTGAACTCAAACACACCTTAAAACTATCACATTTTCTCCTTCAAACACAAGCACAAATAAATCTTTCCGTTCAAAAATTTCAACACTTAACAAAAAAAGAAACAATTTAGAAGAGAATTTTTTATTTTGTAAGGGACGGTGGTCGAGAGAGTTAATGGAGTAGGGGGAGCAAAACCTCCTATATATAGGGAATTGAGGAGAAAAAAATATCTCGGGATACATGGGAAAAATATCTTTGAAAATTATCCTAAGATTTGTGGGTTTTGATTTTTTTTCATGGGTTAGGGTTGAAAATAGGAGGGAAAAAAAGCCTCTTCCGGTAGATGTTTTTAGTTAAGGTCGCCAAAGGGACTCTGAAAGCATACATTGTAGGACGTGTTTTCAGCGGGAATGGTTACCATGCATGTTGAAAGCACGACCTATAAAGTTCATTTTCAGTGTTTATTCTGCCACCTCAACTGAAAACTCGTTCTACAAGACGCGTTTTCTTTCTTCTCATTTTTAACCCAAACCCTAACACGTGAAAAAAATTCAGAGTTGTAACCCTAACCTTAAACCAGAGATTCTAGGGCCAAATAATCCTAAATAAAATTTAGACATCACATTCCAAAATTTTTAAAACCGCTTCTAACAAGACACGTTTTTTAAAAACTATTCAAACTTTTCAAGAAAACGCTTCTTGTTAGAAATATTTTTAAACTTGTCATGTTTAATCTTTTCCAACATTTTAAAGTTATGTTTGATACAACATTTTAAAGTTATGTTTGATATCTGAGGTAGTATTTGCTATAAAATGAGCCATTATTCTATTGAAGAACTTCCATACTAAAATTTCAAGTAAATTGTTTTCATAAGGAGATTTGCATAAGGAGAAGATTTTTTATGTTAAAGACATGAATTTAAAAACTCTACTCAACAATGTAAATTAGTTCAAATAAGTTTCGTTGTTAATTTTTTTTTGGATAATTCGTACTCTTTTTTCTACATAATGTTTTGTTTTCAACATGTGAAACATGTTATTCGGTTGAAGATGAGTAGACAGATTAAAACTGTTATTATTATGATAGTCAAATTTGTGACATTGAAATTGGGGTCATTTTTGCATCAGCCCAATCTACAGAATTTGCTTTCATCGGAGCATAAAATTGCATGAGATTCGGTTAAAAGGTAAGAGGAAAGTGTCGACTTCAGGCCAAAGAAGAATTTTAAGCTTGAAATATAAATATGATATACTTGAGCTCAGAACCGACATAGAGGTCAAGGCCATGCTCGATTCATACTGCTCTAATGGATCAATTATATAGAGTTATATGCCCATTTTGTCGACATCGATAAAGGTGCTCCGAGTTCGACAATAGTTCTAATTAATGCTGGAATGAAACAAAAAACATAAAGTCGAACCATAGGTTATGCGGTAAGTTAACAACATTGTTATAAAACTCTTATCATGAAATGCCAGAATCATCAATCAGAAGGCATTCATTAGTTTTAGCCTTCGATTTCAACTTTAGCACACAATTTGTCCAGCAATCAAGGTTTGTTGACAATTGTAGCACTCTATATGGTGCTAGGGATAAAGGTGGTGCAAAAAATAAACTTGTGGAAAGTGTTGATACATGGTACGATCATGCATAATGTGATGCTTGTGTAAAAAAAAAGGATTAGTAAAAGCACTGGAATAATATGAACTATATTGATTGGGAGGTGGTGCACCCCTCTGTGCCTTGTGTGGGGTTGAAGTTGATGATGACTCCATCGAGACATGTACTCTTGACTTAAGATTCATGCGGGGTCGTTATGGTGTCCTACGACGACGTTGCCTAGTCCTTTCCTCCTCTTACAGTAAATATGGCTTATCGTGATGTCTAAACCATGTTCTATAATTCAGAGAGGTTGCCAAATCCAATATGAGAATTGGCTCGCACATAGGTATGAAATCATATCTATACTCCAAAATTTAAATATATCTGGCATGAAATTTTGCCCAATCTTCGTCAATTCTCTCTTGCAAGTTGACCTTGTAGTTCTTTGATGTCCTGGGGTGACGACGGAATACGTTGCCTAAACCTGAATTGGTGCATCACTCGACCGAATTTGTGGATCTCGATCGTTACAAAAAATAGCAATGGCACATTGACGTGCCAGATATTGCGATTGGCCAAAAATTCAGCCGAGATGCATTCTTGAATTCTCGAATCAACACATGACATCTTTTCAAACAATTAGTACGAAATTATAAATTAAGTACCTAATATAAATTTGAAATCCTTACGTAAATATTCTATAATTTAAAATTCCAAAACTAACATTGTCTTTCGATTGTTGATCTAACAGTAGTTGGATATCTTCGAGCTTACCGCTATACCCACATGACTTGCCTTATTGTTCCAGCTATTCAAATAATATGTTATTTTAAAAATATAATAATAAAAAATATTATGATAACTATATTATTAAATGAATTTTACCTTATTACGAGTGAAAATGAATGAGGGGCGTATACTCGGGGACGTAAAAATGGTAGTCAGTACCATGCCCATGACTAAAGAATGTCCCCTTACTTAGCTCATGCTTGCCTTCAAGCATGTTGTTCTTTCAAATATTAGAATTCATTCTATAATTAAAAATCGAGCCTCTTTTCCGCATCCACAATCAATGCAAACAACATAGGCAAAAATAAATAAATGCTTAGAATGCATAGTTTGATCAACAAGTGTCATAAAATTGAAATATGTGAACTAAACAATTTCATTAAATTGAGTTTGAATCCAATAATTTGCAAGGCATTATAAATTAGTTTCGCTTAAGTAAAATTTTTAAACATGGTCAAACCTTTTTATGCGAACTAGGATGACAACCCAAGCACTTTATCCCGGTTACTCAGTTCAAACAGTTATTATTATTATTATTATTATTATTATTATTATTATTATTATTTTGAATTTTTTGATGGCTCAGTTAGTGAAATGTTTGTAAGTTATTGATTTGTCACTCGAACCTTTTTACGCGAGATAAAATGACAACTCAAGTACCTTACCCTGGTTACTAAATTCGGTCATGTTTTTGAAACTTCATTCATAACTTGAGCCTTAATTTATTTTATTTTATTAATTTATTTATACACGAGCAAATATTTTTTCAAACAATCAATTTATACAAAAAATCTAGCTACATATATCAACCCTAAAACACAAATGTCGACTAATCTATATACTTGAACATTTTAATTCAAAATTTGCTCAATTGTCCAAATTGACTAACAAATGAGATTAAAGGCTCAATGTCGGAATAAACTATCGAATAATTCTAGCATAAGATTGAACATGTGCAAAAGAGAGGCATGCAGCAAAAATCATGCATGCATACTTTCAATCCCCCTACATGTTTGTCCTCATGTCCTCAAGCATGTTTTATATGCAATAAAGTTTAGTAACTCAAACAACAAGCAAAGAGAAAGGTTAAGAATACTCCCCATGTGTTTGTAACAATGTTGTCGGTGTTGGGAAATAATTTTCAGCATTTTGCATGGCGTGCCCATGCCACCATCATTACCCAACTTTTGGAAAAATTCATAACCTCCATTACATTCCTGAAAACAACAAATTCACTGCATTAAATAAAAATTTATTTATTTACAACCTAAATTTTACTAAAACTCAAAATTAAAGAAATAAAAATAATTTTGGGTTGCCTCCCAAAAAGCGCTTTTGTTTAACGTTGCTAGCTCTACGACCATAAATATTATCCGTTTGGCTCATTGAGAATTTCTATTTCCATCTCGTGCACTTGGATATTCTCGCAGAAAGGTTTCGACTTTTGCCCACTATCCTTGAAGCCCTTTCTAGATTCTCCAATCATTAGTGGATTGAGGCGTCTTTGAGTTTCTCCATTCAAGTTTGCATTTTTCTCTGTCGAAATCCTTATACGTTCTGAAAATGGTTTTAGCTCTAATTTCGAGGCTTTCATGACAAGTTCACTTATTGGTTTTTTGATTATTGATAATTCCTCTTGCTTAACATTGATATCTACATTCCTGCAAGGCATGATGTTTAACTTATCATTGGGATGTCCCATATCCTCATAAATATTGAACCTAACCACATCACTATCAAATTCCTTGTTGAGTGTTCCACTCCAAAAATCAATTTTCGTTTAAGCAGTACTCAAGAATGGTCTCCCAAGAAGTATGTCAAACGAATTAGCCGAATTATCATCCTCCATGTCGATAATGTAGAAGTCTGCAAAAAATATCAGCTCGTTTACTTTGACAAGAATGTCCTCTAACACCCCTTCGGATACACCACTGTTCTATCTGCAAGCTGAATAACTACACATGTTTCCTTCAAAAGACCCACGTTAAGTAGTTTATAGATTAACAAAGGCATAACATTAATTGATGCGCCTAAGTCATACATTGTTTTTTTAATACCGACACTACCTATTTTACAAGATATGAAAAAAATACATTGGTTCTTATATTTAGGTGGTATTTTCCTTTGTAAAACGGCGGAGACATTTTCTTCGACATTCATCTTTTCATTGCCCAGGAGCTTCCTCTTACTTGTGCATAATTCTTTTAAGAATTTTGCATACCTTGGGATCTATTTAATTGCATCGAGAAGAGGTATATTAATTTCTACCTTTCGAAAGGTGTCAAGGATATCTTTCTCTTCTCGCTCCTTCTTGCATTGGACTAGTCTTCCAGGAAACGGATGTGGTACTGCAAATGATTTTTGAGGCGGTGACTTTACTAGAGCCTTTGTGTCAAGTTTCTTTTTATCTCGACTAAAGTCGTGGGCATAACTCGTGCCAAGTACGTGTTCCAAAACTTTCCTACTCTTCAACATCATAGCACTTACATTGTGTTGAGGATTAGGCTCAGTTTAGGATGGCAGCTTACCTTGGGACTCCAAACGGCTAACTGTGAAAGCGAGCTTGCTCACTTGCTTATACAAATCCTGCAAATGCAAGTCAGTTTTTTGTTGAAATTTTTTAGTACTATTGGCTAACCTTTCCACTATGGCTTCCAAAGATGACTTTGGGAGTGGTAACTATTGATTTAGAAGCGGCTTTGGTTGGTACAGTTGATTAAACCGAGTATGAGTTCAAGTGGTAACAAAGCTGAAGTAGTTTATAGATTAACTTAAATTCGAGTGATCTTTCCACCCCACATTATATGAGTTCGAGTAGGGGTCATATCGCCTTTGGGGTAGCCTTGGAAAGTTCCCAACAACATTTGCTTTTTCTGTCGAATCCTCATGTAAAATCGGACATGAATCTGTCGGATGATCTGGCTTAGCACAAATTCTGTACAACCGTACTGGGCCTGTTTTATCTGTAAGCAAAGTTTGAACAACGTTAGTTAGCTTATCAATTTTATCTTTTAAAGATAGAGAACTTAACCTGTGAACCTGTCTCGTGGGTTCTATGGCTGGTCGGAATTGTTGAAAGTTGACAGCCATGGTTGAAATCAACTCTCTCGCTCTTTGAGGCGTTATATTGACTAGTGCCCCCCACTTGCAGCATCTATCATTTTCATTTCTATCAGAAGCAATCCTTCATAGAAATACTGCAAGAGTGACTGTTCAGTCAGTCCATGTTGTGGGAAACTTGCACACAACTTTTTGTATCGCTCTCAATAATCGTAGAGCGATTTAGCCTTTTTCTGACAGATTCCTATGGTGTCCTTCAGTTCGACCACTCGAGCTACAGGGAAGAACCTGTCAAGAAACAAACGAGACATGTCAGACCATGTGTTGACAGATCCCAAAAGTAAATAAAATAGCCACTCTTTAGCAAAGTCGGCTAGTGAGAAAGGAAAAGTACGAAGTTTAATTTAGTCTTCGATTACTCCCTGAGGCTTCATGCTTGTGCATACCATATGGAACTCTTTAAGGTAGGTGTGAGGATTTTTGTTCTGTGATCTACGGAAAGTAGGTAGTAAATGGATCAAACCCGACTTTAACTCGAATAGCGTTCCTCCTACCGGATAGGTTATACATAAGGGTTGTTGTTCATCCGGTCTCGCAGCAAGTTGGCGTATCATCTGCTCAGCCATCTTGTTTGGTTTGTCGAACTAGAAAATTTCCTCGGTGTATGATATGGCTTTGAATCTGGGATTTGGCCATTTACCACACTGTATGGCTTCTCTTCATAGTTATCAGGCCAATTTCTCAATTTCTGGTTCAAACTCTAGAGTTCTCTGTTCTGATCTGGTCATAAGGTAAACAAAAAATTAGAAAATATCTTCAATCCCCGACAACGACGCCAAAATTTGATGGGCGTCGAAACTACCAAAAATAATTCCTACTAAAATAACTCTGAATAGTAGTAAAGAATGGTAGTAGGGTTGAGTCCACAGAGATTGGATGTTGTAATCAACTTCCGTGTTTTCTTATGAGTAGATTGTTCATTGAGTCAAAGGTCGTGGTAAGAGTCGTGCCCAAGACTTCAAATGTACCAGCTGAAAAATAAACAAATAAATTAGGGGGTTTTGAAAATGATTAGAAACTAAATAATTGAAACAACAAAAATAAATAATTAAATAAATTAGAAATTAAATTCGAATTTTTGTAATCAAAGGAAATAAGCCTTAGCCCTAGACTCGACAGATCCTGGTTAAGAATCGATCCTCAAAAATTGATCTTCTCTTCCAAATGATAAGCTGGTTATAGCGATTAAGAACGTCATAACCACCAATTTTTCCTCTCGCAGTTGGTCCCGGTACGACCTGCAAACTAACCCTTATCGATTATCTAACCGAGATACATGTGTTCCCGATTCAAGATTCCGGCAGCCTTGCATTCTAAAAAACCCAACTCGAATTAACGGCCTCAACTACGTGGGTCGTTTAAACCCGATCACTTCTTCCTTGATTTGTTCTCGGAGAATTGAGTATAACACGGCCTACTCGTTTCTCCACCTATTAGCAAACACGGCTTCAACCCAACATGCACTTTGACTTGAAATTGAATTTAACTTTAAGTGATGATTGGTCTATCCCGATACTTAGGAAAAAAATAAATATCGATTGGAAGAATTTTTAGCTCAAATACGAATCTCATGATTCCTGACCAGAAAGAACACCGGCCTAAGGCTAATATGGGAATTTAGTGAAGCATGAAATTATTCATGCTTTGTAAACTTTGGAAGGTGATTGAATTTTATGATAATGAAAGAACTTGGGCAATAAAAGGGCTTGGAAAGCAATTGGACGAATTTAGAAAGAACTAAGAAATTGAAATGAATTGAACAAAATTCCCACGTCAAATTGAAAGAGAAAAGGGAAAAATTTAATTCCAAATTGAAGTAGGAAAAGACAATAGAAAGTAATCCAATTCCAAATTGAAGTAGGAATTTAGGATTAATTGATGATTTTCTAAGAATAAAAAGCCCCTGTTTTTATACATGGGGTTTACTAAATTTAGCCTAAACTAATTTAATATAAAATAAAAAATAAAATAAAATAAGATTTTCCTATTTTTGGCTTTTGCAAAGTCAAAATATTTGATGTGTCCTTGGCTTCCTCCACCTTTTTTATTTGGCCCCATTTCAATGATTGCTTTCAATTTGGCCCTTTTTAGCTTGTTTTTGACCAATTGCATCCCTGGTAAGATTAAATCATAAAAACACTAATTTAGCAGGGATCATTTTAGAAATAAACTGAATTAAACAAAAGAAATTATGCAAATTAACATGTTGCCAACACATCGATTTTAATTTTTTGTAGTTGCGCCACCCAACACATCTCTCAATACAATGTTGCCAACATAGTTGATCCTCAACTGAGTTGCCACACTTCTTTTAAGTTGACAAGTTTTAGTAACCACTTGAAATGTACCATATTTTGAGATTTATCGGGTATTAGAAGACACTCGATTAACCTCAGGATGAATGCTAGGGCATATTATTCGCTTTCAATGGCAGTCACAAAGTTGTCGATATAATTGAAATTTTCTTCCAATCATTTCATCTCTATTCGACTACCAAAAATCTTGTCTGACACCTTGCCTAATAGTTGCTTGCAAATTACGCTCCAATAGTCAACGTCCACTACCCCCATAACGACTAACCTATCCATTGATAAACCGAGTTGTAAAGCTACATTCTCGAGTGTAATTGTACACTCATACACGAAAAACGGAATGTCTATGTCTCAGGTTTCCGTTTTTCCACTGAAGCGCTAATATGTGCGGGATCCAATTTAGTCCCCCCGAGCATACGAGACACATGCAATAATCTTGTCTCTTGCAAGTGTTGTTCAATAACATATGGTGCCCTTGCAATTAAATTGTGTATACACGTCTCTAAAATCCGATCTTGGGCTTGATTATATAAAAATAAAAAAATTATAAAATTAACAATGTTAACTTAATAATGAATTTAATTAAAATTGAAATTTTAATAATATTTTCTTACAATTTGTAATTGGATGTCGGAAATGTTTTTGTCATTCAAACAAATAAGTGGGTTTTCATTATAAAAATCTATTAAAAAATAAATTATAAAATATAAAATTAAAACAACAAGATTTTGAGAGAAAATGAATGAAAAATTGAGAACAAAAAAGTCGAGAGAATTGAGAGAATGAGATTGGAATGCAAAAGGAAGAAAAATGGCTTGGGTTTATATAGCAAGTAAACTAGCCGTTGGAAAAATTTTTGTTGTTGGATTTTTTTACCATGGGGAAAAGATATTGTTAGCCGAAAATTTGTCCTCCAAGACCCGTTTTTTGTTTCTTTCTCCAAAATCAACCTATTTTCCTAATATCAAAAAAATCAACCTAAAACCCTAATTATTTCCTAAAAATGACATATATTGCTAATTTACCCTTTATAAATAAGATAAAATTATTTTTACAAACAATAATAAAAATGTTATGAATATTTTATTTTTAAGTGAATGTCCATCAAGATCAAGTTTAGTTTGATGTACTTTAAATTCTAATAGTCATTAGAAGTAGAGTTCTATTTCATTTATACTTCTTATATCTATAAATATAGACTTTAAAAAAGTATTGTAGATAATTTCCATTGATCAATAAAAGGTGCTCTCTTTTTTGTCTCCCATTTTCTTTATTCTTTACTCTCTATCTTTTTATTTTATCATACATTATTAGGACAATTCTCTTTTAATTATTTTTCTCTATAAGTTTTATTTAACAAGATCATACACATAAAAATATCCCCAAATCATGCAAAGAATTATCCTCTGCCACTAGCCACTTGAGCAAGGGTCCTTAACCACTAATTTTCTAAATTTTTCCCTTTCACCATACTTTACCTCTTTCAAGTAGCAACTAATGCAATAGTCGGTCACTCCAAATTTGCTGCTCAAGTTATTTTCGATTGCCTTCTAAAGCTACTGTTATTTTAGTCTTCAATTAATCCATGCACACTATGGGTAATCATTATGCAAAAAATTTATATAATCCTTACGTGGTATGTTTTTCTCCTTTGTTGATTGATTTTTGGTAAATTTATTTTATGAAAAAAATATTATTACTTTAAGGTTTCTTTTAAACTAAGATTCTTTTATCAAATTATATTATGCATGATATTTGAATGATTAAAATTTTTAATGATTAAATTATTGTTATTAAATATGCTTGAAATCTGATGAAAATTGTGAGAGAGTATTACTAATCAATTGCCTTTGATTAAAGAAAAAAGAAAGAAAAATTCACTAGTATCTAATTGTTTCATTAATTTGTTATTGCTGAATGATTGTATTATACCTTTTAGATTGAATTATAAAGTACAAATAATTTATTAGAGCATCATAAGATTCTATAACAGATATGTAGTATGTTTTTATTCTATAACATATGTGTAGTATGTTCTTATGAAAGTTTAGTTATTTTAGTACTTGTAATAATGCTCCTGATAATAACCAAGGTGATGATGATGATGATGTTGATGATCTACATGTATATTTTACTAATTTATTTTATTACGGCATGTTTAATATAACTGGAAGCTAACCATGAAAGCATTAATAGAAAGATTCTGGTTTGAAATCCACATATATTTGCTATAGTAATTATGAAATAAAGAATCTATTAGAATGTTTACAAGTCTGTCAGACTAAATCTGTCGCATTCTTCGAACTAAACGCAAACATAAAATAAAATTTAAACCAATATTATTCAAATATTTGGTAGTACAAAATTAGTCGAAAGCCCCAAAAGAGCTAATATATCAATATCTAAAAAGAAAAAAAATTGTGATGGTTATGCATTGGTTTTAAAAGATATTCATTGTAATGTATCTCATGTTAAGATTGTGAACGAGGAAAAATTTATATTTCATATGAATCACTATTGCTATAAATATCTATTTTGAAAGATGGAAAAAAAATTAGGTTATTAATTTATATTTATTACTCTTGTTATTAAATTTAATTGATTTTTATGATCTTCTTTTGTCATCATCCCCATCAAGGGCTTGAAAGTGAAATATTTGACATGAAATGTAATGCCCCAAATTCCCTAGTTTTGAATTGCTAAATTATGTGAAATAATTTGATTTGGTTCAATGGTTAAGAGTCTAGTTGTGTGCTGGAGGTTTTGTGTTCGATTCCCTTTTCTAAGAAATTTCTCTATTAATTTTGATTATATATCTTATTTGGTTCGAAAGGGTTATCTTTATTATTTGTAAGTCTACTGACAAGAATGAGTCTGGTTGTAATGCCCTGAATAATTTATTTCTGTTTCTGTAAATCTTGACAAAATATGTATCTGATTTAGTGGTTAAGTGTTCTGAGTGTGTGTGTGAGGTCTTGGGTTCAAGTCTCATTTTTAGCAAATCCTGTTATTTTTTATCTTAACTTTATCCTTGTTGGGTAGGCTTTTGTAATATTGTTTATACACTCATATTAGAATGAGCCTACTGGTTCGAGTGGTAAGGAGTTAGTGTGTTGAAGGTCTTTTGTTTGAATCCTTGTGAGAGCAAAGAATGTAATTTTTACTTTTATGTGTATTGATCGTGTGGTGGAATTTGGATGTAGTTGAAATTCTGAGAGTGGATAAGGTTAGTGGTCGGTTTTTGGGGGATTTGGTGGTCAATGGGTTGTGGGAGTTGTGATGTAGTGGGAGTATATTCAAATTAGATTAATTTTATTCTTTTTCTCTCTCTCTTTCAAAACTTTCTGGCGTCAGTTTCCCTCTTTTTCTTTGTATCTTCTTTTTGCTTCTTCTTTTCTCTCTATTTTTGATCAATTAGTCCATTGTCCTTTTCGTTAGGGAATTTGTTAAATCGTTTGTTTTTCGTCCGTGTGGATAAGTGTAAGTGTAATTGGTTAGTTTCCTCTTCTTTCTGCTTGAATTACCGAAACGGTGCGAAATAGAGAAGCTGATTTTCTGAGAGTGGATGAGGTTAGTGGTCAATTTTTGGGGGATTTGGTGGTCAGTGGGTTGTGCGAGCGAATAATGTAATTTTTGCTTTTGTGTGTATCAGTCTTGTGGTAGAATTTAGATGTAGTTGTGTAACACCCCAAACCCAGCCTAAACGCTATGGCCGGATCTGGCGATGTCACATGAGAATGTTTTTGAAAGCCTATTGACTCTTTAAAAAGCGTACCAGTTATTTTTATGCGGAAGCTCTTGAAAACCATAAAATTTCCGAAAATGTTTATTTTTACAAAAACTCTTAGTTAATTTTAGAAAAAATGATGTTTTGTAGCGTTGCAGTTTATAAATCCATAATAAAAATAGTTTAGAATCCCCAAATTAAGACCAAAACAGTCCAAGTCCAAAATTTACATCAAGTATTCCCAAAAATAGTATTAAAGCAACAAAAGCAGGAAAACTTGTAAAACTGAAGTAAATGTAGCAGTGGTCACCGCTGAGTCCTCTGCTTCACCAATCCATCTACTGCTGGGGATTACCTGACAAATAAAACAAATAAAGGGGTGGGTTTTCGTAAACTTAGTGTGTAATTCCCACAGACAGCATACATACAGACATACATCAATAACAGATAATTCAAGCCTAAGCCCTTTACAGAAACAATGTGGGCTTTAGCCCACTCAGAAACAAAATCAGATACAGTCTTAGGGCCTTAGCCCGTCATAAATATCGCATGCATATCAGATTAGAATATCATAAACATGCCCACCAACCCTACACACCATCTCCGTCTAACCCTAAACACCATGTGGGGATAAAATCGACCCACCCAGCCTTGCACACTAAATATGGGGATAAAATCAGCCAATCCAACCCCACACACCAAAAGGTACCGTAATGCGGCACATGTCATAAATAGTAGCATAGCTGGCAGATAGCAGGCTTAAAAACCTTTCAGATACTTCACTTCAACAATCCCACCTAATGTAATGCAATATACATAAATGGCATGCTATAATGCAGATAAATAGATCATACGTCGATATTCAGAATAGTACAGATTACAGATGCTAGAGATAACATGTTACACATATATCACATTATCATATTACAGAATAGGGGTCTAAGTAATGCTTACCGATCCTACGATAGGTCACAGTCGACTTGGGCGACCCGTGCAACGTTACAGAATATTTCAAAAAAATGGGCTCACACGCCCATGTGCCCTGCCTGTATGGGCCCATATGGCACAAACTCCACACGGCCGGGCCCAAAATCTCACGCGCTCGTGTGGTTCACTCGTATGGACCAACACGCTCGTGTGGCCTACACGGCCTAATTGGCCGAGCCTGTGCCTCACACACGGCCTCACCAGCCATCACACGGCTGTGTCGTGTGCCCGTGTCACATGCGTACATTTTGGTTCGTTGATTACACGATCGTGTATCGCCACACAGCCTCCACACCGGCAGTCCACACATTCGTGTGACGTTGACAATAAGCTTTTCAGCTTTTGTCGAATCCCGTTTTCTGTGCAATCGGAGTACACACCTGATACGATATTGACGTACTGTCACTCTAAGCACTTCAGAACCTAAAAACGACAATCCCGAGTCCAAAATTAGTCACTTAAATAGAATTTCTAAAAACATGAAACTCTCAAAATTTACCGAAAACATTACCTTCAACGAGCAACGATGACTTTTCGTTGCTAGAGTGCCGAAAGGCAATCCACTGACTTTTAATAATCCCCTAAACATGAGATAAACCCTTAGTTAGCCATCGATTAAGCAATCAATCAAAACTACAAAATGCATCCCTCACTTACCGAACTTGTTCAAAGAAACGCCACGAGTAGAGGACAAAGTACAATTTTCATTCAAAAGAAAGCAAAAAGAAAGTGCAGGAAGAAAAGAGTTTTCGGCTGGGAAAAAGAAGAACAAAATTGGCAGAAAAATTGAGAACAAGGGTGGAAAAATCAAAACTTTAGGAAGGAATTTAGTTTTGGCAAAAATTCTTGCCACTTCCCCTAAACACTCCTCAAAACTCTCACCAGTAACCCACTACTCAGATTTTTAGTAAAACTCAAACTCTTAGTCGAAATTTGCATAAAAAATTAATTCCCCTTTCCATCGCAGAGATTCGAACCCCAGACCTCCCAGTCACTTAACACTTCTCTAACCAGTAAACCAGCAGACCCATTCTAATATGCTTTTACACATAAAAACTTATAAGCCTCATAGCCAAAGACAAGGCTCTATTCAACTAAAAACCAAAATTTTACCCAATCTAAGGCTTGAACTTGTGACCTCCCAAACACACCCAGAACACATAACCACTAAAGCAGATAGATAACTGTGTCAAACAATTACAGAAACATATTCATAAATTTTGGGGCGTTGCAACTCTACCCCCTTAAAGAAAATTTCGACCTCAAAATTTTACCTGATTCGAATAGGTGAGGATACTACTGTCGCATTGAATCCTCTGGCTCCCAAGTAGCCTCATCTATGCTATGATTCTGCCACAGCACCTTCACTAAAGGGATAGACTTCATTCGTAGAACCTTAACGTCGCTATCCAGAATCTAAATCGGCTCCTCCTCAAACGTTGGATTTGGTCTAATCTCAATCTCCTCCACAGGCACAATGTGCGTGGGATCAGAGCGGTAACGTCTCATGATCGAGACATGGAACACATCATGTATGCGATCTAACTCTAGAGGTAGTTCCAATTGATATATGACTGGCCTCACTCGCTTTAGAATCCGGTACGGCCCGGTAAACCGAGGGCTCAGCTTTCCTTTGCGACTGAACCTCATAACCTTCTTCCATAGCTATACCTTAAGGAAAACCAAGTCCCCCACAAAATACTTGATGTCCTTCCTCTTCAAATCAACGTAGGACTTTTGTCTATCAAAAGTCACTTTTAGTCGATTTTGTATCAAGCAGACCTTATCCTCAGTTTCTAAAACTAACTCCGGACCCAGAATACGTCGCTCACCCAACTCAGTTTAGCAGAAAGACGTGCGACACTTATGACTGTACAAGGCCTCGTAAGGTGCCATCTGTATACTAGCCTGATAGCTATTGTTGTCAGCGAACTCTGCTAACGGCAAGTGCTCCTCCCAACTGCTTCGGAAATCAATCACACAGCTCCTCAACATATCCTCCAGTATCTAAATTAACCTCTCTGAATAACCATCTGTCTGAGGGTGAAAAGCAGTACTGAAGTCTAATCTCGAACCAAAGCCTCGTGAAGCTTCTGCCAGAACCGTAACGTGAACCGAGGATCCCAATCGGAGATGATCGAGACAGGAACCCCATATAGCCTCACTATCTCTGAAATGTAGAGCTTAGCCAATTTCTGTAGGGAAAAGTCCATCTTAATAGGAATAAAGTTAGCAGACTTGGTCAATCGATCCACGATGACCCATACAAAATCCTTCTTAATGGGTGTTAGAGTCTTAGTGGGTGTTAGAGGCAACCCACTAACGAATTCCATCGTTACTCACTTCTATTTCCACATCGGTATCTTAACTGGCTGTAGGAAACCCGAGGGTAGCTGATGCTCAGCCTTAACCTGCTGTGTAACATCCCGGAATAGGGCCTAAACGGAACAGTGATTGCGAAACCACAAATTCAAGATAGAATTAATTATTTTATAATTATTTTGATGTTTGTGATATGATTGTATGATTGTGTGAAAATTTCGTGAAGAAATTCTATGCATAAAGTGCTTAAGTTGAAATTAGGAACTAAATCGAACAAGTTGCAAAACTTGCATTCTAGAAGCTTTTAGTATGAAATTGCTTTGGAATATTAATTAGGAGGTCTTAAATAGGAATTTGACCAATTTCTAAAATTTTGGACAAAAATGGGCTTCTACATGAAAAATTACAAAAAAAGGCATTAAGGGCATTTTTCTCAAATGGTAAAGGTGTTAGTTTGAAATGTGTTTTATTTATATTTTTATGGTTTAAATTTTTATGAAATTATTTTGTAAAAAAAAATTCGTACGAAAATTTCGACGTTTGGGCACTCAATTTAGTCAAAAGGACTTGATTGTAAAAAGTGCAAAAGTTGAGTTCTATATGTTAGAGGTGTCCAATTGTTATGAAAATTTAAATTGGAGGTCCTTAAATGGTAATTAGACCATTTTTTAATTTATTGGACAAAAATGGAAATAAAATGGGTGAAAAAAAAAGAATATTTTTAAGTTAGGGGCATTTTGGTCATTTAGTGATTAAATGAATTAAAAATCAGATTAAAAGCCAATTTTTGCTCATCTTCTTCCTCAAGGCCGAAAATAGCATGGAGAAAGCATGGCTAGGGTTTTTCAAGCTTCCAAGCTAGATTATAAGTCCGTTCTAGCCTCGTTTTTAATGATTTTTACGTTTTTGAAATCTCGGGAACATGATTTCTCTATTTCTACCATTTATTTGAGCTAGGGTTTGATTTCAAAAATTGACCCATGTTGAATAATTGTGTATTTTGATGTTTTATGATAGAATATGAGGTTTTAAATTATGCTAAACAACTTGTGCTACTCGGTTTTAAATAAAAATGAGTAAAACAGCTTAATCGGTAAAAATACCTATTGTTCATAAGTACATGTTATAGAGGGAATTTGAGGTTTCTGTTAGTGAATAAATAATTAGCATGTCCTAAAACATAAGAATTTGGGATAAAGTTTAATTTCCGAGCCTTGGGGCAAAAGTGTAAATATGTAAAAGTTTAGGGGCAAAAATATAATTTTGCCAAAGTTTGGGTCAAGGGCTGTTTTGATAAATGTGAGTGTTAAATGAGCTACATGTGTTGTTATAGATCGAGAAGAACATGGAATCGACCTCGAACGGGGTAAAGCCCAAGTTACAGACTAGATTGCAAACGTGCCATATTTTGCACCGAGGTAAGTGATATGTAAATAAAATATTATTTTCAATTATGTTTGATATTTTATTTATGTTATGTGAATGAAAATAAATATTATATGGTCGATTGATAAGAATTGTAATTTATGAATAACGAAATGAAATTAAATGGGAAATCTTGGATGAGTTTTCAGATCGGCAAAGCGTGGTGCTAAGTGGAAATGCCACGATTATATTTGTTACGTGGTGCTAAGTGGATATGCCACGGTAACATGTGATGATTTATTTACGTGACGCTAAGTGGTTATGTCACGGTTATACATGTTACGTGGTGCTAAGTGGATATACCACGATAACATGTTGATTTTAAAATGTGGTGCTAAGTGGACATTCCACGAATGCATATGTGATCTAGAATGGTGGAGCTATGGGTTAAACCACCGATAAATTGCCACATTCCGAAGTATTCCTCGGGAAAGGATGAAAATTTTATTATAAGAGTAAAAGTAGCAGTAAAATAGTTTGGACAATAGCAGTGACCTGACTTTGAAAAATCACCAAAAATGATAGAAATTGAATTAGAAGTTGAATGAGATATGAAATCAAAGCTTAATGAGTCTATTTTCATATAAAAGAAACAGAGAAGGAAAAAGAGTTCAGTATTCTTAGATATTTAAGTTTTTGTATGACTGGTTCAGAGTGACTACGTGATCCCCTATTTTGACTTGGAAATAATTAAACATTGTATAAAAATAAATAGGAAATGTGGTATGCCCAGATTCTTTATTGAGTTTAGTTTTGAATGAAATTAACGGCATGGCTATTTGAATTTTGTACAAAGAGAAAAGTGATTCATAGTGAAGAGTGGTCTGAGCAGTCAAGTGGTGAAACAGAGGAAACTTTAATGAATAAACTGTATTAATTGGCTTAACCAAAAATTCTGAAATTTTTCTGGTAAGGAGAAATTTGAGTCTAGTTTCTGGAAAAATTTACGGATCTTAATTTGGAGCTTTGTAGCTCCAGATATAAATAAATTAGTGACTGTTGCTCAGAAAGACAGTTTGTAGTGAACTTGTGATTGTGTTGTAAACATTGGTAAAACTGTTAATGAGTTGCTTATTGTTCTCTTATGAACTTACTAAGCGTAAAGCTTACTCCCCTCTTCTTTTCCCATATTCCTTAGGTTGACAGGTTAGCTCGAGTTAGAGGCCGATAGAGCTAATATCACACTGTCGAGTATACGATATTGGCGTGAGTAAATTCAAGTGTTTCCGAGTCTATGGCATGTATAGGGTTATAAAGTAGCCAAAAGCATTGGCTTGTGGTGAAGGTAGTATGTTTTCCTGTAAATCAGTCTATGTCGGTTAATAACATTAAGGACCTTTATAATTATTCTTATGCTTGTATGTTATTATTTCTTGTGATGTGGTTTATAGCATAATTGGTTTGAAAGAAATTTTACGGCTTGATTGTGCATGATTGGGTGAGTTTAAGTCTGGTAGCACCTCAAACCCTGTTCCGGTGTTGAATTCGGGCGAGGGGTGTTACATGCTGACAAGTTAAACAATGAGCAACGAAGTCGATAACCTCATGCTTCAACTCTGGCCACTAATATAACTCTCGCAGATCTCGATACATCTTGTTTCCACCGGGATGCATAGCATAAGGGCTACCATGAGCTTCTCTTAAAATCGACTGTCTCAAATCCTCATCATTCGATAGACAGATCTAACCTTGAAAACATAATACCCCTTTGCAGTTAATCCCAAAATCTGTCGTAGTGCCATTCTCAACCTGTCGGAACCTCAACTCAAGAGACTTATCCTTCATCTATTTAACTCTGAGCTGCTCAATCCATGTCGGTTTCACTTGTAGCTCAGCCAATAGACTCCCATCATCGAAAAGACTAAGTTGAGCGAAAATTGCCCTCAGATCGATTACAGCCCTGCGGCATAACACATTGGCCACCACATTGGCCTTACCGGGATGATACTCGATATTGCAGTCATAATCCTTAAGCAGTTCAACCCATCTACGCTGCCTAAGGTTTAACTCCTTCTGAGTGAAAAGATACTTGAGGCTCTTGTGATCAGTGTAAATAGTACACTTCTCACCGTACAGATAATGCCTTCAAATCTTAAGAGCAAAGACTACTATTGCCAACTCCAAATCATGTATCGGATAGTTACATTCATGAGTCTTGAGCTGTCGAGATGCATAAGCAACCACTTTACCATCTTGTATTAGAACACAACCCAAACCCACATGTGACACATCGCTGTATACCACAAAGTCTTTACCGAGCTCAGGTTGTATTAGAATAGGAGCCTGAGTCAAAACAGTCTTGAGCTTCTCAAAGCTCTCCTGCTGTGCATTAGTCCAAACGAAAGGAACCCCCTTTCGCAGTAGCTTAGTCAACAGAGCTGCAATCAAAGAAAACCCTTCTATGAATCATCGATAATATCTTACCAGCATCAGAAAGTTACGAATCTCAAACACATTCTTCGGCTATTTCCAATCCAACACAGCCTCAATCTTCCAAAGATCCATACAAATCCCCTCAGCAGATACCACCTGTTCCAAAAAGGTTACCTCTCGAAGCCAGAACTCACACTTACTGAACTTCGTAAATATCTGTTTCTCTTAAAGAGTCTGCAGTACAACTCTGAGATGCTCATCATGTTCATCATCAGACTTAGAATATACCAGAATGTCATCGATGAACACTACCACGAACTGGTCCAAGTAGGGCTGGAACACACGGTTCATCAAATCCATGAATGCCGTTGGTCCATTAGTTAATCCAAAGGGCATAACTAGGAACTCATAATGTCCATAACGACTCTTAAATGTCGTTTTATGCACATTGGCCTCCTTTACTCTCAACTGATGATACCCTTGTCGTAGATCAATCTTGGAGAACACAGAAGCCCCTCTGAACTGATCAAACAAGTCATCTATCCTCGAAAGTGGGTACTTGTTCTTGATTGTTAACTTATCCAACTGGCGGTAGTTAATACACATCCTCATCATATCGTCCTTTCTCTTTACGAATAGAACAACTGCTCCCCATGGAGACACACTGAGGTGATAGACACCGGAGCTATACTAGAGACCAACTCAATACCAAACTCTACGTCTCGACTCGGAGGCAATCTCGGTAGTTCCTCTGAAAAAACATCTAGAAAGTCCCTCACAGTTCGGATGTCCTTAACCTAAAAGTCCACAAAATCCAAAACACTGATGTAGGCTAAGAATGCCTCATATCCCTTCTTTACTAACTTTTCTACCACCAATACAGATATCATATTAGTCAGATAATCTCTTCGTTCTCTAATCACGACTATCTCATTGTCCTCCTCGGTCCTCAGAATAACCCTTTTCATAGCACAATCCAGACTCACTTGATGTTTGACTAACTAGTCCATACTTAGAATTAAATCAAACTCCCTAAATAGAAGCTCCATCAAATAGCCAAGAATACAGTCCCTTGGACCTCTGACGGTACATCTGTGAATAATTTATTCACTCGAATAGATTGCCCCAACGGGCTCACCACAGTCAACTCATTATCAGTAACCTTAATTGGAATTCCTAATGTCTCAGACACAGTACTAGCTACGTAAGAGTGAGTAGAGCAAAGCAAGGTACATTAAATATGAAAATTGTACCCGTGATGATGTCCACAGCATCTCAATTCTTACGACGACGTGCAGTACAAACCAGTGCAGGCTGCCTCGCCTCAGCTAGTCCAGTACCTCTGCCCGGTGCTTTCTGTCCTCGACCCATGCCGTTACTACCCCTGGCCTGACCTAGGCCCCTAGGCAGCTACTGAACTATCTTCGGTGGCTGTGCAATCTTATTAACCAAAACTTACATCTGATTAACCCTCAGCGAACAATCTTTAACTCGATGCTCAGTTGACCCACATATAAGATAGGCCCCAGTAGCCCTCCAACATTCGCCGGGATGGCATCTACTACAAAGCTGACAAATCGCCAACCTAGTAGGTGCAACAGTAGGCCCAACTCTCACAGACCCATTAGTCCTAGCCTTTTTTTTAAGCCTCATCCTAGAATTCAGAAGCTCTAGATCCCTCTTAGCCTTCCCTTTGTCTCGATTTTAGTGCTTAATGCGCTTTATCTCTTCGATGATCTTCGTCCTTTTCTACTAGTGCAGAAAAATCCCGCTCCTTCTAATGAGCTATTAGAACCCGTAAGCTGTCCCAAAAACCATCCTCAAACTGGACACAGCGCTCATATTCGATCGCCACTATGCCTCGCGCATAACGGCTCAGCATAAGAAATTTAGCCTTATACTCAGCTACCGACCAGTCTCCCTATGTGAGATTAAAGAACTCACGTCTCCTAGCATCGACATAACTGGCCCCCACATATTTACTCTGGAATACTGTCTTAAATAGATCCCATTACAGACGATCGGGCTGAGTGCCCTCTTTAACTATGAGCCACCACTGATATGCCTCATCGCGAAGCAGTGAAACAACCCCTTAAACTTTTGCTTATTGGTGAAATCCAAATCATCCATAATACGTTTTGTGGCCTTCATCCAATACTCGGCCACATTAGGAGCAACTCTAGCGATGCCCCTGAATAGCTCAGCCCTATTGTACCAGAGTCGTTCCATAACAGGCCGACGGCCTCCAAATACAGTGTTGGGCCCAGCGACACTCTCCAATTTTCGTAGCATGGCTTGGGACAGTGCATCGTCCCTAGCCGTACGATCATAAGACCTTGACCCAATCTCCGTAACAAGTGACACCGGCATCTCACTAGTGTCCAGATTCGGAATGGTATCTGATACGAAGGACTCAGCTTGAGCCCATTTACGACCTCTACCTTGGCCTCTAGTACCCCGTCCACGAGTACCGCATGTGCTCATCGTAATTTTGAAATTATTTGTATTAATAGTTTTATGCAAATCAGTTTACAGTTTCACTATTTATTAGCAAATGCTTTATGCAGTATAGTATCAGAAGTTTAAAGTTTGTTATCGCGAGAAATAGTCTCACTAAAGTTTCCAGTCTACACTAGCTAGAGTGTTTTCAGTGTAGTCTACTACCTATAGTAGGTTTAGAATACATTTTCAGACAGATCAAACAGATTTTCAGTATATTCTAAGCATGCTTTCAGACAATACTTATCAGAGTTTCAAAAGTTTACAATATCAGCGCCGAAGACTTGGTGTACCATTTATTTATTCCAAAACATTATTCAAATTGTTTACAAGTCATTTCTCAAAACCAAATTCAAAACCCAAACCACAGTTGAGTTTTGTAACTTAACTTTGATACCACTAACTGTAACACCCCAATCTCGGCCTAGACGCTATTTCCGAATCTGGCGATGTCACATGAGAGTGTTTTTGAAAGCGCATTGACTCTTTAAAAATCGTACCAGTTATTATCTTTACTTAAGTCAGAAAATCGTGAACTAATTGATTTGCTTAACCTATTTCTTTTACGCGGAAGCTCTTGAAAACCATAAAATTTCAGGAAACGTTTATTTTTACTAAAACTCTTAGTTAATTTTAGAAAAACGATGCTTTGTAGCGTTGCGGTTTATAAATCTTTAATAAAAACAGCTCAGAATCCCCAAATTAAGACCAAAATAGTCCAAGTCCAAAATTTACATCAAGTATTCCTAAAAATAGTATTAAAGCAATAAAAGCAAAAAAAACCCGTAAAACTGAAGTAAATGTAGCAGTGGTCACCGCCGAGTCCTCTGCTGCACTAATCCATCTACTGCCGGGGATTACCTAACAGATAAAATAAATAAAGGGGTGAGTTTTCGTAAACTCAGTGTGTAATCCCTACAGACAGCATGCATGCAGACATACATTAATAATAGATAATTCAGGCCTCGGCCGTTTACAGAAACGATGTGGGCTTTAGCCCACTCAGAAACAGAATCAGATACAGTCTTAAGACCTTAGCCCATCATAAATATCGCATGCATATCAGATCAGAATATCAGAAACATACCCACCAACCCTGCATAGCATCTCTGTCCAACCTTACACACCATGTGGGGATAAAATCGACCCACCCAGCCCTACACACCAAATATAAGGATAAAATCAACCTATCCAAACCTACACACCAAAGGTACTGTAATACGGCACATGTCATAAATACGCAGCATAGCTACTAGATAGCAGGCTTAGAAGCCTTTCAGATACTTCTTTCACTTCAACAATCCCACCACAATGCAATGCAACATACATGAATGGCATGCTATAATGCAGATAAATAGATCTTACGATATTCAGAATAGTATAGATTACAAATGCTAGAGATAATATGTTACACATACATACATTTTCATATCACAGAACAGTGGTCTACGTAATGTTTACCAACCCTACGATAGGTCATAGTCGATTTGAGCAATCCGTGCAACCTTCCAGAACATTTCAGAAAAATGAGCTCACAAGCCCATGTAGCCTACATGGCCCAAATTGGCCATGGTCATGTGGATCACATGGCCTGGCCCAAAATCCTACACGCCCGTGTGGTTCACCCGTATAGGCCCACACAGCCTAATTGTTCGAGCCCGTGTCTGGCATACGGCCTCGCCGGCCATCACACGGCCGTGTCTGTCGTACCCATGTCGCGTGCGCATGGCCTGGTTCATCGCTCACATGGCCGTGTATCACCACACAGCCTACCACATAGGTAGTCCACACGCCCGTGTGGCGTCGACAGAAAGCTTTTCGGCTTTTTCTGAATCCTATTTTCTGTACAATCGGAATACACACTTGATACGATATTGACATGTTGTCACTCTTAAGCACTCCGGAACCTAAAAATAACAATCTCGAGTCCAAAATTAGTCACTTAAATCGAATTGCTAAAAACATGAAACTCTCGAGATTTACCGAAATCATTATCTTCAACCAGCAACGGTGACTTTTTGTTTCTAAGGTGCCGAAAGGCAATCTACTGACTTTTAATAATCCCCTAAACATGAGATAAACCCTTAGTATGCCATCGATTAACCAATCAAAACTACAAAACACATCCCTTACTTACCGAACTTGTTCAACGAAACACCACGGATAGAGGACAAAGTACAATTTTCGTTCAAAAGAAAGCAAAAATAAAAGTGAAGGAAGAAGAGGGTTTTCGGCTGGGAAAAAGAAGAACAAAATAGGTAGAAAAATTGAGAACAAGGGTAGAAAAATTGAAACTTTGGGAAAGAACTTAGTTTTGGCAAAAATTCTGATCATTTCCCCTAAAAACTCCTCAAAATTCTCACCAGTTACCCCACTACTCAGATTTTTAGTAAAACTCAAACTCTTAACCGAAATTTGTAGCAAAAATTAATTCCCCTTTCTACCGCAGAGATTCGAACCCCAAACCTCTCAATCACTTAACACTCCTCTAACCACCAGACCAACAGGCCCATTCTGATATGCTTTTACACATAAATACTTATAAGCCTCATAGCCAAAGACAAGGCTCTATTCAACTAAAAACCAAAATTTTACCCAATCTAAGGCTTGAACTTGGGACCTCCCAAACACGCCCAGAACACATAACTACTAAAGCAGACAGATAATTATGTCAAACAATTATAGAAATATATTCATAAATTTTGGGGCGTTACAATAAATGATAGATTAATTTGTTCCAAATATAGATTTCTTCTAAATGATCATATAGTGGAGGCGGGTACTCTAGAAGAGACCCAAGACATAACTAAAACTCCAAAAAAGATTCAGGTACTGAAGATTAAAATAGTGAAAATAAAGAAATCTCGCTAAGTTATGTTAATTTGAGAAAATGTAGAACCGATAATAAAAGTGGTCAACAATGATTTTGCATGCAATATTATTGTTGACATAATGAAATAAGAGGAGAATCTTGAATAAATCTATTGAGAAATATAAATATGGAATAGATTGGTCAAAATAGAAAGACGTAACTCAAGTACAACTAAATTTGTGGAGTTTTTGGACCAATGGTCCAAATATCTAAAGGTATAAAACTAGTGAGGGTACAAATGAAGAGTAAAATATGAAGTTTTTCACTAAGTCCTAGCATTGATTATGAAAAGATATAATATTCTTTTGTGGTGGATACAATAACCTCTATATATATTATTAAATTGGCAGTTTATAAAAGATTTAACTTTTGTCTAACGATTGTTGTTACAGCTTTTTATGAGTCACTATATAGTAAAGTTTATATTAAAATCCTTGAAGGATTTAGAATGCTAAAAGCATATTGTAATTCTTGGGAAATTGTACATTTATATTAATTGAAATAATTTAAACATATGTGATAAATTTGATTTAGTGAATAGTAGTTGAAGGAGGATTACAAATGATCCAAAACACTACCTATTTGTATTTTTATAGAAGAATCATGATTAAATTTTGCTATGATTATTTGATTATTGAGGGAGGATTATAAAATGATGATTATTGAGGGAGGATTATAAAATGATCCAAAATACCTATTTGCACTTTTGGTAATGCATGGCAATGAATGGACCAAAGTTAATAATATACTAAGGCCTAGTTTAGGAATACTTCTCAAAAATAATTTTGGGAAAAAGAACTTTTAGGGAGAAGCTAAAAATTTTAGCTTTTGAAAAAAGTGCTTTTGGGCCAATTTTTAGCTTAGAGAAGCACTTTTTCTTTTTCTTTTTTTAAAAAAGCAGCTTGTTTTGGAATGCTTTTGTCCCAAAACCATATTTGAGAAGCATTCCTAAACTAGCCCTAAATAATATTAAATTCATTGTAAATCCATTGATAAATAGATATTCATAACCCCCCCAAATTTATCCTATTGTAACCCTTAAAAGATGAATGTTCATAACCCTTAATTTTATTATCTTGTAACCCCTAAATTATTTATAGGGTCCCTTAATATTTGTTCTTAATGCTTTGTAATTTATGGTTTTTGAAACCTTATAAATAGAGGACATGTATAAGCTTATTAGATGCCAATGTGAAAGTTGTAATGCCCCAAACCCAGCCTAGAAGGTATGTCCGAATCTGGAGAAATTACATTGACTTATTTGAAAAACTGTTTTTAGTATGTATTTAGCAATTAGAATCTGGCAACCAACCATTAAAACTAATTGCTCGTTTACAAACATACTTATGAATTTAATTAATTTGCAGCAAAAAATCTTTTTAGAGTTTTTAATTTGAAAACCATTAGATAATGTAGATCATTAAACTGCCAGAAACTTCCTTCTTTCACATCATCCTAAACCTCATGCAATGTGTCATGGCAAGCATATTCAAAATAAGAATGAAAAGCATGTAGGACATGTTGTCATATAATAACAGAAACAAAAGGCATAAGAATTCACGTTTTGCAGAACAAATTGATCAAATCATAATGAATCATAATAGATTTGTAATGATGTATGGTTACATAACAGAATCAATATCAACCATAACGACTTATTCGGATGTCACATGTTCACAACCAACAAGGTAACATAGAACAAACCATCGAAATTGACAGAGCACAAATCATACCTAAATAAATCTCTTACCTTAAACATGTCCCAAGCAAAAACATATTATACGCTAACAGATTATGCTTACTTAACTTATATCATGTCAGACATATGTACAAATAACGGATTATACATCAACAGATCATCAAACATTAAGTTTTATAACTTGTTTCAAATCACACAGACCTCACGGTACGTTTGATCCAAGCGACGTTTTGGGAAGTTTAATTCATTTTTAAAAAAATAAAAATAAAAACCAACTCACAAGTAGCATAAGAAATGTTTTCTTATTGCTTTCGTAGAAATTCAAACACAAGATCAAAAGGTATACATAAGCTTAACCATTGAAACACTAGGCTCATCATTGTCATCAACTGAGTGAAAATAATATATATACTAGATGCTCAAGAATAGGGTTTAGCTAAAAGTAGCAAAAATTCAAGGAAAGGAATTCAAACCTAGAACCTCACACACACAAACAGAACGCTTATCCATTGGACCAGATTAATTCACTTGCCACAATTCACAATCTTAATTCAAACTCAAGACATAACTACTATTGGTTTCTTTAACCCAATTTCTTCTAACCTGATTTTTGGAATGTTAAAAAAGTTGAATTATATTTTCATCTTTTGTTCTTCTTTCTTGTTCATTTATATTTCTTTTAAGTTTTATAACACATTATCAGCACAAGCCTCTACAGGTTCATAGTGAAGTTCACGTCATTGCGATTAATATAACTTGCCCGCAAGGCACCTGTTGAACTATATACGGTATACATATTTTCATCATTGTTTTAATTTGTTCATCATATTTTTATAGTACAAATCAAATTTTCTTCTTTTCTAAACTATTTTGGTTTATTCATCATTTTTTAAAAGGTTACTAAAAGAAATTTCATTATTTCAATTTGTTTTAAGTTATTATTTTGATTATTTCTCTTTATGCCAATATTTGTTTTACGTTATTATTCCACAAATTTGGTATAAATAATTGTATTGTTTTACTATTGAAAATGTTTATTATCATGATCTTTCTCAAAGTGATAGTTCCTTTTATCGATGATCAAGATTACCCTCTATTATTTCCAAGATCTTAGATGGATGGTGAAAGATTTATTATTTGTATGAATTTTGATTTGATGCTCTTGATATTAGGGTGTCTTAGTATTATATAAGTTATTTTGAAATAAAAGTTTTCTACAGATGAGTTTTGAGTTTGATTACTTTTTGATAAAATCATCAAGACTCAACGTTAAACAAGAAAGTTGCTATTAAAACTTTCGTAGAAGAAAAGAAATTAAGGTGAATTTCACTTATCACATTACATGCTTATATTTACTTGTATTTTTGTTCATAAAAAATATTTTTCTTAATATATGCTATTTGATAATTACTTGGTAATTATATTTGAATGGTGATGGATTAATTTTAATGTTATAAATTGATCGATTTTTAAATCATGATTCATAATATTATCGGTCATTTTTATTAATCAAGGCCTAATGTTCATCATAATATGTGACATTACATCGATTCTTAGTCATCATTAAACTAGTTATTTTATATGTTTATTTGATGGTTTCAATTATACATATAATTTTTCTCTTAATAAAGAATGATTAAAGTTATTACATATATTAATAAGATCAAAATTCTTTCACACCAAACATTCAAATATTATTTCACATAAGACATCTTTGTTTAAAGTCATTTTAATAACAAATTTTGAGGATTGTCTAAATTGATTTTTAGGTCGATTCTAATATAGAATTTCAAATATAGTTGTTGTCATTTTTAATTCTTGAATTATTTTGGTTAAAAATATTTTTATAAACTTAAAAATAAGAATTAATATATTAATTTAGCCATTGGCATTTCTATAGATCTTGTTTGTATTAACTGATTGTTGTTTGATAAGAAGCATAAAAAAAGGGTTGTGTGGTTTGATTTTGTAAATGCCTTTTATTTTTCCAACTATACAACCCTAACAAATATGTTACTTTTGTAGAGATGTTGAAGGTAGTTCATACGCTTTATATTATTTCATTTGTTCATTATTTAAAAAAAATGATATGGACAATTATAAATAGAAAGGTTTTAGTGAACATGAAATGTATTATTTTGAAGAAATTTTCATGTATGTCTACAATGGTTTATGAATTTTTTGCTAGCACTAACATTATATCAAGTTTAATATTTTAGATGTTAGTTTTATCCATACATTTGATTTACAATAAACTTGATGCATGATTGGACTATTTCTTTCTAGTTAATTAAAGATGCAAAACTCTTGTGAAAAAGTTTTTTAAGTATTCTGAATTGATCTCATGCCTTCTTATGGCTAAACAAAATAATGAGTTATTCGTTCCATTGGTCTGCTCCATTCCCCAAAGTGAATGTATCAATACATAATAATTATAAAAATGAAACTTATTGTCATTATTAACAAATAGATAAAAAAAGAAGAAGATGGATGATTCGAAATGTTGTTACATGTTCATTTTTAGAATATAATGATCAATGATTTATACTAATTAATCAGTCCTTGAAATGGATGATATCTATATAATTTTATTGGTAAAAAATATGATATATGCTTACATTATTGCTTGAATTATTTTTTGCATATTCCTTGAAGTGAATGTTTGCAATAAATATAACAAATTTTATAATCAATTTTGATCATTAGAGTTAATTTGGGCATTTAAATTTTTTGGCATAATCCTTGAAGTAAATATTACAAATAATTATTTGCAAATTATATTTCTTTTATTGAATTAATGATATTATGGATTTCACATCGATGTAGACATTTCTAGAAGTAAATGTCACAATATTGCTTATATGTGGATACAAAGTAAAATGAATGATAATAAAAGTATCAATTGTCAAAATTTATATTTACATTATTAGTACAATTGAAAAGCAAGTTAAAGTAAACCAGAAGTTTACTAATACAAATACATTTACTACTTGGTGTGACCAGTTAAACCATCCTGAATTATATATGATGCGAAAATTAATTGAGAATTTATATGGATATTCATTAAAGAACCAGAAGTTTCTTTAATTTAAAAAATTCTCATGTGTTGTTTGTTCTCAATAATAATTGATTATTATAAACTCACAAGCTAAAGTTGAGATTTAATGTCTTGCATTTCTGAAATGAATATCGGCTTATTCATCCACCATCTGGATGGTTTTGAAATTATATGATTTTGGTAGATGCATCTACAAAATAATTACATGGTTATCAACTCACAATCTGTTATTTGGGAGATTGCTTGTTTAAATGATTAATTTTAGATTATGCAATGACAAAATTCATCTTGCTAATGTTGGTGAGTTTACGTCCCAAACTTTCAATAATTATTGTATGTCAATTGGGATAAAAGTTGAACATCCTGTAGCTCATGTTTACACATAAAATGGTTTAGCTGGATCATTTATCAAACGCCTCCAACTAATAGCTAAATCATTACTTATAAGAACAAAGATTCCTATTTCAACATGAGATTATGTTGATTTACATGTTGTATGCATCAAGCTTATAAATTATAAATACTCCCTATTACAATTGATTTTTGGTCAGGAACTAAATATTTCTCATCTTAGAATTTTTGGATGTACGATTGTAACACCCCAAACTCGGCCTAGACATTACGGCTGAATCTTGCGATGTCACATGGTAGTGTGTTTGAAAACTAAGTTGTTACGAGAGAAAAAACATTTTTCTATTATTACTATTCCTTATCTCTTATTAATTCCCAAAATCCGTATTACACATTAAATCGATTTATTTAAGAAAACATTATTCGTTGCGAAAGCTCTGAAAATAGTTTAAGTGTTTGTGTGTTCTAAAGAAATCTTTAACTTATTTTGAAAATCGAGTTTTCCTACAACTAGTAGTTATAAATCCATACAAAACCAAATAAAATCCCAGAGTTAAACAGAGTCCAAAAGTCCCAAAATTTACATCAACAATTGCCCATAAAAATATAACCATAAATCAAATATCATAAGCCACTGTCGAGTCCTCCGTTGCACCGATCTATCTATTTCTGGGGATTACCTGTACAAATAAGAAAGAAAGGGTGAGTTTACGTAAACTCAGTGTGTAATCCTCACAGAAAACAAACATACAGTTAAACACAGTAACAGTCAGTATAGTTTAGGGCTTAAGCCCATTACAGTATCAGTAGCAGTTTGGGCCTTAACCCATTTTAGTACGGTAACATATATGCATTGGGTATTAGCCCATCATAGTAATAGTCATGTATGTAGTGAACAGAATGCAGAACCCTACCCACCAGCCTCCAATACGCCATATCCGTCCATTCCTACACTTACTGTGGGGTTTAAAACACCCACCCATCGCTACACTTACTGGCTGTATCGAATGCGACATATATTAGTATAATGCAACTGAGCTGCCAGCCAATAGGCTTAAAGCCTTTCAGTACACTTCCTCCAATATCATCATCCCAACCCCATGCAATGAAACATATAAAAAATAATATGCTTTATTCATGGTTATCAGTACATACATTCAGATCAGTGTTCATGCATAATAATGACATGCTCAATACATAAATCACACAATCAGTTTCAGTCATTTAGGGGTCTAAGTATGCTTACCGATCCTACAGTAGGTTCACAGTCGACTTGGGCGACCCGTGCAACCTTAGAATTTGATTCAGTAGAAACGAGCTCACACACCTGTGTCATTTGCCCGTGTGGGCCCATACGCCTGTGTGGCCCACACGGCCTAAATTGACCTTGGCCACGTGGATCACACGGCCTGGCCCAGAATCTCACATGCCCGTATGGACTACCCGTATGGACCCATAAGCCATGTGGCCTACACAGCCCAAATTAGTCTAACCTGTGTGTCACAAACGGCCTGTCTAGGCATCACACGGCCGTGTCTTTCACACACAACCTAGCCTCGTCGATCACACGGCTATGTTGGGGCACACGGCCTATCACACAGGCGACCACACGCCTATGCAGCGTCAATAGTGAAGTTTCTAACTTTTGGTGAAACCTCATTTTCTGCGTAATCAGGTACACATCTGGTATTGATTCACTGTAAAAAGTAACCCGAGCCTTCCAAAACCTATCCAAGTCCACAATCGACAATCCATCAAAAATATTACCTTCAACAGAGCAACGGTGGCTTCACACTACTAATGTATTGATTAATTGCCCCCGAAACCTTGATTTTCCCCTAGTCATAAACCAAACCCTATTAATCCATCGATCCATTCAATTAAAGCAAAAATCATACTTAACAAGCTTACCGACAACGTACGAGAAGCACTACAGTAAAAAGACAGAGAAAAACGATGGAAGGTGAAGAGCAAGAATCGAGACTGGTAGCAAAAGGGAAGAAAAATTCGGCAAAAAGGTAAAAAGAAAAGAGAGAAACGAGGGGAGATAAAAATAAACACTCATACTCATGAAGGGATTCAAACACAAGACCTTCAGTAATCTAACACACCACTTAACCACCAGACCAGCAGGCCCATTCTGGTAGCATTTTACCAATAATCAACGTAACGCCCTAAAAATTTGAGTTTGATTTCGTGAATTTATGTCACAAATATCTATCTGATTCAGTGGTTATGTGTTCTAGGTGTGTTTGGGAGGTCCAAGTTCAAGCTTTAGTTTGGGCAAATTTTGGGTTTTTAATGAATGAAGCCTTAACTGGTTTAATAAGTTTATGTTTTATTGTTTGTAAAAGTATATCAAAATGGGCCTACTGGTCTGGTGGATAAGAAGAGAGGGTTTATGCATGAGGTCCTGTGTTCAAATCGCAGTGTGGGCATTAATTTTTACTGTTATTGTCGTGTAGGAATTTGATTTTTAGTGTGATACTGAGTAGTGGAGTAGTAGAGAGAATCAGGGGTTATTTGGTTAGTTGTTTAGCTTTCTTAAAAGCTCCAGATTTCTTACGTTTCCCTACCTTTCTCTACCAAAATTTTTTTCATACTTTTCCTTCTTTTTTGTTGCCAATTTTTCCTTTCATTTACTCTTTTGCTGCTGAAATTTCATTATTTCTCCTCTATTCTGATTCTTTTTCCTTCCGATTGTTTTTAGCATTTCGTTGAGATGCATATTTGGTAAGTTGTAGGTTGATATAAACTTAGCTATACCCTTTGGGGTGTTTAAAGATTTTGGTTTTTAAAAGGTTCTGTTGTTGCCTAAGAAGAGTACGAGGGGCTGCTGGTCATGATCTGGTATTGTAGTGGCTCTAAAAGAACTATCGTCGTTAAGAAGGTAATAATTCTCGGTAGGTTGGTAGTGGGTTGTCTCTTCGTATTTACCTTTAAGAGTCAATTAAGTGACTAAATCGGTATGATTTTATTCATTCTTAGGTGCTGTGACTTCAGAATTATGGTTGTTGCAAAAACGATTCAGGTGTCTACTCCGATTGCACAGAAAATGAGATTCGGTGAAAGTCAAAAAGTAATCTATCGATGCCTCACGGGCGTGTGGATTACCCGTGTGGTAGGTCGTGTGGCGATACATGGCCGTATGCATGATAAACTAGGCTGTGTGCGCATGACACGGGCACACGACACGGCCGTGTGAAGGCCAACGAGGCCGTATACAAGACATGGGCTTTACCAATTGGGCCAGTAGGCCACACGGATGTATGGGCCCACACTGGTAAACCACACGGGCGTGTGAGATTTTGGGTCAGGCCTTGTGAAACAATTTGGGCCCACATAGGCTTGTGAGCCTATTTTTCTAAAATGATCTATAACGTTGCACAGGTCACCCAAGTCGACTGTGACCTGTTATATAGGGTCGGTAAGCATTATTTAGACCCCTGATTTTGTGATTTGATATTGAGATGTATGTGTTAGCATGTTACTATAAGCATGTGTATCTATCTGATTGTATGATTTGTTAATTTGCATTATAGCATGCCATATTTGTATGAGGCATTGAATCAGGGTGGGATTGATGAAGTTGAAAGAAGCACCTGAAAGGCTTCAAAAGCCTGTTAGCTGGCAGCTGAGCTGCATATTTCTGATATGTGCTGCAGTTCAGTACTTTATGGTGTGTAGGGATGGAAGAGTTAATTTTATCCCCCTATTTAGTGTGTTGGGATGGGTGGGTCGATTTTATCCCCATATGGTGTGTTAAGTTGGACGGAATTGGTGTGTAGGGTTGGTGGGCATGATTCTGTTGTTCTGATCTGTTATGCATGCTATGTCTGAGATGGGCCAAGGCCCAGTTTGTATTTGATTCTTTTTCTGAGTGAACTAAGGCCCACACCAATTCTATTAATGGCTCAAGCCCAATCTGTATTTATATATATGATTGATTTTTGATATATGCCTGTATGTTTGCTGTCTGTAGGGATTTACATACTGAGTTTGTGAAAACTCACCCCTTTCTGTATTATCTGTTCAGGTAATCCTAGCGGTAGATGGATTGGTGCAGCGAAGGACTCGACAGTGACCACTGCTACATTTACTTTAGTTTTACGAGTTTTTATAGTTTTATTGCTTTTAATATTATTTTTAAGAATTTGGATGTAATGTTGGACTTCGGATTGTTTTGGTTTTTGTTTTGGGATTTTAAACAGTTTATTATGGTTTTATAAACTGTAACGCAACAAAAGTACGGTTTTCCTAAATTTAACTAAAATTTTTATAAGTAAACATGATTGCGAGAAGTATTTGTTTTCAAAGCTTTATCGTTAAAGAAATGGTTTTAAGCTAATCGTTTAATTCACGTTTTCCTGACTTAAGTAAAAGATAATAACTGGAACGATTTTTAATGTATCGAGGCATTTTCAAAAACACTCTCATGTGACATCGCCAGATTCGACCATCAGGTTCAAGCCGGGTTTGAGGTGTTACAGTTGGTGGTATCAGAGTCAGGTTGTAAAACTCAGCTGTGGATTTGGGCTTTAAAGATTGGTTTTAAAGAAATGATTTGTAAACAATTTGAAATATGTTTTGAAACAAGTATGTGGTACACCGAATCTCTGGTGCCGATCCTGTAGGTTTTCTGAACTCTGTTAGACTTGTTTGAAAATATTACTAGTATATTCTGAAACTACTTAAGTAGTATACGGCCTTGAAAACACTCTAGGTAGTGTAAGCTGAAAACTATAGTGAGACTATTACTAGTGATAACAGACTCTGTAACTCTGATACTGTTCTGCATAAAATATTTGCTAACAAATATCAGAACTGTAAACTAATTTGCATAACACTGTTAATACAGATAAATATCAAAATTTACGATGAGCACACGTGGTACTCATAGACGGGGTACTAGATGCCGTGATAGAAGCCGTAAGGGGGCTCAAGCTAAGTCCTTAGCATCTGATACAATTTCGAATCTAGATACTAGCGAGACATTAGTTTACCTGTTACAGAGACTAGATCAGGGTGTATGATAGTGCGACTGGGGACAATGCACTGTCCCAAGCTATGCTACGGATATTGGAGAGTGTTGCTGGGCCCAACACTGGATCTGGGGGTCGTGGGTCAGTTACAGAACGACTCTGGTCCAACGAGGCTGAACTGTTCAAGGGCATCGCTAGAGTTACTCCTAATGTGGCTGAGTACTAGATGGAGGCCACGGAACGCATAATGGATGACTTAGATTCTACTGCTGAGTAGAAACTCAAAGGGGTGGTGTCTTTGCTTCGAGATGAGTCATACCAGTGGTGGTTAACGGTTAGGGAGGGCACTCAGCCCGACCACCTAACATGGGTTCTATTTAAGACGGCTTTTCAGAGTAAGTATGTGGGAGCCAACTATATAGATACGAGGCAATGTGAGTTTTTAAGTCTCACACAGGGAGACCATTCAGTGGCCGAGTATGAGCTCGAGTTCTTAAGACTGAGCTTTTATGCGTGAGGCATGGTGGCAACAGAATATGAGCACTGTGCTCGATTTAAGGATGGTCTTCAGGATAGTCTGCTTGTTCTGATAGCTCCTCAGAAGAAGAGGGATTTCTCTGCGCTGGCTGAAAAGGTGAAGATCGTCGAAGAGGTAAAGTGCATTGAGCTTCAAAACTAAGACAAAGGTAAAGCTAAGAGGGATACAAAGCCTTCAAATTCTGGGATGAGGCTTAAGAAAAAGGCCAAGTCTGATGGGCCCATGAGAGTTGTGCCTACTGTTGCACCTACTGGGGTGGCGATTTGTCAGCACTATAATAGATGTCGTCCGGGTGAGTGTTGGAGGGCTACTAGGGCTTATCTTAGATGTGGGTCTACTAAGCATCGAGTTAAAGATTTTTCGCTGAGAGTTAATCAGATGCAAGCTCCGATTACTAAGATTGCACAACCGCCGAGGGCATTTCAACAGCCACCTAGAGGCCGAGGTCAGGTCAGGGGTGGTAACGGCATGGGCCAAGGGCAGAGAGCAGTGGGCAGAGGTGCTAGACCGACTGAGGCGAGGCAGCCTGCTCTAGTTTATGCTGGTCGTCGCCATGAGGACCGAGATGTTCCAGACGTCATTACAAGTACATTTTTAATCTTTAATGTATCTTATCTTACACTGATAGACATAGGCTCTACACATTCATATGTAGCTAGTACTATGTCGGAAGATTTGGGCATATCAGTTGAGAGTACTTTTAGTGAGGTCACTGTGTTGAGTCCGTTGGGGCAGTCCATCCGAGTGAATAAATTGTATAGAGACGTTCCACTTGAGGTCCAAGGGACAGTGTTTTTGGCTAATTTGATGGAGCTTTCATTTGGGGAGTTTGACTTGATTCTGGGTATGGATTGGCTGGTTAAGCATCGGATGAGTCTGAATTATGCTGCAAAGAGGGTTATTCTAAGGACCAATGAGGATTAATTATGATTGAGGAACGACTAGATTACTTGACTAACATGATATCTGCATTAGTAGCAGAAAAGTTAGTGAGAAAAGGGTGTGATGCATTCTTGGCCTACATCAGTGTTTTAGATTCTGTGGACTATTGGGTTAAGGATATCAAAACCGTAAGGGATTTTCTAAATGTTTTTCCAGAAGAACTACTGGGATTGCCTCCGAGCCGAGAGGTAGAGTTTGGTATTGAGTTGATATCTAGTACAACTCTGGTGTCTATCGCCCCTTACTGAATGGCACTGAAAGAGTTGAAGGGACTTAAGGCTTAGATTCAGGAGCAGTTAGATCATGGGTTCATTCGTCTCAGTGTGTCTCTGTGGGGAGCACCTGTTATGTTTGTAAAGAAGAAAGACGGTATAATAAAGATGTGTATTGACTACCGCCAGTTAAACAAATTAATGATCAAGAATAAGTACCACTTTCAAGGATAGATGACTTGTTCAATTAGTTCAGAGAGGCTTCTGTGTTCTCTAAAATTGATTTACGATTAGGTTATCATAAATTGAGAGTAGAGGCAGATGTGTATAAGACGACATTTAGGACTTAATATGGACATTATAAGTTCCTAGTTATGCCCTTTGGTTTAGCTAATGCACCAGCGATGTTTATGGATTTGATGAACCGTGTGTTCTAGCCTTATTTGGATCGGTTCGTGGTGGTGTTCATCAATGACATTCTCGTGTATTCTAAGTCTGAGGACAAGTACGATGAGCATCTTAGAGTTGTTCTGCAGACTCTTCGAGAGAAATAGTTGTATGGTAAAGTTTAGTAAATGTGAGTTCTGGCTTTAAGAAGTAACTGTTCTAGGACATGTGGTGTCTACTGAGAGGATTCGTGTTGATCCTCATAAGATTGAAGCTGTATTGGATTGGAAACGGTCGAAGAATATGTCTGAGATTCGTAGCTTTTTGGGGTTGGCAGGATATTATCGACATTTCGTAGAAGGGTTTTCTTTGATCGTGACTCTGTTGACTAGCTACTTTAGAAGGGAGTTCCTTTCGTTTGAATTGATGCACAGCAGGGGAGCAAGAATGTATCTGAGATTCGTAGCTTTCTGGGGTTGGTAGGATATTATCGATGTTTCGTAGAAGGGTTCTCTTTGATCGCGGCTCTGTTGACTAGCTGCTGCGGAAGGGAGTTCCTTTCATTTGAATTGATGCATAGCAGGGGAGCTTTGAGAAGCTCAAGACTGTGTTAACTCAGGCTCTTGTTCCAATACAGCCTGAGCCTGGTAAGGACTTCGTGGTATACAGCGATGTGTCACATGTGGGTTTGGGTTGTGTTCTGATACAAGACGGTAAAATGGTTGCTTATGCATCTCGTCAGCTCAAGGCTCATGAGGTTAGTTATTTGACGCATTATTTGGAATTGGCAGCGGTAATCTTTGTTCTAAAGATTTGGAGGCACTATCTGTACAGTGAGAAGTGTACCATCTACACTGATCACAAAAGCCTCAAATATCTTCTCACTCAGAAGAAACTGAACCTTAGACAGCGTAGATGGGTTGAACTGCTTAAGGATTATGACTGCAGCATTGAGTATCATCCTGGTAAGGCCAATGTGGTGGCCGATACGTTAAGCCGTAGGGCTATAACTGATTTGAGGGTAATTTTCGTTCGACATAGTCTGTTTGATGATGGGAGTCTATTGGCTGAGCTACAATTGAAACCGACATAGATTGAGCAGATTAGAGGTAAACAGATAGGGGATAGTCTCTCGAGATGTGGTTCCATCAAGTTGAAAGCGGTACTACAATGGATTTTAGGATTAATAGTGATGGGGTATTATGTTTCCAAGGTCGGATCTGCGTACCGAATGATAAGGATTTGAGATTGTCAATTCTGAGGGAAGCGCATAGTAACCCTTATGCTATGCATCTCGATGGAAACAAGATGTATCGAGATCTCTGAGAGTTGTACTGGTGGCTAAGGTTAAAGCATGAGGTTACTGATTTCGTTGCTCGCTATTTGACTTGTCAGCAGGCTAAGGTTGAGCATCAGTTACCTTCGAGTTTGCTGTAGCCGGTTAAGATACCGTTATGGAAATAAGAGCGAGTAACGATGGACTTCGTTAGTGGGTTGCCTCTAACACCCACTAAGAAGGATTTTGTTTGGGTTATCGTGGATCAATTGACCAAGTCTGTGTACTTCATTTCGGTCAGGATAGACTTCTCCCTACAGAAACTGGCTAAACATTACATTTCCAACATAGTGAGACTACATGGGGTACCTGTCTCGATCATTTCTGATAGGGATACTCGTTTTACATCTCGGTTCTGAAAGAAGCTTCATGAGGCTTTAGGGTCAAGACTGGACTTCAGTATTGCTTTCCATCCTCAGAAAGATGGTCAATTGGAGAGGGTGATTCAGATACTAGAGGACATGTTGAGGGGTTGTGTCATAGATTTTTGAGGTAGTTAGAAAGAGTACTTGTCTTTAGCAGAGTTCGCTTATAACAACAGTTACCAGTCTAGTATACAGATGGCACCTTACGAGGCACTGCATGGCCATAAGTGTCGCACTCTTTTATGCTGGACCGAGTTGGGTGAGCAACGTATTCTAGGTCTAGAATTGGTTACTGAGACTGAGTTCAAGTTCTATTTGATTTGAGATCGACTAAAAGCAGCTTCTGATAGATAAAAGTCCTATGCTGATTTGAAGAGGAAGGACATCGAGTATTCTGTAGGAGACTTGGTTTTCCTTAAGGTTTCGCCATGGAAGAAGGTTCTGAAGTCTGGCCGCAAGGGTAAGCTGAGCCCTCTGTTTATTAGGTCGTACCAAATTCTCAAACGAGTAAGGCTAATTGCATATTAATTGAAGCTACCTTCAGAGTTAGATCGCGTACATGATGTGTTCTACGTCTCGATATTGAGACGCCACCGCTCTGGTCCCACGCACATTGTTCCTGTAAAGGAGATTGAGGTTAGGCCAGATCTAACATTCGAGGAGGAGCTGGTTCAGATCCTAGATCGCGATGTTAAGGTTTTGTGTAGAAAATCTATCCCCTTGGTGAATGTGCTGTGGCGGAACCATAGCACTGAAGAGGCCACTTGGGAGCTAGAGGATTCGATACGACAGCAGTATCCTCACCTTTTCTGATTAGGTAAAATTTCGAGGCCGAAATTTCCTTTTAGGGGGTAGAGTTGTAACGCCCCAAAAATTTGAATATTTGATTTCGTGAATTTATGTCACAAATATCTATCTGATTCAGTGGTTATGTGTTCTGGGTGTGTTTGGGAGGTCCAAGTTCAAGCTTTAGTTTGGGCAAATTTTGGGTTTTTAATGAATGAAGCCTTAACTGGTTTAATAAGCTTATGTTTTATTATTTGTAAAAGCATATCAAAATGGGCCTACTGGTCTGGTGGATAAGAAGAGAGGGTTTATGCATGAGGTCCTGTGTTCAAATCGCAGCGTGGGCATTAATTTTTACTTTTATTGTTGTGTAGGAATTTAATTTTTAGTGTGATACTGAGTAGTGGAGTAGTAGAGAGAATCAGGGGTTATTTGGTTAGTTGTTTAGCTTTCCTAAAAGCTTTAGATTTCTTACGTTTCCCTACCTTTCTCTACCAAATTTTTTTCATACTTTTCCTTCTTTTTTGCTGCCAATTTTTCCTTTCATTTACTCTTTTGCTGCTGAAATTTCATTATTTCTCCTCTATTCTAATTCTTTTTCCTTCCGATTGTTTTTAGCGTTCTTCGTTGAGATGCATATTTGGTAAGTTGTTGGTTGATATAAACTTAGCTATACCCTTTGGGGTGTTTAAAGATTTTGGTTTTTAAAAGGTTCTGTTGTTGCCTAGGAAGAGTACGAGGGGCTGCTGGTCATGATCTGGTATTGTAGTGGCTCTAAAAAAACTATCGTCGTTAAGAAGGTAATAATTCTCGGTAGGTTGGTAGTGGGCTGTCTCTTCGTATTTACCTTTAAGAGTCAATTAAGTGACTAAATCGGTGTGATTTTATTCATTCTTAGGTGCTAGTGACTTCGGAATTACGGTTATTGCGAAAATGATTCAGGTGTGTACTCCGATTTCACAGAAAACGAGATTCGATGAAAGCCTAAAAGTAATCTGTCTACACCACACGAACGTGTAGATTGCCTATGTGATAGGTCGTGTGGCGATACACGGTCGTGTGAACGATGAACCAGGCCATACACGTATGACACGGGCAGACGACATGGTCGTGTGAAGGCCGAGACCATTTACGAGACACGGGCTTTACTAATTGAGCCGCATGGGCCACATAGATGTGTGGGCCCACATGGGTGAGCCACACGAGCGTGTGGGATTTTAGGACCAGCCGTGTGTTTCACACGGCCAATGCCAGTTTGGGTCGTGTTGGCCACATAGGTAGGCCACAGCCTGTGAGCCTATTTTTCTAAAATGATCTGTAAGGTTGTACGGGTCGCCCAAGTCGACTATGACCTGTTTATAGGGTCGGTAAGTATTACTTAGACCCTTGATTTTTGATTTGATATTGAGATGTATGTGTTAGCATGTTACTATAAGTATGTGTATCTGTCTAATTGTATGATCTGTTAATTTGCATTGTAGCATATCATATTTGTATGATGCATGGCATCGGGGGTGAGATTGATGAAGATGAAGGAAGCATCTAAAAGGCTTCTAAAGTCTGTTATCTGGCAGCTAAGCTGTATATTTCTAATATGTGCCGCATTTCGGTACTTTATGGAGTGTAAGGATAAAGGGGTCGCTTTTATCCCCCTATTTGGTGTGTTGGGATGGGTGGTTCGATTTTGTCCCCACATGGTGTGTTAGGTTAGACAGAGTTGGTATGTAGGGTTGGTGGGCATGATTCTGTTGTTCTGATCTGTTATGCATACTATGTCTAAGATGGGCTAAGGCCCAGTTTGTATCTGATTCTATTTCTGAATAGACTAAGGCCCACACCTATTCTGTTAAGGGCTCAGGCTCGATCTGTATTTATATATGTGACTGGTTTCTGATATATGCCTGTATGCTTGCTGTGTGTGGGGATTTACGCACTGAGTTTGTGAAAACTCACCCCTTTTTGTATTATCTATTCAGGTAATCCTAGCAGTAGATGGATCGGTGCAGCGGATGACTCGACAGTGACCACTGCTACATTTACTTCAATTTTACGGGTTTTTATGCTTTTATTACTTTTAATATTATTTTTGGGAATATTGGATGTAATGTTGGACTTTGGACTGTTTTGGTTTTTACTTTGGGATTTTAAACAGTTTATTATGGATTTATAAAATGCAACACAATAGAAGTACGGTTTTCCTAAATTTAACTAAAATTTTCATAAGTAAACAGGATTGCAAAAAATATTTGTTTTCAAAGCTTCTGCGTTAAAGAAATGGTTTTAAGATAATCGTGCAATTCACGTTTTCCTGACTTAAGTAAAAGATAATAACTGGAACAATTTTTAATGTATCGAGGCATTTTCAAAAATACTTTCATGTGACATCGCCAGATTCGGCCATAATGTCCAGGCCGGGTTTGGAGTGTTACAATCAAATAAAAGCCTACTGAACAAAAGTAAGGCTTTATGCTGAAAATTTTCTAAATTTTGCCAAGGGCATGGCTTGAACTTGGGACCTCTCAGACGCTCCCAGAACACTTAACCACTAAAGTTAACAAACATTTGTGTCACACATTCACAAAACCAAAAATTAAAATTTTGGGGCGTTACAATGATATATGTTCTAATTTCTCCACTACAACGCACAAAGGTGAGTCCTCAAACAAGGTTAGGAATATATGTTGGTTATGAATCTCCTTCTATAATTAAGTATGTTGAACCATTAACTGGTGATTTATTTACTAAACGATTTGTTGATTGCCACTGTGATGAAACAATATTCCCAACATTAGGGGAGAGAATACAAATTTGAATGAATAAAGTACTTGAAATGAATTATCATTGTCTAAGATTGTAACGCCCCAAAATTTTTAATTTTTATTTTTGTGAATGTGTGACATAAATATTTGTATGCTTCAGTGGTTATGTGTTCTGAGAGTATCTAAGAGGTCCCAAGTTCAAGCCATGAATTGGGCGAATATTGGTATTTTTACGAATAAAGCCCTATCTTTGGCCAGAAGGCTTTTAAGTAATTATTTGTAAGATTATATCAAAATGGGCCTGCTGGTCTGGTGGTTAAGTGGAGGGTTGGTGTGAAGGAGGCCTTGTGTTCGAGTCCCTGTGCGAGCAAATGAATTATTTTTGTTGTTTGGGCGTGTGGCGTGGTGGAGTTCAAGTCAAATTGGAATTCTGAGTAGTGGAGATGTTGTGGGTGGTTAATTGAGAGAATTAAGGGGATTTTGGGGGTTATTAGGGATTTTATTTATCTTTTCCAATTACGAATTTTTGGCTTCCTTCACTCAAAATTTTGCCGTCTCTTCTGTTCTCTCTTTTCCTCTTGCTGAAATTTCACTAAGAGTTTTTTCCTTTTTCTTCCTCTTGTTCCTTCATCCTTTTATTTTCCTTTAATTCTGCAATGTGGTTAGGGCTTGCTTGAATTCTGGAGGATTGAAGGGCTCGTAATCAATTGTCAGTGTCTTAGTTTATGTGGAAATTGTTGTTCATCAATTGAAGATTTTGGAGTGCTAGGGGATTGTTTTAGCATCAATGAAACCAAGTGTGTACCCGATTATGCAGAAATCGATGTTTAGAAAAAAGTCAAAAACCTCATTGTCGATGCCACATGGGTATGTGGACGCCCGTGTGGTAGGCCGTGTACCCTAACATGGGCGTGTAATTGATGAGGCTAGGCCATACGTGAAGGACACGGCTATGTGATGACCAGGTAGGGGACACACGGACTAGACTGAATTGGCCCTTGTGGGTCTAAACGGGTAGTCCACACAGGCTTGTGGGATTTTAAGCCAGGCCGTGTAATCCACACGGCCAAGGCCAATTTGGCCTTGTGGGCCACACGGGCGTGTAGGCCCACACGGGTAGGCCACATGGGCGTGTGAGCTCATTTTTACTAAATCAAATTCTAAGGTTGCACAGGTCGCCCAAGTCGATTGTGAACCTACTGTAGGGTCAGTAAGCACTACTTAGACCCCTAAATGTCTTAAACTGATTGTGTATTTTATGTACTGAGCATGTTATTATTCTGCATGTATACTGATTTGAATGTATGTCCTAATAATTATGAATATGGTATATCATTTATTGTATGTTGCATTGCATTGGGTTGGGATGATGATATTGGAGGAAGTGTACTGAAAAGCTTTAAGCCTATGGACTGGCAACTCAACTGCAAAATATACTGAGAGGCTCTCAAGCCAATTGACTGGCAGCTCAGTTGCATTATACTGATATGTGCCGCATTCGGTACAGCTTGTAAGTATAAGGATGTGTGGGTATTTTAAACCCCACAGTAAGTGTAGGGATGGACTAAGTTGGCATATTAGAGGCTGGTGGGTAATATTTTGTTTTGTGATTACTGCATACATGACTGTTACTGTGATGGGCTACGGCCATAATGCATATCTGATACTGAAACTAAAAAGGGCCAAGGTCCAAACTGTTACTGATACTGGAAAATGAATTAGGCCCAGACTGTATGTGACTGTTACCTGTTATTTATTGTTTGTTTTCTGTGGGGATTACACACTGAGTTTACATAAACTCACCCCTCTTTGTTTAATGTGCACAGGTAATCCCCAGACCTAGACAGATCAGTGCGACGGAGGACTCGACGGTGACCACAGTTTTAGAATTTCATGGTTTTAAATTATTACCTATGGTTATATTTTTATTGGGAAATTTTTTATGTAATTTTGGGATTTTATTTGGTTTTTGTGGCTTTATAACTACTAGTTGTAAGAAAATTCAATTTTCAAAAAGCTAAGGGTTTCTTTAAACACACGATTGATTAAATTGTTTTAAAGCTTCCGCAACGAGATATGTTTTAAAACTATTGATTAAATGAGTAAAGCTAGTTTTGAAACTAATAGGAGGAAAAGAAAAGTAATTAAACGGGAATGGTTTTTATCGCAACAACGTAATTTTCAAACACCCTATCATGTGACATCACCAGATTCGGCCATAATGTCTAAGCTGGATCTGGGGTGCTACAAAAATCCTCGTACAAAGCAATAAGGACCAGAAGTTCGGCAGATAATTAATTTTACAAATCAACAGTGAGTTTCATTTACTGACCTAAAGAGAATTACATCTCACATACCAGCTGAAAATGTTCCAATACGAATTGATGTCCCAATAAGGCAAACTGTTAATACAAAAGAAAGTAATCTATGCTTAAAGTGTGGAAAACCAGTTGATTCCAAAGATAAAAATCCTCGTAAAAGGAAATAGACAAACATTCAAGATGGTCATATAGTAGAGGTAGGGGTTCCTGAAGAAACCTATGACATAACTAATTATAAAACTCAAGAAGAGATTCAGGTACCTGAAAGTGAAAATAAAAATTATGAAAATAAATAGATCTCGATAAGTTATGTAAATACCAGAAAAAGATGGAACTGAAAAAATATAGTTGTCGACAACAATTTTGCTTATAATGTTACTATTGAAATAGCAAAAGAAAATGAGAATCCTAAGGTTAAATCTTTTGACGAATGTAAAAATAGAAAATGTTAGCCAAAATGGAAAGATGTAATTCAAGCATAATTGAATTTTCTAAACATGAGGATATAAATGGACATTCATACGAAAATGAAATGAGAAAAATGAAGTCGTAAGATATAAAACACGACTTGTAGCATAAGGATTTTCTTAAAGGCCCAACATTAATTAGTAAGAGACATACTCTCATGTGGCACATGCAATCACGTTTAGATATCTTATTAGTCTGGTAGTGAAATTTATATAAAAATCCCTGAATGATTTAAAATCTTAGATGGATATATAGTTTCCCTGAAAAATTACTCGATAAAAAATAATCCAATTTGTTCATGTATTTTTATAAAAAGGTCTGGATCAGATTTTATTATCACTTCTGTTTAAGTTGATGATATAAATATTTTTGGAACTCCTAAATAGCTTCAAAATGCAGTAAATTGTTTAAAAAAAGAATTTGAGATGAAATATCTTGGAAAAATAATTTTTTGTCTTGGCCTGCAAATCGAGCATTTAAAATATGGAATTCATGTCCATCAATCAACTTACACAAAAAAGATCTTAAAGAAATTTTACATGGATAAAGCATATCTATTGAGTATCTTGATGGTTGTACGATCATTAGATGTGAATAAAGATCAATTTCGTCCTTACGAGAATGATGAAAAGTTTGTTAGTCCTGAAGTACCATATCTAAGTGCCATAGGGGCATTGATGTATCTTGCAAATAACATAAGACTTGATATAGCTTTCATCGTAAACTTGTTAGCAAGATTTAGTTATTCTCTAACACGTAGACATTGGTATGGAATTAAACATGTATTCGATATCTTAGAAGGACCATTGATATGAGATTATTTTATTCAAATGATTCAAAATTTTTATTAGTCGGCTATACTGATATTAGATATTTATTGGATCCACATAATGGTCGATCTCAAATGGGATATTTATTTACATGTGGAGGTATTGTCATATCATCGCGTTCAATAAAGAAGACATTAACTGTTGTCTCTTCAAATCATACAAAAATAATTGCAATGCATGAGGCAAGCTGAGAATGTGTTTGGCTAAGGTTTTTGACCCAACATATTTAGAAGATATGCAATCTGTCTTTACAGGAAAATATGTCAACTATCTTATACGAAGATAATACAACATGTATAGCTCAATTAAAACATGGTTATATCAAAGACATTGCCAATCACAACGTTTGAAATACTATAATACAAAATTGAATGTATTGACTCAAATATATAATCTGATGTTGTCATTAGGGTGAGTCTAAAAGACTATTGTACTCTTTTCCTTTAACTAAGGTTTTGTCCCACTAGGTTTTCTTGGTAAATGTTTTTAATAAGATAGCTTGCAATAAGAGATTGTGCACTCTTTTTCTTTCATTAGGTTTTTATCCCATAGAGTTTTTCCTAATAAGGTTTTAATGAGACACATTTCATTGATGGATATCCAAGGGGGAGTGTTGTAAATCCAATGATAAATGGATGTCCACATCCCTAAATTTATCCTATTGTAACCCCTAAAAAAAATGTCCATAACCCCTAAATTTATTATTTTATAACCTCTAAATCATTTATAGAGTAGCTTAACATTGGTCATTACTATTTTGTAACTTATAATTTTTGAAGCTCTATACATGCAAGACATGTATAAGCTTATTAGATGCTAATGTGAAATTTGAATCATTCTTTACTTTTTTGTTCTTACCTTGTTGATTTTATATTTCTTTTAAATTTTATAATAAAATTTCAATAATAAATTTATTTTTTGAAAGGAAATTTCGGTAATACTATTATTAATGATAATCTTGCAAAGTACATGGGAAAAATTAAATATAACGCATGAATAATGTCTCACCAAAAAACATAATGCATTAATTGTGATGAAAATGCAAATGGATCACAGCTGAGGTGCATGATCTATGCAAATACAAACAAGTTGGCAACGGAAAGGTAAAATCTGTAGAAAAGAGCGCCTTACAGAAAAACTATCTGATCTTATCTCACTGTCATCCGATCTTCAAACCCTCATCTGTAATATTTAAACGCGTTCAAGGCTGTTCTTGTCCTTTCGACATGTGTTTTCATCACCTCCGCTAGCTGCCTAGCTGTAGGTTGTAGCACTACGAACTTCCCATTTCAGATACACACCATAACTCAAATGTTGGTTCACTCACCTACTATCTTTCTTTCTCCAATTATTACACAAATTTGACCTAATATTTCTCCCTTACCATCTTCTCCCATTTCACTCACTCAGTTTCTTTCTTTCTTCGGCTTCCAAAAAAGGTAAAATGGCTTGAAACTCTCTTCATTTACACAGTATTTCACGACCAACTTTTTTTTTTTGGGGGGGGGGGGGGGGGGGGGGTTGCCTTTTTGAGGTAGCTAGCTTGTCCCTTGGATCTCAAATCCTTACGCTCTTTTAGCTAAGGAATTCTGGGCTTGCTGTCATTTTTTCATTGCTGCTCAAATATTAAGTCTTTTCTTTTTCTGTCTCGGATCCCGCATTATGAACTCATGAGGAACTCAGTTGATCCCTCCTTTCCGATGTCTGTTATAATTTTTGTGTCCCTGCTGTTGCTGTTGTTTCAACTTGTCTTAGCTGCTGATTATGTACCAACTGAGAAAATCCTCCTAAATTGCGGCGAAAAATCAGAGCTTACCGACAACGATAATCGGAAATGGACCCCGGATTTTGGGTCCAAGTTTCTGGTCGGAACTGGGAATTCCGTCATTTCCCGAGCTGCTACGCAAGATCCCGCGGTCCCCGAAGTTCCTTACTTGACCGCCCGGGTTTTCCGCTCTAACTTTACCTATAGTTTCCCGGTCGTAGCCGGTCGGAAATTTGTTAGGTTGTATTTCTATGCTAATTCATATGATGGCCGGAATTCGAGCAATGCTTTGTTTTCCGTCACATCTGGTTCTTATACTCTTCTTAAGAATTTCAGTGCTGCTCAAACAAGTGAAGCTATGAATTACGCCTTTATTGTTAAGGAGTATTCCATCAATGTAGATGGTGACCGCTTGAACTTGACATTTAGTCTCGGTTCGACTCCTTCCAATGCGTATGCGTTTGTCAATGGGATTGAGGTTTTGTCAATGCCTGATATTTATAGTAATACCGATGGGATAACGATTGTGGGGCAGAACTCACAGTTCACCATCGATAACAGCACAACTCTCGAGAATATTTACCGGCTGAATGTGGGTGGAAACGATATCTCGCCTTCTGGTGATACAGGTCTGTTTAGGTCTTGGTATGATGACCAGCCCTACCTTTTTGGGGCTGCACATGGAGTTTCAGGAGCTGCGGATCCGAATGTGACAATCGATTATGGTACCATGCCGAGGTATATTGCACCACAAGATGTGTACACCACTGCTAGATCCATGGGGCCAAATGCTCAAGTCAACTATAATTATAATTTAACCTGGTTGTTCAGTGTTGACTCTGGATTCTCTTACTTGGTTAGGCTACATTTCTGTGAGTTTACGGATAACATTACTAAGGTTAATCAGAGAGTGTTTGATGTCTTCCTTAACAATCAAACTGCCGAGCAAGGCGTTGATGTGATTGCGTTGGCAGATGAAGTTGATGTTCCTGTGTTTAGGGATTATGTGGTCATTGTTCCTGGAGGGAATTCACAGCAGGATCTGTGGCTTGCATTGCATCCAGACCCAAGTAGCAAGCCCCAGTATTATGATGCACTCTTAAATGGTGTGGAGATATTCAAGATAAGTGATCCAAAAAGCAATCTAGCAGGGCCCAATCCAACCCCTGGTCCAAAACAGAATGTAGTTAATCCATCATTGGCTTTGCCATATAGCCAAGGTCATTCGAAGAACCAGAAAGCAATTATCGCTGGGGGAGTCAGTGGTGGACTGGTTCTAGCTCTAGTTATTGGTTTCTGTGTTGTTACTGCATCACGTCGTCGAAGGCATGGAAATTATACGAGCCCGAGTGATGGTCCATCAGGATGGCTTCCTCTTTCATTGTACGGAAATTCACACTCTGCAGGTTCAGCAAAGACAAATACTACAGGGAGCTATGCTTCATCCCTCCCTTCAAACCTTTGCCGCCATTTCTCATTTGCCGAGATCAAGTCTGCCACAAACAACTTTGATGAGGCTTTAGTCCTTGGGGTGGGAGGTTTTGGCAAAGTTTACAAAGGAGAAATTGATGGCGGGACAACTAGAGTTGCAATCAAGCGTGGCAATCCGCTATCTGAGCAAGGTGTGCATGAGTTCCAGACTGAGATTGAAATGCTTTCAAAACTTCGACACCGCCACCTTGTTTCATTGATTGGTTACTGTGAAGACAATTGTGAAATGATCCTAGTTTATGATTATATGGCTCATGGAACATTGCGTGAACATCTATACAAAACAAAAAAGCCACCTCTTCCTTGGAAGCAAAGGCTTGAAATATGCATTGGAGCTGCTCGCGGTTTGCACTATCTCCACACCGGTGCCAAGCACACTATCATCCACCGGGATGTGAAGACAACAAACATTCTTCTGGATGAGAAGTGGGTGGCGAAAGTTTCTGATTTTGGATTATCAAAAACTGGCCCCACATTGGATCATACTCATGTGAGCACTGTCGTGAAGGGTAGCTTTGGCTATTTGGATCCCGAGTATTTCAGACGGCAGCAGCTAACTGATAAGTCTGATGTTTACTCTTTCGGGGTTGTCCTCTTTGAGATCCTGTGTGCACGTCCAGCATTGAATCCTACACTGCCGAAGGAGCAAGTGAGCCTTGCAGAGTGGGCTGCACATTGTCACAAGAAAGGCATCCTAGATCAGATTATGGATCCTTATCTGAAAGGGAAGATAACACCGGAATGTTTCAAAAAGTTTGCCGAGACAGCAATGAAGTGTGTGGCTGATGAGGGAATTGAGAGACCATCTATGGGTGATGTGCTGTGGAACCTTGAGTTTGCCTTGCAGCTGCAGGAGAGTGCAGAAGAGAGTGGGAAGGGAATTGGTGAAATGGACATGGAGGAGGGGAGCTACGAAGGAACCTGTAGAGGGAAGAAAGATCCTAATGCATCCCTGGGGTTTGATGGTAACATAACTGATTCTAGGAGCAGCGGGATGAGCATGAGCATCGGTGGTCGCAGCCTGGCTAGTGAAGACTCGGAGGGTTTGACACCTAGTGCTGTTTTCTCACAGATCATGAACCCTAAAGGGCGTTGAGATGAGAAGTGCACAAGTGATTGTTGCATGACTTGAGCATGGCATGGAATGGAATATAGGAATATTGAGTTTTGTTGTGGCATTCATTTCACTTATAATTAGTATAATCTGCTTTACATATTCACTCTGATAATATGTGTTATAATCCAAGTGGGGTTGTTGTAACTTGCATGTAAAAGAAATATAAGAAAAAGGGTGGTCCGATTATGTAAACCTCTAATGGTCAATAGTCCATGACATGAGAATCACTTTTATTCTTCCCTTAGAAATGAAATATATTTGAATTGTGCTGAAAAGAAAGAATGAGCTGGCATTGGCATCGCAAGAAAGTGTTTTCAATTAAAATAAAGTGATGTGATAGGAAAGTAAGGTTATTAAGGTATTTTTAATTCAAGCAAGGTTGATTTATTATGTTATAAAATTAAGGCTGTAGAATACTGTTTTAGGGTCCACACTCCACTATGGAATGGATGGGATACGTTGAAGACTTGCCACCGAATGCCCTACTTTTTAGTATAAAGGCAGAAAAGGGTCCATCCTCTAACACCACCCTAATTGGAATCTTCACTTTCCTTTAACAAACCAAAAAGACCAAAGCATATATCACTTTCTTTTTTTAGAAAAGATAATTACAATAAAACGTTGAAATCTGAAAATCTGAATAGTTAATTACAGCTACTTCACCCATCTGTCTACTCTACATCTATATGAAGCTATTTATTATCATACCTCATAAAAATGTATATTTCCGTACAGACTAATAGTTTCTTTTTTAAAAAGAAAAAACCATATACATCCACCTATAGTGGAGTTACAAAGTACTTGTGTTCGAATCTTTAGTTGCTATCGATCCTGGATTTGATCGATAGACAATCCCTATCCCAGACCACTTGTCAAAAATATAAAAAGAAAAATAGGAAGAGAAATAGCATATCACAAATCACATGGATGTGAAAAAGAAAAAAAAAACTTTGAAAAATAGAGTGAATGAAGCTGCACAACCTTAACAAGGTCATTGATAAACGAGGGTCGTTGATGCAACCAGGCATTGCAAATATTACACTTATATAACAAACAGCAGTTTACAAATACACCACATTCAACCAAAGCTCACAACACAATCACAGACACAAAAGAAGGTACTGCCAAGTCTTTGAAACTGGAAACCTCACAAATGTCATTTCCCATGATTCCCCACCGAATCTAAAACAGCAGTAAGCTTCTTCTGCAACTCTGGCTTGTTTGCTCCAACAAGCTTGTCTATTTGCTGCCCATCTTTAAGAAAGAAAAATGTAGGAGTGGCTTTAATATCCCATGAGGTGCTGAAATCCTGTATCACCAATCAATTTGGCTACTTTATAGTAACGATAGTAGCATAAATAATCAACTAAAATGTCACTTTTTTTGTACATACATACATATATATAGATTTATCTCCCCTAGCTATATGTGGAGACTGACCCACTGCTCACTATTATACAACCCTAAACTTTTTCTGCATGATTTGAGCCTGCGAGTTATCAAGATAAAGCTAGTAGCATGCTTGCCCGCGTGGGATCCTATATATTTGCTACTAAACCTGTCATTGGATGGATCAGGTTTGCTTTAGGTCGAATCAATCTAGTTCGTGCCAATTCAAGTTTTAAAATTTTCGGTGATCTTAGTTCAGGTCAGTTTCAGGTTCGGGTCAGTTTTAGGTTCAGATCAGATCATTAAGGGTTAGAATCATATCAGGTTTTGGTCACTTTAGGTTTAGGCCATTTCGGGTGAGTCGTTGGCTTTTTATGGTCAAATTGGGCTCATGTTTGATTGATCAGGTTGGCTTGATGGTCAGGTCCACATGAACAGGTACATTTGCTACTGATAATTGAGTGAATGACTGCCACTCATGTATATCGAGCTAAATTTGGTTTTTATGCAATAAGGCGAAGCTGTTGATAAGACAATTCCACTGACAGTACCAAAGAGTAAATTGTCAGGATACAGTCCATATAGCAGACCACTCTTTTAATCACTAGACACAAATGAAAAAGAATATAACGTATACAGAAACACACATGACATGCATATATAAAGTTGGAGGTGGCAGATAGAGGTTTCAATACTTACAGTTAGTTCATCAACATCTATCAACAAGAACATCAGAGAAGGGTGCTTCTCTGAGAGTTCACAATAAAATGGTGCAAGCATTCTACAAGGCCCACACCATGTCGCACTGAAGTTTGCAATAACCTGATAAATCATTGGGCTTTAGACATTAGATAAATCAAGGGATTCATAAAAACAACAAATTCTCAAGTAAACATGCAAGGCTTATGAGTGAACTCAGGGCATGTAGTCTTTCCAGGAAAAGGCAAATTAAAGGAGAAAGGAATCCAAAAAGCAGCTACGGCCATCGTAGATATAGCTATTCACATATAGAATTTTCATGTGTGAGAACATATTAAAACGGATAGGGTTTTACTCCCAAGGGCATAGAAATTAAACGAAGGAGGTTTGAGAAATGATGGGAAATCCTCTAGCATTGTTACTACTGCCCTGTTACCCTGCCTGAGTAGAAAGTAATAAGAAGCTTACAATCTTGCCATCTCTCTTTGCTTCAGACAACTTCTGATCCCAATCCTCTTTAGAGGTAACCCGGTGCACATTTCCACCAACAAACTCAACAGCCTGTTCTGAATCAGATCCGTCAGACTTATCCTACAAGTAACACAGGTATCAAACAACTTTAACCAGGTAGAACTGATAACCCATGCAGGATTGCAGTAAGTGTTGTGACAAAAAAAAGTCGGTAAAGACTAAACCATCATCTTTGTTAGTTAAAAGAACACATCATTAACAAAACCATTGGATGGCTTTCTCGGACCGAACCCCATTCCCAAAGGCAAGACAGTCGAATCTTGAGGTAGGCATTAGACTCATCGGTAGTATGGTAAAATGTCTGTTTTCTTTTTTATAAATAAATGTTAAACAGAACTTTTACAATAAATAAATGATAGTTAGTCAACAAAGAGGCCTACAAAACCAGTTCACCTGAGAAACTATATAGCAAACACAACTATATATATTTAAAAAAACAATTATGGTCTATTATTAGTGTGAACAGTTTGCAACAAACACTACCAAAAAAGGAACAAAATCCTGTAGCTATATAAGAACATATAAACGGTAGGATCTGCATATTCTTCAGCTCAGAGTTCTTGCATTTTTAGCTTTTTTATTTAAAGCTGTCGAACAATTGTCATCATGACTTTTGTTGATAGAGGTCTAGGTTGTAGAGGAGAAGGGTAGTTCACACAGTGATGCTAAGAGCTGCGTATGGTGGTTAAGAAGCTAGGAAAGGTGCTTTTGGGTTTTTGACGGTATTTTGGCAAAGTTTGGGCATGTAAGTGTCTTTCACAATTCCTATAAGGCTTGAATGGGATGGCCATATTTGCTATCGATCCTCATCAATTTCATCATCTTCACAAAGAAATTTTTATATCCTCCCGCATCCTTTCTCCATTCACAACATTGCCAAACCCATCAGCACTAAATATGATTCACTCATCATATTTTTCTTTGCTTATCAACTCAACACCTATGTTTCATCGTAATTATTATGAATGGCCCTTTATCATCATCATTCAGCCCATTCCCACAATCACCAGAACCAACTCTATTCCCAAAATTGTCAAACCCATGAGCTCTAAAAATGCTTCCCTCATCAGATTTTTCTATGCTTATAAACTCAACACTCATGTTCCTTTTACCATCATCATCTAAGCCCATTTCCACTATCACCAAAACCGACTTCCCTTGCCATTGTTGACACACTCATTCCTTTCATATTCACCATTTCACCTTCTTGCTTCTCTTCACTTCCACCATCCCTTCTCAAACATATGAAGTTGGACAATTCCTTCTTTGTCAACATAGCGTTCATTCTCAGCTGTTTGAACTTGGCCACTTGTTGCTTGTACCAACAATAAGGTCAACAGAATTTACCCACATAATCAAATTCGAGTTTCCAAGTTATGCACACCTCATGGAAAGCAATTGGGCAGCCATTTTTGCTGCAGACCAAAACCTAGCCACTGCTGCTATTGCATTTAATACAATACTCTCCTTTTAACCAATCACCAACAATGCAGTCTCCAGCATGGTTTCCTCTTGCACATCTATCCACCATGTTGACAGAATCAAGAATTAAAACATTATCACCATCATCATCATCCTACTCACCAACACCATCACCCACCTTGTCCTCAACATCCGCATGGACATCACTTTCTTTGCTGTTGCTAACACACTTGCTCCTTTTAGATTTACTATTTCATCTTCCTCTTCCTGCGTCCTTTCTCCATTCCCAACACTGTCAAACCTCTAAGCTCTAAAAATGCTAAGGATGCAAGTGGAGGAAGATGAAATAGAACCTGGAAGGAGCAAGTGTATCAGCAATGATAAAAAAAAGTGAGTTTTGATGATTGTAGAAATGGGCTGAATGATGATGATGAGACTACTGATCGATGAAATACAACAGGGTGTTGAGTTTATAAGCAAAGAAAAATCTGATGAGGGAAGCATCACTAGAGATGATGGGCTTGACAATGTTGGGAATGGAGAAAGGGTACAGGAGGACTGACGGCAAATATGACCATCTAGTTCAAGTCTTGTAGGAAGTGTGGAAGACATTTAACTACCGAAAATCTGCCAAAAAAAACACCTCTCCTAGCTTTTGAATCAGCATATCGGGCTGTAAGCACCACAATGTAAACCACACTTCTCCACAACCCAGACCTGTATCAACAAATGTCATGCTGACAACCGTTCAACAGCTTTAAATAAATGCAAGAACTCTGAGAAGTTTAAATTGGGTGAAAAATGTTTCAGAACAAATTTGCATGTCCAATAATGGACGTAAAATATCAGCAAACTTTAATTTTGAAAAGTTTCAGAATATTTTTTGGTTTATTTAATTAAAGATTCATTGCATCTTGGCCAACATAATTCTCTCATCAGATATATAATTAAGTCATTAAAAACTCAAAAGACCAAAGGATTATACCCTGTTCTTGCGGCAGTACAGTTACTAAACCTATCAAAATGTTATTCACTAATAGACAAATAAATGCAGAAAACCCGAGAACAAGAACGATAACTATTAGGCGAGAAAACCAAAATTGCATGCTATAAAATAAACAAAATGTGCTAAGAGCACTTACCTTAGAGAAGCAATGTCCCATATTTGACAAATGCCAAAACGCCAACTGCAGCAATGTATCAGTACCCCTGAAAGTTGGGAAGACATCAAAGTCCAGACATTGCAGACTACGTCCATGGTAAAGAAACAATTTTAACTATCAATTTATACACAATAATCAATCTTAAACAAGTTAAAAGTAAATCCACACTACTTCCACACAGGCAATAAACTTCAAAAGGCATAATAGCTGTATTATTTCCTCATAAACAATACTTGGATAAAACCCTAAGGGTATGTATTTACATTTCTGAACAAGTTACAGGCCATCCTGTTTTTCAAACCCAAAATTATGGTATACAAAACCAAATCATGCTATTTGCTTTCTCAAATCCTTGCCAATAAAGCAAAAGAAAATCCTCCAAAAATGAAATTCTCATTCGATTGAACAAATAGTCAAAATGCAACAATAATTCCAACGACATTTAGACATAGCTTTTTCACTTGAATTATCAGAATTTTAATAAATACCAAGAAAGGAAACAGAAAAGTAAAAGAGTAATCTCAAAGTACTCTACAAATGGAAACAAAGAGAAAAGCAAGCTAGGAATGCAAGCTAAGAAGATTAATAGAACACCCGTCAACTACCAAAGTAGAACAAAGCGACGGCTAATTTACCTGTAAAGATTAAGGCTTGATTTTCCGATTAGATTGGTGACAATAAAAAGAATCCAATACTAGATTCGAAAATTAAAGTAACCTTGCGGTTTAAGGAATCTAATGAAGTAGAAATTAAATAAAGAATGAGTAAGCAGAAAATTTTGGGTATGAAAAGCTTCTGAAAAATCAATGAAGGAAACAGAGTAGTAGATTAGAAACCCAAAGTCTCAAACACAAACAGGAATAGAGTCAAGCAGGCTCAAGCTCTGAAGGACTGACCTGTTCTCTGACTGTTTAGATCCTTGCCTTTTGCATCTCAATTTACTGATATACCCCCATGTTTTTTGCTGTTGCCAACAGGTTGGTTGATCCAATATTTTGGATTTTTCTAATTTCTATTTTATATTTTATATTTTAGAATAACTTGATTAAAATATGCCACTAATTTCTAAAATATTTTTTTTACGACTAATCCTTTATTACAATTATCACAAGATTTAGTTATTTTTTTTATATAATTAGTATTTTTTTAATCAAAATTTACCAATTAAATGCATTCATACAAGCAAATTTGGAAGGAAAAAAAGTAATGGGTCAATAATTAAAAAAAATAAAAGATTTAATTTTTAACTTATTTTATTACATAAATGCAATTAATGTTGTGGAACAAGAAATTTTCTGTGCTGAAATCCAGTTGTTCCATTCAAGTCTATATAATTTAAAATTAATTAAAGAAATTCTTAAGCTTGAAGCTATATCAACAAGCCTATTATGAGGTTGTGGTTAAAGAATTACGATTCGTTTTACCCAAAGTTTGGCAACAGTTTTCAGTTGCCCTAAGGCTTGGGTTGTCCATTTATGGATATATCTATTTTATATAAACATGATGGTTTCTTACCTTAACTTGTGCATTTAAAGAGCCCATCGGTTCCTGCACTTTTCAAAAAAATTTGAAATTCAATCTCATACTTTTTATTTTTTAAATTTTGACCCTGTTAAATGTTTTTTATTAAACATATTGGTGTGAAATTTTGAAATAAAAAAAAAAATACCTAATAACCATGTAACTAAAAAAGTGATATTGTAATAAACTTGAATTTGATAAAAAAAAAATTTAACAATTTTAATATAGGGACTAAATTCCAAATGTTGGAAGAGCACAAGGACTGATGGCATATTTTTAACTGTTAAAAATTTTATCATCAAATCATAATCCTCCATTTATAATCATGAAAGTTTCTGGAAATGCTTCATCATATAACAAGCTATAAAAAGACAAGGAATGGAATGGCATTCTCTCTTACAACCATAGACCCACCTTTAATATAAGATGTCCACATAATTCAAATCCAAATCTAAGCACAATCACAAGTTCCTTCCCAAACCAAAATATTTGAAGGTTTTAACACATATATGGCATCGTAGAAAAGCCAATACGTATTACACACCAACCACCATCATCCCATGGCATACTTCTGGGTCCAGCCACGTGCTGTAGCTTCGTACTTTGCCCGATCAGTCTTATACATGTGTGCAATCTCCGGAACAAGTGGGTCATCAGGGTTTGGATCAGTCAACAACGAGCAGATCGAGAGCAGAACCTGGTTTTGCATTGGAGTTAAACTTTTCTTTTACCATGTTATCTTATTCTAAGACAAGCTCTAATGATATTTAAGACCAAAAATTACTTAAATTACCAAGCAGCAGCAGAATCCAATGCAAAGAAGGATAGTAACAATGACAATATAATGGTTCATCTTCTAAAGCGGCTAAAGTTGGTGCGTATTGCCAATGATATTTGATCAAGGTTGGTCTTTCTCTTCTGATATTAATCATTCAATTCCCAGAAAGAAAATTAAACTCGGGAAGTAACAGTAGTGATTGTTCGTGTGTTGGAAACACATACAAACTCGTAAAATGCAAGTCTAACTTATAACCAATAGAAAGTAAATTTACCCAAGGATATTGAAATCATTTAAAAGTGACACCAGAGAAACTTTTGTGCAGCCATAGTCAGCCAAAAACCGAGATTCTGCATGTGTATGAAATACCATAAGGTTAGCAGGAGTAAGGTCAAACCTTGGAAATGGTTAGGGCTGGACTCCACTGTTCTTTTAGGATATCAAGACAAATGCTCCCATTGCTATTTATGTTTGGATGGAAAACCTTGGTCCTAAATGCAACCTAAACATGATGGCAGCATTATCCATGAAAAGTGTACGTACCACTCAAACAACATTTCACGCACACAGAAAAGGGATAATAAAACGATCCAGGTGAAGCAAACAACCTTAGGGGGCTTGAAAGGATAATCTGGAGGAAAATGAATACTAACTAAAAATACGCCTCCCGCATAAGGGCTATCGGAAGGGCCCATGATTGTTGCTTGCCAATGAAACATGTCTTCAGCTACAGGACCTATCACAAAAAAACGTGCAAGCATCCCGAGGTTAGTGACATAATAGAGCATCACATGACAAAGTTAGGTCTAAAGAATGTGACTTGAAAATTTTGTAGACTAAAAACTTAGGGACTTCGGACCATGCTACTTTGTTGAGGGTCACTAGCCCAAGCCGTACCCGGGCTCCCTCAAGGACTTCTATATAGTAGAGGTCTTGAGTTCGAGCCTTGCCATTAGCTTGCTTTTCGGCAACCATGGCACCATGTGCTCGCTCTTCAGTAACTATGGCTCCTGCCTATTCAGGCATCCCGAGACGCGCACCTCCTTTGTGAACACATCAGCGCTCTCGACAGAGAGACAAAACCTCGACATGTTGAGGGTCCGACCCTCAGCATCCATGGTTAAGGAATTTCAGCGATAAGCACTGGGGATGGACAAAAGCAAGCTTGCTTGAGCACAGGTTATAAGTATACAGCCAAATACATATAATCCTAAATGGAATTCAATACATTCATGGGTATATAAATGACACGTATTGTACATGAAACCAGAGAAAAGAAAAATAGACAAAGTGGTATAAATGAAGTTATTATCAGGAGGGGCATAAAATTTATGTATGTCCAGAAAAAGAAAAGGGACCTGCACTGCAAGAAGTGGGTGGATCCTTTTGCAAATCCTTGAGTTCCTTCAAAATCCGCTTCGAGGCCATGACGCTTTGAACAGACCACAAGAATCCTAAGAGGACAGGAAGGAACCTGAAGACAAACTCAAAAAAAAACCATCACATGAAGAACAATATATAGCAACCACAGTGAAAGCAAAGCTTGAAGAAGAAAGTTGTGAAAAAAAAAAAAAGAAAATATACCAAAAGCAGAAGAGAAAAATTAGGGATTAGATATGAGACGGGAAAGTTTGAAACTTCGAAGCAGATTCTCCTTTTTTATCTCTCTCTCTCTCTTCCTCCTTCCTTCTTTGGCACTCAACGAGCGCGTCGTCTCCACCGGCAACCCCTTGATTTTGCACTCAAAACAGAGGGAGAGAAATAACAGTTTTTTATATAAAACAAGAGAAATCTTATCACAAGCAAACTTTATATTTAAAATACAAATATTGGATAATTAATCAGTATAATTTAAAATTAATTAATAAATAGAAAAACTTAAATTGTGAGGAAATAAATTTAAATAATAAATACGTCATATTAAAAAAATATTAAATATATTATAACTATACATTATGTTATTATTAATTAGTATTGAGTTGACTTTTGACACCAATTCAATTAATAATATTATGAATATATATACAATTTATTAAAGTAATAAATTATTATAATATAATTAAAATGTAAATATCATAATATAATAAAACTTTACTTCAATTATAAAATTAATGTTTTATTGACATGAATAACAGAGGTTTAAATCTCACCATATACAATTTTTTACTAAAGTATCTTCCAATAATATAATTAATTTTAATAACAAAATAACATTTTCGTAATTTCACTAATTACGTTGGTGCTCAATTGATTCGTAACACCAACTCAAATTAGAACTTAAATAATGGTATAGATATATAATTGATAGAGGTAATAAATGTATATAATAAAACTAAAATCTATTTCAGAATCAAAATAAAGCTTTGGTTGAGTGGTAAAATACAGCTTTATTAATGTAATTAGCGTTGGTTAAATACAAAGACTAAAATATTTTAAAATAATATAATTTATTTTAAATACTAAAGGACATCAAAATAATTTTCTTAATTGAGAATATGCTCAATTAACCAGTAACATCAAATTAGGGATCTAAATTATGCCAAAAAAAATCTAGAGATTTAAATAATAGTATAAATATATAATTTATGATGCTAATAAAGTGTGCATAATTGGGATGGAAAACCCTCTGAGTATTGAAGTTTCTTCTTCTCAGCGGATAGTTGGAGCTGGTAATGGTTTCCGGATGGATGTTGATCGTAACACTAAAAAAGTTCGATTCAAAGGTGATTCCACTGAGGAAAGCTCTGATGTGATGGTTGAATCTAGTTCTAATCCCACGATCACTTGGAAAGATAAACTCTTGGGGTTTAATCCTGGAGATCTGAATAAAAAGGGCCAGGTTGATTCGGGTGTGAGTGTCTTTAAAGATCTTGAGATATTGGAAGGCGACATTCACAAATCTATAGTAAACGGAATTCCTGCTATAGATTTTTCGGAGAGGATCCAACCAATTTTATTCAAGGAAATGGAACTTACTATTGTTCTAAAATTGCTCGGAAAGAACATTGGATATGGGGCTCTTCACAGTCGTATCAGTAGCCTTTGAAATCCCTCCAAGGACTTCTACCTCATGGATATTGAGAATGGTTATTTTTTGGCTAAGTTCCAGTCGACTGATGATTACGCTAAGGTTTTGTCTCAAGGGCCCTGGTTGATTTATGGACAATACTTAACTGTCCAGCCTTGGACAAATGATTTTACACCCTCACAACCGTACCCAAGCATGGTTTTAGCTTGGATAAGACTGCCGGGTTTCCCTGGGTTTCTTTACAAAAAAGAATTCTCGAAGAAATAGGAGGGATGATCGGCAAAGTTGTTCGAATGGATTTCAACACAGATACCAGAACTAGGGACAGATTTGCTCGTATGTCTGTTTATATTAATCTTGATAAGCCTCTAATTGCTCAAGTAAGTGTTAACGGTCTATACCAAAAGGTAGAATATGAAGCTTTACCTACTATCTGTTTTACCTGTGGGAAGTATGGTCATACTAAAGAATTGTGCGTTTTGACACAACCGGAAACCTCGTTGGGGAAGGAAAAAACAGATGCTAATCCCGCCAAGGCTGTGAGCAGAGAAGAAGGCATCGTTTACGGGCCTTAGATGGTTGTTGAGAAAAAAATAGGCGCAATTCCAGGAGCAATAACACCATTAAAACGAGTTTTCGGGGAAGGGGTGAATCGGGCTCATGATTTGATACCCTTGCAAATTTGGAAACTTTGATTGTGGCTGATGATTTTAGCAAGACAAATGAGGATCTGACTGTTGAGTTAAGAAATACATTGAAGGCTGGAAAATTTATTGAGGTTTTGAAAAGCAAAAATAAGGGAAAATCAGCTTCTAGAAGTGTCGAACAGCTGGATAGTGTTAAAGAGAAATTTAGACCCATGGCACCTAAGATGGACAGGCTAGTTGTGGATAAAGAAGCAGGCCACGTACCTGCTATGATGGGTGAGGAAGCAGGCCATACAATTGCTGTTATGAGTGAGCAAATGGGCCACGTTGCTGCTGTTGTTTGTGAACAAATGGAACCTGTATCTGCTGCTATCAAGATTAATGGCATGGTCGGCCTATCAGGAGCTAAACCAATTTTGAACTCTTCCTTTGATGGACCAAGTCAGGCTAATGACGTGGTGTTCCCAAGCTGTGAACCTACTTTCCAAACCAAAGACGCAGGAGGTTCTTCTAATTTAGAAAGTGATTTTGTTTTTAATAAATTAAATGACGCAAGGTGTTCCGATCTCATACCAAATTGTTCTAATTCAACATCCATGAATATTTCTTGTTTTAATCCTATTTTTGTTGGACAGGAGGTGAACAAGGGAGATGCCTTAATTTTGCATGGTCACGTGGATCCGTTAATGTCAGAGCTGGTTGATATTCAGGTTACTGATGCTTCTGGTGGTTTAAATTCACAAAGGCACACTGTTGTTTCCTTTAATGAGAAAGGTTCAGTTGGAGGTATTCAAATTAGAAAGAATAATGAGTCTAATAATGGTAATAAGACTCGACCCTTAGGGAAACCGATAGGAAATAAAGATGGAAGCTTCAGAACTACTAAAAAGATTAATAAAATTATGCATGGGAAAGGGATTAATTTTAAATCTAAAATTTTTTCTAAAATTCATTTAAGTGATTCTATATCTAGGTTGGCTCAGATAGTTTCCATAATGCAAGGCGTAGATTCGGAAGTCTTGGGCTCAAACTTTGGTAGAAATGTTAAAGAATGATCTCCCAGGTTTTGTTTATTTAGTATTTTTTGTTTGTTAATGGTATATTTTTTCTTGTTTTCTTCTATGAATAGCAATTTATCATTTTTTTCTTAGAATTGTCAAGGTTGTGCGAGTAGTAAATTTATACGTGCCTTTCGTGAGTATAATCTTGAGCATAATCCTGATATTGTATGTCTTTTGGAGCCGAGGGTTAGTGGTACAAGAGCTAATGTTATTATTAATAAATTGGGTTTTGATTTTTCTCATCGCATTAAGTCTAATGGTTTTTCAGGTGGCATATGGGTTGGATGTAAGGATAATATTTGTGTTAATGTTATTCATAATCAACCCTAATTTATGCTTCTTAGTGTACGGGGTAATTTTTCTTTTAAATATTTTTTTTTTATTTTTGTTGTGTATAGTAACCCTGACAGGTCTAAGAGAAAGACTTTTTGGAGTGATTTAGTGGAAGTCTTACCTCCGGACCCTTTACCTTGGCTCATTTTGAGGGACTTTAATGCTATCCTACCTCCGGACCCTTTACCTTGGCTCATTTTGAGGGACTTTAATGCTATCCTTTCTCCTAAGGATAAGAAAAGTGATTGCTCCACTAGTAAGCGATGTAAGCTTTTTGGTAATTTTGTTGACTCTTGTAACTTGCAGGATCTTAGGTTCATAGGATCGGCTTTTACTTGGCAAAGAGGTAATACCCATGTACAGCTTGATAGGGCTTTAGCGAATGATTATTGGGTTTCAGCCTTCCCTCATACATTAGTATATCATCTCTCGCATATTAAATCAGATCATAGACCAATTTTCATTTCTACTAATCCTGATATTAGTTTTCTGAGAGGGAGACCTTTTCGTTTTCTCGTAGGGTGGACAAGACATGCTAATTTTAAAGATTTGGTCTATTTTAAATGGAGGTTTTCAGGTAATATGGCTGAGTCATTATCTGATTTTACCTCACATGTTAAAAATTAGAATAGGTCCGTTTATGGTTTTATTGCCAAGCGAAAGAGAAAGCTTATGAGATTGCTTGGGAATATTCAAAAGGCTATGGATAGGTCTTTCTCCAATAGGCTTGCTGACTTGAAATTGGAGGTTCGTGATGAGTTGGAAGATGTGCTTAATTATGAGAAGCTTCTATGGAGACAAAAGGCTAGATGTGATTGGCTGCAGTTCAGGGACCGTAACACCAAGTACTTTCATAGTCGCACTATGCAAAGGAGGAAAATTAATCGCATTTTGGTTTTACGCACAAGTAGTGGAGAATAAAGTTCGATCAGAGTGTTCTCAAGGATGAAGCAGTCTAATTTTTGAGAATTTGTATGGAGAAAGTCCTTCTTCTAAGAGTGCTCTTCCTTTGGATTTTTTTCCACGTCTCAAGGAGGAGGACATAGACTTTCTCAAAAAGCCGATTTTGAATGAAGAGATTAAAAATGCCCTCTTTGATATGGCTCATTTGAAGGCTCTAGGAAATGATGGGTATCATGCACATTTCTTTCAAAGCCAGTGGGATTTAGTAAGCGAGGCGATATGCGAGTGAGTTCAGGGCATTTTTAATGGTAATAAGATTGAGGAGGATCTTAATAATACGCTACTTGTGCTAATTCTTAAGAAGGAATTTTCGAAGGACTTCAGTCAATTTCGCCCAATCAGTCTCTGCTCGGTTATGTATAAATTAGTGATGAAGGTTATAGCTAATAGATTTAAAGTGGTGTTCCCGAATTATATCTCTCTTGAGCAAGCTAGGTTTATTACGGGTCGCAACATTTCTGATAATGTCATTATTGCACAAGAAGTCATTCACTCGATACGTAGCAGAAAAGTTGGCAGAAATTGGATGGCCATTAAGTTGGATTTGGAGAAAGCTTATGACAGGATTAGCTGGGATTTTATTGAGGTGACCCTTATTACTGCTGGGATTCCCTAATTCCTTAGGAAGGTAATTATGGATGCCATCGCATCATCGACTATGCAGATTTTATGGAATGGAGTTCCGTCCCAGTCCTTTAAGCCTTTACGGGGGATCAGGCAGGGTTATCCCTTATCGTTGTATCTCTTCGTTCTTTGCATGGAATGGTTAGGTCACATCATTCATTTGAGATTACTTCTGGTAAGTGGCATCCGATTCGGCTCTTTAGATCAGGTCCTCTTTTATCTCACCTTTTTTTTGCTGATGACCTGGTTATTTTTGCCAAAGCAGAGATGAATCAAGCTTTTTTATTAAAGGATATTATTAAAAGGTTTTGTGGCTGTTCTGGGCATAAGGTCAGTGATCAAAAGAGTAACATGTATTTTTCTAAAGGTGTCGAAGCTAACCTATATGATTAGATTAGCCATTTCTTTGGTTTTTAAAAGGTCTCTAACTTGGGGAGGTATTTGGGAGTGCCTCTTCTCCATGATCGTGTTACTAAAATTACGTTGAATTTTGTTGTTGATAAAGTGAGGTGTAAACTTCAAAATTAGGAGGCCAGGAAACTCTCTTTTGCGGGGCGTGTCACGCTTGCTCAATCAGTCCTTCTCACTATTCCTAATTACTTCATGCAATCCTTGTTTGTTCCAAAAGGGGTGTGTGACGAGATTGGGAAGATTGTTGGACAGTTCATTTAGAGAGGCTCTACGGGAAATCCTAGAACTGCTTTGGTTGGTTGGAAGTTTTTATGCCAACCTAAATCATGTGGGGGGCTTAGGTTTCGCCATTTTCATGACCAAAATTATTCATTCCTTATGAAAATTAGTTTTAATCTAGTCTCTCGAAAAGATGCTCTATGGGTTCGGGTTCTCCGTTCGAAATAGGGTTGGAAGAATCAGCTTCCTGATTCCATTCACAGAAGTAATTGTTCCCATCTTTGGCATTCCCTTTTCAAGGTTTGGCTGCTCCTTTGTGGAAATCTCTTATGGTCTATTGGTGATGGTTCTTCTATCCGTGGTGGAAAGATGTCTCGATTCCTGATGTTGGCCCTCTTTTGCACTATGTTTCGGATCATTCTAGTCTTAATTTGGAGTGTTCTTTGAGGGATTAGGTGCTTCTTGATGGTACTTGGAATTTCGATTTACTCCGTTCATGGCTTCCTGACGACATGATTATAGGTATTATAAGTATTCCTCCTCCTCATCCCGAAAGAGGAACTGATAGGATTATTTGGGCTCGATCTGGTTCAGAATCCTTCTCTGTTCTAGTGCATATTGGGCCTTAAACGAAAATTCTTGGTGTCACTCTAATGATATTTGGAAGTCTGTCTGGAAATACCAAGGTCCTTAGAGAGTTCGTCTCTTCTTATGGCTTGTAGCCAAACAGAGGATTCTTACTAACGCTAAACAGTTTAGGAGAGAATTTGGTCAAAGCAGCGCGTGTCCTCTGTGTGGATATGATACCGAGGACATTCTGTATGTTCTCCGTGATTGTTCGATGGCTAAAGAAGCGTGGCTGCTCATTGTTCCCATAGAGAAGCATTCCAGGTTTTTTTTACCCTTTTCAAATTTGGTTTTCCACTAACATTTATTGTTTTGATAAGATGCAGGATAAGGGTATTATCTGGTCATGTCTTTTTGGGATTATTACTTGGAGAATTTGGAAGAACATGAACTTTTTCTCTTTCAAAACATCAATTGGACTGCTTATGAGATCATCAGATCCTCTCTCAGTTGGGCTCAAAATTTTGAATCGGTTCGAGTTGTAGACAAATTTATTGCAAACAATTCTGATTTTCGACATCATTTGGCTGATAATTGGGTTTATTTATTTACCGATGGAGCAGTCGCTAGAGACTTTGGCAATGCCGCAGTGGGAGGCGTGTTTAGAGATCAGAGTGGCAATTGGATTCTGGGGTTTACTCGTTTTCTGGGCAGATGTTCACCCCTGGAGGCAGAACTTTAGGGCATCATTAATGGAATTCTTATTGCTTTAAGTAATGGTTACAAAAAAGTCCAGATTCACTCTGATAATATTGAAGTGGTCAAGGATTTGTCTATGGAAGATACAGTGGATTCAAGCACTACTCTATTTAGAAGAGTCAAAAGACTTCTATGTTCTGAAGGTCAGTGGGAAATCAATTATGTTAACAGGGAGTGTAATTTAATTGCTGATCAGCTGGCAAAGTTTAGTCTCTCTTGGAAGTCTCCTCTTCAGATTTTTGAAACCCCTCCAGAATTAGTGGTTAAGCTCATTGAGCAAGACAATGTTTTTAGTAACTCTTAGGAAGTTTTAAAGTTGTTATTCTTTTTATTTTTCACCAAAAAAATAAAGTGTGCATAACAAAAATAAAATGTATAAAACTATTAAAATAAAGCTTTGATTGAATAGTAATTTTAGATTTTATTAATGGAATTGACATGAATTTGAATATCATCATATGCTTATTATTATATTTTAAAATAAATGATTAAAATACCCTTAAATAATATAACTTATTTTAAATATGAAAAAAATATCAAGTAATTTCGTTAATCAAATTAGTTTTTAATTAATTTGTGACATCAATTATTTTTATTAAATTTTTAAATAAAAAATTAAATTACCCTTAAATAATATAATTTTTTTTAATTAAATTCGTTTGAGTTAGACATGAAGTAGAGTAATGAGTTAATCTCAGCTTCAAACTCAATAACCTTTTTGGGACAATGATTGAGCGATTTAAAATTATTTATTAATTAACTAGTTATTGTCTATTTTATATTTATATAATAATGACTAAGTTAATCTTCTTTTTAGATGGAACACAGAGATAATTAAAAATAATATTTTATATAATAAAAAACCATTTTTAGTTTCTTCTTATGTGTATTTTAGCACTTCAGAAATGAAAGCATATTTAGGTATTAATTTAATCATAATAGGCATATAACAAATATAAATAAAACTAGTTTTTTATACGATAAAATTTTATTTAAAATAATTTTATATATTGCATATTTTATATATGTTAAAAGATATATTATAATTTTAAAAAAATTGAAGTCTATTAAAGAAAAAAATATAAACAATTTTAAGAAAAATATAATGTATTTAAACAATTTTATTTTAAGTAGATATTATCAAATTTATTTTAATTTTGATCTCTAGAGTTATACATTGGATAATTTTCTAAGTGTAGAAGTCGAAAGGTGTAAATTAAAGAATTTTTATCTAACAAATTAATAAAAATATTTTATTTTTAAGAAATATCAATTAAAAATGAGACTCATATCGTACTTATTGTCAAAATACTTAGTGTTAATCATAGAAAGTGTCACTTTCCACATAAAAAAAACATTCATAAATGTGTCTATACCTTATATATAATATATTAGTCTACATACCTTTTGTATTATATGAATTGATTGTATTTATTAATTAAAATATATTAAATTATTTTTATAAATTGTACGTATAATACGATAAAAAATGCAATTTAAAAAAAAAAATCAATCAACCGGTATTACAACATGGCTGAGCATTAAAGATATCCATTAGAAAAGAAAAGAAAAGAGAAGAATTTTAGCATGTAAATCATTTATTAGATTAAATGATAAATATAAAATTTTTAATTATATTATTGTAAACAAATTTAATTTATATAAACAAAATTTTATTGTTAAAAATTTAATTAATTTAAACAAAATTGATATACAATAAATGGGACCCATATTGCAATTAAAGTCAATTTGTTAATATGTGAATCAATTAATAGCTACACAATAAGAGAATTAAAAAAATAAATTTATTAATTTATTCAATGAATGGAACCATACAATTTAGGGTAAAAAATAATAAACACTCGTAGTAGATAGTGAATGACAAGTTCTATCAACACAACAATGCCCCAGCATCAATAAAACATCATAACACGTTGCCAATTGGCTTGTCACAACTCAAGTATGACATATCTCGAGTGATTGCAAGCACTTAATACGATAAGGAAATCAACTTCGAATGGTCAAAAGCAACAAGCAAAAATCAACAAAAGAGTCTAGCATTTACCAAACTAGAGAGAACAACAACAAAACCATCCCTAAAATCACTTGTAAAATTACGGTTACATGCATAAGTAAGACTAAAAAACGTGCTACAAAAACAGACAAAAATTTCTAAAACTGAAAACTTATTAAATAATTGGAAAACAAACCAAAAAAATATAAAACTTAAGACAACATGGATCCAAATCGACTCGTGAAGTCATTCGTTATTCTAAAATACTCTCAAATTAGAAATAGATTAAAAAGCTGACGAATAGTTACCCACTTTCCAAAAAAAACTATTAGTGGCCGGTGGAATTTTAACGAATAGCAGGTGTTGTCATCTGTCCATCACAACTAGTGAAGACAACAAAGATACCTATAAAATATATCTGTAAATTGAAAACAAAGAAAATATGTGAAATGAATAAAAAGAAGAAAGAAAGAAAGAAAGAATTAGTGAGAGAGAGATAAAAGCGGGAAATAACTAATCTAGAGGATGGCACGAAATTACTTTAATTATATATATATATATATATATATTAGATAACTTGAGTGATAGAGCAACCGCAACCTATACATATATGCTAGTGGTGGTAGTTTATTAATAATTTCAATCAAGATATTTATATGTATATGTACTTAATAATAAGTTGGGAGAAAGGGAAATCAAAAAATAAAAATAAAAAAATAAAAGCAATTGAAGAATAGGTATAGAGGTCAATACTTAATACACATCTTGTCAATCATTCTCAGCTAATCCTAAAATAATCACATCACATGTATAATGGACGGAGGCCTTGCAAATCACTATAACTAAGCAACTTCTTGATCTGATGAAGGCCGGTTCTCAGACTCAGATGGTCGGATTTCTTCAATCGTCCTGGTTACTTCCTCCATGCTAGGCCTCACGTCCTGCAACCTTGCCACACATGCCATTGCTATCTGAAGCATCTGCACCAGCTCTTCTTCAATGTCGTTGTATTTCATCAGCTCTATATCGAACACTTCGGCAGTCCATTCCTCTCTCACAACTGACTGAACCCACCTCGGGAGGTCCACCACATCCTCATGCCCTGATGGTTGGACTACTGCTGCTTTGCCTGTCAGCATCTCTAGGAGAAGCACACCGAAACTATAGACATCACTCTTTTGTGTAAACTTTCGAGTTTCCATCGCCTCGGGAGCTCGGTATCCTACCGTTCTAGAAGGAACGGTTGGGGAACTCATTAGAGAAGTCAATCCGAAATCAGAAATGCAGCCATGTAAGTCTTGAGTGAGGAGGACGTTGGAGGACTTGATGTTGCCATGGACGAATTTTCCACCTCCAGAAGCATGGAGATGGGTGACGCCTTTTGCTGCTCCCAAGCATATTTTTAACCTTGTATCCCAGTCTGGTAAGGGACGTCCACTTTCCCTGCTTCCTGCAATGAAGTTTCAAACATATCTAAATTTAGCTTTGTTCATCAAATTAACATGATTGTAATGTGATGTATGGTTCAGATAAATGTACCATGCAATAATGAGGAAAAGCTGCCAGCTGGTATGTAGTCATAGACCAGCAGCTTCTCGTCCTTGGAATAGTAATAAGCACGGAGAGGTACAAGATTTGGGTGGTGACCAAGCCTTCCCACATTTTCCATTTGTAGTTCAAATTCTCTTTTCCCTGCAACAACTTCTTTCAATCTCTTTACAACCATTGTTGTTCCTTCTTCCAAGATGGCCTTATAGGTTGTACCATAGCTTCCTTTTCCAAGCACTTCAGCAGAAGCTCTCAACAAATCCTCTAGATCGAAATTATACGAGCAACCTTCAAAGAAAACCAACTTGTTCTTCTCTGCCTCTTGCACCCCACTGCCGAAATCTTCCTTCGGTTTTTCGGTCCTTCCACCATTAGCTTTTGATGTAAAGCTGCCTTGAAAGTTCTTTCTAGTTAAGCACCACAGCACTAGGAACAGAAACAAGAATAAAACTAGTGCTGAACCCCCAACTGATATGGCAATTATAGCACCTGTACTTAGTTTCTTATGAGAGTTCCCTGGTTTTGCTGATGGAGGTAAGTGAGTAGGGGAAGGAGAAGGTGAAGAAGGGTTGATTGTAAGACACTGATTCAATGGAGGCCCACATATATGGTTTCCTACAAAAGAAGAAGCAGGGAAATTGTGGAGGGAAGATGGTATGGATCCATTTAAATTGTTGTAGCTCAAATTCAAAAGCTTAAGCCTTGGAAGGTTGAAATTGGGGATCTGTCCTGTAAGGGAGTTATTTTGAAGCTCTAAACCAGTGAGGTTGGTCAAGTTTTGAACTGTGGCTGGAATGGTGCCTGTCAAGGAGTTGAAGGAGAGATCAAGGAAATTCAAATGGGGAGGGAGAGATGGAGGAATGTGACCTGAAAAGTTGTTGTGCTGAAGGTATACGTAACGAAGAGAAGGAAGAGAGAGTAAATCCGTTGGAAGGTTACCGCTAAGACTATTCAACCGGAGGCTGAGGATCATGAGAGCATCCAACTTTCCAAGTGTATTGGCTGGAATTGGACCATGTAGTCCAACACCAGGAAGATGGAGACCCATCACACGGGATTGATCCTTGGTGCAGTTGATGCCAACCCACGAAGTGCATACCGGAGTAGCAGAGCTCCAGTTAAGTTTCCGACCATGAGGAACCCTGGCAGAAAATCGCAGGAGGGCTTGCTTATCTGAGTCTAAGTCGGCAACGTTTACTGAAAGGAAACACAGAAACAGGAAGGCAAATGTAACAAAATAGGAAGGCAGCTTCATCTCATCAGTCTTCATTCATTCCCCTGGCAAACCAATGTGAAATTTAGAACATGTACTTTTGTTAATAATGGCAGAAATGAAAGAAGTTGTGTTATGTAACACATGCAGTATTGGTGTGACACAAAGAAGTAAATACATGATCATGACATGTAAATCCAATACCTAACAAAATTTTCATCATGCATTTAGTTAAAACATCAATTTAGCCTAAAGCTTTCTCTTGCTCTTTCGCTTTCCTTTTGTTTTTCTTCTCTTTTCTTAACAGTAACAGTGGCTTTTTTTTCCATGACGGACAAAAGATTTAAATTTTCAGAGAGAAATATAATTATGGGAAGGGCTAAACTTGAACTCTAGGAATTAGCAAGATTACAAGAATGATCACCTTTTTCCATACAGAAAACAATCGTATTGAGGCATCAATGAGTCACTAAACAGGGAGATGAGCAGAGAGAGTAATATATCTTAGGGAGATTAAAAAAGAAAAAAATTTGTAAGCATAACGTTATGTAAAGTGAAGTCGTCACCAAAAAGGGTTCAAAAGCATAGTCCTTTTTTCAGTAAAGCGAAAGCAATGAATTGTAAAGCTAGCAAGCAAAGAAGCGATACAAAATCGTAAAACCATGGCATTTTCAAATTTTAAAATGTATATATATCCATCATAGTGAAAACCAGTCAATACTTACATCACAGGGAAAAGAAATAATAAGAACAATTGAACAAATATATGTTTACCAAAATAAATTAAAATTAAACAATACAAGACAACATTGGTTAGTCAAAGTCCTCTTTTTCAGCTCAAAATAGGCAAAAAAGAACCCAATGTCAAAGCTATTTACTTTGAATTAATCAGAGGTTATTGAGTGAAGGTTTTTAAGTAGGTGAAGAGGAGAGGACGGCAGTTTATCATAAGCGGTTTTGCTGCCTTTTTATGACCTTTAACTACAATTAGTCTTTCAATGAAATGCTAATTCCATTCCTTGATTCCAAGGAGTGGTAGTATTGTAGACAAAGGACTCGAATTTTTTTAATAAAAAAATTATAATCTTTTATTGTTCATTCTTTTCAGAAGGAAAACGCAGAAAACTTGAAGTTGAAGAACATAGTGCCGAACCAACTATAGAATGGAACATATCGGAAACTGTCAAGAAAAAACAGAGCAAAGCTAAAGAATGGAAGATAAAAGAAGATCCACTTCCAGAAGTTGGTGAATTCAAGGAACAAAAGACATGGAATTGCAGCAAATACAAATGCTATAAGAATATAATGAATGGGAAAGAGAATAAGAAGAGAGAGGTGAAAGAAACAAACCTTTAGCAATGGGGGAAAGGGTAGGAAGCTGAGAGAAGAAGGGATGAGGGCGGAGGGGGTTGAGAAGAGAAGAAGGAGGAGGTAAAATGGCAAATCTTGGATTCCTTTTAACGGCATTTCGTCACCAATACGCTTAACTAAAGAAGAAAAGAAACCAAAGCTATGTAAGTAAAAGTAGTTAAGTTGTCATGTTTTATGATATGGGATATAATAGAGGAGCCGACAGGTGAGGCTTGTCCGTTAAGCTAACGTGGTTCTTAAATCTCCGAATTGCAGATCTCCAAGATTCATATCTACGTCCCGTTGCTGCCTGCAGTCGTCTTGATCTTAGATTCCCAAGCAGGCACCCACACTCAGTGGACTAACAAAAACAAAAAGGCAAAGCAAGATGAATATGAGCTGAAGTGACGCAGAATCTTATTCAGGGAAGCACAATAAAGGATGGTTGTTCTCAAAGTTTAATTAATTATTATTATCACGAAAGCAAAAGGATTAGCGTCCATTTAATTCATAATAAGAAAAACTGACTGAGAATATGATACCCTATCTCGCTCATTACTATTAATTGAAGCACAAGAAGTGATGAGCTAGTGTCAATGTTTTATATGGATCAAAAATAAAAAAGAAAAATTATATTATTTCTTGTAATTATTAATTAAAGGGGTAATATAATTTGGAATAATATTTGATGCAATATTAATACATAAGTCAATAAATAATAACAAAAATATTAATAAATATTAATAATTTTATTTAAATATAATTAAACATTAATCATAACTATTATATATAAATATTAATAACTTTTGGATTTAAGATCTTGAGTTTAAGGGTCCAAGGCTTTGAGTCATGAGTTTTAAGATTTTATCATTTATTTATAATTAATTATTATTTAATTATATCAAATAAAGTTATTAGTATTTATTCATAAGCCCACTACTATTTTTTGTTTTATTTAATGATGAGGTGTCATGTTATTATCATCAAATATTCTCTCATATAATTTTTTACCTTTGAACTTGGCAACTAGGTTCAATTTGATAATTATACTTTTTTTATCCACTTTGGTATCTAAACTCAGCAACTAGATTCATGTTGGTTCCTTAACTTGAAAAGAATATAAAAGTTTGATGATGTAACATTCTAAAATTGTGACATATCTTTACATGAAAATTTTTAAAAAATTATATAAATTTTTAGGCGGTGACATTGTACAATCTTACATTCTCACATATAGTGTTCTAATAATCGAACCAATGGTTGCAACGATTAGACCACTGGTTCCCAATTCAATCGCTTGATCCATTCAGCTTATAAACCATCAATAATTAAATAAATAATTAACAATTATAAAAAATATAAAAAAAATATTAAACCAATTCAACTATTAGTTTTGTCTTAATTTTTTTTTATTTTTACTAGTTTCGAGTAGTTTTCGATTCAGTATTCAAGCCTTTTGTTTGGGCCAATATATCAGTCAATTCTCAATCTTATTAGTCTGACCAACAAATCCAATCATGTTTCAAAAACACTGATCACATCATCAAATCTTGACAGAATCTAAATTCAGGGATCAAAATGAATTTAATTGCCAAATTTAATACCAAAATAAAGTACAACTACCAAAGTAAATCTAATTGTCGAATTTAAAAGCAAAAATTTATATTATCCCTTTTAAGAGAATAAAGGTTTTGGTTGCTTATTATCATATTTTAAAGTTGATGACTTAACCACAGGGACTAGATGATATGGCAAGGATATCTCCTACTCAAGGGCAAAACTAAGAAGGGGTTGGCAAGGGCCTCAACCCCCCTAAAATGAAAAATTATCCATTTAGGCCTTTTAAAATTTTTAAAATTTTAAATTAATAAAGGTAAATTTGCATTTTGGTCCCCTTAAAAATATAAAATTTGATTTAATCTTTTAAAAATTATAAAGATATAGGCTATTAAAATGATGAAATTACATTTTTACTATCGCAAAAATTGCAATTTATATAACATCCCTCGTCTATCTCTGTCATCAGATTAGGGTTACGGGATGCTATGACAAATAAACAATTAATAATATGCAATTTCAATCCAAAAATTCAATTTAATCATTCATTAATAGATAAACATTCAATAGTCATACTATTCATATAAAACAATACTTAAATCGAGGTTTTGAAACTTTAAAATCAATTTGGAAATAAGTAGGGACTAATTCAAAACAAAACAGAAAAATAAGGTAAAAACATAAAATAAGAGTCACACGGCCGTGTGTGCTATGGGACATGGTCGTGTTGTTCAACCGTGTGTAAGGACTAAAATAGTGTGGAAGGAGACACATGGTCGTGTCTTCCAACCGTGCAACTAACTGTAGAAGTGTGTGCAAAATGAAAAAAAATTACACATATCACACAGTCATGCCAAGAACCCGTGTATGGAACATGGCCGTGTGTCAAGCCATGTGACCTGAAATGTATCTTCAATAGCAAGTCAAACATTTCATGCTTACTTAAGCTACAAGCATGCCATTTACCCATCATTTAACTTGTTCAAATTACACCAAAAACATATCAAAACATGTCATTTGCCTAGTTTTAACCAATATGCCATAAGGCATCATCACAAACAACAATCCCAACTAACATCCAAAGTTATTTCCTAATCAATTCAAGCTTGCCTAATAATGTTGTACAAAGTGTCAAAGGCACCAATTCATGCACATCCAATATCTTGTAGTGGCAAAGAAAGTGATGATCACTATGACACACCGCTAGTGACCATCAATGTAACACCCTTAACCCGTATCCATCACCAAAATAGGGTTACGAAGTATTGCAGGACTTATCACAAAATTTATCAAACATTTCTTATTCATTTCACATTTCAATCAATAAATATTTAAACATATTGATAAAGTCCTTATTACAAGCCTACGAGGCCCCAAAACATGCATTAGGAGTTGTTCGAGACCAAACGATAACTCAGGAAACTTTTAGAAAAACTTTGGAAAATTTTCAATTGTAGGGGACACACACCCGTGCGGCCAGGCCATGTGTCTCACACAGCCACAAGACACGCCCGTGTTACAAGCCGTGTGGACATTCGAAATGGGATCACATGGTCGTGTCCCAAACCATGTCCTATTCTGTGTAACTCACTGACGTGTGTCACACGGTCAACCACACGCCCGTGTGACCAGCCCATGTAACTCACTGACTTGTTTTCATTGAATGCTACAGGAGACACACGGCCGTGTCACCTGACCGTGTAGACGAAATTAGGCTAAGATACAAGCCACATTTCTTACCCAATCCTGTATCAAATCAAACATACTAAATAATACATAATATGGCACAATTAAGCAACCCATCCAAGCATAATCCATGCTAATTTTACTCCATCTATTACAAGTCATTCAAGCATCACAATCAACCATTCAATTCATACCAACTCAACATTCTCAAAACACCTAAATGGTCACTTTCATATATGCATTATTTTACTTAGTACTTAACATATAAATACCATAACAATTCCAATTTCAATACCATTTAATCAATTTCTATTTTCATCAAAATTTACCACTATAAACATACCATTTATCAACTTCAAAGTTACTCAAATGGTCATATGAATATAGTTACTTTTATGCCTATTACATAACTTATATGCCAATTCAAATCAACATTTCACTATCAATACAATCTCATAGCAATTATAGATTAAATATCATAAGTCATATACTCATATAATTATATACTACCACACACTACAGCAAAATTAACTTTTAGTGGCGTTTTTTGGCCTATAGTGGCGTTTATAAGGGCCGCTAATAGTATTAGCGGTGCTTTCAAAAGCGCCGCAAAAAACACCGCTAAAAGTAACGCTGTTAAAGGTATTGACTTTTAGCGGCGTTTTTCTCGCAAATGCTGCTAAAGGTATTGACTTTTAGCGGTGTTTTTCATGCAAACGCCGCTAAAGGTATTAACTTTTAGCGGTATTTTTCCCACAAACGCCGCTAAAGGTATTGACTTTTAGCGGCGTTTTTTCCACAAACACCGCTAAAAGGTATTGACTTTTGCTGAAGTTCAGATGTTTTCCCCACAAACACCGCTAAAAGTTACAGATTCAGCATACTGCTTTTTCAACAATATCCAACCCTTCCTGCATTAAAAATCCAACCAATAACAGCAAATATAAATAATACTTTAAATTCAATAAAAGATATATGATGTAAATTAATATATAAAGTATAACCGAAAATATTCTTACAATAATATTAAATGTGAAAATGTTAAAAATATCCTTACAACGAGAAAACAAATATCTAAGATGGCGGCTTCTGTGACTGCTAAAACATCTTCGTCATTTTCTGAAGCTGTAGCTGCAGCTCATCATACTTTCTGCTCTGCTCTGCTGCCATTACTGCTGCCTCTGCCTCCCTCGCAGCTGCCTCTGCCTCCCTCGCTGCTACCGCTACCTCCCTCGTTGCTGCATCCTTTATAAGTTTTTGCTGAAGCTCTTCATATTTTCTTTGAACCTCAACAATTTGCTTATCGGTGCTCGCTTGCATCTGAGCTATCTGATCTTTTAACCTCTGAACTTCAGCTTGAGCTTGACTTCCGGAAGGCATGTATTGCTGGGAGCTGGATCTAAAAAATTGGGTCGGGGTAACACCAGATCCTTGAAATCGAACCTAACCATACCTTTCAAGACCCAAAACTTCAGTAATAATTCTGTTATCAATGTCCTCATGATTAACAGAACTATCAGTCGAGGCAACCGCTTCATACTCCGCCTTCTTCTCCTTTAGTTTCTCCTAATAAATCAATTAAAAAGTTAGAAATGAAATATATAATAGTAATAAAAATTAAAACTACTAACGATGAATTAAACCATTATGATTAAACATTATAAATATTTATAATAAATCAAATTTTATTAAGTAAATATACCAAAATTTCTTCGGCTTCAAATGTCATTGGAGATCCATCTTTCTTATTATGCGTAATGTCAAAAAGCTGAAGGCGTCAAACTTTTTGACCAGATGAGACTTCCTACAATATAACAATAAAAATATTATTTAATAGTATAAAGTCATTAATATTTGATAGAATTAATAAATTTATAATACCTCGGCCTCAGCTACGCGAGCAAAACTTCTCGACCCTGCCGTGTGTGTGAATTTTTATTTTTGTCTGCTACTTATTATAACTCACTCACGGTCCTACATAATGAAATTATTATTACTATATAGTAAATACTATAAACCGAACAATTTAGAAGAGTTTGAAAGTATGTAATACCTCTCCTTTTTTTGAATTCCAAAAATCTAACCGTATCTTCCCACTGGTACCTTAGCATTCCCGGCGGGACATTTCGCAATTTTTCTTCGAGGCTTATGTATTTCTTAAAAATTTGTTTTTTTAAAGTACTTTTATTGTCTCTCCATTTTTTACCCAAGGTCTTCTTAATATAGTCATCCAAGACCTCTAAAAGAAATCTTTCCTAAAAAAACACAAGGTTAAAAAGTAAATAAAAATTAAACTTAAACCAAAGTATTATAAATTATTTTCATGTTTTCTTACCTTAATATTGTCGAGAGCTTGATTTTTGTTGCTTTCAGGCATGTGATGCCATGATTCGTAGTTGATGGGCAACATATTGGCATTTCGTGCTAGAATGCCCAAATAGCCTGCTAAAATTCGAGCTTCAGATCCAACAGGCTGACCATGACTATTTCTACGTACTTTGACACGCTCGGTAGGAACTAAGTCGTACAAATCTGTAAGTAGCGTACGATCTCGACCTTTATGCGTCCCAGCACTTTCAGCTGAAAAATGATATATTGTCATATTAAAAATAAAAAATAAATGAATAATAAAAGTGAACACGCATGTAAAACAAACTAAACATTACTCTGAACTTCTGCAGTCTCATGAAGTGTCTCCGGCACACTTGAAGATCCAACAACTGTCTGCTATTCATTATTTCCTTCTTCTGAATTTGGATTATTCTGGACAATAGTTAAATCTCGTAATTTTGGTCTACGCATTTTTTCTGCAATACACATAAAACGGTAGAAATTTTAGTAATAAATTAGAACAATAATAGTACACATAAAATAGTTAAATTATATAACATGAGCAAGATTAAAATAATAACATTACATATAATTAAAAAATCATAAATTCTTACTACATTATAATTCGTCAATATCTTCATCCACATCCTGACGAACCCATTGAAATTACGTACTAGTACTAGGGATATTTTCATTTAAGTTTTGTTCTGGAAAAGGCAAAGTTTCTGATCTTTCGACGATATCATCTCTACTTCCATTGCCCATGTCAAACAAGTCTCTAGGGCTATTTCGGAGTACAACGTACCAACCCTCATCAGTTGGGTCTTTGGAGTAAAAAACTTGTTTCACTTGAGAAGAAAATACATACGGCTCGTCTATCAATTGTTCTCCAGTGTAAATCAATCGAGAGAAATTCACCATTGTAAACCCGAATTGATCACTTTTAATACCGCGAGCAGTATTCACGTCAGCCTAATCACCTCGAAATAAGACAACTTTCCATTTTCTATAGTAATCCAATTCAATAATGTCAGGAAGAAGTCCGTAATACTCTACATTTCCCTCGACAAGATTACTGTCCCTAGCACTATCATAACTCGTAATAGAAGAATTAACAACTATTCCACAATTTTGGGTTCTCCTCAATCTCTTCCGATATTTTGTATGAAATCTAAATCCATTGATGATGAAGGCACTGTATCTTTTCACTAATCGATTCAGACCTTGGGAAAGCCATTTAACTTCATCAGTAACGGCCTTTCCACTCCAAACCTATTGAATCGAATGATTGAGTAATAATTATAAATGTTAGGAGAAAACATTATTATTTGGCAATAAAAGGTTGAATTGCATACCGTTTGGCTTAACCATTCATGAAAAGATTCAGTGAATAACTTATTAATCTCTCGATGTGGTAATCTTCGTGAGCGTGAACGAGATCTCAATATTTGTTTGTACTCACTATGTTAAAAACAGGTTTAATTGGTTAGAAAATAAACAAATCAAAAAGATGAATATTTATCATATTCAAGAACTTACTTGCAAAATGGTTCAATTGCATCGTGGTGGAAAAGAACATATCTATGTGCTTGTATCCAAGATCAGTCATCTAATTTTGCAATTTCAACTTTGTCGATTGGTTTTCCATAACTTTGAAATAAATAAGTTTCAGCCAAGTTAGGATCATTGAGCCCAGTATTTTGTACTTGGTCTATTCAATCTTGTTTTAACATCTTCAAATATCTAGAATAGAATGTCATACATTCCTCTGCCAAGTAGCCTTCAGCAATTGATCCTTCTGGATAATGCTTATTACGGCAATAAGACTTCAATTTGCTTAGGAACCTAAACACGATATACAACATTATCAAAAGTTGTAACTATAGGTATAGAGGTGAATGAATGAATACCTTTGAAATAAATTAGCACCTTTCTATAAGATACATCCAACGATAGAAAACCAGTCCACCAATTATTACTTCACGAGGGAGATGAATTACCAAGTGCACTATAATAGTGAAGAAGGAAGGTGGAAAGATCTTCTCCAAATTACATAATGTCAAAGCGGCTCGATCTTGTACTTTTTCAAGTTCTTAAACATTCAGAACTTTGCCACAAATTGCTTTCATTATATTAGACAGTTCAATTATACAGGACGTTACCTTCTTTGACATACAGCACCGTAAAGCAACTGAAAGTAGATCTTGCATCAAGATGTGATAGTCATGTGATTTTAATGAATACAATATTCAATCTTTAAGACTTACACACCGAGATATATCTGATGCATACTCATCTAGGACCTTCATATCCTTCAACACCGTGCAGAACATTTCTTTCTCTTCCTTCGACATTACAAAAATTGGAGGCGGCAACCGATATTTTCCATTCGGAAGTACTTGGGGATAAAGATCACGTCGAATTCCCATGTCAACTAAATCAAGTCGACTCTGAAGATTATTTTTCGATTTACCATTGACGTTCAAAATTGTCCAGATGATGTTCTCGTAGACATTCTTCTCAATATGGATCACATCAAGATTGTGGCGTAATATGTGATGCTCCCAATAAGGTAACTAAAAAAATACTTCTTTTCTTCCACAAGTCCGTCTCATTAGGGTCATCCTCCAAATCAAATTCATCATCAGATTCATCCCTCGATCGTCTATTTGTTTGCCTGTTGGATGGTTGATTCAACTTCCCGTAACTAAAATCCATATCTTTTAACATGAATAAGATTTCAAATCCAATGGTCAGCTCAGGAGCTTCTCTAAACTCTTTAGTACCGTCAAATAAAGCCCTCTGAAATCTATATCTATGATTTCCATCTAACCACCGACGATGCCCCATATAACAGAACTTCTTCCCATTATATAACCACTGTGAACACGTTTGTGCAGCACAATAAGGACAAGCATAACGTCCTTTGGTACTCCAACCAGATAAATTCGCTTATACTGGGAAATCATTAATTGTCCACAACAAAGCAGCATTTAGGTAAAAGTTCTCCTTTCTCAATACATCATACGTCTCAACACCCGCCCATAATTGTTTTAACTCATCAATAAGTGGTTGCAGATAAATGTCAATATCATTTTCGGGACCTTTCTCTCCGGGGATAATCATAGATAAGATCAAAGAAGATTGCTTCATACAGAGCCATGGAGGCAAATTATAAGGAACAAGCACTACAGGCCAAGTACTGTACGAGGTGCTTATGATTTTAAAAGGATTAAATCCATCAGATGCTTGCCCAAACCTCACACTCTGAGGATCACTTGCAAAGCTTGGAAATTTATTGTCAAATGATTCCCATGCTAAAGAATCTGCAGGATGCCTTAATAATCCATCATCCGTTCGTTGATCATGATGCCATGTCATAAACTCGATTGTCTTTGACGACATGAATAGCCTTTGAAGCATTAAGATTAGCAGGAAATATCGCAAAATCTTGTTCGGCTTCCTTCTTGACTGTGCCTCATATTCATCCTCATTAACATCTTCTACATCTCTATTCATCCAACGAGATTTACCGCAAACATGATAAGACTGTTGATTTCTCCGATCACCCCAATACAACATGCAGTCATTTGGGCAACTATGAATTTTATTGTACCCAAGGCCCAAATCTTTTATCACTTTCTTCATGTCTTTGCATGATTGAGGGATTTTTGCAAACGGGAACATTTCACTCAAAAACTCTAACAGCATTGTCAAAGAGTTTCCGGTCCACCCTCCCAAACATTTTAAGTGAAAAAGGCGAATACAGAATAACATTTTCGAAAATTTTGATCATTCATAAAGTTCTTCATTCATTTCACCAAGTAACGTGTAAAACTTTGCCGCTTCTTTATTCGGCTGTTCATCCGGTACACTTTTTCCCGTTTCTATGAAAGTATTTCCACCGAGATTATAATCATCGGATGTAACATAGTTTGGTGGAAATGATTGCAAACCATCACTGCACATATTAAATGCATCCCGCAACATACCTTCCATGTCATCTTCTCTAACAGACTGATGGTAAGCACTATGAGGATAAGGCAGATTAATCGTTGCAGAGTTTCTACTAGATGTACACTCTCTATGGAAAATCTATTTTTTATACCCCTGAATAAAGCCATCAACAATTAGATGTTCGTAGACAACTTCACGATAATGCCAATTGATGTTGCTACACTTCTTACAATGGCAAAGAATCATATTCTCTTGGCTTGCATTTTGAAATACAAAATTTAGAAAAGTTTGTACTCCATTACGATACGCGTCGCTTACCCTTGACAAATTCATCCAAGTCCTATCCATTTCCTAGTTCTTGAAGTCTAAAGTTGACAATAAATTACACGGGTAAGTTGTTTATTATGTAAATTTTGATATGATATATATTTATGTTTTATGTAAGTTATGTAGATTATGTAAGTTATGATCAATATTATTACTATTTTGAGCTTGATAGAAATTTTTTCAAGTCTTTTGAATTTTTTAAGATTCATCATACACGGCGTTGTTACACCTAAGGAGGATCCATTATATCTTACAGTGAGATATAGGGCAACCCATCAGGTTTCCAGCCTATATACTTTGAATCTTTTTTTTATACAAAAACCTTTAAAAATATTAAATATTAAAATCAAACATTATTAATATAAAAAATAGTAATTTGAATATAATAATATCAAAAAAGAATCGTAGTTTAATTTTTATAAGTAAATTGAAAATAAATTAAGGTTATATAAATATTCAATAGTAAATGAGCTTGATAGAACTTTTTTCAAGTCTTTTTGAATTTTTTAAGATTCATCATACATGGCGTTGTTACACCTAGGGAGGATCCGTTATATCTTACAGTGAGATATAAGGCAACCCATCAGGTTTCCAGCCTATATACTTTGAATCTTTTTTTTTTATACATCCAACCATATTGATATTCAATGTGAAATGCAACAAAAAAAAATACCAGACTTTGGCCAATTCCGAAAAATACAAAGAAACTTTACAAGCCGGCAAATAATAAAACAAAGTTTTCATATCAATCAAGCTGATCTGCTGCTTGTCACAACCAAAATGTAGACGTTAAAGATTAAATGGGGTTTTTTTACAGATTTTAATCCTAGCTTATGGTAATTGATGGTCACAATCATGGTGCTTCTGAAATTATTATCCATGGAATTGAATTTTAGCAATTATAGAACTTTCAATGACAATCAAGCATCCTACCCAAAAAATTAAAACAAAGCATCATATGAATGATATTAAAAAAAATCTAAACAATGTTACGTGCTGAAAACAGTAACTTCAATAATAATATTGTTCGTTTAGTGCGCTTCTAGTATTATTTTGTTAAGTTTACTTCGGGTAAAAATATTGTGAAAGTTTCTATATTAGGAGTTAAATTGTATTTGTTTTTTATTAAAAAAATAAGTAAATTAGTTAATAATTAGGATCTTTCTGTTTAAATGTTTATTCATTTTTATTATTAAAAATTAACATTGTTGGCGAAATAACTAGAGATTTATACGTGGTATGTCATGTGTAATTTATACTAACATATAGAAAACAATTTTTTATTAGTAAAAATTGATGATTTTTTTCTTCAAAAGATTAATTTACTCTTAGATTTAATATATATGAATTAATTTACTATTTTTTAAAATAAAAATAAAACATAATCCTATTCTTAATATAAAAAACTCCTTACTAGTAATAAAACATTATGAGTTCGCAAATTGAGTGAAAAGAACATTGATCATTTTAAGGGAGCAAATGATTTGATTTTGGTTTTGTGAAGTGATGATAAAACTATACTAACCTGTTGAATGGGAGATGATGAGCAGCAAATGAAGGTCCTTATAATATGATGCTAAACTGCTAGAAAACAGGCACTAGAAAATAGGCACTCCGAAGGGTTTTCTATGCCTCCCCTTGAAACTGTTAAAAAGCAAATGACTTTATTAATTTTAATAGTAGAAACTGTTACATGCAAAACAAAATAAAAAACCAAATATTAATATTAATAAAATTAATAGTAGAAACTCTTTATTAATATTTCAATAGTAGAAACTGTTTCTCAGGGTTTAAAAAACCAAAGCACTTGAAAGCATTTCCGGTACCTATGTAAAACAATGTCACAAAGTTGCACCAACTTCCAACAATAGACAATATCCACAAGGCAGCAATCACCTGAACAATTGTAATGCCATTAAGATATAACTTTCAAATGCAAAATAACATAATTCGTAACTCTCATATCAATAAAAACTGATAAACACATAACAATTCAAGAAAAAAAGTAACAACATACATAAAGGAACTTCTTAAGATCTTTTCCAGAAGCAATGTCCCACAATACGGTAAAAGGCAGGTTAGTCTCAAAGTGCCTCAGCAAACTCTATAACTGGATCCTTAGGTATATGAACCTCAGGGATGCATAATGGAGACCTATTCAAAACAAAGCAATTTACATTAACACAAGCAAAAAGAATGTTTAGTTTATTACAAAGCAATTTACATTAACACAAGCAGTTACCAGAATCGTCTAGTCATTACCTTTATGAACTTAGTCTGATGGAAGAATTCTGAGACGATTTGATCGGAGCCAATCTTCCAGAAATCAGGAACACAGCTACAAATAACAATTACATACAAGAACTCCTAATAAAAGCAACAAGAACTTGTGAGGTGATATGATTAAGAACAAAAAGATAATTTTTTATTATTTGAAGTAAAAGAGAATATAAAATGCATAATTTGTACATATATAATGGGGTGAATAATAAAAACAAAACATCAACAGAAACAAAAGATCAAAAGTGAAGCAAAATACTAAAATCAAAACAAGAAAACACTTGAGCTTTTACATTTCAAAGTAGTTACGGAGAGAAAAATACTAAAATCATAATAGCTATGGAAGAGCAAAATAGAAAGCAAATTTTATCACTTCCTAACAGTTACATGCAAATGATTTAAAAATACCTCCACGACCGGAATATCCAGCGGCGTTGGCGGAGAGAAGATGGGCCTACGGAGAGCAGAGATGAAGAACTTCCTTTTGAAGCAGCGGAGAGATGAGTCGAACAGTTTCCAGACACATGAGCGTAATTGGGGATTTAGGAAGTTAAATGGTTTTGATAATTTGTAGGGATTGGAGAAGAAGGTACTCAAAATTGGGGGATTGGGGAAGAAATTGGGGATTTTGGAATTGGGGATTTAGGAAGTTAGGAAATTAGGGGAAGGGAATCGGGGTTTCTGAACTGAGGGAAGAAGGTAAATCAAAACTAAAAACAAAGCTTAAAAATGGCACCGTAGTGCTAACATTTTTCAATGTTTGCGGCATTTTAGATTAAAACACCAGTAATGTTTAAACCTACAACCACGATAAAACGGAGACATTTTCGATCTCAGTTTACAAATTTGTGGCGTTTTTTCAATAAACGCCGGTAATTCATAATATTTTGGGGCGTTTTCTTAAAAACGCCACTAATTACGCAATGTTAAAACATCATCGTTTCCATTTTCATCATGTCTTGCGGCATTTTGCTTAAAAGCGCCACAAAAATATAGATTAAAACGCCATCGTTTTTAACACACCGAAGCATATTTCCGGCATTTATAACCCAAAACACCACTAAATTATACACATAAAATGGCCACGTTTTTCAGACTTTTTTGCGGTGTTTTCATAAAAAATGCCACTAAATTTGCTCAACTTTTTACTATTTGATCTCTATTTTTTAATCTAAAATATAAATCACTTCTTATATTTTATATACTTATATTAAATAATTTGGGTATAGTACAAATTAAATGGCATGAATTTTAGTAGATTCAAAATATTGCTTCAACATTCAACAGTATACCTTAAACCTGAACCTTAAACAGTTCAGTTTTCAACAGTACACCTTAAACCTTAAAACCTGAAACCTCAAACCATAAACACACTCTCAACCCTAAGTATAGTTGAAACTTTAATTTTGATTAATTAATCATACACATTTTAAAAAATATTTACATCAATATATTTTTATATTGAATAAATATAAATATTTATGCATGCAATAATATATATAATAAAAAAATAATGTTAATTAATCCAAACATTTTTCAGTTCAAATTGCAGTATCCTTAATCCCTTTAACCCCAAACATAAATATATATGTCACTAAATTTCTAATTAAATAAAATAATAGAATGTTTACAAGTTAAATTAAACCAAAATATATTAAATTAATACTATCACTTTTACGATTATACAAAAGAAATTATTTAATATATAAATTAAAAACAATCATCACATTTAAAACAACTTTAAAATTGTTTTAAATAATATTATTTTAAATTATTCTATTAAATAATATTAGTGTAGTACAAAATGACATCAATCTCAGAAAAATCCAAATTAAGTGTTTGTACGTACGTACATCCAATTCTCCAATATTAAACCCTAAATCGTAAACCCTAAACCCTAACAATTATACCCTAAACCACAAACACCAAACTTTAAACCCCAAGCACCAACCCCTATGTCTAAACCCCAAATCCTAAATCTTAGACCATAAACCTACACCCTAAACCCTAAATATATATAATATTACACCCTAAGCCACAAAACATAAACCATAACCCTTAACCCCTAAACCCCTAACCCTTAACTCTTAACCCTTAACCCCTAACCACTAACACTTAAACCTTAATACCGTTGAACACTAAGATCTTAAACCCTAAACCTCTAAACCCCTAACCCTTAACCCCTAACAACAAACACTTAAATTACCTTAATACCGCTAAACACTAAGATCTTAAACCTTAGTGTAACAAACTTTAAAACACTAAACCCATAACCCAAAATAACAAAAGCCTAAATAATAAAATTAACATACTAAACATTAAACCCTAAATCAATTTTAACAGCTTTGTAACTTAATTAAATGAAAATTTCTAAATAGTTTAGTTATCAATTTGTAACTTTTCATAATTAAGTAACTAAAATGAAAGTTTCTCATTGCTTATAAGTGAATGTATCAAAATAAAATATAATTCAAAACAAGAATAAGAAAAAAATATGAAAATTAAATTGAATCAAATCGAAACGAGTCCCTACACAAAAATGGCTGCTTAACTTTTAGCGGCGCTTCTAAAAAAATGCCGCTATTACTCAAACTTTTAGCGGCGCTTCTACAAAAAGGCCACTATTGCTCAAACTTTTAGCGGCGCTTCTACAAAAACGTCGCTATTGCTAAAACTTTTAGTGGCGCTTCTACAAAAACGCCGCTATAGCTCAGTTTTTAGCGGCATTTTAATCGAAAACGCCGCTATTTCTCTATTTTTAGCGGCGTTTTCTTAAAAACGCCACTAATGTTCCATCTTTGCGGCGTTATTTTGTCCAAACGCCACTAAAGCCCTGTTTTGTTGTAGTGACATATACTACATTTAAGCCAAATCACATGGCTAATTTCTTATCAAAACACATAGGCTTCAATAGCCAAAATTATTTACACATATAAATACCTTATAACCACAAAGCCTATACATGCCATATAACCAAAAATCACAAAGCTTATAAATACCAAAACGATAGTTGGATAATGTGATGCGATCTCCGACTATGTAACAACCCAAAATCTGTGGGCACCGAAAAAGTGTGTTATCAGGCCTTCGTCTTAGTGAATCAGGTTTAAGAATAATTATTAAAAATAAGAATGAGTCTAGTAGTGTGTTTATTTAGGTTTTTATTAGGTGAATTTAGCTTAATTAAAAGAAACTAAGAAAAAAAACTATATTGAATAAAGGGTAAAAGTTAAATTATAGAACCATAGAAAATAAAAAGGATCAAATGGACAATTAAACCACATTTGGAATTAGAGGCGGCATAAAGGAAATAAAATCTAAGATTTTTTTAAATTATATATATATATTATATTATGTTAAATTATAATATTATTAATTTATAACTTAAATAACTAAATAAACAAAAACATGCCAATTGTTTGGTTATAATAAAATACATGTGTAAAATACAAGAAAATACACTTGTAATATATTTGTATATTTTTATAATAATAAGTAAAAGATATTTATTGATTATTATTATTTAATTGGTATTATATTAGTGAATAAATTAATAAGTTGACAAATGTAGGATAATGAAATAATACATGTGTAATAATGTGTATAAAAACACTTGTATTATAATTATGTATTTACTTAAATTTTAAGTAAAAATATATTTATTAATTAAATTATAATATTTAGATTAAAACAAATGTAAGGTTATGATAGTACAAATGTATTAATTATATTTGTTATTAAAATAGATATTTTATAATTATTAATTAGTTTAAATATAAAATAAAATAAATGAAATAAAAAGAAAACAAAACGTAAAACATGGGAAACAAAACTAAAAGTAACAGAGGCCATTCGAAACAGAGCAGCAAAGAAAAATGAAAGAAAGAAGAAAAGGAAAATTTGGGTTTTAAAGCTTGAAGCTTAATTGGTAAGTTTAATTAAGTCATTTTCTTTTAATTTTAATGTTTTTGGAATCCTAGAGTGAAATACTCTTGGATTTAAGTTAAAATTTTGAAAGTTAACAGATTTTTTAGTAGGGTTTATGTTGAACAAATGATGAAATTGGGGGTTTATTTGATGGAAATTTTGATTGGAATTGAATAAAGGATTGAATTGTAAACTAAGCTATAAATTTTGAGTTTTAGGGATTAAATTGAAATAAATTCGACATTATGAAAATATGATAAAAATTTGATAGTTAAATGTGAGTTTGGCAAGAAATTGAGTAGCAAAAAGGTATGAATTGAGAAAGAAAAATATATGAGTTTAGTTAGGATTAAATTGGAAATTAAAGTAAAAGTTAAATAAAAATTTCAGCATTTAAATTGTGTTGTGCTAATAATTGTGAAATTATTTTAATTGTTCATAGCTAATATCAAGCCTGAAGCATCAGCCCAAAAAGGAAAAAAAAAGATAGTCGAGGATTAAATTCGAAAAAAATTCTGGTTTGTATCACTATAATTCAAACTTTATCATTATTATGTGTTTAATTTACTAATTATGTGTGGTAAGTATTTTAAGGTAAGTGTTAGTAAAATGCTAAATTTATGATTGGATACTGAAATTGAGATTAATACTGAATTAAATTACGGAATACTAAATATTGTTTTGAGTACTGAATTGAACTGTGAAGTTACTGAATATTGTTATGTGTACTGCATTGAACTGTGAAATTACTGATGTAATGAATAACTGCAATACTGTGAAACTGATCGAAATAAAAAATTATAATTGATACTGAATTGAGGTAGAAATTGTACTGAAAAGTGAATTAAATACCCTATTAATTAGTCGGACTAGTCGAATATAATTGGCATGCCATAGGATATGGAAGAGTACGGGTGTAACCGCCCGATTTTTACCCTAGTCGGAACGATGGTTTCGGGACCACGAATCCGAGTCAGAAAATAATTATTTATTATTTATCTATGTTTTGAATGCATGAATTTGGTTGGTGTGAAATTTCGTTCTAAAATTTTTATCTTTTGAATGTTGAATTATTGAATAGGGCTTAATTGCATAACATGAAAACTTAATGAATTATTATGTGATAACCAAGTTGTGATGATTATTATTAGTGGAAGGATTTAATATGAAATTATGCCATTTTAAGTGTAGTGGACGGTACTTGGTTAAGTGATATTTATTTTTATATGGTTGTTATATGTGTTTTTACTTAATGATAATATTAAATTATATGAAATGAATGAAATAAAGAAAATGAATAAAATAATAAGACCATAATGCTTTGTTCTTGTCGAAAATAAAAAGAAGAAGAAAAAGAAAAGAATCAAGCCATTCGGTCCTCCTTGATTCAAATTAAGGTATGTATTTAGTCTAAATTTGAAAATTCTTTGTATTTTTGAGGTTGTAGTTGATGTTAGTTTATAGTCCATAAATTTATTTTTCTATTTGATGAACATTGAAGGTTCGGTCATGAAATTGATGTGAGGGAATTTTTAGTTCTTTGAATGTATATGTTTAAACGAAATAAAATGAAAGATTGATGCTTGATACTTAAAGTTTGAATTAAGATTTTGGTAAATTTGATTAAATGGATGAAATTTGCATAAATGTTTAATATAGGGGAGCTAGTTTACGAATTTGATAAAATATAGGGACTTATAATCACCTAGGGAGTATTCGGCACTTGTATAGCAAAATAGATTTGAGAGTGGGTTAACTATTAGTTATTTGGGACCATTATGTTAACAATTGAAAGTATGAGGGCAAATTAGTAATTTACCAAAGTATGTGTTTGGGATTGATTTGAATTAGAACTTAATTGAATGAATAGAAATTTCGAATTCTTTTAGATCAAGAATCAAAAAGAATAGAGGCGGATAAGGGAAAAGCAAAGATTGTTGAATAGCCGATCGAAATTGTCCGATTTAAACTAAGGTAAGTTTTTAAGCAATTGAGATTTCATCAATTTATATATATATGTTGTATATGGATTATGTAATGGGTATATATATACATTTCAAATTGATAGCCGAATATGTGATTGCTTGGTGAGTTGGTTAAATTGTTTTGAAGTGTTATAATTGACAATTGGTGCACTATGTGTGCGTATAAGTGACGAATGTAAAAATGAGAAAATGCACTGTGTGTGCGAATGGATAAAAGCACTATGTGTACGAATTCTTTAACCGAGCACTATGTGTGCGAATTCAATTGCCGGGCACTAAGTGTGCGAAATGAGCAAGTGGACATGGATATTGAATTGAATAGATGGCATGTCCGGAATGTATGTGTTTATATCTATATCTATATATATATATCATTGTATAATGTTATGAGAAGAGAAATAAGCGCATGCGGCTATGTGTGGGCATAAATTAGTATGTGTACAAAGTAGACTCAAATTGACTTTAATTGTGATTAAGTATTCGAGTAGTAAGGCTTGCATATGAGCTATATAACTTTGGTGATATGTTATATTGATGTAAAAGTGATAAAGTATATCATTAAATTTAAGTAGATATACGGTTGGTGAGTTAGTAATATTGGATTACAAGTAAATCTTGAGCTTAGTTAAATTGATCTTGAAATAAGGTAAGAATTCATATCTAAAGTAGGTATTTATCAAGTCATGAAATGAGAAGCTAGGTACGAATCTAGCATTTGATAAATTTCTAAGTTTAAGTTTGATTTAAAATTTTCATAATCGAATTGCTTATAACTTACTGAGTTAATATCTCATTCGTTTTTGTTTGCTCATTCTTATTTTAGATTTTAAGGTTCGTTGTGAGCTCGGGATCATTAACGAAGTCATTGCACTATCTACGATATTTTGGTATCTTTATAAAAGTTCAAGTTTGATACTATGGCATGTATAGACTATGTTTAGTTTTGTTTGATTTTTTTTTTTTTGATATGTGTATATAAGGCCATGCGAAAATGGCTTGACCTTTATGTTTAAATTTGGTTATGTTTGGTCATGGTCTAAGCTCTTTTGGATAAGTAAATTATATAATATGTAAGATTGTTGCTTTGGTTTCATGTTTTAAACTGGATAATGACATGAATATCTTATAGTTAGTTATTTAGTAAGCTTGAAATATAGATGGTTTGTATGGGTGAATGGCCTATTAATTTGGCTTTGTAATGGAGTTGAATATTTAGTACAGGATATTTATGTTTCGGTTGGTAATGAAATATTGAAGATTCAGGACTTGATATTTAGGGTTAATATTGCACTTAGTCAAATATATTTATATATATATATATATTTATTTATATGGTCGTTGAATTGGTTTTGATTATAAATCTTGATGTATTGCTTAATTTCAAATTTGCGAATGGAAAGGTCAAATTATGCTTGACATAAGAATCTAGTACTATGAAATGTTTTGACTTGTAAAATGAATGAGTTAAAATTATTATGCACATATATGCATTCGGTTAAAGAAATAGAATGACCAAATGAATAGTAGCATGCGATTGGTGTTACAAATGAGTGGATTGATTGCATGTTTATAAACGCATGAATTATAAATCAATGGAATTCGTTACAGGTTGTATTTGACTGAAATAATCATATGTTTGTAAAGTGATTTGTTGATTGTATAATGGTTGTACTTTTGTTCGGTAATACCCTGTAACCCATTCTTGCGACGGATACGGTTTAGGGGTGTTACAACGGGTTTGCCAGCTTACTGATCAGGCACTTATGTGCCGAATACTGTTACTGATACCGTTACTGTTACAGATTCAACACTTTGTGTGTTGAATATTGTTACTGTTACTGGTACCGTTACCAATTAAACACTTTGTGTGTTGAATACTATTACTGTTACTATTATCGTTATTGATTACTGTTCAGGTACTGTGTATCGTTAAGGTACAATGTACTGTACTGGTGTGTTGGTTGGAATCCATATATTCGCCGAGTCTGAGTCAAGTTAATAGGGATAAATGAAATAAATTCATTGATAAAACTAAATTTGAATGATATGGCATATATGAAAAGTGAGAATTGAAATAAAGAAATAAGATTAGTATATATGTTCAAATGATAATATAAAATGATTGAATTGTTCATTAAGTTATGATAATTGTAATGTAAAAGTATGTATGTGATTTAATGTATTTAATTATAAATTGAATTATAGTGATATCACTGAGTATTTCCATACTCAGCGTACGGTTGTTTCCGTGCTCAGGTTGTAGAAGTCAAATACTGAACCAGCATCCAAAGCCAAACTCGACTTCAACAAACTTTTGGTGATGTATACTTTCTTTTGGTAATGTGGCATGTACATAGGACGTGTATAAAGATTATTATGGTTTGATTGTAAATGGTTAAAAATGTTATTATTACATGTCTAAGAATTATAATGAAAGAAGTTTATCCATTTCAATTTAATTAGCATATTGGTAAATTTAAATTGATATTATATTGATTGAATTTGATTAGAAGATATTTGGAATGGTTAATGAGTATGTGAAATGATTTGGTTGGATTGGGTTACAATTGTTTGAATACGGTTTTAATTGCATGGGGTTTTACATAAAAATAAACAGAAATGCTGTCGAAATTTAAAAAAAAAATTCCGGAGTACCCGAATAAGTTCTGTTCCATTTTTAATACATGTGTTAGACTTTAAGAGTCCATTATAGGGACTTGGTTATTAAATTACACTATAAATGCTATTTTATTTGTGAATTATTCGTAAATTGTCTGATATGTCTGGTAATGCCTCGTAACCCTGTACCAGCGACGGTTTGGGGTTAGGGGGTGTTACAGACTAAGCTTTTAAGCTTAGTAAGCTCGTATAATGTAGAATTAAACTTACCATATATTCAATATTAAGCAAGTAAGTATAACATAATTCAATCAAATTGCCAAATGCCTAAGCATATGAAAATATCAGTAGGTTAGTACCACAATGTATATATAATCATCAAGTCATCATAGATGAAATCAATAAGCATTCAAACTCATGTACTCATATCTTCCTTTCATACTTTGATTTATCATATAACATCGATTACATATATTTCACATAACATTTGTACTAATTCATTTTAATTCATATAACTTGTAATTCATTCATACAACCTGTAATAGAATTTTGCCCGTTGAACCACTTAGAATATCGATAGATACACGGGTGGTACACTCAAAGTGTACTAATCGGTAATCCGTCAATTCATGAACATATTCGCTCTTTCGAGTTATAATCGGTAAGCTCCTCTTAAGCTGAGGGACAGTAAGCTCTATTGAGTTGAAAAACAGTAAGCTCTTACGAGCTAAATATTGGTAAGCTCATACGAGCTGCGATGAGTTCGCAACAAATGTATGATCTCAACCAAATGGTAACCCCAATGATATGTCACTTGTATCCTATGAATTCCTACTGTTCAAACAAGACTTGGTATTACTCGGTAGTCATCAATTTAGGCATTTCAATATCATATATATTTCAATTTCTCAATTCACATATATATTCAATTCAATTAAGTGCAAATTTAATTACTCAATTCTAATTATACGAACTTACCTCGTATAACTCGGATGGAAACGATCGCCTATTCTACGACTTTGCCTTTTTCTCTATCCAAATCCGATCTTTGCTTTTCTTGATCTATATTTAATCAAATTAATTTGTTCAATTTCTATTCTATTCAATTTAACACAATTTATATATTTTGGAAAAATTACACTTTTGCCCTGTTATTTTATCTTCTTTACAATTTAGTCCTTATCACATAAAAATGCAAATTCATACAATTTCATCATACCCATGCTTAGCCAAATTCTTTATAGGTCCTTAACAGCCCATATCTTTCATTTATTCATACATTTAACCACAAAATTTTGACATTTCTCAATTTAATCCGTAAATGACAATTTTATCAAAAATCACTTAACAAATGTTGTTAATCCAACAACAAGGATGCATTATCTATCATTACCCATAAAAATACTCATGCATTCAACAATGACAACATTCAAATACTTTAACAATTTTGAAATTAGAGATACGGGCTAGCTAGATTAAGCTGCAACGATCTCAAAAACGTAAAAATTATTAAAAATCGAGCAAAAACCACTCACCAATTTAGTTTCAAAGCTTGGCCAAATATCAAGCTTCAAAAATGACTATTTTCATTCTCTGGTTTTGGTGGAGATAGGAAAATAAAGATGAAAACTTTGGTTTTGTTTTATTTAATTAACCTTATTTACCTATTTACTAATTTATCCTTTTAAAACATTAATAATTACACCAAATGCCATGCCACTATCATCCACTATCTCATAAATGGACTATTTACCATATAAGGACCCTTACTTTAATGCTCTATAGCTATTAAACACTTTTAGCTAATAGAACACCACTTTTATGCTTTACGCGATTTAGTCTTTTTTACCGAATTAAACATTCAAACAGTAAAATTTTTCAACAAAACTTTCACACAAATCTACTATCATATTGTATACATTAAAATAATAATAAAATAATTATTTTAACTTCATATTTGTGGTTCTAAAACTACTGTTCTGATTTAACTAGAAACAGACTGTTACAATCGAAAATCTTGCTAGTTTCGCAACGAAATTACAACGTGACCTTAATGAAGTCAATGATAAGTTTGAATATAAGTTTGATAGGTTGTAACGAAATCTAGAGGATCGAAATGCTTGAGATAAGAAATGTGACACTACTTTAGACACAATCAACAAAAAATTGGAATGTCTAAGTACCAAAATTGAGTGTCAAAATCGTAATTGAGAAGATAAGGTTGATCAACCTCGTCTTCATGCAAATAATGCTCGATGCATCTCTCATGCAAATGATGAGACTTTGGTTAATAATGACCGTGGGCAACATTTTTTAGCTAAATCAAAGTTCTCAATTCCAGAATTTCATGGAAAGAATGATCAAGAGACTTATTGTGATGGGAAAAGCATTCATAAATTAGTTTGTCAATTCAATGGGAGATGGCCAAACAAAAGGAGGAATACGATTGTGCTATCACCTTTTGTGCAATGTTATTGATGTAGTTCAAAAAATCAAAAGGGTTTCTAATGTCCAATTAAATATCCAACTAGAGAAGAAAGTAAGTATAACTTTGTACCTTTTGTTGACTCATACTCTAGTGGAAAAGAGATTTGTGATGGTGAACTTTGTGAATTAGAAAAAGATGATAGTGAGTATTTTTTCCTTGAATCTATTGAGTTAGATTAGATAGAAACGTCATGTTCTCCTACTGAGATGTATTGTACTGAATTGGATAGTCATAATACTTGTGTGGGGGATATGGGAAGTGAGGCAGAATCATGTGAAAAGACCAAGAGAAAAGAGACCTTGAATGATAAAAGTCTACTTGATGGTCCAAATTTGGTGAGTGAAAACCCATATGAGGTAAAATTGGGGAGTTCTCAAGTGGAAAAAGAAAAATAAAAGTAAGAAAAGACCCATACAAAAGTGAGGAATGATTATGTTTTAACTAACCCTAACTCAAATTTGTTTAGTGGTGTTTCTTTATTACAGGATTTCAAGGATCCATTAACAGACTTCCACTTATATTACTCTACCATTGATAGACGATTTTACTTATGGGGGAGAGGTAAGTTGAACATTGATACTTCTCCATAAGTGCTATAAGGTAAGAAAGGTAAGAAAACATTAGAAGTTGATATAAGAAGGCATACATTGAATGTTTTTGATAAGTATGCTACTGATTTTGTTTGTAAAATATTTCCTTACAACATGTTTTTTCATTGGTCAAATTTTATTAAACCTTGATCTGAAAGTTCAATTGATTTTATGGGTTTATCTAGGTATGTCAATGTTACTTTTGTTGCATTTGATAGGTTTATTAAAGAACTTTATGCATTTGATCTTGCAACAAAATTTTCTGCCTCACTTTAAATATGAAATTTTAAATAATAATATTAAACTTCTGAATTTTGGTTATTATTATGTGAAATTATTGACTAATCTTTGGAAATTCTTTTGGATGACCATGCATATTTTTATTTTTTACTTGAACACTCATGTGCCTAACATTTCTTTGTTTAGTGTTGATACCTTCTTTTTAAAGGAGACGTCTATGATCAAAGCTAATTTGAAGGATTGAAATAATGTTTGTTCTTGGCGATAGTTTTGATGCACAAGAAAGCTTCGGTAAGTATTTTATTTTATTTTATTGTAATCCTTTTTCTTTTTGTGCAACTAAAGATTCTAGGACAAATCTTCTTAAGGAATGGGGAATGATGAGAGTCTCAAGGCCCAAAATCAGGCTCATGAACGTGATGAGCTAAAATTTCCTCAAGACCCAATAATGAGGTCGAAGGCCAAGCAAATCCGAGTAAGATTGAACGGGACCACCAAGACTTCGTTACCAAGGCCTTAGATGCACACACGACCAAAAAGGAAAATCAAGATTCACTATCTTGTTTTCAAGAAAATCAATAAATCGAATCTTGGTCCAATTTTTTTGTTTCAGACAATTTCAAGAATCAAGAAAATTAAAATTTCAAATCTTGGAAATCTTGGTCCAAGAAACCGAATCTTGTAGCCAAGGCGCATTGGACTTCATATACGAGCTTAAACGAGCCAATTTCAAGAGCAAACAGATCACAAGACCAAGTTCTTGAAAAAATGGCACATTAAGATGTCTACAAACCCATCCTGAAGTTTAGAAAGTAATTTAATTGAATATTAGGCCAAATTATCAAAGTGGCCCAAATTGTAAAATATTTAATCTATACGTCCAATTTTATTTTAATAAGTGGATCATCATGTAAGAATTCAGCCTAAGGAGCCCATTTAATTCCTTTGGCTGAATTCCCATTAAAAGTCCACTCTTAGAATTATTTTATTTTTTTATTTGATGAGTTGTCATGTTAGTTATTCTGTTAGGGTTAGGAAAGTTATTCTGTTAGGGTTAGGAAAACTTATTTTGGGGTCCTATAAGTAGCATGGACGTCCACCCTTATAGAAGAACAATTGATTTTTGTTTTTTTAAGTTAATAATAATTCTTTTTGAGTTTTTTTTCAAAAATTGCTATTGAATTTCTTTTAGAAGTTGTTTTAACAATTTTTTAGGTTGTGGGATCATCTTCAAGCTTTTTCTTGCCAAGATCTCTTTCTTGGAGAGGGAATTAGAGCCATTGAAAAGGAGTTGTGGATTTTTAATGTTTCCAAAGCTTCTTAGGACATCATCTTCTCTTTTCTAGCCTTAATTTATCATTTCTTATTTATTTTAATTTAGTTCTTGCTGTTTTGGCTTACTGATTTTATTGATTTTTGTTTTATGTTAAAATTGCTTCAAGAGAGACGTTCTCCTATAGGGGTGTGCAAAATTTGGGTAAAACCAAAAAAATTTGGTTAACCGGCCGAATTCGGTTAATCGGTCGATTAACCGAATTTTTTCGATCGAGGGTCGGTTAATTATTTTTTAAATTTTCGGTTAACGGTAAATTCGGTTCGAAACCAGTCGGTTAACCGAAATTTTTCGGTTTAATCGAAAAAATTAAAAATAATAAATAAAATATATAAATAGGCTTTTTATTTACCTAAACCCAACCCAAACCCAAACCCAACTACCCAATTACCTAACCCAATTATCCAACCCAACCCAACCCAATAATAGAAATTACAAATAAATAAATAATTTAATAAAAAATAAAAATAAAAATCTAAAACTAAAACTAAAACCCAATAATAGAAATTACAAATAAATAAATAATTTAATAAATAATTTAACCTAAACTTATGTAATGTTTTTAATTATGTAGTGATTGAAAGACTTATAGTGATTGAAAGACTTATGTAATATTTTTAATTATGTAGTGATTCAAAGACTTATGTAATATTTTTAATATGTAGTGATTTAATTCGGTTAATTCGGTTAATCGGTTAATTTGGTTAATCGGTTAATTTGGTTAATTCGGTTAATTCGATTAATCGGTTAATTCGATTAATTCGGTTAACTCGGTTAATTCGGTTAATTTTTAACTAAAAGTTAAAAAAAAATTTCGGTTAATTCGGTTAACCGACTGAATTAACCGAAAAAATTTCGTGTCGGTTAACGGTTAAAAATTTTAAAAGGTCGGTTAATTCGGTTAACATAATTTCAGGTCGGTTAACCGGTCGATTAACCGAATGAACACCCCTATTCTCCTATATTGTTCTATCAAGAAACACATCAAAATTTGGAGTTTTGATCTTTTTTTGTTGTTTCAAATATTCTTGCACAAAACAGTTTGCTTTTATCTTTAAAATCACTTCTAACAAATCTATTTTTGTTTTGTTTTTCTAGATCAGGTTGAGGCATTTTCTTGAGGTCCAAGGACGGTTTCTTTCTATCCAAGAAATCCTAATTCGTTCTCTATTGGACTCTTTATCGGCGGGTTCATTTTTTTCTTTTAATTTCGTTTGACTCTCTTTTGTGACAACTAACCTCCTTTCGTTGTTTCTCATTTTTGTTTATGTCCGTCTAAGGATCTAGGTTAAATCCACAACTTAGACAAGCTACGATCTTGTTCCACATGCGTGTCGTATCATTCTTTATCATTAGATCATATGTGAAGTTTTTGAAATCGAAGGTTATTCCTACAATTGGTATGACCATTGAGAAGCTTTGAAAGTAAACATACCAATGAACTGAGAAAACAATTTTTGGGCTGATTGATGAAATGGCCAACATGACAGACTTGTTGATGGGTTCATTGTGGCAACTGGAAAAGCGTAGAAAAACATTGAAATGGATGCCAATGAGGAAAGGATCATTCAGAGAAATACAAATATGTTTGAAAATAAAAATAGTAGACAGTAATGACATAGATGTTTCTTTGAATGATACATCTTACGTGCATAAACATAGGCGGATCCTTGTTAGGGTTTAAGGGGTTTTAGCCCTCAAAATTTTTGAAAATTTTAATTAGACCATTTAAATTTTTTTGAAGATTATTATTAAACTTTTAAAAATTTTTAAAATTTTCAATTAAACTCTTATTTGTTTTTTTTGTAAATTTTGATAAAACCTCTAATTTTTTTGAAAATTTTAATTAGACCTATCAAAATTTTGAAAATTCTCATTAAATTTGGTTAGTATCTCAAGATGGAATATTGTTGAACCAGTTTCTAACTTCTATGAACATGAAGTTGAGTTTTACAAGCAAGTCTATGTGTTTAGAACTTCTAAACTTTCTTCCCATGACAATTCATCGAACAACCTTATATCACTTTGAAATTCTAGACCTTTTCGAAGTAACAGGGTGTATTCGATTCGGTTTTTAGACAATAGTTAAACTGAATTGCTCTATTCAGTTTTTGACTTTGAAATTAAAATCATATTGAGTAAAAATTGAAATATCCGACATCGATAATTCTAGTTCGATTCGACAATTTTTGACAAATTTGGGCTTTATTTATAAAAACACAATATTACCTTGTTTTAGGCCCAAAAATTCTAATATTGCAATGCAAATTTCTTTTCACATCAATCACAATATGTGCTTTAGCTTCATTTCTACATTGATAAGCTAAATTAAATAATTAAATTTATATCATAACAATTCACAATATAATTTTTAAAAAATCATTTTAAGTTGAGTTATTAAGTTGATAAATCATTTAAAATTGTTAAAAGGAAAGTTAATACATAAATAATTAGTATATATAATGTTTTACTATGTCGCTCCTTTTAATTAATTTAATTAGTTGTTAACTTTAATTAGTTATAATTGAGTCATTATGATATCTCATATAATCGATTAAATTCGTAACTATCAAATACATAATTGAAAATTTGTGATTAATTGTTTTTTTTATAAATAAAATATTATAAAGTTTCACAAACTATTTATTTAAAATTATAATTATGCTTATAATTATAACTATTATATTTAAGACATGATCCACTTACACTAATATAAAACTACACTTTCATAACTTTTTTTTTGTGAAACACTTCCAAAACTTTAACTTTTTGTGTCATTACATCCTCCTCTATGAAAATTCAATTACTAACAAATAATAATTAAATCATTTATCTTTAAGACAAATGGCCCATTGTAACATCCTTAAAACCTCTTGAGCCAGGAATAGTGCTAATACGAGACTACACGTGTTGAAATTTTTTAAATTAATAAAATAGGAATTACTGATATTAAATAGGAAGGTAATTGGATGCTAGAATGAAATGAAAGAATCGTGCATTGAGAAAAATAAAATTGAGGTATTGACCAAATTGTAAGAAAGTAAAAAATGTTGGGGAAAAGGTGGGAAAATTAAAAGTATAAAGGATTAAATTGAACTGAAAGTAAATAGAGGAAGGATTAAAAGTGTAATTATACCAAGAAATGTCTTGGATTAAGGATGGGATTGTAGAGAAAGTTCAAGGCAAAATGGACATCTCATAAATAAATATTTATGAAAAAAATCATAAATTGTGGTACATTCTAAGTCCTTGGATTTTGATGAAAATTGTGAATAAATATTAGCCATTAGATGAAAACGATTATGTTGAGATTTTTATGATATATTTTAATATTTTAATTAATTAATTAAAATAAATTGTACGAGAGAATATTATAGAATTCTCACAACCTTTCTTCTCTTCCAACTCTACCATCATTTCAAGAAAGGAAAGTTTTCTTTCTATTACAATTTGGTTTTCTTCATCATTTTAATAAAAGTTTTCATAGATTTTTAGTGAAATCAATAGGGAAACCTTATAACAAGCTTGGTTTCATGAGAAGAGAGATTATGTTCATCTTGGAGGAGAGAGAAAAGCGGAGAAAGGGTTTGAAGTAAAGAAACAAAGTAAGAATGGTAAGATTTTGTCATGGATTCCGTACTAGTTTCATTCAAAGTATATAAAAATAATATTTAATCCTTGTTTTAACATTAAAATTTGTGTGTATGTAGTATGTTAATAAGCTGAAAGAGGAAAATTGATTGTCAAGGGGTTGATGAAGGAAAAGAGGTAACAAATGAGTGAGAGAAGGAAGAGAAGCAAATCTAAGCATTTAAGTGTAAGTACTTCAAGAATTTTGTTTTACCCAATTAAATCTAAGTGTAAGATATATTTAAGTTGTTACAAAAATAATTATATGATTAAATTATTTAAGAAAATAATATTATTTATTATGCAATTGAATAAGAAATATTTTGAAAACAATTTCAATGATAAAGTGAATATATTAAGTTTAATGGAATTTTGGTAAAAAATGGACTAAATAGCTAAGCATACAAAAGAATTGATAGGTATAGGTAAATAAAATAACATGTTAGTCGATTTAAATGAAGTGTTATAAGGTAGTGAGTTAAAATTAAGGAGAGATTGAAGTGGACTTATAGTTGTTATTGAATTTCATATTGCTAAGGACTAAATGGTAAAATATCAAAAGGGACCATGTGCACAAAAATATTGTAATAAAATATTTACATGAAGCTATATATGAAAGTGGAATGTATTTTGAAGTGAGAATATAATTATTATTGAATTATATGAAAGCAATGACTAAATTGAAAAAATTGTAAAGTTATGTAAAGAGGACTAATTTACAAAGAGGGTAAAAAAACGAAGTGTGAAATAAAAATATTTGAATTGAGAGAATGAATGAAGTATTTATGATAGTAAATTTATTTCTAAGTGATATTAAAGTGACAATTTAGTGAATATTTATTTTCATGAAAATAATGGACTAAAGTTTTATATGCTATTAATTTATAAGCAATGATGAAGAAAATGAAAATATAAATGCCCAAGTAGACAAGATATGAACATGTTTGATATAGATGACATGCTATTAGGAAACTTTCAAAGCACGTAGTGATAGTGACACTTTAGTGCAATTAAATGATAGTGGCGCTTCGGTGCAATTTAGTGATAGTGGCTCATTAGAGAATTTTAATGATTCTGTGCTTCAGTGCATTTTAATATTCTTTTCGCATATCCTGCTTGTTCTACTATGGCCAAAACGAAAAGGGTTAAGTGAAATCGGTAGTGAATCAATAAGTGAAATATGGTAAGATTGTAAGTGAAAATAAACATTTAATGATTATTTAGCTAAATTCAATATGTTATATTTAAAGTATTGGCATGTTAAATTTAATTAAGGTAATGATGAGTTTAAGTTATTAATGTACTTACTAAGCTTTCATAAGTTGAATGCATTATTTTCTAATACATAAGTGAAAAGATTCATTTGAAGCACTTTAATGAGGATTCAATTTCAACATATCTCATCACATCTCAAGGTCTAAAATTGAGTATAAAATATTTCTTTTTGAATTAGTTATGGCATGTACATATGTATTGTTAGGTATATTTATAAGTACAGGTAAAAATGCATAAATAAGCTTAAATAATATGATAGTGTAGGGAGTTTTCTAATACATAAGTGAAAAGATTAATTTGAAGCACTTTAATGAGGATTCAATTTCAACATATCTCATCACATCTCAAGGTCTAAAATTGAGTATAAAATATTTCTTTTCGAATTAGTTATGGCATGTACATATGTATTGTTAGGTATATTTATAAGTACTAGTGAAAAATGCATAAAGCAGCTTAAGTAATATGATAGTGTAGGGAATTTAGTTGGGTTATGCCTTGAACATATGATGATATATATGATAATTTGAGATGTTTTATGGTTTAAATTGGTTGATGGATGTTTGGGAGTGAATTGGATTGGTCATGGCATGAAAAAGAGTGTTTTGGGCATGATTTATGGTCCTTTATAAAGAAGTATCGGTACTTGTATAACTCGTATTAGTACAAGTATTCCAGAGAGCAAAAATGAACAATGTTAGGGGAGTTGTACTAATATTTGGAATAGTGAATACCGATAGAAGTGCCCAATTTGACCCTGTTTTTACTTAATTTGGCTTGAATAAGCCCTAAATGACCTCCAATTTCAACCAAAATTTAGAGCAAGCTTAGAAATGGTTTGATAAGCTTTAGATAACCTTTAAAAGACCTAAAAGATGAATGTAAATTGAATGTATAATTTATAACTAAAGTGAAGTGATCGATTTGTAAATGTAGCATTCCTTGGTCGGGTTTAGATATGAGTTTGGGTAAAGGGTGTTACACCCATGGTCATGTTACTTTCCATCTATCATGTAATGCAGATAAGAGAATACCATTTACCATTTATTGGGCTATGAATTCCACCATATCAATTGAAGCTATGTCATGTAGAAGTCGTATAACCAACATACCAACTTTTGACTCTATTACCAATTGAACATAAACTATCAATACATCAAAATATACGAGTCATGCACACATAGTTAGTCACTTACTCGAGATTTTGGTAAGTCACACTATGAATGTCTCAAGTGAATAAGTCCATAAACATATCTAGGATCTATTCTACTTCGGCCCCGTCTGATGTACTATCAGTCCAATTAATCACATCTATGTCTTTATTTTTTGAGAGTCGTTCGCTCCAATACCCAAGATAATGTATCTCCCTATTTGGACTCGATAGGTAACTTATTAGTCTTTTAATTGACTTGCTTAATTTCGATTAGACTAAGGACATGTTTGGATTATCTACTAACATAAGTCGTCTTCTCACAGTACTATCCAACCACGTAATGTTGTTTAATATTAGTTAAATGTTAGATAATTAGTGAGCCAATATTTGCTTTCATTTTGCTTTGCATGCAAAAATCTTTGAGGACAATATACAAAAGATAATAATGGCAATGATGGAGTTTTATTAAACCAGTTTGTTAAAAAAATTACAAGTACATAGATGTAATCATTACACTGAAGGCACTAGATCTCAACAAAACTTTCGTTATTGACTTAACAATAGAGCGACTACAAAATCTAATTTCGAAAAGCTTAATGAGTAAATAAAAGAACTTTGTAGCTGGATGACCCAAATAGAAACACTTTCATAATTGGGTGATCATTCACATAGTTTACCCATTTTTTATAATAAGAGAAAGATAAAAAGTGTTTTAATAAGTGAATTCAAGATATAATGTTAATCAAAAAAGTAAAAAGTGTTTAAGAATTGAATCCAAGATATAATGTTAATCAAAACTTTATTTCAAAAAGTCCTTTTGCTATTACATTACGAGGCACGAGCTCAATTGACAATAACAATAGTGTTGACGTAAAAGGATAGTTGAAAAATGAAATATTATATATTAATCTATCTATTCTTTATATTTAAATTCTTAACTGAGTTGGTGTCACGAGTTAGTGGGACACCAACTCAATTAGAAAATTGCTAAAATATTTTTTTATATACAAGATAAGTTAAATTATTATAAGAGTGTTTTTGTCTTTTTGTTTTATATAAAATAAATAAAAATTAAATTATAGAGAGATTTGAACTCACGACACAATGAATTTTAGCATTTAATTTCACCATTTCAATCGAAGATTCAATTAATTTTTTATAACATTCTAATAAATATATTTATTGTATAATTTTTTTCAACCACGATTGGGCTACAATTTAGTATCAATTACTAGTTTAAAAATTTAGGTTAAAATATAATATAGGTCTTTGTACTCTTTACAAAATTGTAATTTAATCCTCATAATTTTATTTTAGGAATTTAGTTTATCTATTTTTCATATTTCAAAATTTAGGTCTAACTTTTAACACTATTTTTTTGTTAAATTCGTTGACATGACTTTTTGAAATAAAAAAAAAAGTACTCATTTGATAGTAATGTAACTAAAAGATGACATTGTTATGAACCTGAATTTAATAAAATAATTTTAACAGTGCTTAGTTGGATTTAAAATTTGAAATCTGAAGAGTAAATAGACTAAATTCCTATATATAAAAGTATAAGGATTAAATTTTGAATTTATAAAGAGTATGGGGACTTATGTCATATTTTAACCTAAAATTTAATAAAAGGGATTGTTAAAAGTTGAAGAGCTATTGAAATGAAGATGGAAGGCCCATTTTCATAATGGCTGGGTTAAATCCCTAGACAAAACAAAACAGTTTATCAGTCCTAACTCAGAAAATTGGGAGATTGGAAAAAGAGAAACAGAGAAGAGAAAGAATGGCTTGGATATGGTTGGAAGCAGCACTTCCCCTCGGAATCATAGCTGGAATGCTCTGCGTTATGGGCAATGCTCAGTATTTCATCCACAAAGCTTATCACGGGCGGGTCTGTTTTCCTTTTTTTTTTTTTTTTCCCTTTTTTCCCCTTAAAATTTAAAATTATGGATCCATTCCTTTATTGGGTTTTAGCTGAAATCATTCAATGAAACTGAAACTGAAACTGAAACTGAAACAGCCCAAGCACATCGGGAACGATATGTGGGACGTCGCCATGGAAAGAAGGGATAAGAAGCTCTTCGAGAACCTCTCTTCCTCCGATTGATCCCTTTTTAGTTTTCTTCTGGTAATTGCTTTTCTTTCTAATATAAATTCGCTTATTTAGTTTTACTCATTCTTTTCTCTTATCTTTATGGACGTTTTTCATTCCTTGATTTCATCTGAGCTCAATTTGTTAGGGTTTTAAGTTCAATTTCCTTTTTTCCCCATTTTTACTCATTGTGGTTTCAATTCATTTTCCCCCTATCTGCTGGATTATTCCCAATTTTTTCCCATTTACTTCAGAATCCTTCTTGCTGATCAATCATTGTTTACCAATTTTCTGTCACTAAACGTATAATCTTAAAATATTCCTTCCCATCTTAGTGCATTAATCGATGGACTAAAGATCTTTAACTTAAAGTTAGAATAAGAAAAGTTGTAAATGCATAGCTGAATTTGTTAATGAATTTTGGAGTAATATGTTATTGAACTTTTCTCCAGCCATTCCCCTAGCTCACCTCTGGTCTCTAAGGATGGTAGCTTCAATCCTGTAACGAATTGTTCACTGCCAAGATTAACAAATCTAGACCTGATTTTCGATTTCGAATATGTTGAAATGCTTGTTTTTATCTCATGAGCTGACTACTGAATATACATGATATATATGTGTATATATGTATGCATGTGTGTAGGAAAGCTTCCTGTCTACCCACAAGGGCCTGCCTTTAGTTTCAAATGTTACAATTCCATTTATATTTATGTCTTAAGTGAATATGAAAGAATGTGCATTCTATTCCATTTTTACTGAATGGTTTAACTTGAATTATTTTTACATAATTTTTTTAATGATAGTTGCAAAGTTTAACAAGTTAATCCTTCTGAATTTTACTTTTAGTGCTGCATTTGGTTTAATTACTTTGCATATCGTGCAATATGAAGGAGACTAGCATTGCCACAAGTCTATACTTCTTGTGCTATTTTTTTGTTGTTGTTGTTTCACATGCATTTAGCTGTGTGTGAATGCACTTGAACACATCTCGAGTGACAGGTTTCCCAACAGTCTCCATGCAGCAATACCGTATATTTGTTACAGAGATAGATTATAATGGCTAACACCCATTTTATTTCTCTCTACGTATTTATTGGTAAAAGCAAGGGAGAAAAAAAAAAAGGAAAAATATCTTTCCTCCAGCCTTGTTTAGATATATCTGCTCACTTTGCCTTTCTTTGTTCCTCACATAGAAGCTCATGCTATTTGTTGTTAAGTGTAGGAAACTTGGTCGATGTAGTGAGAGAAGAAATAAAAAGTGCTCTATGATATTCTGTAATGCTGAAGAAGACTAAAGAGCAGATGAACTCGAGTATTTTCTTTCTCATGGTAATGTTAAGCATGAACTTCTGAAATGTTGCACTTTTGACAACACTTGCTAATGTTTACGCTGGTGGTGTATTGGAGATTTGTTGCTTCCAAATTCCTTGTGATCTTCTATTTGCAGATCTATGAATTATTTTGGATTAAATCAAGAGTTTGATTTTGAGTTTTGAATTTAAATTGGGGATTGGGTAGCCAAGTCCGTATACTCTACCATGCTCTTCACAATCCTTCCATCTTCAGACAAGCTCTCCATGACCATCTTGAATGTGCCCATCCTCAATCATACTGTCCTATGCTGTTTTAGCAACAGGGTTCTGACGTTTCCTAAGTTAGCTTTCAGTTGGCAACTGGTAAGGATTTGGATCTTTAGGCATCCCTTTCCTACTTTTGATCTTTAGAAATTCAAAAAATGAAACCAGTAGTATCCAGGATGCCTTCATCAGTTGTCCCCCCAAAAAAGCATCTGCTTTTCCTGCCCAACAATGCTGGCACAGATACCGAATTATTGGATTATAACCACTAGCATTCATGTCCAAGGAATTGTGGTCTCAAGAAAGTTTCTTTATTAGTGAAGAGACCTATGAATATTAACATTTAGAAAAGAGAAAGATCTAGATTGAAAAGAAATCAACCTAATTGCCAAGATAATAAGCAATTAATTATATACTAAGTGATATCGGTTTGGTTGGGTTTTTTTTTTTTTTCTTGGATTTTCAATATTAATTTTTTTTTTTGGATTTTTGGATTTTTTTTTAATAAAATGAGTTTTGTTTTATAGCTTTTAAATATTATTTGACAAAATTTTGGAAGTTTTTTTTCATAAATATTTTTAAAAGACAATAATTTTTAAATAAATTTTAAATTATTGTAGGGATAAAATTAAATTTTGAAGTTTTTTTTTTATCATATATTTACAAATTTTATATACAGTCAGTATGGATAAAATTAAAATGTACGTTATGGTGTTCATGTTTTATGAAATAAAATTATTGAAGTAACATATCTAAAATTTTGTTTTTAGAATTTAGATGCATTAATCATGTGTTTAAAATTCTGATTAAAAATTTTTCTTTATATTTTTTCCTCAAACAGCAAAATTATTTTTCTGATCGTTAAAGTTTTTTTACTTGCTTCAGTCTCTAATATTATTAAATATTTTCAATTCATCTTTTAACGTTATTAGATTTTTTTTGGTTTAATCCTTTAAATGTTAAAAGAAATCGATTGGGATATCAAATCAATCATATATCGTATGTTAACATTATGATCTGAAAAAAATAACCTAAAAGATCTTTTAAAATTATAAAAGAAAATACAAAGAAATTGTTAAAAATATAAATAGAATTGTAAAAAATCCTATATAGTTCAAATTGACATAACTTGGTCCTTTTATTTTTATCATATCATTAGTTAACTTGGATACTTGATAATCTTAACTATTCTGATTAAAATGCAATTCCTTTTTTAAATATGCAATCTCACTTATCATGTCAAAAAATATATATTTTTTTTTGTGTGTGTTTACAGGTGTTAAGAAAAAAATGTCAACATTTTAATCAGAATAGTCAAGGATATTATCAATTAATTGGACTAACTAATGTCATTGTAAAAGTAAAGGATCAAATATGTTAAATTATAATATAAATATTAAATCCCAAATGTGAGCATAGTAGAAAGATTAAAACTAGAATTTTACAATTATCTTATAATGACTAAAAAAAAAAAGAGACGAGTTGACATGTTTCATGCAGGGGCAAAGCCAGAACAATTTTGTAGGGGTCGGATGAATTTTAATTTTTTATAGATCTATATCGTTATAACTTTTAAAGGATTAAATTGAATTTTTATAATTTTAGGGGGTCAAAGTACACTTTTACCTTTATTAATTTAAAATTTTTAAAAAATCTCAAGGGTCTAAATAGCAATTTTATATTTTAGGGGGGCCGGGGCCCATGCCAGCCCCTCTAGATTCACCCCTGGTGTCATGTAAAAAACCCTTTATATATTCCTTTTGTATAGTGTTAGAAAAGTGTTTTCTAGAAAAAAAATTGTGTTTGCAATTTAATTGGAATAGTTGTGAAGATGTTAACTATATGGACTAACTAATAATATTGTAAAAGTAAATGATTAAATTATGTCAAATTAAAATATAAAGATCAAATCCAAATGTAAGCAGAGTAGAGGGGTCAAAATTAAAATTTTACTACTATCTTGGCATGAGAAAAAAGGTGAGAACGTGTCATGAAAAGAACCCCTATGTCTTTGGTCATATTATGTTTTTGACCCTTTTACTACGCTTAAATTTGAGATTTAGTCCATATGTTGTTAATTGATATAATTTATTCTAAGTGTCTTCAATCATATTATGGTTATGGTCTCCTTACAATGTTTAAATTTGAGATTTAGTTCTATTTATAGGGTACCAATAGGGGAAGAGATAGGGAGGAGGATGTGGTGGTGTTGAGGAAGGCCGACTCATCCTAGCAAGGCAAAGAGCTACAGAAGGTATGTAAAGTATGGAAGAAGAAGCTTGAGAACTTGAAGAAGGAGACTAAGGACTGTAGGGTTGTTGTGGGTATTTAAGGGTCGATCCCTTCTTCATCATGTTTAAGAGTATATATAGTGGAGGCCTTTTGGTCAATAGCACTGACGTTGTAAACTTGCTACCAATAAGCTATCATCATAGAATGCTTGGGAGAAGTATGTGATCGGACTTAATTTGTCATTCTTTCTAAATTGTTCTATAGGGTTGTTACAATTAAGTAGGGCCTAATGGTCTAAAGGGTGCGTTCACATTAGGAAGAATGTTCATAATAAAAAAGTGAGTGCTTTAAGGAGATAGCGGCCTGTTTACAAAGACGAATAGATAAGGTCCTTTTTGAAGGGAGCGAGTAGTTTGTTTGTAGGGGTGAACAACTTAACCTCGAAGGCCCTTCTAAAGAGATCGATAATATGGGGTTGAATGGAGGTAGGCTGTCCTAGACGTGGGTTATTCGATGACTGTTCAGACGACAAAGAGCGAAGAGCGAAGAGCGAAGAGCGAAGAGCTGATTGTTAGTGCTTCTCAAGTGGTTTGCTATGTTGATATGTGTCGAAAGTCGGGTGGGGTATAACAAGTTCTTGTACTTTTATTTGGTAAAATTGAGTCTCTATACTATTATAATTACATTAGTTAATCCAAATAATTAACATTTTAACTATTTTTTTATTAAGATGTCGATGTGAACTTTTTCTTAAGAACATTCATTCGAACTCATCATGATAATTTTTTGTTGTTGAAATAGTGTTTAACATCAACATTTTAATTGAAACAATTAACCATATTAACCATTTAAACTAATTAACAATATTATAAAAGTAAAAAAAAAAAATCAAATTATAGCCGAATGAGTTTTAGCTTGGTTGGCATCACATTGTTGTTAGTGCAGAATAACGTGGGTTTAAGTGCACTAAAGCATGTTGTCCTCCTATTTAAGTGTTGGGGAGGGGTTATGGGTGGTTGTAGACATTGTATGAAAAAAATTAAATATGGTCCTAATATTGTATTTATTAGGTTTTATATTTTTATTATTTATTTATTCCAAATTTTAAGATATTTTTAAGTATTTTAAGTTGTTTAGAGTTTGTTTGTTTCTTAGTAAAAAGAAAGAAAGTTTAGTTCCTCCAAAACTATTCGATTTTGTTCAAGGAGTCATGGGAATAATCTTGTATGCTTTAATTTGCCAATGATTATATCTTAAAGGGTGCAGTTAGATAATTCTCTTTCTTCCATATCCATCGTTTTATTTGATTCCATCTTCCACATTTTAATTTTTGTTTTGAATATTTATATTTTTTTTTACTTATTTTAGTTGTTTTCGTTTTCTTTATTTCTAAATCTATTAGTTTTTTTTTTGAAATTAGATCTGAACATGCTTTTGAATTGAAGAACTTGAATCAAGACATGCTTACAGTAAAATTCAATAGGTGGAGTCAACCAAGATGATTATTTTTATTATACTCTAATCTTTGCTTGGTTGGCAGTGCGAGACCTAAACTAATTCCCATTAGATTTTGCTGCCTTGCTCAAATTTCCACAATGTACGCCATCTTTATAAAATTCCACTTCATTTCATTGCAAAGGCCATGGCATTTTTTAATGATGATACCGGCCCAGCCAATTGGAAAGAGCCAAGTTTCATGTCGACATCATGCTTCTTGTTCACGCCATATTTTTATCTATTATTTCATCACCCACCACAACCAATCCCCCATCATCTCCATCTTTGTCTTCGGACCTTCATGTCTCACAATGGTGATCGCCATTTTTATCTCCTTTTCATATACTATTTCTTTCAAATTTAGTTATTTAATGAATATCCCTTTCAGTTTTATGTTTTTACGGAGATTTAAATGCAAATGAATATCACTATGACATCTTTTATTTCTTCCATCATCTCACTCAATTAGCTTGGGTTGTGTTTTTGTTTCCTAGGAAGGGTTTATGATTTCAGAAATAGCGAAGCGGGTGCGAGACATATTATCCATGTTTGTCTTAGCAATATTCTCCAAGGTAATTGGCACAAAGCCGTACTCGAGAAGGAGCGCACCTGCTGAGCCTGAGAGTGAGGCTAACGAGTGCTTGAGCTGGCGTCTGGCGGTGGAAGCTAACAATATGCCGGGATGGAGCACCGTTCCACTTCATTGTCTTAGCCATGTTGAAACTTACATGATGGGTGGACAATACGATCAGGACGTTAACTACATCGTGGAACAAATAGAGAGTTACGTTAGCCAAGTAGTTTTGAAAGGCGATGGCCGCGATGCCTGGATCCTGGATATTGATGACACCTGCATCTCAAATCTCTTTTACTACAAGGATAAGAATTACGGGTACCATTTGTTCTTGTATTTTCATCTATATATGTATTGGTGTTTATATGGTTTAATTACAATATGTGTGTATGTATAGGTGTGACCCTTTTGATCCTGGGGGTTTCGTGGCATGGGTAATGAAGGGAGAGTGTCCAGCGATTCCTGCAGTACTTGGATTGTTTACCAAGCTGGTGGAGGGTGGATTTAAGGTGTTCCTGCTTACCGGAAGAGACCAACAGACCTTAGCCCCTGCCACCATTGCTAATTTGCATAACCAAGGATTTATCGGCTATCATAGGGTGATTTTTAGGTAAGATTAATTAGTACGCCCACTTTTACTTCTCTTCTCATCTCATCTTATAATAATGAATGGGGTATTAAATATATGATTTCTTGCGAAGAAGTATTCATATATACATATGGTGATTGGTGATTGGTGATTAGTTATTTTATTTATGATGACGAGTAATTAACAGGAACCAATCATTCAAAGGGAAAAGTGCAGTGGTGTTCAAGTCAGAAGTTCGAAAGCAATTAGTGGAAGAAGGGTATAGGATATGGGGGAATGTTGGGGACCAATGGACCGATTTGCAAGGGGAATGCTTGGGCAACCGCACTTTCAAAATCCCTAATCCTATGTATTGTGTTCCTTAGTCCCTAGAATTTAGGGAAAGAAAAATCAAATGTACAGAAATAATAATGCCTCGTAATCACTCTGCAATGAACTTGTGAATATCATTTATCATAACCCCAAAGATTTTAATGGTAAAAAGTGGTTGTTAGTCAAATTAGGTGATGGTAATTTGTTGAATAAATTGTACAAGCGTTTTTGGCGTAGGTTCTTCCTATTTGGAATCCAAACTCAATCATTCAAGGAAAAAAAAATTTCTCATCCAAAATTTATGTACATATTTGTACAAAATTAGATTTAAGGTTAGTAAATTATATAATTTATTCTTCTAAATGGTTTAAAATTCAAATTTTGAAAATAATTATATCCCATTCAAAAATATATTTATTGTGACTTTGTTCATTAGATAAAAAAAATAAAGTACTTTGATTTACGAAAATATAAAATTTATTATGCCTACAGTCTCAACGCTTAATTCTCCTCCTTAGTGGCCAATGTTTTTTTTTCCTCTCTTGAGACTCAATTATATGAGATTTTTGTTTTACCATAGAAGCTTTAAAGCTTTCGGTGGATTATCACTTCCCTCATTTTCTGCCTGCTATTGTTGTAAAAATTATTTAATGTTGCTAGATTGGAGTGAAGCTAAAATCTTTTTTTTTTTGGAGTGAGAATCGAATTATAGATTTTTTAAGAGATTTAAATGTAATTTTACCATGTATTAATTTATAATTTTATTATTTTTAGAGGGACTAAATAAAAATTTATCATATTTAGGGGGAAAAGTATAATTTTACTATAGATTAATTTACAATTTTATTATTCTTAGAGGTATTGAACTAATTTTTTTCAGGGGGCAACCCGTAACTTCACCTCTGTTGCTAGAGAACTCGAAAGACATGATTCATTGTTTACCGCGTATTGTTTCTAGTGTTGTTGTGACAAGAATAAGGTAATCTCTTGAATTTTATTGATAGACCTCAATGGTATATATATCTATACAGTAGTAGTTATGCAGAAATCAAATTGCTAAGAAATAATATCCTATAATATCCCATCAGGAATCAAATTGCTAAAAGATAATATTCCATAATAATATCCTAATACCCATCTTCAAGTTGGAGCATGCAGATCATAAATGCCCAACTTGCTGAGAAGATATTCAAATTGTGATTTACCAAGCGCCTTTATAAAAATGTCAGCCAACTGAACAAAGGTTGGAACATAAGAAAGTGTAATCAACCTATCCTGGATTACACCCCTAACAAAGTGACAATCCACTTTAATATGTTTAGTACGCTCGTGAAATATAGGATTCTGTGCAACATGCAGTGCAGATTGACTATCAAAAAATAAATGAATTGCTTTAGGATAATGAACACCTAAGCTCAATAGCAAGACCTTCAGCCACTTGAGCTCACAAGTGAGGGAAACTATAGACCTACTTAGCCTTAACAGAAGAATGGGAAACAATATGTTGTTTCTTAGTTTTCTAGGAAATAGGAAATTGTCCCAAAAAGACAAGCCAACCAGTAAGCGAACAACGAGTTAACGGACAAGCAGCCTAATTCGAATCACACCACCTTTTCAAGGACTCACTAGCAGATCTCAAAAGAATCCCTTAGCTAGGAAAGCCTTTCAAGTACCAAACAACACATAGAGCCACGTCCCAATACTCTTGCATAGGCTCATGCATAAATTAATATAAGAAATGAAACGAGTATGCCAAATCAGGTTTGGTCACTATCAAATAAATCAAATGATCCATTAACCGTTGGTACGAACTCGGGATCAAACAAAACCATCCCTGTAGCATGCATTAATTTATGATTTTGCTTTATTGGCGATCTTGTGGGCTTTGCTCTCAAAAGATTTGCTTCAGAAATAATATCAAGTGCATATTTTTTTAACAAAGAAATAAACCAAAAGAGTTACGAGCTACCTCTATCCTAAAAAAAATTTCAAAAAACTAAGATCCTTCATATGGAAGCAAAGATTGAGATACCCCTTAAAAGTTTTCAAAGTAGTAGAATCATTCCCAGAAATAAGCAAATCATCAACATAAACTACCACATTAATGCGTACAGATCCCTTAGTGCATGTAAAGAGAGAATAATCAGAATATGATTGGAGAAACCTGTACCTTTTTAGTGTAGTAACAAGCTTTGCAAACCAACACCGAGGAGCTTGTTTCAACCTATACAAAGACTTGTGCAAAAGAAAAACCATTCTAGGCTTTTCAGGAGCAAAACCTGGTAGAAGCTTCCAATTTTTTGAAGCTGCAATATCTAAGAAAGCCCGAACAATCACCATTTTCGCCACAAGTGTAAAAGTTTCATTATTGTTAATATCTTCTACCTGGTGATTACCAAAAACAACAAGACAAGCTTTAAGTCTCTTAATACTTCCATCGAAGTTATATTTAATCTTATACACCCACTTACTACCTAGTGCTTTTTTCTAGGAGGAAGTGTTTCCATAGACCAAGTGCCATTATCCTTCAGAGCACAAATCTCCTTTTGCATAACATCACGCCATCCTGTATCTTCCACAACCTTTTTAAAAGACTGGCTCTGCAGTAATAGCTGCAAGAAAATGTCGATTTTTCATAATAAATTTGTCACAATTAACATAATGCGCTATAAGAAATGAAGTACCTGAGGAAGGCCAATATGAAGTCATATAAAATATGTGATCACATGCATACAATATGATAATGTGTGCACATTATACATAGTGATCACATGAACTAGTGATCATATGCAAACATAATGGCCAATATGAAGTAATAATCATATGCATACATATAGACTAATAACTTATTTAATAAATAATTATAAATATTTGTAATGGTTATATTTAAATTTTAAAATTATTTTATTTCTATACATTTGTATATATGAACTGTTGATAATATTCATACTTATTTATATATGATTTAACTAAACCCTAAACTACAAAAAAATATTTGTTAAAGACACATAATTAGTTTATATTAAAAAAAGTTTGTTAAAGACAATATGATGTGATGACCATTTTTTTAATAAACTCATTATAGGTTATGATCATATGTGTTATTTTTGACACAATGCCTAGAGCTACTCATAACCCCTCTCCAACCCATGAATAGGAGAATAATGTGCTTCAACGCACTCGAACCCACGTCCTTTTACATTGGCAACAATGCCCATACCAATAAAGTTATTACTCAATCGATTGATGTGATCACACTTAATTATAGTGATTAAGGTTCAACTTTTACTTCTAATGTCGGTTGACAAAATGAATCTTAATACATTACATCTTTTCACTTTAGCGATGAGCATATGCTAACTTATTATATCTTCTTTTTAACAAACTTTATTGTACATTAACTTCACTACAATTTCTAGGCATATTAGAAGGTTCTAAAACTCACTTTATTTAAGCTTGTGGGCCTTTAGGATTCTCTTTACTTTTTTTAGCCATATCATTCTCTCTATTTTTCAAGTTTGGTTTATTAGTTCAAATTTCAAAAATTCTCTCTTTTACATGTTTAGTTTTTATTTGAATTACACACAAGTTTCTACATCTATTCCAAAAATGAGGAACTGAGCTATTGAAGAGTCATTCTTTGAACTAGAGATGGACATAAAAATTTAAGAAAAGATTTAGTAACATTCAATGGTAGGAAAGGTTTTAAGTGATCATCCAATTCTTCAAAACCCTAATGAAATTGTGCTCGACAAAGCATAGCCATTATAGAATGTGATGGAAGTTAATGAGCTTGAAAAGAACTTGTTTTTGTTTCTATTTAAGTGAGAAGGACAAGTGAAAGTGTTGAGAAAAAAACTATGTTTAGTCATGGAAGGCATATCATTCTAAAGGAGTGGGTAAACGAATTTTTAGGATGAAGGAGTTGGAGTTCATGGGCTTTTCTACCACAAATTTTAGGAATAAATATGCATTCTTCCTTTTTAATATTGTATTAAAAAAAGTCTCTTAAGAATAATTTTAGGGTTTTTTAAGCATGTTTTTTTTATTTAATGGTGGTAATGATGTTAGTGGGATCATGAGAATTAATGTTAAAGTGATGGTTGAGAGGCCCTTGCTTACTGGTTTCTATTTGGAGTGTGAGGATAAAGACCTATTATAATATTCAATAAGAATGACTTCATGAGTTCTGCCATGCCTACGACATACTTGGAAATAACTTCAAAATGTGCTAGGTGATCCATTACCCATCTTATACGCACTTTTATGGCTATTCAATGAGACAAAAAATGATGTTGAACTTATGCTTGGTGAAACAATGTAAAAGAGGAAAAGTCTGCAAATGAGAATCACATGTGAACTAAAGTGGCTGAAACCAATCATAAGGAATCTTGTAATGGTAAAATATTTTATAACCATTTAATAAAAATAAAGGCAACAGGATATTTAGACGACAACAACTGTTATTGATAGGATAAAGAGGAAGGGTAAGAAATAAGGTTTGGACCTACTGTAGCATCCTAAATTTTCAGTATCAAAATTCATGAGTGAATAGAATTTTGAGCATGAGTGATAGCTAAATATGAATTATTTATTAATTAAATATGTCATGGGGGAAGACATCAGAATTAAATTGATATGCTAATAGTAAAATAATTTATGGACCGATTTGCAAGAAAGTGAGAATTGCATTGACCCACTTTTTGTTGTTATTAGAAAATTTTATTCTGTGCCAAATTTTCTCAAACTGAGATGTTTCAAAAATTTATTATATCAAGAGGTTTACAAGACGAATACAGAAGTGGAGAAGAGAATTATTGAGTAATTTATTAGAGAAAAAGTAATTAGTGCATGAGGACTTAAGTGCAAAGTAAGCAAAACTTGAAGAATTCTAGAATGATTAGCCAGGACCCTTGAAAGCTATTAAACCATAGCTTAGTTTGAGATAGTGGATGAGCTTGATCAAATTCCTTAATTTCCACTGAAAATTTTGTGAAGCAAAATGGCCATTGGATTATTATATTATAGGATTATTAAACTTAAGTATAAAGAAAAAGTATGAAAGATGAAAGACATGGGTTGTGTTTAGCTTCTTCAAACGACGGCAAAAGGAAAAAGAAAGTTACATATCCTCTTCTCCATGTTGTAAGCTCTCATACAAAAGTAAATAAATTCTCTCTTGAGTTTGGTTGAATCAATTACTTTATATGGTAGTTTTAAGTAAACTCATTCCTTGATTGTTGAATTTATAAAGTAAAATTTCTTGGATGGCCATGGATGATTCTTAGAAAATTTAGAGTGAGAAAAGATTTTAATAATGTAATTGTAGTTGTTAATGAGCTTAGAATGATGAAAACAAACTAGAAATGATGTTAAATTAAACTTTTGTTAAGATTTATATTAATAGCCATGGTTAAGCTTAATGAAGATCGAGGAGAGAATGAAGAGAACTTTGGGATAACTATGTATTTTTGGATAGCTTGATATTCCTAGAAAGATATTTTAAAGTCAGATTTAAATTCTTACGAGAGAATTTTGAGTTACACAAAATTCAACTAATTAAGCCTTAAGTGTCAAAGGCTAAACATTCATAGATTTTTTAATAGTTAGATTAACCATTACATGACTATCTAGTGTTGAACTCAAATTGCTAATTAGATGCTTGTATATGTTGTGCATATTTTGAGTAGAAAAAAGAGACTAAAAAAATTAGGCAAGCAAAGGAAATGGAAAATTTAAAGTGATGACCATTGAAATAACTTTCATTTATTTTAACCATTTGAATAGGTAAATCCACTTGGAACTTACTAATTGTTTATATGTATGTTATTGCTCAACACCATGTAAAACTTGACACATAGTGAATTTGACATGTTAAGACCATTAATGGATAGAAATGGTAAAAATTATGTGTAATGAATCATGGTACAATATTAGTTAATATGTTAAATATCTATGTGTCGCATGTGAAATGGTATGCAAATTGTGCAAGTATACATGTCGAATAAAGTAATAAAGTGATAAGTAAGATCGTCTCCACAAGGATCGAATTAGGTATAAAAGTGGTCAAGTTATGATAATGAATTATAATTAATGTTATGGCAAAACCAAGTTAAGTACGCAATGGTAAATTAAAGTAGAAAGGATGTGTGCAAAATGTATATTGACTAACACTAAAAAATGCTAAGGCAAAGCAAGAGTAAAAAATTGCAATGGAAAATTTAAGAATAATGACGTAAATAATTGGTGAGCAAATAAATAAATAACTAAGAATGCTATGGAAAAGATACTACGACAAATGATTAAGGGTCTACGAATGGAAAAGATACTACGACAAATGATTAAAGGTCTACGATGTTGATTTGGAAGGTTGGGATTACTAAGAATCTGACCTTACTTTCAGTAATTCCTTAGCAAAATTGTACTCAATCTACTAATCAGAAGAGACCTAAAGTGATATGTTTCTTCCAAGAGCTAGATCTCAAGTTACCTGGTCTGTGTCTATAAGCCTTAGAAAGATACCCTGCACTATTTTATCTTCGTTTTATACAAACGTTGCTCTATATCTAGAGTTTGCTGCAAGTATTTGGTCGAATACGCACTTGCATCATTCAATTCCAATCCAACTAATCTAACCTTTTTAGAATTAGATTCAGTTTATAGGCATACTGCACACTCATCTATGTCTAGAGAATGTATACATACAATTGGGAAATAAAAATAATTGAATGGAATAGTAGATAAAATCAAATATATGCTTCAACCATTAACGAAAATAAAAGTTTCATCATGTAATCTCAACCCCATGAGATTTAGCTTATGGGTTGGCAATTAAAATTTAACTTCAAAATAACAGCTAACATCGTTTTAATCAAATCAATTCATGGGAGAACAAATTAAGAAATATTGGAAGAACTTATAAAAATGGCTATTGCCAAGTCAATCCAAAATCCAGCAGCACAATGTCCTATGGTGGTTGACAGGGACTACCTTTGGTTTCCTCCTTTCGTCTCTACTCTACCGCTACCCTCTATTGTTTCCTTCAAATCTTCACACCCTTTAGGGTTTCATCTTTTGGCTTTTTATAAGCTTTTCTTCCTAGGGTCACTCCAACAGCCCACAATATCTTTTCCTCTTTTTTAGGTGGATTTTTTTTGGTACAAGTAGAGCTGGGCTAAATTTGGTATGCATTGAGTGTTGACTCAGTCATCTTCTTGAAATTGCCATTGCATTCGTGTTGGTAAATTGTCTAACATTTTGCCCTAGCAAACCTTCACTCATTTATTTCTTTCTCCACATCCTGCACCTGTCAAACCACCAAACACTACCCTTCCACATGCAATTAAAAGTACCTAACATTAAAACACAATCTAAGCTCTTAATGTAATGATAAAAATACCAATGAAATATCTTAAAAATGCAACTAAATGTACCAAGTAAAGTAATTAGCTAGGTCTAAAGGCATGAAATATAACTTTTTTCGAGAGTTATCATTATGTTTTGTGATGTTATTAATAGAATATAAAATAAGATGTTAAAATATTGTATATAATCATGATATGTTAAGGTTCTCAACTCATGTGAACAAAGTAATATGTGATATGGAAATGTGATGATATATGTACAAGGTAGCTTTATAGCACTTAATGTGAACCTATGAGCATGTTAATAATAGCCTATGTAAACTTGGTAGAAAGGTTAGGATATGGTTTCCAATTAGGGTCATATGTATATGTTACCTTCGGGCCTTGCACTTATGTGCATTTGGTGTGGTGTGGGGTTCGGAGGTATGTGATGTGGCTTCTAGATTTCTATTTTTTGGAGTTCTGATATGTTACCCTATGTCGAGCATTTGTTGCAGGCCAGTGGGCCTTCATTATCTTTTTGGAGGCCAAGATGATACATAGTGCCTTCGGACTTAGCACCCTAGTGCTCCTATAGTTTACAGTCTTATCGTAGTATCAGAGTCTTATTGTATTAAGAATACATGAGGCACAAATATGAAAATGGACAAGAAATGATAAATGAAAAGAGTTTAAAGATGTGAAATGAATGAATTGAACAAACCTTGATAACATGAGAAATGGAATTAAAATGTTGCAATAAATAAACTATATGTACAAAATAACAAAAGAGAAACATGAACACTTTTGAACATATCATAATTTGCTTGTATGTCATTAAATTCACATGGACCTTATGTTTAGCCTTATCTATATGTTATGTAACTAATAAGGAAATAAGAAATTTGTTGAACCATATATTGTGTATCCTCCCTAGTAAGATAAGTTTAACATTTTTCAATTGAGCTTACTAAGCATTTATGCTTATGCGCTATTGTTCATACACGTATATTTTCACTCCCAAATTTTAACTAGTTTTGGTGATGAATTCAAAGTTTACTTGAAGTATGTTTATGTTTAATTTGTTGGAGGTGTTTTGGTAATTGGTTAGGGTGTTTTAAAATTTATTTTTGAGTGCTATAAGTCCAAGATTTGATACTGAACTCTTAGGTATTGAAAAAAGGGAAATTCAAGGCAATTTTTACCTTTAAGGGCCCAGGTTCCGATACACTTGCCTTAGGTATTGTTGAAATCATTTTTTTTTGAAAAGGTCGACTTTATATTTAAAAAAATAAAAATGGAAGTCGTCACCAATCTTTTTTTTATGAGGTGTGATTGGGTCACCTCGTAGCTTAATCATTTTAATAAATAATTTTGACTTACTAAAACAACGATTTTGGTCTACAAAAATCCAAAAAAATAGGTTTGGGAGTCGGTTATGTACGAGGAAGGATTAGCACCCTCATAACGCCCAAAATTGGTACCTAGTTGATTGATTAATGTCTTAGTGTCGAAAGTTAAAAATTTGGAAAGAGTTTAAAATACGACTCCTCTTTGTATTAATGTTAATTTTACTAAAAAAATGTTTGAGTAAATCAAAAAGTATGTTAAGGATCCTCTCATCTCGAGATAACAAAATATCACATCCAATAAGTTAGGACACAACCCTCGATTCCTTGAGAATAAGTGTGCCTTTTATTTTTTATTTAAAACCAATGTATTTTAATTTTAATAGGATATTCTGTTATTTTGGTTCAACGAGAAAAATCAAAATCCAGTAAGTTAGGGTACGACTTCTTGAATATCCAAATACGAAATATGACATTTTTTCTAAAAATTCTCATCTCGAAGTAATAAAATATCACATCTGGTAAGTTAGGACGCCTCGAATCCTTGAGAATAAGCTTTTTATGTAGAACTTATGTATTTTTCTATTTTAAAAGGATATTCAGTTATTTAAGTTCAACGAGAAAAATCAAAACCCAGTAAGTTAGGGCACGACTTCTCAAATTGCTGAATACATAATATTGCCTTTATTAAAAAAATTTCCTTTTTTATGTATCAAAAAAATATTAATGAGATATAAATTTGTAGTAATAATGGTAGAATATGCATAATAAAATATAAAAGGATATGGTAGTAAAAATAAACCACGGTACTAATATGCATAATAGAATAATAATAATGAAAATGATAAATAACAATAATAATATTAATAATAATAATGAATAGTAAAAAATTTTAAAAGTATATATAAAAAATATAAATAAGAAAATAAATAAATAATGAAATAACAATAATAAGGGTAAAAGTAAAAATAAAACAAACCAAAAATAAAAGAGGAATAATAAGTAAAGAAACAAATAAAAACTAATAAAAGTTTAATTAAAAATTTAAAGTAAAAATAAAACAAATAAAATAGTAATAATAATAATAATAATAATAATAATAATAATAATAATAAAAGGATTAAATTGAAAGCTAAGTAAGATTTTAGGAAAAAAATAAGAATAAAATAAGGTAAAGGATTGAATTGTAACATGCTAATGAAAGGGAGGGACCATCGGGGCAATTATTCCCCTATCCCAAAACGGCGTCGTTCCTTTAAGGGATTAAAATGAAATAAAAGCAAAATCATTAGGCGAAATAAAAAAGGGAAAAAAAAAGAAAAAGGACTACATTGAAACTGGTCGAAAAAGCGGAAGGGCCGAATATGCAAATATTCCATGCGCTAAAAAAAAAGGCGGATCGTAGGCGGTCTTGGGTCTGGTGGATAAGGTCATGCAAAACGATGTCATTTTGGTGCCTGAGGGAGTTGGCCAAAACGGCGTCGTTTTGAAACCCTATATAAATTACTATCTTTAAAAAAAATCATTTTAACCCTTCTAAAAAAATCAGAAACTCTCTAAATGTAACACCCCAAACCCGGCATGAATGTTATGGCCGAATCTGGAAATGTCACATGAGAGTGTTTTGAAAACGCCTTGATATAATAGAAATCGTTCCAGTTATTATCTTTTACTTAATTCAAGAAAACATGAACCATTCAATTTGTTTAAAACCATTTCTTTAACGCAGAAGCTTTTGAAAATTAAATACATTTCGCAATCGTATTACTTATGAAAGTTTTGGTTAACTTTAGGAAAAACCGTAATTTAGTTGCATAGCAGATTATAAAACCATATTAAACAGTTTAAAATCCCAAAATCTAATACCAAAACAGTCCCAGTACAAAATTACATCAAATATTCCCAAAATAATCTTAAAAGCAGTAAAAGCGAAAAGAAACCATAAAGCTGAAGTAAGTGTAGCAGTGGTCACCGTCGAGTCCTCCGCTGCACTGATCCGTCTACTGCTGGGGATTACCTAAACAGATAAGACAGAAAAAGGGGTGAGTTTTCACAAACTCAGAGTGTAATCCCCACAGACAGCATGCATACAGACATACATCAATAACAGATAATTCGAGCCTGAGCCCTTTACAGAAACGGTGTGGACCTTAGCCAACTCAAAAACAGAATCAGATACAGTTGGGCCTTAGCCCGTACAGATATAGCATGCATAACAGATCAGAATAGCATAACCATGCCCACCAACCCTACACACCATCTCCGTCCAACCCTACACATCATGTGGGGATAAAATCGACCCACCCAGTCCTACACACCAAGTATGGGGATAAAATCAGCCCATCCAACCGTACACACCAAGAGGTACCATAATGCAACACGTCATAAATATGCAGCATAACTGCCAGATATCAGGCTTAGAATCCTTTTAGATACTTCCTTCACTTTATCAATCCCACCCCAATGCAATGCAACATACATAAATAGCATGCTATAATGTAGATAAACAGATCATACGTCAATATTTAGAACAGTACGTATTACACATACTAGAGATAACATGTTAACACATACATTATAATATTATATTACAAAATAAGGGTCTAAGTAATGCTTACTGACCCTACGACAGGTCACAGTCAACTTGGGCGACCCATGCAACATTACATAACATTTCAGAAAAATGGTCTCACACACCCATGTGGCCTGCCTGTGTGGGCCCATACGCCTGTGTGGCCTACACTGCCGAAATTAGCCTTGGCCGTGTCGATCACACGGCCTAGCCCAAAAATCCCGCATGCTCGTGTGGTTTACCCGTGTGACCCCACACGCCCGTGTAGCCCACACAGCCCAATTGGCTGAGCTCATGTCTCGCACACGACTTTATTGTGCGCCCGTGTCACGTACGTACGGCATGGTTGGTCGATCACACGGCCTCCATACGGGCAGTCTACACGCCCGCGTGGCGTGACAGTAAGCTTTTCGGCTTTCACTGTATCCCATTTTTTGTACAATCGGAGTACACACCTAGTTTGTTTTCGACGTATAAACACCCCGGAGCACTCCAAACCCTATATTTCACAATTTCGTGTCCAAAATTAGTTACTTAAATCGGGTTATTCAGAAACGACAAATTTCAAATCTTACTAACAACCTTACCTTCAAAGATTCGACAATGATTTCTCACTATTAAAAAGCTGAATCGTAACCGCTTTGTCCTTGATTAACTCCTAAACAAAAATAGAACTTTTAATAACCCATCAACACACTAATCCAAATGCAAAAACGCATCTCTTACCTACTAAACGTGCAATCGATTGACAAACAACGGGAACGATTGTAAAGGAAAAATGAAAATGGGAAGAAAAAGGGAAACAAATGGGATTTCCAGCAGCAAAAATCAGAGTAAATGGCAGCAAGGAAAAAGAATAAGGGAGGAGGTAGTCAAAATTTGCAAAAAGAAGAGCCCAACTGATCAAAACTATCTTTTTTTGATAACCCCCAACTCAAACTCCCTTAATTCTCTCCACCGAACACTCCACTATCAGATTTTTAGTCCAACACAACCTCTGGCTGAAATCTATAGCAAAAATAACGTCCCTTATCATTCACCAAGAATCGAACTTAGGACCTCATGCATAACAATCATCCCCTTAACCACCAGACCAGCAGGCACATTCTGATATGTTTTTACAAATAAATACTTATAAGCCTAATAACCAAGGGTAAGACTTTATTAAATAAAAACCCAAAATTTAGCCCAAGACTTGACTTGAACTTAGGACCTTCCCAACGCACCCAGAGCACATAACCACTAAAGCAGACAGATATTTGTGACAAATAATCACAGAAACACATACAAATATTTTAAGCTACAAATCCCCAAAAACCGGAATTAGAAAAATTTGTGGCGTTACACTCTCCCCTCTCTCCCTTTCTGATTTTCGGTCAGGGATTCGGCCATCAATCTACGCGTTGGTCGCCAGTCATCAGCGATGGAACCATCGTCTGAGGTGGCCGAAAAAATTTAAAAAAAAACCTGTTTAATCCTCTTGGTCCCCTAATTCCGAATCTGGGGTTCTTTTTTAAAAAAATGGCCAAAAATGGCTAAAAAGAGAAGAAACTTTTCGGTTTCAAAAAAAGGTATGTTTTTTTATTTATTTATATTATATATGTATATGTATCAAAAGATTTGAGAAAGAAAAAAGAAAGAAAAAAATAAACCTTAGTCTGAATAGGTTTCATTTTCTTGTTTTGCTTCGTCTTTTTGTGAAAATTTTTTGTTTCTTGATTCGATTCTCTGTGTTTTTTTCAATCTCTTTGTAAATCAAACTACATTGGATTTGTAATGGCTTTTACAGCCATTTTACAATGCTTTTTAATCTATTTTTTTACTATTTGTTGCCATTGTTGCTTGTGTGTTTCTCTTGCAGGTGGAACTTGAGGGCGGTGGAGCAAGTGGGCAGAGGCGGTGTTGACAGTGGCGGTACAACAGTCCTAGGTGCAGCAGCAGGCATGCTAGGGGGCTAAGGTTTCTTTTTTATTTTTTTCCTTGTTTTTCTGTTGTAGGTTTGTGTTTGGGCTTGGTTTAGTTTGGGTATGGTTTTGGGCTCTTTGGATTGGGTTTGATTTGGGTTTTGTAAAAAAATGAATTGTTTAGTGTGTTATGTTTATCTGGCTCGGGCTAAAATTGGGCTTTACAGTTGCCCCTCTTTGCTTGTTGTCGTGTAATGAGAACGGAGCAAAGACTTTTAAGCAAGACCAGTTTTTCCCGGTTTCACTGAGTCTCGACTTGTTTTGGTGTTTTTCTTCTTCACGTAGCCTCATTCTAGTCCATTGCATCTTGTTGCTTCGATCCACTCCACCGCAACTTTAGAGAAATAAGACTTATAGTTTCAATCAACTCTGCTGCAACTTTAGGGAGATGAGATTTATGGTTTTAGCTTGCTCTACTGCAACATCAGGGAGATAAGACTTGCTATGGTAGATTTAATCCAACCTATTGCAACTTCAGAGGTATTGGATTATTTCACTTTAATCTGCTCCACTACAACTTCAGAGAGATCAGATTTACTATCTTGTAGCTTCAATCTACTCCGTTGCAACTACAGGGTGATAAGGTTGCTATCTTCAATATGCTCCACTGTAATTTCAAGGAGATAAGACAAGTAATTTCAACCTATTCCACTGTAACTTCAGAGAGATAAGGTTTATAGCTTTAATCTGCTCTACTGCAACTTCAGAGAGATAAGATTTGTTATCTTCGATCTACTCTACTACAACTTTAGGGAGATAAGATCTACAACTTCAATCTGTTCCACTGCAACTTCAGAAAAATAAGATTTGCTATCTTCGATCTACTCCACTGCAACTTTAGGGAGATAAAATCTACTATCTTTAGTCTGCTCCACTGCAAATTCAGGGAGATAAGACTTGTAATTTCAACCTGCTCCATTACAACATTAGGGAGATAAGGTTTATAGCTTTAATCTACTCTACTGCAACTTCAGATAGATAAGATTTGCTATCTTCGATCTATTCCACTGTAACTTTAGGGAGATAAGATCTACAACTTCAATCTGCTCTACTGCAACTTCAGAGAGATAATATTCGCCATAATGATTTTAATCCATCCCATTACAACTTCAGGGATATGCAATTTGTAACTTCATTGATCTGTTACACCATTCTCTGGGTAACATGGCCTGTAAAATTCATTTCATAGGCCTATCTTTGTGGCAAATGATTAGGAAGTTATTATCAGAATGAATTAAATGCTCATAACTAGATGTGTATGAATAATATGTACATGAGTGCAGAATGTTATTTTTTGATAATGATCCTTTTTTAATGTTTAAGTTGTCATTGATCGATGTTATTCAAGGTTATATCATTGACGTATTACCTTGCCTTCTTGTTCAGCTGGTATCTTTGACAGAAAACCCAAGGAAATAATTACAATTTGGGTTATTCTTTCCCAAATGTTTTCAACTCTTAAATTTAGTTAATCCTGACTAATAGTCCTATTTCAGGTTCTTATACTATTTAGAAGCCTTTTAGAGTAATATGCAAAACTCCTTTTACACGAATATTATGAGTCCATTAATCGTTATTTCAATGAAAAATACTTGAAAAAGATTGTCACAATAGACAAGACTAAAATTTATTAGAAGCAAAGCTCGAAATGAACGGAATTAATCGAAATAGAAAATTTTGCTAAAATACAAAATGAATAAGATGAAAACAGGTGCCCCAGATATCGTAGCATAAGTTTCTCTGCACAAACTTCTCGAGAACCCTTTTTAAACTTAATATGTGTTTCAAAGATTCAGAATACATTGTTGATGCCCCAAGACGTAGTGTCCCTCATCCTTGTTAATTCGATCATTGCAAAACTATTGCATGCCCCACATTCGATCAAAATTTGAATGGCCCTTTTCCTGGGTTTTCAATTCAAAACCCCTTTGGTCTCAAGGTGCCTTTTGCGAGTTTTTGCCTTGGCCTCTCTTTTTTCTTTTCTTTTTCTTTTTTTGTTTTTATTTTTTTTGTTTTTTTAAAGTGAAGTATTTCTTGATTGAATAAGAATTCACAAGATTAGGCAGGTTCTTACCATCCATCTTGGTCAGCACCGACGCTCCTATAGAGAATCCCTTATTTTCCATATAATGTGTCTCTCAGTTTGGTATCCACTTTCTTTTGAAGTCCTTCTGTATGAGAATGGTCTTTTTCAATACTAAGTCTCCCTTGTAGAATTCTCTGGGGGTAAACCTTTTCGTTGTAAACTCGCATCATTCATTTTTGGTACATTTGACCATAATAAATAGCTTTCAACCCCTTCTCTTCAATTAAATTCAGCTGATCATATTGGGATTGAATTCATTCTACTTCATCAAGCTTCAATTCTGACAAAACTTGGAAGGAAGGAATCTCAACTTTAATGGGCAAAGCCCTATTCATTCAATAAACTAATGAGAAAGGCGTAACCCTAGTGAAGGTCTTGACCGACGTTCGATAAGCATAGAGGGCAAATGGTAACTTCCCATGCCAATCTTTATAATCCTCAGTCATTTTCCCTATGATCTTCTTAATGTTCTTATTGGTTGACTCAACTACACCATTTATTTTTGGACGATACGGTGACGAGTTGTGGTGTTTGATCTTGAACTGACAGTAGACTTCTAATATCGTGCTATTGTTCAAATTCAGCGTATTGTCTGATATGATCTTCTTCAGCATTCTATACCGATATATGATCTCTCTTTTCAAGAACTTGCTAACTGCCACTTTTTGACATTGGCATACGAAGTGGCCGCTACCCATTTGGTGAAGTAATCGATGACCAGAAAGATGAATCGATACCCATTGGAAGCTTTTGCTGAGATCGGCCTAATGAAATCCATACCCCACATAGAAAAAGACAATGGAGAAGTCATAACATAAAGAGGTGAATGAGTTACATGAATTTTGTCTCAATAAATTTAGCACTTATGGTATTTCTTGGAATAACTGATGCAATCCCCTTCCACGGTAGACCAATAATACCCGAATATCATGATTTGCCTGGCCATTGTAAAACCATTAGCATGTGTTTTGCAGACACCCTCATGGACTTCTTCTAAGATTTTCTTAGCCTCGACAGTGTCTACACATCTTAGTAGTACTTGATCCTTTCTTCTTTTGTATAGGATCTCCCCGTCTAAGACATAGTCACTGGCCAACCATCTCAATATCCTTTTATCATTTTCAGTTACTTGGTTAGGATATTTACGATTCATCACATATCACAATATATCGCGATACCAAGGGTGATCACCTTTTCCTTCTTTGATTTTGTAACAATGAGCCGAAGCTTCATAAATATTCATCTGGATTGGTTTCATATCCTCTTGTTTGTTCACTTTGACCATGGAAGCTAAAATTGCTAATGCGTCAGCCATCTGATTTTCTTCTTGTGGGAGGTAGCAGAAGGTGATATCATCAAACTCTTTAATTAATTCAAGGACCAACCTTCGATAATCGATCAACTTGGGATCTCTTGTCTCTCATTCACCTTTGAGTTGATAGATCACTAGCGCAGAATTCCCATATACCTCCAGTACTTTGATCTTGCATTCTATGGCTGCACGGATACCCATGATGCGTGGTTCATATACCATCATGTTATTTGTGCAATCAGAATCTAATTTACTAGTAAAGGGATAATGATCTTCATTTGGGGATACCAGGACTGCCGCGATTCCGTTACCCACAGCGTTTGATGTTCCGTCGAAGTTTAGTTTCCAAGGATAACCTTCTCAAGACTCTTCTTCAGTGGTTGCAACATACATTAGATCTTTATTTAGGAAATTAAAGTTCAAAAGCTCGTAATCTTCTAGAGCTTTACTAGCTAGAAAATCTACTATTGCACTCCATTTTACTACTTTCTGGTTCACATAGACTATATCAAATTCTAAAATAGAATTTGCCACCGGGCCATTCTTTCATTTAAAGCAGTCGACTCCATTATGTACTTCAGAGGGTCTATTTTTTAGATGAGCCAAGTTGTGTGGTACAGCATGTACTGTCTCAATCTTCGGGTTGTCCAGATTAAGGCACAACACAACTTCTCAATTGGCAAGTATCTCATCTCACACTTAGTCATCGCACTTTCTTTCCTTCCTGATTCATCGTGTTAGCCAAGCACACATCTGTAGAATTCTCGAATATTGCCAAATACAGTATTAGTAGCTTATTTGGACTAGGTAGCGTACGCACTAGGGCATTGGACAGGTATTGTTTAACCTTATCAAAAGTTTTCTGGCATTCGTCATCTCATACATCTAAATTGTATTTCTTAAGAAGACAGAATATGGGGTCGCATTTTTCGGTCAATTGTGAAATGAACCAGGTGATGTAATGTAGTCTCTCTAGAAAACTTCGAACTTCTTTTTTAGTGCGCTGTAGAGGTAGCTCCTATATAGCCTTAAATTTATTCGAGTCGATCTCAATCCCCTTTTCACTGACTACGAATCCTAGCAATTTCTCTAACCTAGCCCCGAAGGTACATTTTGCTGGATTGAGCTTTAGCTGGAACTTCCTCAAACTCAAGAATAATTTCCTCAAGACTTGCACATGCTCCTTTTCTGTTTGGGATTTGGTGATCATATCTTCGACATAAACTTCAATTTCTTCGTGCATCATATCATGGAATAGGATTACCATGGCTCTCTAATATGTCGCTCCCATGTTTTTTAGTCCAAATGGCATCACGTTATAGCATAATTTCCCCCACATGGTTACGAATATGGTCTTATCCATGTCTTCAATATGCATCTTTATCTGGTTGTATCCTAAGAAGCCATCCATGAAGGAGAATAATGAGTAACTTGTCGTGTTGTCTACTAAAGTGTTGATATGGGGCAATAGGAAATTGCTTTTAGGCTAGCTTTGTTCAGGTCCCTGTAATTTACGCACATTCTTACTTTTCTATCTTTTTTAGGGATGGGGACTATATTGGTTACCCACTCCGAGTATTTAACCACTTGTAGGAAACCAGCGTCAAACTGCTTCTTGACTTCTTCTTTTATTTTCAACAAAACGTCGGTCCTCATCCTTCGTAGCTTCTGTTGAACTGGCTTACACTCTTCCTTTATAGGGAATCTGTAACACCCCAACCCGTATCCATCATTAGAATAGGGTTACGAGATATTACCGGAGTTTATGGAACTTTTTTTTTATCACATGATAACTCATTTTATAAGAAATTGTACAACTTAAATTTTACCACTCTTCTATAAACACATGTATATTTTCATTTGATCATTTACCCTTTCGACGTATCAGATAATAAACATATTACCATTTAACCGATAGCTTGGCACTTGTCTAAGCGTCAACAACAACAGTCATTAGTATACTTGAATATATTTCATATAATTTTAGAATCGATAAACTCATTGTATCAACATATCATACTTGAGATTATTACTTATTACGGCTTACCCAATTTCCATGTATCAGCATATTAAAGATAGCCACATATTCATATAATATGATGCATATTATTCTCTTGTCATTTCTTCAAAACATAAATCATTCATTATACCAAAATTTCATGTATCATTGTTTTCATGAATTTTGTATATATTTATTCCGGGACAATTCATAATCTTGAACATGCATAATTATCAAGTAAGTTTCATATACATGTATTTTCCATGTCATATTTTTAAAATATCGAATAAATATCGTTTTCGTGTATTTCAAGTTTAATTTCGTGATTATTGTTTCGTGCTCAAATTATTTCCATGTCAGGGCTTTATTCATTAAGTCATTCGAAATTTCATCGTCATACAATTAATATTATTAAAGTATACGAATCTATAATCATGAATGCATATATTCATCAATAAATTCCATGTACAAATATCATCATCTTATATTTACATATATCCAGTATCATTGTCATTTTTCATTTTTTTTTCATGTACTTCAGGAATATATGTACAAATCTTTTTATATACATATTTCCTTTTCTGGTCAGGATTCTTATCTACTGAATTTATCGAAATATCGATAGTTAAAATCATATAGTATACTTAAAATATGCAAATCCGTAATCCATCAATTCACATTTACCCTTTTTAGCTATGTGTTTACCATCTTCTATATTTATCCCGTTGAATTTCTCGGAATTTCGATGGATATCCAATAGTACACTCCTGGTGTACAATCTCATTAACCGTCAATTCATACAGGAGTACACTTTTAGTGTACAATTCCGGGTCCGTCAATTCATATGCATGTGTTGCCATGGTATCTTTCAACCATGGTCTTATTCATTGCCATGGTATCTTTCAACCATGGTCTTATTCATTTTCTCAATTTGTTGCCATGGTATCTTTCAACCATGGTCTTACACATTACATTTCAGTGAGCACACTCCCGCGAACCTCACTCTCCCGCGAACCTCAATTCTTGGCACACTTCCGCGAACCTCAGCTCCCATGTATTCTTCGGAAGGGCCTATACACATATATTCTTCGGGAGAGCCACCAGTACACTCCTGCGAACCTCATTCCCCATATATTCTTCGGGAGGGCTGATATTAGGATTACCCTTTCAGGCTTAATCCTTTTTCCTGTATTCTTCGGGAGGGCTACATCAGGATAGGATCACCCGTCCGGGCTAGATCCTTTTTACCGTCAATTCCTTTTCCAATGATCCATCGAAATCCATTCCATTCAACCGGGATTTGCTTTCTTTTTATATCGAGTATTATCAATATTTCATCAATTATTATGCATTGATCATTCAAATCATATTTTCATCACATAACCACATATTTCGAGTGTTTAAAAATACAATTCAAGTTACACGAACTTACCTCGTTGCTTGTTCGTGTTTATAAATTCATTAATCCGATATCTTTTCTTTTTCACGTTCAAGTCTTGCATTTGAGCCGTTGGGATCTTTATAAATAAATTTGACCATTGTTTTCATTCATTCCATATTCTAATACATTCAATTAATGCTCTAGGCAAAATTACCATTTGGCCCCTAAACTTTTAATTAATGACGATTTTACCCTTAGGCTCAGAAAAATAAATTCTTGCGATTTAATCCTTATTTCCAGCCGTTGTCATCATACATATTAATGAGAGCCCATAAATTCTATAAAATATCAAAACTTTCCATAATTTCAACACTTTTCAATTTAATCCTTAAAATATGTTTTCCCCCGATCTTGAACTAAATTAACAATTTTCATTTAAAATTTTCAATTTAAATAATAAAATAATCCATTTCATGTAATTTGATCATTTCTAACATTTTTACAAAATTACCCATAAAGTTTTACTTTTATTCGATTTAGTCCTTGGGCTTAAAACATACAAATTAGTCATGCTAACTGAATATTCATACATATTTTCCTCCTCCTCCTCTCCATTCCACATCCTTAATTTATATAATATGCTTATAAGTAACATTATCAATAATTTCATTATTTACTTATATGTGAACATTTAAGCTGTCCACCTGCATCATAGTCACAAATTATTTATATCTTGAGCTACAGAAATCCAAATTAAGATCTGTTAATTTTCCCTGAAACTAGACTCACATATCTTCTTACCATAAAATTTTCAGAATTTTTGGTTTAGCCAATAAGTACAGTTTATTCTTTAAATTTACCCCTATTCTGCTGTATAACTGTTCCGACCTTTCTTCATTAAAATTTAATTATCTCCTCGTACAGGACTCGCATGATGTTCCCGCTTATTTATCTTGAAAATAGACTCATTGAGGATTTCAAACACATAAATTTAAGTCCCTAATTATTTTTATACAATTTTTGGTGATTTTCCAAAGTCAAAACAGAGGATCCCGAAATCATTCTGAACCAGTCTCACAAAAATATAAATATCTCAGAATACAGAATTCATTTACTTGTTCTGTTTCTTTTATATGAAAATAGACTCAACAAGCTTTAATTCCATATCTTACTCAACTTCTAAATCAGTTTCTACCATTTTTGGTGATTTTTCAAATTTAGCTTACTGCTGCTGTCCGAAACTGTTCTAGTGCAAGATATTAATTATTAAGTTTATATCACCCTTATTTTCTTTCTCTACACCATTTCCCATCACTTTATCTTATTTTCTCCTCACTACCATATCAAGAACATAGAATCATATATAAGGAAACTCTACATTAACATCATTTACATGCTTTTTCAATAATATTAAACTTAAAAATACATGAAAATCTTGATGTTCTTACCTTGTTTTATTGTTTCCAAACTTTAACTTCACTTTCTCTCTCCTCCAGCTTCTATTTCTTGAATCCAACTTGATATTCTAACTCCTCATAGCCTCCTTAACATTTTTCTCCTTCGGTAGCTATGGAAATTCTTTTGATTTCTAGGTGAAAATGGTGAATTTTTGGTGGAAGGACCAAATTGTAAAGAAATTAAAGTTTCTTTCTTCCTTTTTTTTTTCCATATGTTGGGTGCATGGAAGGTGGATGGTATGTTGTTCCTTTTTTTTTTTCCACACACACACACATATATATATACTAAATAAAATAATAAAATAATAAAATATCTTATTAAAATATTAATAAAGTAATATTTATCTTATTAAATAATTATAAAATATCATCACACCATCATTACCTTCTAGATTTCTCTCTCCTTCTAATTGACCATTTTGCCCTTCATGATCTTTTAAAATTCCATCCTTGAGTCATCACTTAATTTGGTAAAATTGTGATTTAGTCCCTCATAATTCTTTCTCCTATTCAATTTGGTCCTAATTCATCCATTTTCCTTAGTTTCTAGATTATTCCATCCTTAAAATATTTTCACTATTGGTCATTCAATTTTTCCATATTTACACTTTAACCCCTCAAATTTTAAGTATTTACTCTTGGGCCACAAAACTTTTCTCACTTTTACGATTTAGTCCTTTCTTGGATTAATACATCATAATCACTTCCTACATAGATTTTGTTGATATAGCCCAAAATTTCTCTTTTTATTTCTTTATTTCTTTATTTTACTATATCAAGGATAGAAATTTTCGGGATATTACAGAATCGGTGTACCACGATATCAATACTTAGACCAGACATGTCTTGATACGACCATGCGAAGGCATCTTTGAATTGTTGGAGTAACTCAATGAGGCTCTCTTTGTCTCTACGGTAATGCAAGCTCCAATTTTCACTTCTTTTCATTCTTCCAAGCTCATAATCTCAACTGATTCTTTGTGGGGTAGAATCTATTTCTCCTCTTATTCTACCATCCTTAACAAATCAGGAGATAGGTTACAATCTTTGTCATCTTCAAAGTCCCAAGGTTCTTTTAAACATATATCTCACTTAAAAGGAGATTCTGGGTCAGTAGTAGTGTTGCTAATTTCATTGATATCTGGAGACCTATTATAGGCACGAAGAAAGACCCAAAGAATAAATGAATCTAAGAATAGTTATCTGTGTGTTATGAGTATGAAATGAAATAGAAAGAATGAAAGAATATGTGCTCAGAATGAGACATAAAGATTTATTTTATTGAAATAAAGATGTCGGACTTAAGCCTATTTCACAAAAGGATTCTTATTGTTCCTAGGCTTAGAGCAATAAGCGTGTTTTGAACATTACTTTAAATTAGCTCTAAAAACTAGAGGAATCTTTTCTGTAGTCCAATTGTTCAAAACACTTCCAGGGATATAAGGGGAAAAGCCTGATAGGCTTTCCCCAATTCCTTCTTCGGATATAGCATTGATGCTCCAATTTCCCAACATTCATTCTGAGCTTTTAACCTCTTCAAAGAATTCCAACTCTTTTGATTAATTAGGGTCTTTTTGTGAAACTTAATACATGTGATGAAATGTAATGCAGATAAATGAAATGAATGCAAAAAAGGGGCATTGATTCTGATTCAATTCTGTTAGAACAAATTTACTAGAAAAGAAATTTCTTTACATAAAACAGATATATATACAGGCTTACCTTCATACTTTAGGCGAAGACATCGATCCATTTCTTCATATCTGGATGTTAAAATCAAATCCCACGAATTTTCCAAAAGATGCCTCTATTATCTCCTTCTTAATCCGGGCCACAACCCATTGCTTACTCATCCCCATGATACTTGTTAGCTTCTTTAAGAAAGTTAGGACGTTGACGACTCTCGAATAATCTTTGTCGGCTTGAATCTTTGGGCAACAAAGTAAAGTCGTGTACTCCTCTATTAGACTATCACCCTTCTTTCATTGCATTGTCTCGGACCATATTCAGACGATCTCATTGTCTTCCACTTTATCAAGCAATCCATTTTCCATGACAAGCTTTCTATTTAGTAACTGAACGTGAATTAACACCATTTTTCTATGATGAAAATGTAATGTAGTCATAACCAAAACAAAAGAAAACACATCAGTACAAAAAAAAAAGTAATAAATAGAGCACCTATTTGGATGATCACTAGGGTTTGTATGGTTCTACCTAGGGTAGGCTCTTAGGGCTCATTTTATGTAGTTCAGTTCTAGAGTAAAGGTACCTGAACTAGCAGATTTCTCGATCCTTACCCATTATAGGCTCATATGGACTAAGTTCAGTTCAGTGGAATACATTTCCCTATGGCTACACGGAGATGAAAATCTCATAAAGACATAGGTACAAATGTATCCTGAAAGTGATCCACTATCCTACTCGGAGGTGAATACCTCACAAAGAAATAGTTTCTCACTCCCACTTAAAAAGGTATAATCGAGCAATCATGTGATGCAATATGTGAAAATATATTAAGAGACTAGAACCAAAAAGGCAAACACGTTATTATATAATAAAATGATGAAGACCACAAAACAAATGATGAAACGCAATGGGGGGATTGTAAATTTAAAACAAATTATCAATTTTTGAAAAAAAGACAAAAAGTAATCAACTTATGGCTTAACTCTCTTATTTTGGTCCCCAGTAGAGTTACCAAGCTGTCGAAACCATTTTTTTGAAAAGATTGACTTTATATTTAAAAAAACAAAAATGGGAGTCGCCACTAATCTTTTTTTATGTGGTGTGATCAGGACACCTCGTAGTTTAATCATTTTAATAAATAATATTGATTTACTAAAACAATGATTTTGGTCTACAAAAATCCAGAAAATAGGTTCGAGAGTCGGTTACATACGAGGAAAGACTAGCACCCTCGTAACGTCCAAAATTGGTACCTAGTTGATTGATTAATGTCTTAGTGTTGAAAGTTAAAAATTTGAAAAGAGTTTAAAATACGATCCCTCTTTGTATTAATGTTAATTTTACTTAAAAAATGCTTGGGTAAATCGAAACGTATATTAAGGACCCTCTCATCTCGAGGTAACAAAATATCACATCCAGTAAGTTAGGAAACAACACCTCGATTCCTTGAGAATAAACTTGCCTTTTATTTTTTTATTTAAAACTCATGCATTTTAATTTTAATAGAATATTCGGTTATTTTGGTTTAATGAGAAAAATCAAAATCCAATAAGTTAGGGTACAACTTCTCGAATCTCCAAATACAAAATATTGCCTATTTTTTTTTAGAAATTCTCATCTCGAAGTAACAAAATGTCACATCCAGTAAGCTAGGACACAACACCTCGAATCCTTAAGAATAAGCTTTTTATTTAAAACTCATGTATTTTTTATTTTAAAAGAATATTCGGTTATTTAGGTTCAACGAGAAAAATTAAAACCCAGTAGGTTAGGGCACGACTTCTCAAATTTCTAAATATGAAATATTATCTTTATTAAAAAATTTCTTTTTTATGTATCAAAAAAATATTAACGAGATATAAATTTGTAGTAATAATGGCATAATATGCATAATAAAATATAAAAGATATGATAGTAACAATAAATCACGATACTAATATGCATGATAGAATAATAATAATGAAAATGATAAATAACAATAATAATATTAATAATAATAATGAATAGTCAAAATTTTTGAAAGTATATATAAAAAATATAAATAAATAATGAAATAATGAAATAACAATAATAAGGGTAAAAGTAAAAATAAAACAAACCAAAAATAAAAAAGGAATAATAAGTAAAGAAAGAAATAAAAACTAATAAAAGTTTAATTAAAAATTTAAAGTAACAATAAAACAAATAAAATAATAATAATAATAATAATAATAATAATAATAATAATAATAAAAGGATTAAATTGAAAGCTAAGCAAGATTTTAGGAAAAAATAGGAATAAAATAAGGTAAAGGATCGAATTGTAACGCGCTAATGAAAGGGAGGGACCATCGGGGCAATTATTCCCCTATCCCAAAACAGCATCGTTCCTTTTAGGGATTAAAATGAAATAAAAGTAAAATCATCAGGCGAAATCAAAAAAAGAAAAAGAAAAAAGACTACATTGAAACTGGTCGAAAAAGCGGAAGGGCTGAATGCTCAAATATTCCATATGGTAAAAAAAAGGCGATCGTAGGCGGTCTTGGGTTGGGTGGATCGGGTTATGCAAAACGATGTCATTTTGGTGCCTGAGGGAGTTGGCCAAAACGGTGTCGTTTTGACACCCTATATAAATCACTATCTCTCAAAAAAAAATTATTTTAACCCCTCTAAAAAAAAATCAGAAACTCTCTCTCCCCTCTCTCCCTTTCCAATTTTCGGTCAGGGATTCGGCCATCGGTTGTGCCGGTCGCCAGCCACCGGTGACAGCGCTGTTGTCTGAGGTGGCTGAAAAAATAAAAAAGAACATGTTTAATCCTCTCGGTCCCCTGATTTCGAATCTGGGGTCCTTTTTTAAAAAAATGGCCAAAAATAGCCAAAAAGAGAAGGAACTTTTCGGTTCTAGAAATTTATTTATTTATTTATATTATATATGTATATGTATAAAAAGATTTGAGAAATAATAAAGAAAGAAAAAAAATAAACCTTAGTCTGATTAGGTTTCCTTTTCCTGTTTTGCTTCGTCTTTTTGTGAAAAAATTTTGTTTCTTGATTCGATTCTCTATGTTTTTTTTAATCTCTTTGTAAAAAAAAACTACATTGGATTTGTAATGGCTTTTATATCCATTTTACAATGCTTTTTAATCTATTTTTTTACTATTTTTTGCCACTGTTGCTTGCGTGTTTCTCTTGCAGGTGCAACTTGAGGGCGATGGAGCAAGTGGGCAAAGGCGGTGTTGACAGTGGCAGTGCAGTAGTCTTAGGGGCAGTAGCAGGCAGGCTAGGGGGCTAGGGTTTCTTTTTTGTTTTTTTTCCTTGTTTTTCTGTTGTAGGTTTGTGTTTGAGCTTGGTTTAGTTTGGATAAGGTTTTGGGCTGTTTGGATTAGGTTTGATATTAGGTTTTGTAAAAAAATGGTATGTTTATTATTTTATATTTATCTGGGCCTGGGCTAAAATTGGGCTTTACAGGTATCAATACCCAACTTGGTAGAATGGCAAATTATATAGTATAGGGACCTAGGTGCTGATACCTTGGCTTTAGGTGACCACTACCCTATTTCGAGCTTTTTTAGCCCTTTGAGGCCTATTTTTGGTCTCAGACACCTTCAACCACCCTCAAACTATTTTTAAATGATTTTAATTTTTTCTAAAGCCTTTCAAACATCCAAAAATTGATTTAAATATTTTATAAAAATATTTTCAATTTGATATTCTTAAACAAATATGAGATTTTGCACTTGTACATGTTTTAGTAGCATTTGTCGTTCGTACCAATCTACAGGACAAGTGAGGGGTGTTACACTCATGCTTTGGAATGGAGTGTTAGGGAAACTTGAAGTTGAATACGAGGACTAATTTAAAAGAAGAATTATAGAAACTTATCTAGGTTTCTAAAGCCTCGCTATTAAGATGAATGACAAAATTGTTGATATGGTGACCCTTCTCTTTAAGAATATTAGGGAGAAAAATATTTCAAAAATAATTAAAGAAATGAAAATATAGTTAAAAGTTAGAGCTAAATTAATAAGGGAGAAAAACATTTCAAAAATAATTAAAGAAATGAAAATATAGTTAAAAGTTAGAGCTAAATTAATAAGAAACTTCATGTATATTAGGAAATCTTCCTTATAATTAGTTAGGTGTTCTTATATAGTGGCCTTGAATTCCTTCTTCACTTCCTTATAATTAGCTACTCCCCTAAGCTTTTTAGGTAGTTCAGTCTAGATGTGTCATACACAAAATCTATGGATTATTGTTAGGCATTGCATCATTGTCTATCAAAATGCAATGGGATTGAGTCACTCTTATAGCAAAGAGCCACATTGTAAAACAACTACCTAAATGTTCCTACACTATGCGTGAAACCAAAACACACTTAAGAATGATAGGTTAACCATGGTAATTAAATCCTACGAATGAAACAAATGGCATCTTGTACTTGTTCACAAGATAAGTTCTACCAAAACTAACAACATCATGGTAGTCCTTACTACGAGAATGGATCAAATAATAAATTTCAATATTTCATTACCATCAAGGTAAATCTAGTTGTAAAAGGTCCTTATTTTTTATTTTCATTTCACACACACATAAAAAACCTTACATAAAAACTTAGCGTCCCCCTTTTGTAAAATCATCCTCCTATTGCTATAAATAAAATTTAGTTATCTTATGGTGAACATTCCATTTCATTTGAATCCCTTGATTAAACTTGAGCCAATTTAATATTCGTTCAAATTTGAAGGCCAACCATATAATTTACCTTAATTCGTTTCTTTAATTGATTTGACATATGCCTATGTGTAGACATAAGCCTTGACGTGTTAAAAAGAAGTTCAAAAGAATGATATATGGTTACCTTAGTTACACACCATACCCTATCATCATATAATACAACATTAATCCTTGTAAGACATCAATTTCTCTTACTACTTGTATTGCCATTAGGTTCGTGACCTTTATCACAAGTTCAAAGGGCATACTTAAGGACTTCAATACCCTTTTTACACAATAACCTTTTTTCTACAATAAACCTTTTGAACTTAACATGCTTTTAATGAAAGTTGAACAATGCGTGAAGCACTTACCTTTGGTTAGTCTTGATTTTAAATTCAAATTATGGTCATCTAGCATCTCATTATTAGTCTCAATGGAATCTTCTTCATAAGTATCATGAAAATCTTGATGATGAACATCTTGATCTTCAATCTCATCCCCGAGACTGTAATCTTCAACCATTCTATTGAACCATAACTTGCACAAAAATATTAATTATGCTTCTTTCTCCATCCATTATATTATCATTATCACATAATCAAAACAAATTATTCAAGTTCTGTCTTATATCATGGTTTTGATTTTTGTTTGATTTTTCTTTTTTTTTTTTTTTGCTCCTAGATTAATAGCTTCTTATCTCTACTTTTATTTAAAATTTAATTTTTTTTTGGAATTTCCATTTCTTTGTTTTTTTTTTCTATATTAATAGTAAAGGAAAACTAATATGATAGAGAATAAGGAAGTGTTTGAACGGTGACAATAAGGCTATTAATATGCTTGCACAAGTGAATATATATATTCTAAAAGTGGAACTTAATTATGGACAACAAGCTTATGTTTACATTAATTATATAATGAGTAAGAAATTATAGAAGGAAAACTAAGGTTAAATTCTGCTATTAGCCTTTGTACTTAGCAAAAGTTGTGGATTTAATCCATATACTTTTATTTGGACATTTTTATCCCAATACTTTTCAAAATTTAAAACTTTAATATTCACCAAACAATAATTGTTAAATTCTTAAGTAAAGTTCTGCTATTTCTAAAATTTGATTAGTCAAACATATTATTATATGAGTAATGTCATGTCAACTTAATATTTTTCACATATTACTCACTAAAAATTCAGTTGATGGATTACCAACTATCAATTACATTAAAATTGAAATTTTAAAATCTGAAAAGTATAGGGACCTAGAATGATCCTATTTGATAAAATGGGCTAAATCTATAACAGTACGCATACCACATGATTTATAATTGAATTTAACCAAACGGATTTAACTGCTACTATTTGGACTTGGACTAAAATTTCAAAAATTGAAAATTACATAGACTAAATTTTACCAATTTAAAAAGTACAGGGACTAATTGATCAAAGAGATTAAATCCAAAACTTTTACAAAGTAAAATGATAATAGTAGATTTTAACAAAAAATTAATGTGACAAGCCACCATTTCAATACATGAGGATTAGTTAGGCTACTAGAGCATCACTGGTGCGACAAAAATTAATTTTGGTGATCCTAGTCCATTAATCCAATTGTGAAATAATGAACCCAAATGAAAGGGTACGGAATTCATAACATAAAATTTTGAATATAAACTAGTACAGAAGTGGTGTTCACAACACTATTTTAATTGGAGTTCTCTCATGAACTTTCAGAAAGTTTTCTTAAAAATCTATTTCTATGCTAGCTAAAGAATTTCAATTAAAAAAAGTGGGGTGGTGGAGATGTGTTATACTCAAAATTGTTTTAAATAATAAAAATGTTCCAAGAGAATAATTTATTTTAGAAAATAAATTTCATATATTCTTTCCTTTTAAAAATTAAATTTAAAATACTTTACCACACACACACTCTCTCTCTATATATACTTATTTGTGTCTAGAATGCATATATATTTTGTTTAAATTCCAACTCTATTGATAATAATATGAACATTTCTATATAATTAATTTAATTTATGTTGTAGGTTAAATAGAATCCCGATTTTCTTTAGATTCTAATAATTCTGACTATAGGTGCAATGCTGTGGGACCTTATAATGTTGATAGTAATATTAAAATATTTCTAATATTACAAATCATGAGTAGTATCTAGCATGCACCACTGCTATGATAATGTTACTATATAGATCCCTTTATTTATGATATATATATTGATTATAAGTCATAAAACAATTACACTTGTATAGTCTAATATTTTATTTCTTGGCTCTCGAATAGACTAAAATGTACTAATGAGTTTCATATCTCATATCGAATCATTTGAGTATGATTATGCATTTCTAGTCTAACTCTATTAGGGGTCTAAGACATTATTCCTATTATGTATAAGGGACAAATATTATTTTGATTACTCAGATCCGACTACAAAATTCGTGGTATACCTAAGAACAAATTTTTGATACTATGCATGTTCGTTTTATGGTTCATGTTTGGGGTTCGTGGCTTTCCCTCCCAACAATGTTGTCTCCAAAGTTCGAACCTATATTCTCCCCTTGTGAAAGATATACGACTCTCGACATTATGAACTATGATGACCTCAATTCTAAGTATCACAGACGTTGCTATTACTTTGATAATTGTTGTAGCTATTACATTATCATCCAAAAAAGGTTCTCATGATGGATTAACTCAGTACACTGTTCTTCTAACATGTGTCATGCATTGACCCAGTATCCCATACTCATGACAAACTTCAACAATCATCAACTCATTAATGTCTACGTATTGTTATTATCCTGATCTACAATAATATATCAACTAAAAATAATTTAAGAATAATTTATTCTAGACAACTTATAACAAATGGTTAATGTAATTATATAAATTAGTCTTTTGGATGTATAATAATATCCGTTTTTGCTGTGACAATGGAGTTTGTTTGACCTTAATTCTACTATACCCATAACTAAATAAAATAAATAAATTACTAGAATTGTAGGAATGCAACGTTGTTGTGCCATATAAAAACTGGACATGTTTATTTAATTATTTCATCTTGATTTTAAAAAAATAGACATTGGTTTGTGAAACTATTTACTTTGTTAAAAAGGGAACAACAAAACATTTGTGATTTGGGTTCTCCAAAACCAATGTTTACTTAATCCATAAAATTACAAACACATTAATTTTGTTCCAAGTTTAATTTTAATTAATTTAGACTAGAAAATGTAATACATTTGACTCGTTAAATAATTGGTTGCAAGTTGCAACAAGAAGTAGCTAATTAAGGTACATTAGAAGTAAAAAGACTATTTCATAGACCTAGTCCACATGTGGGTTGTGTCTCAAAATGTTTAACAAAATATATTAAAGAGTTTACATTTGATATTTTGATAGTGTATACAGAATAATAATATATTATTAAAAATAAAGTTAATTAAATTTATTTTATTTAAGGTAAAAGACTTTAAATAAAAAAAATTAGATCAACACGAAAGATCAAGAACCATTGATTTCTACTAGTCAGTAAAATTGGATTTTACTTGTTACATGTTTGACCGGTTTCTACTAATTCATTCTTTTAAAGTAAACTCTCAATAATCTAATTGTGATGTTGTGCCTTTTAAGTGTTAACATGTAGATTCCTTATGATTCTTGCTATAAGAAGAAGAGAAAATCTTACAATGTTCATTTATAAATCTTCCTCATTGCAATAGTTATAGTGTCCAAAAAAGTAATTTCGTCTCTCTCATTCAGGAGTATCTCCTATCGAGACTACAACAGGAGGAAAATTAACATTCACTCTTGATGATATTCCAACCTTTAGTGTGCAAAAAAGGATTAGAGGAATTTCATGCTTGGTTAGAAACACACAAGCTTACAGAAGAAAGCAATTACAACATTCTAATGAAATTTGTTTTCAAATTCACAAGAATGTGGAGAGACTACTGGAATGCGATCGGCCAAACAAATCAAATGTTATTTTTAGTGTTGACAGATTTATTACGGTCTCTCCATATTTATTTTATTGGAAATCTTGATGACATGTTAACTTTTAAAAGGAGAGAGTTCTTTTGAAGAAAATATTATTCATATGAAAAAAAAGATTTGGTAATACATTTTCTTGTCATGACCAAACTTTTTTGTGCCATTGGTCTTAATAAAAGTCTTAAATAAGCACTTCTTGCCTCCATCCTAGTATCTCTCAAAGTTGCACTCAATCAAGCTCTTCAAATGCAGAATAAATGACATTTTGAATTTGACGATTGGTACATGGATTTTGCCTGTCTCTTTGAGAGTTTTGATCCAGTCTTAGAGATTTTGAATTTCTCTTTTTCTTTGAGCAAGGTAAGAGAAAAAAAATCTTGTCCTAGTGCTGTTGTTTTTCTAGTAACTTCATTGAGCCTTTTTTGAAGTATTTGATAAGGTTTTTCACCATTTTGGTGATATAATCTACTTTAGCTTCAATTTTTGTGATCTTTGAGTCAACTTGTAGTACTCTGAAGTCTATCTTCATTAATGCTAAGTTTTGAGTAACAACATTTTTTATTTGTCAATTTAATGTGACTTCTACGAGACTTGGCTTTGCAGGTCTCCTTGTAGCAATTTTTTTGCAATTTTGTTGGAATTTTTTGGAACATGAGTATACATGTCTCTTTGGAATTCTTAAAGTGAAGGAAAATCTCTGTCACATGATAAGAATATCTTGCAATTCTTTCCCGAAAGATTGGGAAGGATTGTGGTTTTGCTTTTGGACCCCATTTTTGAATCTTTTGGTAGCAAGCCTGATTTAACTATCTTTTATTGGATTTTGGAGAGGTTGGTTGTAATGACTTAATTTTCAGTAGTACTGTGTTTTCATAAATCGAGTCTATAAATATTAAATATGAATATTTACGAGGAATATATAATGACATATTAAAGATTGATTTAGTAATTTTGCCAAATTAATAGTTAATTAAGGTTCATGGATTAAATCGTAAAGTCCAATCGCTATAGGTCTTTAATTGACCAAAGGCTTGAGGATAATTAGCCAAAGGTCCAATATGGAAATTAAATCATTTTTAAGGAGAGTTTGTGGGGAATGATGGAATTAGCCATTATATATGTTTAAGAAATTATTAGATTAATTAAACCATAGTTAATTGTTCAACTAACTTAATTAGAAATTAATCAAGGTATATATATTAGTAGTTAGTGCCTTTTTGTCATCATTCTCATTAAGCTTTCATCTCACATAGCCGAAAGTTGAAGAAGAAAACCCCAAAGTTATCCATTTCCATTTAACCATTAAATTAATATGTAATTCAAGTCATTTTCTTATAATTTTTATAGATTTGAGGTCATAGGAGGTTGATTTAACTAACCCATGTACCAATTTGTAAAACTATTAAAGTTTTAGAAAGTTTCCATTTTTTATTTCTTGAATAATTAGGCTTGTGATTGATAAATTTTAAGCTTAGAATATGAAAGGGACTAGATTGTAAAGTTAATTTAGCTTATTGTTAACTTTGTCATATTAGGGACCAAACTAAATAAATGTAAAACTTGTTATAAAATTATGTTAGATATAGAAAATATAAGGTACCTAATGAGAATACATGAAATTGGATTTTATTCTAAAGCTAGGAATTGAAAGTTATTTCAAGTTCAAGGACTATATTGAATAAAATATAAAATATGAGGGAAATTGAAAAATAGAATTATATGAAATCATGCATATCATGGTATAGTATGAAAATGTTTGGTATTGATTGGTGATATAAAATAATTGTATAGATAAATAATTAGATCGAAGTGAAGTTAATTGAGGAAAAACTAAAATTGTGGATTAGTCCTTAAAGTATCTTCTCTTTTCACATTTTGAATAGGTAAGTTCATATGAAACTTACTAGTTTACTGTATGCTTTATGTGATCTTATGTTTGATTTCATATATATAAATTATTAGATATAATTAGAATTCTAATGAATTTGGCATGTATGGCTAATTATGGACTGAATTGAAATGACATGTGATTATTGGTTAATTTGTAATAGTTCAAGGTAAAAATGTGAAAATTGATTGATTACAGGACATGTAAATGAATTATATGATCATATGTAAATGAATTACATGATCATATATAGGGATTTATAATGATGTATATATGGAAATGGTGCCCGTGGAACTTAGTAAAAGGTTAAGATATGTTTGGCATGCCAATAGGGTTATACATATGCTTAATCAGGAATTTTTTAGTTTATAACGAGGTCTAGCATTTGTTGTAGATTCTTGAGTTATATATGATTTAAGTTTATACTGGATGAGTAACCTAATATATGTCATCTTGTGTGAGCAACTTATTCACCCATGTATCCGAGTCCGTTTTACTATAGTTCCATGATATTCAATTAGATTGAGATGAAAAACTTGAAAGTGAATTGGAAATGAAATAGTATATGCTTATAGCTTAACATATGATATGTGATTTCCTCAATGTTAGTGATATTACTCATGATATTAAACATGACTTACATACTTGATTAGTAATGTTGATATGTGTCTAGTTATGCCAATATGTGCCAAGGATAGCCATGTTGAATGCCAAAATGATTAGTAGATATTATACTTTTAATGATCAAGGTAAGTATGGTATTTCCATTTTGAACTTACTAAGCATTGGTATGTTTAACCTAGTTGTTTTTCCTTTCCTTGTAGATTGACACCTTGCGGAACTTGTTGAGTCGAATTAGTGAGGGAGCACATACTATCAAAAGACGATAGATATATGTTCATTTTGAGTCTAGGCATTGTGGCATGTACATAAGGGCCTTTTTTATGCCAATGATCAAATTGGAGTTAATGTCTTTGTGAAAATGTGATAATGATTGAACTTGCATAATAGGCTTGGTATGTGATCAAATTGATGCATGTTTTGGTCTTATGTGATGTTACCTCCCTAAACCGGGCCACCATTTGCGTATTTGTTCAATACTAGTGAAACCAAATATTTCTCTTAATCTTCGTAAAAAAATTGTGAATTTTAGAAATCAATTGATTTCAGTACTGCATATGAAAATATTAAGTATTTTGAAAACTAAGTCGAATTTTATTAAAACTTGTTCTTATTATTGTAGTGGAAAAGAGTGACATTGTCAGATTTTATTAAAATCCGAGTTTCATGGGTAATTCTTTCAACAATTTTTAAAACTTTAATATCATGCAATCAAAACAATCCCAAAGTAAAACTTAAGCCACAATCCAAATAAAATTAATTACAGTCCCAAAACAAATGTTAAAAAATAGTTCAAAATATTTAAAATGTAAAAACATCTGAGATGCTCCTCCGATAGTCGTGTCCAAGCCTTAACCTCAAGAATTATCTGAAAATAAATTAGTAAACCAGAGATCATGACGAACATATGACATCATATCAATTGTTGGATAATAGAATAGTCACCAGATCTCCAGGCTCATTTTCATGTTGAATAAAATGTTCTCAATATTCCACAAATAAAACAAAATTGCGGGACCCTTTCCTTTTTATTGATAAATTATTATTATTTTTAAAACTTTTATCTCCAATTTTTAAGTATAGTACAGTAATTTGGACCTTGAAAAGTTGAAATTAGTTTGCTAAGTATTGTATCATATAAAGTATTTTTGGTACAATTAGATACTATCAAACCAAAATTTCATTATTCAACAATTAGCATATGTCATGCCAGTATGAAATATTTTGACTAAGGTTTTTAAAATCAAATCGATGATCGAACTGGTTAAGCCACCGGTTTTTCAATTCAATCGGTCTATCCAGTTCAATTAAATAAAACATTAAAAAATCATTTTTCACCGCATGCTTCCCAAGTCAAACGATCTAATGGTTTTCTCCAGACCGATATCCTTATCGATTTTTGTTCTAATAGTTCCGACCGACTGATCCAATTCAGTTCAAGTTTTTATGGTTTTTTTTTAATATAATTTCTATAAGTTTATATCAGTTTTAATATTTTTAATAATTTTTATTTAAAAATTTTATGATTTTTTATAAGATTTTAAGAATTCTTATACGTGTTATAAAATTTCAATTATTTTTTATTAATTTTATAATTTTTTTATAATTTATTAGATTTTTGTAATATTTATAATTTTTTTATTTTCTATATTTTTTACAATTTTATATCTAATTCAATTTTTTTCAATTTTATAATATTTTTAATTTATTATTATTTTTATTATTTATATGAGAAAATATTAAATTAATCTAAAAGTTGCCACAAACCACCATCTGATTGGTTTAACAATTTATTTTAATAGTCAACATGATTTATAACAAAATTCATTAACGAGGGCTTAATTGAATTTTTTTTATTAACTATATGGGCTTAATTGGGTGCGCATTTAATATAGGAACTTAATTAAATTTTTTGCATTTTTAAATACTTCTTTGACATATAAACCTTCTTTTTAATCTAACGGTTATTTTTATTTGGGTCTCATTTAAATAGTTTTCATTACCGTTCCCACAAAAATTAAAAAATCAATTAAGGCCTGCTACAAAAAGTGCATCTAACTGAACCTTGAGTGGAAAAAAAAAAAAAAAAAAAAAAACCTTTTGTTAACATCAAACTAATTTGACTATATATTAATGAATCTTAATGTGGCTATCAATGAATCTTATAATGAGAAAGTAAAAGGTCACATACCACATAAGTAAAAGTTTAAAAAATAATAAAAATATTTAAAAAAATAAAAATGCGGGTTTTTTACAAATCTAATATAAAAAAATTATTATATACGAAAATAGGTTGTCAGATAGATTATTTACCGAAATAGGTTACTTTTTTTAGTCGCGCCTACCTAACAGGCGCGACATATTATTTTATTAATAAAATTTTTTTAAATATTTTATTATTATTATTATTAAAATATTTTAAAAAAATCGGGTCAAAAACGGGTCGCCCGTGACCCGGAGGCGCCACATGTGGCGCCTGCTGCAGGGGCGCCACACCCTGCAGCATCAATCCCTTCTCTCCACAGTCACTTGTCATGTCAAAAATGGGGAGGGTAAAATTTAATTGTTAAAATTTAAAATTAAAACCCCATATAAGGTCCTCCCCCCAATGTTTCCTGCGTTAGAAGCAGAAGCAAAGAAGCAAAGGTAGAAAAAAAAAAGAGAAGAAGAAGAAGAAGAAAGAAGAAGAAATAAAAAAAAAGGTTAGTTAAATTTTTATAATTATTTTAAAATTAAATTATTTGTAATTTAGAATTATTTGATAAATTTTTGTGTTAGTAATTAATTTAAAATTAATTTATTAGTAATTTAAGATTATATTTTAAATTATTTTGTTTAGTTTAATAATGAGAAATTTATTTTGTTAAATATGTTGTTATAAATAACTTGTAACTATAAAGAAAATAATTTAGAATTTTTTAGAAGTTTAGAGACTAGAAAATCGAAAGTAAAAGAGATTGAGAAAAAAATAGAAAAGACGGACGGAATTGAATGGTTTTTGTAAATGATAAGAAATTATAAAATTAATTTTTAAAATGTATTAGTGTATTGTGATTTTTTTGATAATGTATTTTAGTGATTTTTCTGTATTATGATTTTTTAGAAATATATTTTTTTAAGAAAATAATTTTATAGTTGTTTTGTATTAGTAATTAATAATTATAAGTTGTTAGTGTTTATAGTTTAGTGTTTTATGATTTTTTAATGTAAATTTTATATAATGTAATTTAATTTATTTAATTATTTATTTGATAATTTTTATTGATTGATTAAAATTTTGATTAAATTTGTTGTTATATAATTTTATAGGTTCTGTGAAAGAAACTACTTAGGAATGTTTCAATTTCAATTATTTTTAATTCATATGTTTTTTATCTTTAGATAATTTATATTTATTTTTTATTGTATATAAATGATGGGGAATTATAAAATTAATTTTTAAAATGGTTGTGCAATAAAATTATTTTTTAGTTGTGTATTAGTGTAGTGTGATTTTTTAATGTAATTTTTATATAATGTAAATTTAATTTATTTAATTATTTATTTGATAATTTTTATTGATTGATTAAAATTTTGATTAAATTTGTTATTATATAATTTTATAGGTTGTGTGAAAGAAACTATTTAGGTATGTTTCAATTTCAATTATTTTTAATTCATATGTTTTTAATCTTTAGATAATTTATATTTATTTTTTATTTTATATAAATGATGGGGAATTGTAAAATTAATTTTTAAAATGGTTGTGCAATAAAATTATTTTTTAGTAGTGTATTAGTGTAGTGTGATTTTTTTGATAATGTATTTTAAAAAAATGATTAGGTTATATAAATTTATTTAATTATTTATTTGATAATTTTTATTGATTGATTAAAATTTTGATTAAATTCATTATTATATAATTTTATAGGTTGTGTGAAAGAAACTACTTAGGTATGTTTCAATTTCAATTATTTTTAATTCATATGTTTTTAATCTTTAGATAATTTATATTTATTTTTTATTGTATATAAATGATGGGGAATTATAAAATTAATTTTTAAAATGGTTGTGCAATAAAATTATTTTTTAGTAGTGTATTAGTGTATTGTGATATTTTTGATAATGTATTTTAAAAAAATGATTAGGTTATATAAATTTATTTAATTATTTATTTGATAATTTTTATTGATTGATTAAAATTTTGATTAAATTTGTTGTTATATAATTTTAATTGCAGATTTGTGGCAAATGGATTCATTGATTGATAATACTAATCACATATCAAGTAGCATTAATGAGATGGTAATGAAATTTTTATTTGATATTCACATTACATTATTTGTTGAATGAAATTATATTGCATTAACTATTTCGTTAATATAATAATGTCAGGTCGAGTACCGCGCATTGAAGGCCCGTATTCATAGTGTAGGGTTTCAACCGGATGAACGCCTAATACCGTTCTTAGAGTTAGCCGGGTTCGGATCAGCAGCATTGATCCGAACTTTTAGTCTACGATATGACTTGATTTCTGCCTTAGTTGAGCGATGGCGTCCGGAGACCCACACATTTCATTTGCCGTGTGGGGAGTGCACCATCACTCTAGAGGATGTTGCACTACAGCTGGGGCTCCCAATCGATGGGAACGCGGTCACGGGCGTAAGTTTGATCTCCAGGCCAGCTCGCCTTTGCTATGACTTACTTGGACGCTCACCAAGTGAGGGAAAATTTCAAACCTTGAGGTTTTCATGGCTAAAGGCCAATTTTGAATATTTGCCTAGTACTGCCACTGAATTGGAGGTTATGCAGGCAGCGCGAGCTTATATTATGCACCTTATAGGAGGTGTACTCATGCCGGATACACACGGCAGTGAAGTCCACTTGATGTACTTACCGCTGCTATCAAATCTGCATAACACACGTTCATACAGTTGGGGATCCGCAGTGTTAGCCGTTTTGTACCGCGAACTTTGTCGGACGACAGATGCCTCTGCTGTAATATCCCGAATTAGGGCCTAATCGGAATAGTAGTTTTGTGACCACAAATCCGAGGTAGAAATAATTATTTTATAATTATTTTGATGTTTATGATATGATTTTATGATGGTGTGAAAATTTCGCGAAGAAATTCCAAGCGTAAAGTGTTTAATTTGAAGTTTGGGATTAAATCGAATAAGTTGCAAAACTTGCATTCTAGAAGTTTTTAGTATGAAATTGCTTTGAAATATTAATTAGGAGGTCTTAAATGGTAATTAGACCAATTTTAAGTTCATGGACAAAATTAGGACATGGAAGGAATTTTTGAAAGTTTAGTAAGGAGGGGCATTTTGGTCATTTGGTTATTAACATGAATTAAAAGGGAAAAATAACACAAAATTCATCATCTCCTTCATTTAGTTGCTGCCGAATTTTGCTCTCTCCATAGCTAGGGTTTCTTCAACTTTCAAGCTTCCTAGTAAGTGATTCCAAGCCCCGTTTTTAATGATTTTTACGTTTTTGAGATCCCAGTAGCTCGATAAAGCTTATGTTAGCAATATTTTAAGTTAGAGTTCATATTTGGAAAAATACCCATAGGAGAAATTTGTGTATTTTGATGTTTTATGATAGAATATGAGGTTTTAAATTATGTTAAACAATTTGTGCTACTCGGTTTTACGTAAAAATGAGTAAAACGGCTTAATCGGTAAAAATACATATTGTTCATAAGTATATGTTTTAATGGGAATTTGAGCTTGCTAATGGTAGATAAATGATCAGCATGTCCTAAAACATAAGAATTTGTGATAAAATTAAATTTCCGAGCTTTGAGGCAAAAGTGTAAATATGCAAAAGTTTAGGGGCAAAATTGTAATTTTGCCAAAATTTGAATTAAGGACTAATTTGAAAATGTGAGTATTAAACAAGCTAAATATGTTATTTTAGATCAAGAAAGACGTGGAATCGACCTCAATCGAGGAAAAGAAAAGATTGCGGACTAAATTGCAAAATCTTTGTATTTTGGTACTAAGGTAAGTTCATGTGTAAATAATGTAACATAATTGCTATTTTAAGTGATTTAATGCTATTTATATGATATGATACTTGTTATTATGAATATTATGCTTTGTGAAATATTATGTATTGGTATGAAAAGTATGCGATTAAATTGATAAGTATGAGATGCAAGCAACGTATTAGTTCCGATATTCCGAGGAGAACGACGGGGAAATGTGTGATTGAGGAAAATCTCGTTTGAACCTTGGGAATGGATTAGGATACAAGTGACATGTCACTAGGATGGTTGGGCATCCGAGCTCGTTGAGTTGAGTCCGAGTTCACTTATGGATGCGAATATCCAAACTCGTTGAGTTGAGTCCGAGTTCGTGAAATGTAACTAGGCATCCGAGCTCGTTGAGTTGAGTCCGAGTTCACTTATGGATGCGAACGCCCGAGCTCGTTGAGTTGAGTCCGAGTTCGCTTATGGGCGGGTTACATAATTGATTGATTACATATATAGCACTTATGTGCAAATGATCCGTGTATCCGAGTTGTATTCCAATGTGTTCAACGGGTAAAATTCAAGTGAAATGAAAAAACACTCAAGATGTAAGTGACAATTCGGTAATGTTGAGAAATGGCCATATTGGACAGGTATGTACTTAACCCTCGGGTTGAAACTCGACACAATAACAAAAATGTGGTAAGATGAAGTATGATGATTAGAATTGTGACATATGTTTTGGTGATGCTATGCTAATGTTGTTTGGCATAATGACTTTGTTATGTTACTTGTTATTTGCATGTGAGCTTACTAAGCATTTATGCTTACTCCCTCCTTTTCATTCATTGTAGTTTTGGACAAGCCGGCTCGAGAATCGAGATAGGTCGAAGGCTCGATCACACTATTCGAAGGACTTTTTGGTAAATGGCTTGTAAAACTTAGTATGGCATGTATAGCAATATACCTACTTTGGGTAAATAATCTTGTGATATGGTGGTGGTTTGGTTGAGGAAATGCTTGATAATGATGAGTCATTGAAATGGCTAATATAGATTATGTTTGATGTCATGGAAGGATAATAGGTTATCTAGTACATGAAAGCTTTTATGAAAATGAAATTAGCCATAAAACAGAACATTGCAGCAACACTGACGTGAGTTTGAAAAATCACCAAAAATAGTAGAAAACGAATTAGGTGAAGAATTAACTATGAAATTGAAGCTTATTGTGTCTACTTTCAAATGAAAAAACGAAATAGGTAAAGGAGTTATATGTTATAAGATATTTGAGTTTTAGTGAAACAGGGCCAGAGCGATTTCTGGATCCCCTATTCCAACTTTGAAAATTCACTATAAATTGTACAAAAATAGTTAAGAGGTGTACTTTATATGTACAGAATCCTGAGTTAGTCTAGTTTCAAGATAAAAAAACAGCATAATCATATGAATTTTGTACAGAGAGAAAACTGGTTCGTAGTAAACAGAGGTCAGTGCAGTCAAGTCCTGAAACAGGGGTAACTTTAACTAATAAACTGTACAAATCGGCCCAACCAAAAATTCTAGAAAAAAAATTAGTGAATAGATATATGAGTCTAGATTCAGGGAAAATTTACGGATCTTGATTTTGAGTTTCGTAACTCGAGATATGATTTTTTAAGCGACCATGACGCAGAGATTCTGCATATTCCGAAAATTAAAATAAATGATGTAAAGTTGGTTTAATGATAAATTATGTTTAGTAACGCCTCAAGCTCGACTCCGGTAACGGTTTCGGGCGTGGGGGCGTTACATCTGCGGTTGACATAGGTGGATGCCTTATACTGTTGCAGTCGTGGGCACTTTATCGGATGCCATTCTTGGCATCCATTAGTCACCACGTTAACAGGTGATGAATCTTTAAGCGTTACAGCAATTAATTGTCTCTTTTTCGAATTCTATTGTTCTAACAATTTATTTTCATAGATGGAGCACGAATCCGGGTATCGGGAGGTCATACACGGTTCCGATATACCGTCTGATGATCGAGAATCATTCTGGAGAGGGAGTAGGTTTTTCTAATATTATTTTTATTTTATTATTTTATCTCACTTAACCCGCGTTAATATAAAAATGTTATGAACTGTGCAGTTCATTTGGATGCCATATTCTGTTCTTGAAGTTACAGCTGTTATTCCATCGTATGCCTACGTCCACTCACACCTATGGTGCATTAGCGCACCCCTTATCCAGTTTCAAACGGTGGAGTGGTACCATGGCGATCGAGTACTCCGGCAGTTCGGTTGTATACAATATATCCCGACACAGCCAGTAAGATTGAATGAACAGCTACATTGCATGACTAGGAGGGGGAGGCATGGAACTGATTGGGGAGATGAGCATTCAGAATATATTACGATGTGGAACAACCGGTTTAGTAGGGTACCTCAGATGCATTGTTGTTTGGATCTGCGGCCCTCGCCACAGTACTTATAGTGGTACTATGAGAAGGGGGAACCATTTTTATTTGGTGGGCGGTCGATGGTAGTCCCCCCTCATACGACACGGATTGGGCAACATCTTCCAGATCCATATCAGGCACCAGCGCCGGAGGCAGACCCAGAGCCGGAGCCGGAGCCGGAGCCGGAGCCGGAGCCGGAGCCGGAGCCGGAGCCGGAGCCAGAGCCAGAGCCAGAGCCGGAGCCGGAGCCAGATCCGGAGCTACACTCCGGGAGTAGCTCTTATTATCCAGATTTTGGGGGCAATGACTATTTCTCGGGCTCTTCAGCCCTCGGATATTATTCAGATTTTGATATCTTCAGACCCCTACCACATCAGTACTTTACTACTTCTAGCTCCTATCCACCACCGTACTCTGCTCCTTCCGGTTCCTATCCACCACTGTACTCCGCTCCTTCCGGTTCATATCCACCACCATACTCTGCTCCTGCTAGCTTATATCCACCGTCGTACTCTGCTCCTCCAGAGCCGTATCCGTCGCTGTTCTCTTCTCCCCCTAGCCCATATCCAGCGTCGTTCTCTACTCCCCCCGGCCCATATCCAGCGCCGTTCTTTACTCCCTCCGGCTCGAGTTCATCAGTGGCATTTGAGTCGTTCTCTACACCTATACATATGGATGAAGAGAACGTTGATCATCGTAGTCGCCCACAACGTGAACGTCGAGCTCCACAAAGATATACCCCTAGAACCACACCATCAAACCATCAATTTTAAGGGGTTTTGTATTGTAAATTACTTTATTTTTTATGTAAATTACTTTATTTTTATGTAAATTATTTTTTGCATTATATTTATCATTTTTTTATTTGGCATTTTATTATCGAATTTGAGTGCGAATTCTGGATATTGCTTAGTTGAAAAACATAATACGAATTAAAAAGGCAATAATTTTTCTTTCAACATGCAATAAGCAACATGTAATGAATAACATCTTAATTTCTATCCGATCGCGATGATTGTCCAGTTTGGTAATTTCGAAGTGGGCAGTTACTCCGATTGTGACCAGGTAATTTGCATACTCCATACAGCTTCCCGTCGGATTTCTCTCTAATGTCCATTTCGTTACGGATTCTTGATGATTGCGGACGACCTCTCGGGTTCCTACGCAAGCATTTGTCTGGGATAAGCTCAAAGGTCGTCTGAGGAATCTCCCAAGTAGATAGGTCAGGAAGCACGGGAAACTCATTCTCCCATACACGCAACGTGCGTTCAAGTGTGTACACTTCATCGATAAATTGATCTACATTGAGCGAGACCTTAGCACTAGCTGCCACAACATGTGCACAAGGATAATGAAGTATTTGGAACCTCCTACAATCGCACCGTCTATTTCGGAGATCAACCCCGTATGACCTAGGTAGAATACCGGGTCGACGACCGATGGTCTCTGTAACGCGAAACGTTTCATTACGTCGTGAATATACTTCTACGTTCATCGACCTCGCCATCTGACGGTTTGCAACAATTGCATCCCTGAAATGTTCGACAAACACGTGTCCTAGCTCCATCTGGTTGACTTGTTGCTGACCCATTCTTGGCATCAATGTAGCCAACCTATAGAATGTAGCTGAGAAGACAGATGAAATCGGAAGATGTCTCGTTTTTAACAACACAGCGTTAATCCCCTCCACCAAGTTTGTCGTCATTTAACTGTAACGAAAGCCCTCATCAAAACTTTGAGCCCATCGCCATGGCTCCATGCTACCCAACCATTGTCGGAAGGATGTGTTCGTCTGACCTTCCATGTCACTCTCAAGCCGAGTCATCCTCTGCCGAAAAATATGTGGTTCTAGCTCGTAAGCTGTGTATGTATTAAGACGATATAAGTTAAGTTACAGTCTCGCCATAAAAAAATGTATGTTATATATTGAAATGATAAGGTTGTTCTTTACCCATTTTCACAACTTGTCTCTTCCAATCTGCATTCTTATAATCTCGATGAAAGTTTGCCGCAATGTGCCGTATGCAGTAAACGGATCTCCATGGTACACCAGAACGCCTAATGGCGGCAATTAATCCTTTCTCTCTATCGGAGATGATGCAAATATTATCATTACTAATTACATACCTCCGCAGATTTGTAAGAAAGAATTCCCACGACTCCATGTTTTCTTTATCTACGATGGCAAACACAATCGGTAGCACGTTCCTGTTCCCATCTTGAGCAATCGCAATAAGTAAGATTTGTGTATTTTTACCGTATAGCCATGTCCCATCCACTTGCACAAATGGCTTACAGTGGGGAAATGCACGCACACATGGATCAAATGTCCAAAACATCCGTTGGAAAATCCTTTTACCCGGTTGTCGTTGCTTATCCGGGCCATAATAAGGTCGTGTCTGCAACTCAATGACAGTCCCTGGTATGTACTCCCTCATTGCTGCAATCCATCCCTGTAACTCATTGTACGATGCATCAAAATTTCCGTACAATTGCTCCATTGCCATCTGTTTAGCTATCCATGCCTTTCGGTATGATACTCGATACTGGAATCGTGCCTGCATTTTGGCAATTAATACCGAAACTTTAATGGTCGGCATGTCTTCAACCATTAGCATGATGCATGTACAGATAGTTTTCGAATCAAGTTTTCGATGATCTTCTGTCATTCGTGTTGAAGTACATGTGTGAGGCAGAACAAATTTTCGTATCTCCCACATCTGAGACTTCTGGATAAATGCAGCTCGTATCCGCCACTTGCAGCCTTCTGCTGACTTCCAACACTCTCCAATATATAATGTCGGTTTAGACTCCACGACTTTGTAGTCTACTGATATATTCATACTATACCGCTTAATGGCAAATACGCACTCTTCCTTACTTTCGAATCTCTGGCCCACGAACAACTCCTCAAGATCAGAATATATGGCCATCTGGTGAGCAGGTAGTATCTCAGGGTACTCCGGGAACTCGGCTGCATGCGCGTATCGGGGTCTATCCGAGACATGTGTGCCCCAGGATTATTGTGTATCACAATACGACGGATCTGGTTCCCGACGAAAGACGCATTAATGTTTCCATCCTCATTCACACTTTCATCGTCAATATCATTTGGGACATCATCCACGTCGAGATCACTGTTAATATCGACTTCATAATCAGAAGGATCACTACTTCGGTATACATCATCACCACCCACATCAGTATCGGGTGTAGCATTAAGATCAATGTCGATCCCATGTGTAGTTGATTAACTACCAACGTATGATATCGGAACCACTATACACGGCTCTTGAGGTCCATCTTCTTCACCTAATGGAGTTGGATCTTTTGTTGACTCCACAATAGCTAACTCAGCAAATAAGTGAATCGGTGCATTTTGGTTGCTATGGCAGTAAAGAGCGACCATTGTCTCCACATCTTCATCGTCTACAAGTTCCATTTCGGTGAATTTTATGGGATCCATCGAAACTGGAAACTTGTAGAAAATTTTTGAGATCCTTCTTCCACAACGTCTATAAATTTTTTCACTAATTTTTTCCTTTATATCATCAAACGAGATATTTCTATTAAATCTCATTGCAACTTGTTTGCGGCATTCAAATATACATCCGACGCTTGTTGTCAAAATTTCTCCATCGAAATAAACGCATACGAAAAATTGGTTCTCCATCTTCAATACTAAATCTGTTAAAAAAAGTTCAAAATTCTCACAATTTTCAAAATTTTTGATGCAAAATTTTTCATTCAAAACCTAGCAAACAAAATTATTTATCTAACAAAATAACATTAAATAACAAAATTTGTAACAAATTTCTACATTCTATTTAAAAATAAATAAATTAAAATACCTTGTTTTTCTTTTTCTTTTCCTTTCTTCCCTTCTTTCTCTCTTTTTACATCTACTAATTTTTTACTAGTTTTTTTGCTCATGCTTTCCCGGGGAGGGGGTATATATAGGGGCAATGGGTTGCGCCTAACGAGGAGGCACCACATGTTGCCCCTACCTGATAGGCGCGACATGTTGAGCTTGTCAGGTAGGCGCGACATGTGGTGCCTTCTCAGGAGGCTCAACCTGTATTTTATTAAAATTTATTTTCGTATATAATAAATTTTTTATACCAAATAGGTAAAAAACCAATAAAACCACTATATAAACTAATCATAAATTACTAATAAAATATCTATAAAAATACTTTTTTAAAATACATTATAAAAAAATCACAATACAATAATACACTACTAAAAAAATACCATTTTAGAAATTAATTTTATTGCACCAACATTTACAAATTTTATTGCCCTCAAACTCTAATACTACTTTCACCAATATCATATTTTTCCATTCAATTTCGTCCGTCTTTTCTAATTTTTATTCTCAATCTCTTTTACTTTCAATTTTCTAGTCTCTTGACTTCTAAAAAATTCTAAATTATTTTCTTTACAGTTACAAATTATTTATAGCAAAATATTGAACAAAATAAATTTAACATTATTAAACTAAACAAAATAATTTAGAATATATAATCTTAAATTATTAATAATTTAATTTTAAAATAATTACAAATATAAAAATTTATCTAATAATTCTACATTTGTACGGTTTCCTCATTCATAAGAGTAAAACCTCGATTATAGTAACATAGATAATACCCTCTTCATGCTCTTCCACCAAGGTGTAAACAAGATTTCGAAAATTTATTCGTTTAATTTTATAAATTATAAAAAATTTTCAATCAATTATTTGATTCAATTGATTTTTTGTCTAATTTAATTGGTTCCAATAATGGAGGTAAAAAATTGTTTTGAGATCGAAATTAAATTATATATTTTTACAATGATAAAAATATAATTTCATCAGTTAATATTTTATTATTTTTATATGATTAAATTAGATTTTTATTATTTTTTTAAAGAGTTAAAGTGTAATTTTACTATTATTAATTTAAAATTATATAAATTATAAAAAACGTAAATGAAAAATTTCTCATTATAGGAGTAAATTATAACAATTGAAGACATATATTGATTTTTATTTTATTAAAAGTAGTTTTTAGGTCAAGTCTTTCTTAAGATTGATATATTGATTTTTATTTTATTCCATCTAAGTTACAGAATTATTGATAAAGAAATTATGTAATTATTTAATATCAAAAGATATAAGATGCAATTATTTTAAAATTGCTTTTATTATAATAATAAAAATTGAGTTTCTAAAATAGTAGTAAATTATAACAATTGAAGACACACTATACCTATACTTTTTCTGCCATATAATGCTGTTCACGGCAGTGATTTGGCACCCCCTTGTTCAGATAAATTAAATATTTATACTGTTTGAGTAATTAAGCAAAAACAAAACAAAGAAGAAAACAAACAAAGAAAGGAGAAAGGATGAGTCAGCAACAGTTGCTGCAGGTTGTGGCACCCCTGCAGCAGGCGCCACATGTGGCGCCTCCGGGTCACGGGCGACCCGTTTTTGACTCGATTTTTTTTAAAAATATTTTAATAATAATAATAATAAAATATTAAAAAAATTTTATTAATAAGATAATATGTCGCGCCTGTTAGGTAGGCGCGACTAAAAAAAGTAACCTATTTCGGTAAATAATCTATCTGGCAACCTATTTTCGTATATAATTTTTTTTTTATATTAGATTTGTAAAAAAACCCTAAAAATGCACATCCAAAATAAATCTAAACACAGGACAGTCAAATTTATCTAAATTTAGACATTTATTTGTTTAGATTTATTTAAATCGTGCATAAAAATGTAAAACTTATAATAATTATAAAAAACAATTATATATACAAGGACAGATGATGAATATTACTTCAGTAGCTGTAGAATAAAATGGCAGGTGATGAAATACATATGTTGAAATATACAAGAATTTTTTTTAAATATATATAGGGTGGATATTTATTTTACTGAAAGTGTAAATTTTTTTATTCTACAAACAATTTTTAAAAATTGATATGTATATATTTTTAAAATATTTATTTATTTTTAATGTTTTACTATTTTCTATAAGATGCTGGTTAATCCATTGATCTTATTTTCTGTAAAATTCCATTAAAAACATATTTCCTAATTCAACTATAATTACGAGTGTATATATATTACTATGCTTGGGATAGATTAAATATTAAGCTAAAAAAAAAAAAAAAGGAAAAACGGTTTACCATATATATAATCACAAATATGGTGGAAAAGTTATTTGCCTAATTTGTTAGTATATTTATTTTATCATTATTGGAATATAATCAATGTTACGCTAAAGGCTAAAAGGTAAAAGTTATTGAAGTTATTTCATCATATTTTAGCATATATATCATCACAACTCATTTTATTTGGCAGCGGTTGAATTCATATTGATTGCATATGCATAATTTTTGGAATTTTTAATAATTACTAATTTATTAGTTTTTTTTTTTATAATTTTACACTCATCCAAAATAAATTTAAATAAATAAATCGTTTAAATTCAAATAATTTATCTAAATTTATTTTGGACATGTCTTTTCTATTAATCTTTTATAACTTTTAGTTTTTTTATTAACTATTGACTTTTTTATATATATATTTTTTACTTACTTAAGATACGACGGGACAATATTTATTCATGTTATCTGCCACATGTAAGTTTTTTTAAAAGTTAACTATCAATTTGATCAGTAATGATTCTCATTAAAGGAAGGGGCCAATTGATTTTGTGGGTTCATTAAGGTTTAATTAGATGCACTGTTTAATTAATTTTTGAGTAAATTACACTAGTAGTCATTTAATTATTAATAAATTTCTTTTTTGATCATTCAATTAAAAAAATTTACTAAATGATCATCCAACTATTAAATCTTGTATTTTTTTGTCATCGGTTGACAAACGGTGGTATATTTTAAATTGACATAATAACAACTTAACCCTCAATATTTATACATTGTATTTAATCTTGATTCTAAAAAATCTAACATTCAATATTTACACATTGTGTAATTTTTTTTACAGTTTTATTTATTTTTAAAAAAATCTAATTAGATAATGTGTAAATATTAAAACTTAAAGTTGCTGTTATTTTCACTTTTAAAAGCTACCATTATTAACCAACTAATGACTAAAAAGACAAAGTTAAATAATTAAAAGACCATTTCATAAATTTTCTTAATTAGATAACAAAAGAAAATTCTAGTAGTCAGCTACCCTTAATTTGTTGATTTTTTTAGTAAAAGTTTTTTTAAACCTTTAGCCTCTATTCTCAAAAATTGATGATAAATCATGATATGTTTGATTGATAATATATAAAAATGCATAATAAATTTTTTTAGCCCTCTAATTTTATAAAAAAAATTCATTTTAGCTATTCATTTTTTTATTTTTTTTACTTCTTTTGCACTTGAATTTATATTTTTTATCAAATCACCTCAAAATAGAAAGAAAAGTTAATGTTTGTTAACTTTTACTAACGTGCCACATATGGATTGCCATGTAGATGACATGTCAATATTTATTAATTTTTAAAATTTTAAAAAATTAAAAAATATTTTTTTATAGTTTTTATATATACCTTTAAATAATTTTAATAATTTTTATTTTAAAAAATAATTTTTAAATTTTTAAAAATTAATTAAATGTTGACGTGTCATCCACCAAATAATTCACATGTATGTCACATCAGCAAAGTTAACACATCTTAACTTTTCCATCAATCTTGATGTGATTTAACAAAAATATAAGTTTAAGAGCTAAAAGAAGTGAAAATTAAATAAATGGTTAAAATAATTTTTTTTATAAAATTGGAGGGCCAAAAAATTATTATGCCAAAATTATAAACAATTGTAGAATGCATCAAACTTAAACCAAATATTAAATTAAGGAGATACTAATAAATAATATATATATATATATATATATATATATATTTGTTAAGGTTTATTACTAAACAAAACTAAAGTCTAGCATTGTTGCACTACGACTTCAAATCCCAGAATTGTATGGCGTAATTAGAATTAGTTAATGCTTGCTCGCTCTTTCACTGAAAGGTCAAAGACAAACAAAAATTAAAACCATAAGGTGGAGTTGACTTTTCAGGTTTCTTTAATTATAAAATCTCAAGGACTTTGGAAGTTATGCATTTGCAGCCATGGACAATGGCCATATGGATTATATATAAGCTATCTCCAAAGACAAAGTCCTTGAGCCCATCTCAAAGTGAAAGCCACCTTTTTAAATCTTAAAAATTCCCAACTTGGACACTAGCATTTTACCTGCTCCTTTTACCTCACTTATATTTGGCAAATATGTTGTCAGCACTGTTTCTACTAATGACCCAATCTTCCTTTTGGACCTTTGCCACTCCCATTGGAGCCAAATCCCCCTCATTTTATATCCACTTGCCTCTCTTATTGTTTTTCCCTATCCTTTTTACGTTTTAGTTAATGTATGAGTTTTGTTTTTTCATTACACCAATGTGATGCATCTTATTAATGTTTTGTGTTGAACATGTTTGTATGTATGTATGTTTAACAGATGGCAAAGGCAGTACTGAATCTTACTTTGGTTCTTGCTCTTTTCTCATGTTACTCTGCTCTTCTTGCTTCGGCACAGGCAGAGCTTACTTATCCACCAGAAGGTTGATTTTGGTTGGTTTATAATATATTCTTTGTTATTCATCATGTTGCATTGTTAAACCAGTTTCGAAATGTCTGTGTTGAATTTTCCAGTTGACGCACTGCAAGCTATTCGGCGTAAGCTCAAAGATCCGAGAAAAAATCTAAGGAACTGGAGAAAAGGCGATCCTTGCGTTTCGAACTGGACCGGAGTAATCTGCACCATGCCTCAACCTGATGGCTTTTTGCATATTCAAGAACTGTATGCATTTTCATGTATTCATTGGTTGCCATCATTATTTTGTTTAAAATGAGTGATATGTTGTAATTTTTTGGGCAGGCGGATGCTAAATTTGAATCTTACTGGAAAGCTTGCTCCTGAACTTGGCCAGCTATCTAATTTGACTGTACTGTAAGTGGTGCCAATGTTTTGGAGACTTCAGATATTTACTCAAATTCACCAAATTCTTGCCTTACCATCAATGACTACTTACTTGGTGCAGGAATTTTATGTGGAATCACAATATTACAGGAAGTATACCGAAGGAGATAGGCAATATAAAATCATTGGAGTTCCTGTAAGCAAACTCATATTCAGAAGCTAACAAAAGCAAGTTTCAAGTAAATGAATGCAGAAACCTTACAAGAGTAGTGATCATGGTTGCAGGCTTTTAAGTGGGAATCAGCTTTCGGGACCTTTGGCCCACGAGCTCGGTTTTCTTCCTAACTTGTTGATGTTTCAGGTGGATTTGAATCAGATAACAGGTTCACTGCCCAAATCGTTTGTCAACCTCATCAGCTGCAGGCACTTGTGAGTAAATAATACTACTAAATTAAATTTAAATGCTTTTTATGTTATGAAGTAATGCATTAATATAATAATTTTTCTATGCATTTTGTTAACTGCAGTCACATGAACAACAACTCAATCAGTGGGCAGATTCCGTCACAGCTCAGCAGCATGCCTGCACTTATACATTTGTAAGCTCAGTACTAATTCAATTGTCACAAATTCTGGGCTGTTATGGATGAATCACCTTAATATAGCTTATATCCATGATGGATGTGCAGTCTGCTGGACAACAATAACTTAACGGGGAATCTACCACCAGAATTTTCACAGATGCCTAAATTGAGAATACTGTAAGTTTACTGTTAATTAATATCTTGAATTGGATGGAATTTTGATTACATCTCATGCTAGTATTTATTTGTATTGCAGCCAACTTGATAATAACAATTTTGGTGGAACAGAGATTCCAGCTTCTTATGGCAACATGTCCAACCTAGTGAAATTGTCAGCTTCTTTCCCTTTCTCTATTGACTATCAGTTTATTCAAAGGGAAAAAGGATATAAAGATTAGACCAGTATTCATTTCTTTCAAAATGTTGTCAAGTCGAAATGGCTAAATCGCGCATGATTTTATCGAATTCATCTATACAGGAGTCTTAGGAATTGCAGCTTGCAAGGAGCCATTCCTGATTTCAGCCGTATTAAAACATTTCGCTATCTGTAAGCCTTTCCAGCATTTATAGGAGTTTTTTTTACATACTAATCTATTGTTTGATATATTTCAACACTACTTTGTGTTGGCCTGTCATACGGCAGTGATCTGAGCCGTAACCAACTTACTGGAGGGATACCAACAAATAAGCTTTCTGATAACGTTACTACAATGTAAGGGTGGTTGATGCTACCATTGATTTATTATATGAATTTTCTTCCTCACTGATAAGCTAAAACGAGTCATCATTGCTTTGGTTCTTTATACGAGGCAGTGATCTATCCTATAATTTGCTCAACGGATCTATTCCTTCAAACTTTTCAGGCCTTCCTCGTCTTCAGAGATTGTAAGACTTAGTCTTCATGTTTTTACTGCCAATTTCTTTTACAAGAATTTTATATTGCATATAGGTCTTTGAAAATCTTTTGAGAAGCCATATAGGATGAGGTTTAATGATGGTCTGCATTTTGTTGTTGGTGCGCAGGTCACTCGAAAACAATTTGTTAACAGGAGATGTTCCCTCCGATGTTTGGCAAAATGAGAACTTTACTGCTACGGCAAGACTTATCATGTAAGTCATTAAGGCGAAAAGGTATCATTTCCATTTTCAGCTTCATTTATACCTAATCATCAGGGCATGCACCTGCTTTTACCTGCAGAGACTTCCGGAACAATTCGCTTTTGAATATTTCTGGCAGTATAGATCCTCCTTCAAATGTTACAATCAGGTGAGAGCATTGTCACTTATTTGTAGCATTGTAGAGTTGCAAAATAATATGATAATCTCTGACACATTAGTGCTGCATGCCCTGGATACTTAACTTAGGCTTGAAGGCAACCCTGTTTGCGCCTCAGCAAATCAACTAAATATAGCTCGGTTCTGCGGGATTACAATCGGAGATGATAATTTTGTGCCAGGAACTGGAGATGAAACAGGAAGCTCAAGTAACTCTAGTGACAGCTGCAAACCTCAATCTTGCCCTACGGATGATAATTTTGAATTTGTCCCAGATTCTCCTGTTGATTGCTTCTGTGCTGCACCTTTTGAAGTCGGGTTACGTTTACGAAGTCCTACTATATCAGATTTTCGCCCCTATATTGTCCCGTACAAAGAGTTCATTACATTCAACCTCAGATTGGATCTTTATCAACTATATGTTAAATCATTTATATGGCAAGATGGTCATAGGCTTCGCCTGTTTTTAAAATTTTTCCCTCAGTATATCAATAACACTAGTAAATTCAACAACAGTGAGATACAACGGATCAGGGACATAATTGCTACATATGCGATCCCTTCCAATGACACCTTTGGTCCATATGAGCTGATCGATTTTACGCTCCTCAGACCTTATTCAAACAGTATGCTTATGCCATCTAATTTTTCCTTCACACATGTTCAGTTTTATTTCAGTCTTTAGTGAAAGTTACTTCATTTATTGCAGTTGATCTCCAGCCCCTGGAATCAGGAGGAATCAGCAAAGGCGCCCTAACTGGAATCATACTAGGGACTATATCGTTCGTAGTTGCAATATCTTTGGCAATTACGGTTTTTGTCTACAAAAGGCACACCAAATCTGGGCATGAACTGTCGAAGAAACAGTCATGTAAGTCCAGATCCAAGAATAATATATGCAGTGATTGCATATAAAACGTAAAGGCAATATTAATGATCCTTTTTCCTTCTTTATTCTCACTGCAGCGGGAAAAGTTCCCATCAGAACTGAAAGTGTTAAGGAATTCAGCTTTGTAGAACTTGAAGCAGCTACAGATGGATTCAAAGATAACGTACGAATTGGTCAAGGAGGCTACGGAAAGGTTTACAAAGGCATTTTGGCTAATGGAACAGTAGTTGCAGTTAAGCGTGCGCAACAAGGATCTTTGCAGGGTCAGACAGAGTTCATAACTGAAATACAACTGCTGTCACGATTACATCATCGGAACCTGGTTTCATTGATCGGATACTGTAGCGAACAAGATGAGCAGGTACATTCTCTATATTCAAGGCTGCAATGCAATGAAATTAACTTGTATATTCCCTTTGGACACTTAATGCTCCATGGCCTTTTTCTTCCCAGATGTTAGTATATGAGTTTATGCCCAATGGTTCTCTCCATGATCTTCTCTCAGGTAAAGTTTTCCAGTTGCACTGATTTTAACTGTTGCTGCATGCATAACAAAATATTGTTGGGAAATTTCAGATAGATACAGACATACGTTGAGTTTCCCCATGCGAATGCGTATTGCGTTAGGTTCGGCCAAAGGCATCCTCTACCTTCATAACGAAGCATACCCACCAATAATCCATCGGGACATCAAGGCAAACAACATATTGTTGGACTTCAAGTTTGCTCCTAAAGTTTCTGATTTCGGAATCTCAAGGCTTGCACCACTACCAGATGCCGAAGGAACTTCAGCTCACGTGTCCACGCTTGTCAAAGGAACACCGGTAAGACTAAATAGAGCTTTTCCATGAACACTTGAGCTGTCATTTGATGCATGAACTTGATTTCCATTTTTGTATGTAGGGTTACCTGGATCCAGAATATTTCTTGACTCACAAATTAACCGATAAAAGTGATGTCTATAGCCTTGGAATAGTATTTCTGGAACTTTTGACAGGGATGCTGCCTATCTCTCATGGCAGAAACATTGTCCGGGAGGTACTAATTATTATATATTTATGCTAGCTACAAAAAACAGAGATGTTTAGCGAAAATGATAATAGAGTAAACTAATAGAGTAAACTAACAGACATGTGCTACAGGTTTTTGGGGCATGTCAATCTGGGTTGATGTCTTCCATCATAGACCAGAGCATGGGTGCTTACTCTTCTGAAATCATCAAGAAATTTATGGCACTCGCCCTCAAGTGTTGTCTGGATGATCCCAAGGAACGACCGACCATGTTGCAAGTTGTGAGAGAGTTGGAGAACTTATGTTCACAGCTGCTGGAGACAGAGATGAGTGCACCTGGAACAGGATCAGAATCAGATGCATCCAATGCGTCCCCTTCATTGCCTCTCTACTCTGGAAGGAATTCTCAACCTACCACTGAAATCTATGGAAGTGAACTGGTGAGCGGAGTTATCCCCACCATCGGGCCTCGCTAGCAGTGGATTTAATAATGCAATCAACTCTGTTTTTATCACTTCATCTTGCTGAATATTATTTGTTAAAATACATTGGAACAGTAATGGGGCCTCTAGTTACTTGTATCTGTAATCAGTTTCCGGTGTTTATGGCTTTTATTTGTTTTTATTTTTCACGTCATCTAATAATGAAGAAAGTAATTTAGATGGTTTCTTGCGGCCACATCAGGCCACATCATAACGGTTTTTTAAGTCACCAAGCTACAATATTGATATAACGTAATGGAGGCATCACATCACAATTGTTACCATTACGTAACCCTGAAACAATCTATTGCTTAAAGGATATTATCTTTTATGTTACAAAAATATGAGGAATTGGCCAAATTAGATTACTGATTATTGTGCCGATGACTGATTTGTCCGAGTTCACTAACTGACACTTCTTGATAACTGTTCGAGAATCTCCCATAACTGTTATGGAAGGAAGGGCCATCGAGATCCCTAACTTAACAGCCTGTAAAACTGCGTAAGCCTCTGCTGCAAATGGGGATGGAACATTTTCGTTCATCACTGTCTTCATTGCAAGGAGTTCTCCAGTCCGACTCCAAACCACTAAGCCCGATGCTGATTTGTGCTTCTGTTGTCGAATGTTGCATCAAACTGAATCGTTGCACTGGTGTTTTCGTCTGCTTCTGCTATCCATAGGAGAGGTAACCTTCTTTTCTTTTAATCCCTCAATTTCAACTATGTATCTTCGAATATTCTGTGATATCACTCCTCTTGACTCTATCTTCCTTTCATGCACGAGTTTATTTCTTGAGTTCCATATGACCCACAAACCACAACAAAGCAGGCGACACTGTTGGTGAGTGCTATTCTGGAAAATCCAGGTAATCTATTCCCAAATGTTTTGAGCCATTCTGGTAATAACCTAGGAAAACTCTAACTTTTGCCAAATCTCCACTGTTACAGGGCACTGTTGGAAAACATGTACACTATCTTCTTCTCCATTCCCGCATCGAGGACATAAAGCACTATTAATCACTCGGCTGTATTTTAGATTTGAAAAAGTCGAAATATAGTTTCATGTAATTCTCCATATTGTAATCAGTATTTTTGAAGGTAGTTCTAGATTCCAAAGCTTTTTGTAGAATTTATTTCAGTTGACCTGTATAAAACAATAACTAGGACTCAAGCTAGCTTCTTATAATAGTTTATAAGCACTTCTAACAATAAATTTTCCAGACGATTTTCCTTTCCACACTTGAAGGTCGTTATGAGGAATTTCCACAAGAGAAATTTGCATAATTTACTAAGTAATATCATCTTGGAAGGTACTACTAACAATGTCTATCTTCTATGTTCTGGTAATTGGGTCAATCAATTTAGAGACTAACTGAGGCCCTTCATTATTTTGTCTATTGTTCCACTCATCAGGTTCCTTTCCTAGGATCCAGCGGTCCTCCCAAATTAATATCCCATCACCCTTTCCCATCCTCCAACACAGTCTATTCTTCAACACACCCTTAGCAGCCCACACGTTCTTCCAAGTAAGAGAAGGTAAGATTCTCTAATTTTGCGTTATGAAAATTCGATTGCGGGTAGTATTTTGCCTTGAGTACTCTAGCTAATAATGAATTTGGGTAATTAATAAGGTGCCACCCTTGCTTGGCTAATAATGCGATATTAAACTGACTCGTATTTCAAAAACCAAGACCCCCGTTTTCTTTTAAAATGCAAAGATTTTTTCATGCACACCAATGAATTCCTGTCTTCCACGCCCCTTTTGCCACCAATATTGAGCAATAATACTTTCCAACTCTGTACATAAAGATTTGGGCAATAAGAAACATGACATGGTATAGGTTGGGATAGATTGAAGAACATATTTAATAAATACTTCTTTTCCCCTTGAGACAAAAATCTAGTGCTCTAATTATCAATGCATTTTTTAATTCGATCTTTTAGGTTCTGAAACGATTCATTTTTCTTTCTTCCAATCGCATTGGGTAGCCCTAAATACCTCTCTGGATTGTTTGAACTCCACACCCCCAAAATATTAACCACCTCTAGTCTATCATCTTCACTAGTATTTCTACTAAACAAGATAGTAGGCTTATTGAAGTTAACGCATTGGCCCGAGCAGCTCCTATACTTCCTTAAGATTTCTTTCAATAAGTTAGCTCCACTCCTTATACCCTGTCCAAATAATATGCAATCATCAGCAAATAACAAGTGTGATACATGTGGTATGTTCCTACTACGTTTGACTCATTTCAATAGGCATTCTCTACTTACTAATCGCATTAAACATGATAAACCCTCTTCGCAGATGAGAAATAGAAACGGACTAAGCGGGTCTCCTTAACGAAGTCCCCCTTGTTGGATGAAAGTTTTTTCCTATGTATTCGTTTACAACAACTAAATATAAGACAGTTGACAAATATTTCATCAAAGTTTCGATCCAATTCATATCAAACCCCGTTAGTACCATAATTTTTTTGATAAATTTCTATTCAACACTGTCATATACTTGACTCATATCCAACTTGACTGCCATAAAACCTTTTTTCCCAACTCTCTTTTGTTGAAGAGTATGAAGAATTTCATATGCCAGTAAAACATTATTCGAAATCAATCTGCTTGGTACAAATGCACTCTTAGCCACGTTAATACATTTCTCTATAACTCCTCTAAAACGGTTTGCAATAGCTTTTGCTGTAATTTTATAAAGCACATTGCACAGACTAGTAGGTCAAAAATTCATCATGGTAGATGGATTATCAATTTTGGGTATGAGGATTATGTGAGTAGCATTACTTTGTTGAAAATCCATACATTCGTTAAGAATTTGCAAGCAGAATTTGGTGACGTCTTCCCCAATGATGTGCCAGCATTTTTGGTAAAATAAAGTTGGAAAGCCATCTTCACCTGGTACTTTTGTGGGACCCATCACAAACAACGCCTCCCTAATCTCCTTTGTCGTATATGGCCTCGTAAAATTTTGATTATCCTCTTCAGATATGCATTTACCAATACCTGCTAACAGATGGTCTAAGTTTCCTCGCCCCTCTATTGTAAATAACTTCTGGAAATAAGATCGCGCAATGCCTTCCATTTCTTTCACAGCCTCCATTTCGCCCCATTATTCATTATGTAATTTATGGATGACATTCCTCCTTTTATGCTGCGTCGCTTGGCAATGAAAAAAATAAAGTATTCCTATCCCTAAATTTCAACCAATTTATTCGAGCTCTCTGTTCCCAATAACGTTTGTCCTTCTCAATCTCAAAATTCAATTTTATTTTCGCATCAATCAATTCTGCCATATTGATATCGTCTCTGTCAGCCCCTGCAAGTTTTGTTAATCTAGTTGTGAGAAAATCCTTTCTCTTTCTTCTATCAAATCAAATTCGTCCAGCCCATCGTCTCAATTCCCCCTTTAAAATATCTAACTTTTGCAACAAGTTTCCAGATGATGACTCCCATATATTTTTTACTTCTTCATTAAATGACTCCTCCATTATCCACCAAGCTTCAAACTTGAAAACTTTAGCAGTCACCTAATTTTCAGCCCTTTTAGTAGTAATTAAAAGAGGACAATGATCTGTGAATGAATGAGACATACATTGAATTGTTACCTCTAGAAGAAAAATTATCCATGCGTCATTAGCAACTCCGCGATCCAACTGTTCATGAATGTTTATCTTGAGAAGGTTTCCTCTCTTCCATGTAAACTAGTTACCAGTAAGCCCCACATCCAATAACTGACAATCGGCTAAAACATTACGAAAATTTTCCATTTTTCGTTCGTCACGGGGTAACCCTCCATTTTTTCCAAAACCATACATTGTCTTATTAAAGTCTGCACAAACGAACCAAGGCCCCCTCTCACCATTATGTAAATTCCTCAACACATTCTAAGATTCACTTCTGTCCTGAGCATAGGGAGATCCATAGAAACCAGTGAGTCTCTATTTTTCCTTTACATCATTATCTTTAACCATAACATCATTATGCCTTTTAGAGAAGCTCTTGAGCTCAATACTAATTTTATTTCTCCACGTCAAACATAGACCTCCTTTAGTACTAATCGGATCAGCTTCAAACCCATTCAAATAACCACATCTATGTCGAACTCTTTTCATCTGACTTTTACACACCTTAGTTTCCATAAAGAAAATCACTTGAGGATTATGTGTCTTCAGCGAACGCCGAAGTCTTCGGAACGTCTGTGGACTCCTCAATCCACGGACATTCCAACTTAAGATTTTCATTGCACTCGGCCTGTCTGCCTTTTGGCAGCCGCCAATGATAAATGATTAATTTCCAGGACTCTTCTATTTCTTCCTATTGTATTATTGATTTTTTCCTCATTCTCCCCTCTAGCTCTCTTCTTCCCTTCCTCTCCAATTATTATTCCATCTTCCTAATCATGCTCCATATCAACAAGAGCTGAATCAGTCATCAATTTAATTCCCGCTTGCCCCATAAAAAACCAATCTTCTTTTCAGATTGAGTCTCAATACTGGATCAATATACTGGTGATATTCAGACTTGAGATCAGCCCCATATATTATTTCCTTGAGTACATCGCTCCTCTCTATTACCTCTAAAATTACTTTCACCGTCTTCTCGCAACCAGATACTTTTCATTGCTAAAGCTTTTCGAGACTAGGCTCTCAGCGATAAATTCCACACTATTTCAGCAACTTCCATACCTAACTCTATTTTTGCTTCACAAAAAGCATTACTATGTCCCAAATGACCACAAAAAAATAAAATAGTGACAGACGTTCATACCTAAAACTTATATATGTGCAATTACCACCAAACTGTATTTGTTTCTTCTGCTTCAGAGGTCACCTCACATCAATCTGTACCCGTATTCTCATCTAGTTTATGTTTTCCTTACCCAAATTCGATCCATCATATTCTATAAATTTCCCTATAAAATTTGTAATGTCCCAAATTTTCTTAATTCTGGCTTTTGTGAATTTGTTGCACGAAAATATCTGTATGTGTTTTTGAGATTAATTTGACATAAATATCTGTCTAATTCAATGGTTAAGTGTTTTGGGTGTGTGTGAGAGGTCCCAAGTTCAAGTCACAAATTGGATAAATTTTGGCTAATTCAATGGTTAAGTGTTTTGGGTATGTGTAGGAGGTCCCAAGTTCAAGTCACAACTTGGATAAATTTTGGCTTTTTATGAGTAAAGCCCAACTTTTGGTAATTAGGCTTATAAGAATTTATTTGTAAAAACATGTCAGAATGGGCCTGCTGGTCTGGTGAATAACTGGAGTGTGAGTGTTAGAGAGGTCTTGGGTTTAAAACTAAACTGAGGCATTATTTTTGCTGCTATTATCATGAGAGTGTTTGAGTTGGTTTGGGATACTGAAGTGGTTGTGTTGTTAGTGGATTTTAGGGAGCAAAACATGGGATTTGGGAGTTACCAAATTGCTATTTTCTCTCCTGCCAAAATTCTCTACCATTCTTCATTTCCATCATTCTTTTTTCTTTAAATTTTTACCGAAAACCCCCAGCTTGCTGCCGAAATTTTATTATTTCCCTTTTTTTTGACTCTTTGCTTCTTTGATCAATAGTAGTAATCTTCGTCGAGACGCACTTTCAGTAAGTGGTTCTTCTTGAGTTTAGTATTATTAGTTTTGATTAAGTGATTAACCGAGGAATCGTTTCATTCACGTTTAGGTACTATTCATAAGCCTTGATCAGATATTTTAAAAATGCTGCCTTTTGCTCGAGGGTAAGTTAGGTCGCTCGAAGGTTGAGCAGTTCCTTTCGAGGTTTGTTTTAATACGATCGTTTAAATGACTAATTAAGTGGCATACTATTCAATAATAGGTTCTAGAGTGCTCATGGTTGCATTAGCCTCGAAACGATACTAGGTGTGTACTCTGATTACATAGAAAACGAGTTTCGACAAAAGCCAAAAAGCTTTCTGTCGACGCCACACGGGCGCGTGGATTGCCCGTGTGGTAGGCCGTGTGGTAATACATGGCTGTGTGAATAACAAACCAGGCCATGCACGTATGACACGGGGGCACGACACGGCCGTGTGAAAGCCGGTGAGGTTGTGTGCGAGACACGAGCTCGGCCAATTGGGTCGTGTGGGGCACATGAGTGAACCACACGGGCGTGTAGGATTTTAGACCAAGCAGTGTGATCCATACAGCCAAGGCCAATTTGGGCTGTGTGGGCCACACAAGCGTGTGGGCCTACACAAGCGGGCCACATGGGCGTGTAAGCCTATTTTTTTAAAATGTACTATAAGGTTACACAAGTCGCCCAAGTTGACTGTGACCTATTGTAGGTTCGGTAAGCATTACTTAGACCCCTATTCTGTGATCTGATACTGTGATGGATGTGTAAGCATATATATTTGTCTGATTATATAAACTGTTAATCTGCATATTAGCATGCCATATTTGTATGATACATTACATTGAGGTGGATTGATGAAGTGAAGGAAGTATCTGAAAGGCTTCTAAGCCTGATATCTGGCAGCTATGCTGCATATTTATGACATGTGCCGCATTACAGTACCTTTTGGTGTGTAGGGTTGGATGGGTTGATTTTATCCCCATACTTGGTGTGTAGGGCTGAGTGGGTTGATTATATCCCCACATGGTGTGTAAGGTTAGACGGAGATGGTGGGCAAGGTTGGTGGGCATCATTATGCTATTTTGATCTGATATGCATGCGATACCTATGATGGGCTAAGGCCCTAAGTTTGTATCTGATTCTGTTTCTGAGTGGGCTAAGGTCCACACCGATTTTGTAAAGGGATCAGGCCCAAATTATCTGTTATTTGTTATATGTTTGTATGCATGTTGTCTGTGGGGATTACACACTAAGTTTGCGAAAACTCACCCCTTATTTGTTTAATTTGTTCAGATAACCCCTAGCAGTAGGCGGATTGCGGAGGGCTCGACGATGACCACTGCCATATAAGCTTTAGACTTTATGGATTTAATGCGTATATTGCGTTATTTATAAATTAATTATCTTCAAAATTTTTGTGTAATTTTCTGGTCTTTGGGACTATTTTTGTTTTAAAACTTAGGACTTTGAACTGTTATTTTTGGTTTTATAAACTGCAACACCACAAAGCATTATTTTCTAAAATTAACTAAGGTTTTTGTAATTAATTCGATACCAAAAGTTGATTGGTTTTATAGCTTTCGAGTAAAAGAAATATTTTCGAGCAAATCAACTAGTACTTGTTTTCCGACTAAGTAAAAGATAATAATTTGAGTGATTCTATGTATCGAAACGATTTTCAAAAACACTCTCATGTGACATCTCTAGATTCGGCCATAACGTCTAGGCTGGGTTTGGGGTGTTACAAAATTTCCCAACTGTACTGCCAAATTCTCTGAGTAAAGACCAATCGAGATATCATGGATTTGAACCCAAAAAGGTGACATGATTAAAGGAACTTTTAATGGATCCTCCCCCCACTGCATTTTTTATAATACTGTTAAGTGATTATTAAATGTCCATGGTGATCCATTTAAAACTCTCTCCAAATCCATGGCATGAAAAAATTGGAACAAGAATATTCTATCTCCTAGATCTCAAATCTAGACACCCCAAACCGGGTGCCATAAGTTTGCCATAGTACTCTTCATAGCCGGAAAATGGATAATACTAGCTGTTAAGAAACAACCTACTAACTTGAAAACCTCCATTCTCTTTCCGTGTTCTACTCTGGTTGTACTTGTAGGACTGCTTCTTCTTCTTCATTAATCGTTAATCTAGCTAATTCCCTCTCCATCTTTGCAGGAATGGGGCCCGCTCTTGATTGTACCTGTACTTTGCTATGAATAAAATTGCTTAAAGATGATCCGCCAACAAAAAATAAATGAAACTAAAAGAAAACCTAGATCTCGTGCTAGAGAGGCAGACTGTTTAGTGCTAGGGTAGCAAACTTAACTACTAAATCTTTGTTTAATTAATTATGTAATCATCATTTTTAATTATTAAGTGAATGAAAACGTTATTAAAACAAATAATTAATTTATGTTATTTTATTTTATATTTATTGGTTTTATAAATTTAAAAAAATTAGTTCTTAATGACACATGCCTCCCACGTTTAATTTTTTAATCAGTTTTTAAATAATATATTTTTAATTATTTATGTAATGGATCATTATTTATGTGAACTTTGATGAGCCAATGGAGCTCTAGCATGATGTTGGGTTGGAGGTTATAATCAATATGGGTTATAGATAAATTTGTTGATACGAGTTAAACTGACAAGGGTTTTGTTGATTTTGTAGGTTAGGGCTGGTTTGATTTTGCTGATGAAGATTTTGATTAACATGCAAAGGATCTTGAGTTTGGGTTGTCTGGATTTGGATCAGTAGCTCCTAAGTTGTTGCATTTTCTTGAGTATCTTAGACTGGTGGATTGTTAGTAGGATCAAATTCAATGTTGGGAGGGTTGCTGGTACCTATAATTAGATGGAGAGCCATTGAGAATGGAAGAGAGTTGGGGAGAAGATGAAGACATAGTGTGCTAGAAGTGTCTTGTGAGTTATTGCATGAGTCTTTTTATAGCGGAGGATAAGATTATTTACATGTTTAAAGACTACTAACATAGAGATCTAATTAAGTTTCCTGACAATGATAATAATGACAACTAAGTAATTAATAATTTTGAACTCCTCACATGCGTCTCACATATGTTCAACGGATGTGTATTATGTGAAGTATGCCATATTCAAGTTCGTCTTCAACGAAGTGTACTAATTTAGCCAAGTTCATTAAATATATATATATATATATATATATTCGTTGAAGGATCAATTCCACTGAAATACACGCATTAAGATTTACAATGAATATCATCTGTGTCAAAATTCGATGTTTCACACCATAGGTTTTCATTTATTACATCAACAGTTAAAAACATATATACATGCTGCAGATCACGTTGTTGATCTCCTCAAAAAACCACTTCCACATTTGACATTTGATTGGTAGTTCAACAAGTTGGTTGTCAACATCACCACCAATTTGCAGGAACTTAAGTTATTTAATAAAGGAAGCACTAGTCATCAACATTGATGTAGTCTTCGTTTTCTTAATCTTAGCTACTTGCTATTATTTTCTTAGATTGTTATTTGATTCTTTATCTTGATGTTTTTTCACTCTTTTAAACAGTTGATAGATATGATTGTTGAGATTTTCTTAATTATTTGATTTTGTAATCCTTTTTCTGAACTCTTGAATGAAAATTTAAAATAATTTTTTTAATAAATTAAATTATTTGAAATTAAACCTCGCGGTGGAAAAATATCATATTTAATTTGAAAGACAACCCCTCATCCGAGTGTGCCAGAGGGACAGACAGTTTCTTCTAAGTATTTTTTTTTTTATTATATACCTAGAATTAGGCAGTATTAATTATTAATTATTAATTATTAATGAAAAGATGAAAAATCTTATCGTGTGATCATCCACTTGGTTGAGGGTGTATATGATACCCCTTTCCTCTTTCTATCTTTCTGCCTGCTGCTACCGATTTTAAACTAATCTAACCACAAATTCTTCACCATCGTTTTTGTTTGGAACCCGGCACCTGCAGGTCAGTTCAAGTTTCGCTTTTGATGCGTTTTTATATTATTTCGATTCTCCATCCATTTTATTTATTCTTCTAATTTATTTTCAATTTAATCAAATCTATTCACTTTTTGTTTTCTTTTACTGCAAAATTCAGGGTTTTCCTTCCCCTTTTCCACAATTGAATTTGTTTCGCTCTCTTTCATCTTCTGTTTTAGAGTTTACATAGCTTTTAATTTGAACCAAAATAAAACCAATCTTTTCCTTCTTTTTTTCTTGCCATTCGGGAACTGTGGATTCTTAAGCTTCTTGCTTCTTGTTGAGGTTGGTTTTTTTTTTTTTTTTTTGTGCAAATGAGGCCAATGCCTATGGTAATTGTTTATATTATCAGTTAGGGTTTTGGATTTTTTTTTGGTTTGTTTGAAATGATTATCCTTTTGATTGTATCTGCTGTTTCTTAATGATCATCTCAAATTTATTGGACTATAGCTCTTTTTTTGGGGGGCGGGGGTTGTTTCAATTGATTTTGGCCTTCTATTTCGATCATTATTGTCATTGTTGAATACTCAATGTGTTTTAGTCATTTGGTTGACAAAAGCTTCGTTTTCACGAAAATTGTGCTTTTTAATTGCAGCTCATATTGCTCAGGTGCGTTTCCAAACATACTGGACTGGTTTTGTTTTCGACTTTTCTTGATCCCCACCTACATGAATTCTATTTGATCAATAACCTTCATTATCGGTGATAGATTTGTGGTCATAATAAAAAGCAATGCGGTTCAGACTCAAGCATTTTCTTCTATGTTTATTGGTCGCCATTTCTTTCCTTGAATGCATTACAGCAGATGGTCAAAATGTAATTTCACAAAGGATTAGAGCTCCCCATAAAAATGTTGGGGATACTGTTATAGATGGCACTGGTACAGAGAAAGTCATAACTTCTGAGGATAATGACAAGGAAATGAACTGGAAGGGTAGTTACAGCAAAGTTTCTGTGTCCACAGTCATGCTTTTTACGTTAGCAATGGCTGCAGCAACTGGTTTAGGTGCAGTTCCGTTTTTCTTTGTGGAGCTTGATCCTCAGTGGGCTGGGATATGCAATGGAATGGCTGCTGGTGTCATGTTGGCTGCAAGCTTTGATCTCATACAGGAAGGACAGGAACATGGTGCTGGAACTTGGGTTGTGATCGGGATTTTAGCAGGTGGCATTTTCATTTTGCTTTGTAAAAAGGTATCACAATCTCTCATATCAATTATTAGGTTTGATTTTCTGCCATTCTAGAATTATCATATAAAGGGCCATGCCTAGTATTCTGTTTCAGAGCTTGCAAATGAAAAAGGCCTTTTTACTTTTTCAGCCCTTATCATGTATGAGGATCATATTGCTTCTGCAGAGAGTTTAAGATTGTCAATATTTCATGCCATATACAAAGCTGTCCTTTTAACTTGTATCTTGCTGTGTCTTTTTATTTATAGGTGATGTTAACATCTTTTAACTTTTCCTTGTTTTTGGGATTCAGTTGCTTGAACAATATGGGGAAGTAAGTATGCTGGATATAAAAGGAGCAGAAGCAACTAAAGTGGTCCTTGTCATTGGAATTATGACCCTCCATTCTTTTGGAGAGGGCTCTGGTGTTGGAGTTTCATTTGCTAGCTCGAAAGGTTTTACTCAAGGCCTTTTGGTAACTTTAGCCATAGCTGTACATAACATACCGGAGGGATTGGCTGTGAGCATGGTGCTGGCATCGAGGGGCGTTTCTCCACAAAATGCAATGTTATGGAGTGTAATTACCTCCTTACCGCAGGTATCTAATTATGTAATGCTATTTGAGACTGGCTTTGAGCATATCTGTCTATATCAATGGAAATAGTTCTAACTTAGAACTTACAAGATCTGATTGAGAACAAGAAGTAAAAGAAACAATGGGGAAGTTGAAAACTTAAATTTGAAGACCAGGTAAATATTTTCAATAGAGGATTCATTGTCAACAGATGATGATTGAACAACAACTTTTTCCAAACCATCTTAACTGACAAGTGCATACTTGATTGATGTTACAATAGTAAATGACTGCATCTAGGTGTCATCTCTTGCAATTGGGAAAACAAAGAACGGAAAACAAATGCTAAAGTTCAGATTCTTAGAGGGTCAATCAATTAAACTGCTGATCTTATTTGAGCATAATTTCTCTGTTGATTTAGTTTCCTTGATGCTTGTTTATTCCCTTATCTTTGTTTTCAAAAAATTTTTGACAGCCCATTGTAGCAGTTCCTTCTTTTATTTGTGCTGATGCATTTAATAAATTCCTCCCGTTTTGTACTGGCTTTGCTGCTGGATGTATGATCTGGATGGTCATTGCGGAGGTTCTCCCTGATGCATTTAAGGTGACTGCACTTATTGCACTTAAAATACATGTTATAATCTTCAAGAATAAGGGTTTGCTTCTACAACTTTCTTTCACGCCCCTTTGCTCTATTTTGCTTTGTTTCACATCAATAACGCTTCCAATGGGAATTTTCAAACCTAGGTTAGTTAACCCAAGCTATGTTAATGGATGCTCACTACTTCCATTCTCTTTGGTTTCTCTCTTTAGCAAAGCCTAAAAGGCTAAATAACTTTTACTTGAACAGAAATTTTTTACATTGAAGGAAATTAATCTTCTTATACCATATTTTATTTTTTTATTTATTTTTAAAAATTTCTTCTCTGTTTTATAGATATGAAGTCTAACAACCCCTCTCCAACCCCTTTCTTTTTATTTTAATAGGAAGCTTCACCAACTGCAGTAGCATCAGCAGCTACACTTTCAGTAGCATTCATGGAAGCGCTAAGCACTCTGTTCCAGAACTTCACTCATGATTACAAGTGAGTAAATTGAACCATAGTTTGTTGAGAAGGATTCGTGGCTAGATAATACACCTTTGCTACTACTTCTGGTTTATTTTCTAATCTCTATCCTGCATCTTGCTGGAATCATAACCTTTTGTATATTAAAGATGATTTTAGATTTTTTTTTTCAATGATATCTTGCCTTTTTGTCTTCTAGAGCATATATTCCATTTTCTAGAACTGTGTGATGATGTGATTATAGCTTTCTGTGCATGCATTTAAGTTGATTTAGACAGACTTTGTCTGTTGTAGCTTTTACTAGGCTCGATATGTGGCCTTGTTGGCCATGATACAACCTGGCCATCTGCCTTTTTTATTAAATACTGGTCCTACTCTTTCTTTCTCTTTCTTTATTTTTGGCTTTATATTGTAATATCATTTTGTTTCTTTTCATTAACTAAAATTATATTGGTTCAATTTTTCAGTTCGGAGGATGCTTCTGGCTTCTTTGTTTCGTTACTTTTTGGTCTCGGACCTTTGCTGGGTGGCCTCATTCTTGTTGCATTTGCTGTTGCTTTCTGCCTTAAACATGCCCTTCTCATGGGTGCTGCTTCTGGCATTGCCTTCATCCTTGGTTCCTGGCGACCATTGCAACTGCTTGTATTTTCTAAAATGGGATTTTTCCCACTTGTGTCGCTACTTGCCATAGGTGCTGCATTTGTCCATGTTTCAAGCTCCAGCATTTTGAAGCTTATGTGCAACAAAAGAGCTTCCTCAAATAACCTACCATCAGTTACAGGATTTCCTGTGAGTGTTCTGACGCTTCAGTCAGTTTTTGCATGTGGAACAGTGGCTTTCCATGCGCTGGCTGAGGGCCTTGCGCTGGGAGTGGCGGCACCAAAAGCTTACGGACTTGGCCGGCACATGGTCGTCCCTGTCTCCCTTCATGGGATTCCTCGTGGTGCAGCAGTGGCCAGCTGCATCTTTGGAGCTACTGAAAGTTGGCATGGATCTCTAGCAGCAGCTGCTCTCATTGGGTTTGTTGGTCCAATATCTGCAATCGGGGCAATATTGGCAGGAATCGACTATAGTGGTCTGGACCATGTGATGGTGTTGGCCTGTGGAGGATTGATCCCATGCTTTGTTAGAATAGTTGAAAGGGCGATAAGGTTGGATGTGCGAAAAACCAGCTGTGGGGTTGCTATAGGAATTGCTTTTGCCACTCTTTGTTTAACATGCACCAAGTTAGTTTGCTTACACACACCTTACTGCGATTCTGCTCCAGAGGCTGTTAGATAAGAAGATTGATTAATTGTGGTTTAGAGTTAACGCAAATTATGCCACAATACGGTATACGGTTCAACATGAGAAGAATAGTGACCATGGTACTTTAGCGTGTACCTTAGCTACTTTTCATCTTTATACACAATTTTAATTTTTTAACAGATCCCCCGAATATTTATCTGATATGATACCCTACCTACGTATATGACATTGCATGGCATGTTCCTTTTTCCTTCATTGCTTGTAAATGCATAGGCCACACTTGTAGACCAAATGATTTCCGGGCCATGTGACAGATGGCACGCGACCGCTACAATTCAGTTTTTTTTTTTTTTTGGAGTATTTTTGTATTTATTTTTTACTGTCTATATTTAAGATTTGTAATTATTCTTTAAGGTATAAACTTACATTCTTTCCTTGAAAATATAAAATATCTTTATCCAGACCTAAAAGGTCGAACCCCAACCATTGATAGACCAACCCATATGCTTTCACATCTTATTTTATAATCCACAAACAATGATGCGGTTTACTGATACCAATCCCAATCAGGGCTTCAATTATATATTAAAATACAAAAGTAAATCCAACCAAATGGTACCTCCTCTCGCTTATCATAATAAACTAAGAAACAAACAAAATAAAAGAGAATCCAATGAGAGAAGCTGCACCGCAAAGCCAAACAGTCCTTTCGTGGTCCAACATATTTTTCTACTCTCTTTTTTTTTTTTGTTTTTTATTTATTGAAGAATATTATGCTGCAATAAAAGCTACAGTTGAGAACTTCCGAATCTATTGTTGAACCAAATCTCCATTATAAAAGCTTTAAATTAAAGATACAAATTCCAGGCTGCAGCCAACCAGCCATCAATAATAATAATAGTAATAATAATAATAATAATAATAATCATCTCTCAAATAACGTTTCTAACTACATTTAAGTGACATAAGAGAGATGATCCATGTGCTTCGGATACTCAGACCCAAAAAAAGAATATAATATACCTGACTCGACCCAACCCATCTGGACCTACATTACATGCTTCATGTAAACTACAAAAGGAATCAAAATAACATGACACAAATACACATCCCTACAAAACTCAGATGAATCCCACCTCATCATTAATATTTATATATATATATATATATATATATATATTTCACACTCCTTAAACCTACTAACACAAGAATAAATCCAATGAATGTATTCAGAGTTTACAGCAAAACTGAGTATTGACCTCCAAGACCCAATTTTCTTTTTTTTTTCTTTTTGTTCTTTTTTCAAAAGGCAAAACAGTTTCACGATGACATTCCCACCAGAAAGCTCACCACCAACAACTGTTAGCCTAATCTTTCCAAAGTTACACCCAACCAATATGCATCAGAAGATATACTTGGCCATGACGAAACCCCAGGCCGGTAGAAACAATTTCAGATGATTTCTGGTTTATTTCTCAGCGCCCGGTTTTGGGACGTTTCATTCCACTTGAATTAAAAGGTGAGACACTGCCGCTTGGACCCGGACTATCCTCTCTGAAGTTTGAATTTAGCATTGCCAGCTCCCGCAACTGCTGTCTCTTGATAAAATCTTGCGACTCATCCTACATATCACAATAAGTAGTTCAGGCAAAATACAACATGAAAATATTTATTAACATTAAAAGTTTAACAGCACAAATGCCCGCAGGGCAATAACAGTCCTGCAGCACAACTGGGAGGATGCCAAAGTTTCTAAGAGGGCAAAGAGCTTACACAAGCAAAAGTAGGTAATTTCTTTTATGAAAAACAACGGAGTTCGAAGATGGAAGCATATAAAAGAGAAACCTGAGACTGATAAACCTTCTACAAGAGAAGAACAAGATTGATGTACATACCACAGGTTTAAGTAATTCCTCTATGATTTCCTGTGCCTGTCTAAGCCGTGAATCAACAATATTAGCAGGCAAATCGGCCTCGATTAAGATGTGAAGCGGATCATTCAGGTGCTCATATCCAGGTCTACCTCTGAGCTTCTCTTCCTTCATATGGGAAAAGATGGGGAATTATTATTCAAAACCATTCAATTGTTATGTAAGAAAACTATTACAAAAAAACAGACATAAATTTTCAATGTATAAAGAGAAGATAAAAAATTGATTATCTTTCGAAATTTTAATATCTTTTACAGAGGCTCCATGTGGCCATCCAGAAATTAGTTCATCTGATCTTCCTTGCCAGTTTCAACAGAATCCTAGTTGACATAGCAAAAGCTAATAGTTTTGGACTTTTACCTTGTCGGGATCCTTTATTGATCCTTTTCCTCTAATGTAGACACGGCAGCCAGTAGTAGCTTCCACCCGCTTTAATGAATTTCCTCTAGGGCCTAGAAGTCGTCCAACAAAATTGAACTAACAAGGAAAGACAGACTCTAAACCTCAATACTCACAAAAGAGTTTTCATTCAATTGAAATATGAAAAATATAATCAATCAAAACTTAATCTAATGCACTAGCATTTTCCATATACAGCTTACGTTTGGATATGTATCAACAGGAATTTCAAGACGCAAAATCCTCTTCACAGTGTATGAACTAGGGCTTGCTGGGGCACCTTGCCAGTCCATTGTCATCCCAGGTGGCCCACTTAGTCTCTGTCAAAATACAAAAAAAGCAGCAGTACCACAAAAGATTAGAAGGCTAAATCCAAATAACAGGAGACAAGAATATGAAAACTAGTTTGAATTGAAACAACACTTGTGGGAATACTTTCCCAATGCTTTATTAAGATCAGGTACTAAAATGTTACAAAAATATATTCGCATGTTAACCAATTGAAATAAGGGGAAAAAATTGAAGGGAAGAAATGTTGAAGGCATCATAGCACCAGAGACTTGGTTCTCATCTGAGTTACTTAAGATGGCCCAATGCTATGTAAAATATTGGAAACTAAACAATCATAGCATTTGAGTCGTCAACCAGATGCAAAGCAATATGAAACTCAGATATTGAGCTTTGACAGGAATGCTTTGTTCAGCGACAATTGCAGTTCTTATTTAATGAATAGAACTTCGAAACCAAAATTGAAATCCATAGTTTTAGAACAGTCACATGGCATTTGGATTAACATACATGCTCATGCAGATAACGCTCAGCACACACCAATGCATATTGAAATGGATCATGTGGGCAAGCATTTTGTTTCTGCATTTTCCTGAATAGAGGAACAAAACCTATAATGTGCCAAGATAAAGCATGAATGAAAAAGTAGCAGGCCCTTTGACATGGCCTGCAATTTGAAGCAAAAATAACAGTGTAGAAAGTGATTTAAAGGTGTTTTTGGACAAGTAATAAAGTGAGAACTTCAAATTTTATGTTTGTTTGTGGTCTTTATGCATCTCCTTTCCAATGTTTGACACTCAACTATAATGGTGTTTACCAGAAATAATATTAATGCAAACGCCAGAGAACTGAAAGCATAAACATGTCACTTAGTTTTACTCAAACTATCAACTTATATGCAGGCTGTGTTTAAAAGAAAGACACTAAATTGAAAATTTAAGAATAGTAACCTCTTGGGTAAGACTATTCCAGCCACCTAATCCGGTACCAGAAACATTTGACATAAGGTTTGAAGAAGCCATGGGACTGGGGCTTCTATGCCTCAACCGGTCAAAGTCGCCAAATCCTTGGTTGGCCATCATTCCAGAGACTCGAAATATCTCTGCATATGAAAGACCATATATATGTGAGAAACAGATGAAGGTATGAAAACATATCAATCCCTGAATTGAATATAGCATCCAAAATCAAATTAACCATTTCAAGGCAAGACGATAAAAATAAAAAACGAATGTGAAGACATCCTACAGTCTGAAAAAATACATAAGCTTCTATTAGCTGCTAAACAAGGGATATTATTTCTTACACAAACTAATAAAGATAATTAGCTGTGCCTAGAGTAAAAGTCGGAGAATTTCTGAAATTCAAATTTAGAAGAGCAACTGGTCTTGAGTAGTTTCCCTTGTTTACACTTTCGCTTACACTACAAACCATGCAACATCTACTTCCTTTATACATTAGCTTACCTATGTTACTCAAACTTTCTTCTCAACGCAATAAGCTTTCTAAATCCAAACTTAAAAATCTTTTCATATGCATCTTTGAATACATAGCACTCGAAGGCTCGGAATTCTTCTTTTTGATAAGGGGTAAGGGGAAGGGGTTGTCACCTGGGATTTGATGATAAAAAAGAAAAACTTAAAGCAACCTAAATCATTTGCCACTACACCATTGGCTAGTTGACTTAGGCTTGGAATTCTTAATAGTCAATAATTTGTGCCAGCCCAAGATGACGGTATTTCATGTGCCATTTAACTAAAACAACAGCGATCACTGAGTGACTCAGTTGTGGAACTAACAGAGCTATTTCCACTGAAGGGCACAATCCAAAACACAATGGTACCGAACCACGTAGCCAACAAACAAATATTGGGTTAAATACATGATCGAGCAGCCAATTCCACACCCATCAAGAGAATAGGTATAATAAAAAGGCAAACTTGAACATCTCAGCCCTACACTCAACCAGACTGATCTAGCATTGGTAACTGAAACAAAGCCTAGATCCAGTAGTGACAAAGTAAATAACTAACCTTGATTTAACAGCCGGCTGCATATAGGAAGGACTTGCATGAAAGGTCCAAGCTTTTGATGCTCTGCCAACAGTTCTGATAAGTACTGACTGAGGAAAAGAAAGGGAAAAAAACCCAAAAACCCCATATGGATTAAAAATTGGTAAACCCCCAAAAGGAGAAAAAAAAAAGAATCAAAATTGAAGAATAAAAAAGTTGAAAAGTGAAGTGCGTGATACCTGTCAACATCTGGAGTGGTTCTGATCTGTGGAGAAGCAGCTCTAGCAGGAGAAAAGTTGGAGTTATACAGACCTGACATAGCTTTGCCTTTTGATTTGGGGGATTCAATTCTTTTCTTTTTTAAATAAAATGAAAAAATTTTAGTTTTTGAAGAGAAAAAAAATCAAGTTTGAGCTTATGGCAGAGAAGAAAGAAGAAAAACACAACACCAAGAGGGGTGTAATAAGAGGCAACAATATATTTATATATAAAAATGATAAAAAATATTATAAAAAAAGAAAAAAGAAAAAAGAAAAAGAAATTGTAGAGAGCTTTCTGTCAAAATTGTGGAAAGGAATTGAAATTTTTTAAATAAATTATTAAAATTTCCATTATTGGTTTTTTTAATAAAATTAAAAGTGCAGTAAATAATTTAAGAGCGGAAATAATTTTTTTACTTACAGTAAAAGAATTAATGCTTCATTCTTAATAAGGAAAAGAGAAATGGGAGGGGAGGGGTGACAGGGGCATAGTAAGCCAAAACTAGGAGATAGAAGAAAGAGATGTTTATTATTACAGCGGGGGAGGGGGCTGGGTAGGTGGAGGAATTAGAGTGTGTGGAGGGTAGCAGTGAAATCGGAAGACGAAGAGGGGCAGGTGTCGGGCATGCAGAGGATCAGATGATGGAGAGCCCACACACCAGCAAGAAGCCAATGGTGGAATTATAGTGATGGTTGTGTGAATGCCAAATGCCAACGCAGTCTTAGCTGCCCACTGCTGTGCTGTGTGCCCCCTTCCATTTTTTTTGTGAGTGTGTGTGGTTAATTAAACCCACGACGGCGTCGTTTGGGAATCGGTCTTAATATTTCAACCTTTAAATAGTAAAACAATGAATAAAATTAAAATAAAAAATCCCTTTTACGTAACGTAAATGTCACCTACTTACCTTATCATGTTGGTTTACCATATATAGTAGTAGTAGCTACCTTTTTCTTTCTTCCTATTTCTTTGGATAGTGTATTTGCGGCACTCCTTCCCGACCGCTTTTCTCCTTTTTTTTCACCTTACCAAAAGAAATATTTGATTTTTAGAAGGAGCTAATGGATTTAAATTAACAATTTTTTAAGGTAAATTTATCCATTTAAGTGGCTTTGCCATGCTGCAATAACCAATAAATTTATTGTATTTTTATTATTTATAATTCATAAATTTTGGAAAATCATATTTAAAAAACCATGTTTTAAATCTTTTTTTATAAAATTTAATCATTCGAAATTTTAAAATAATTGAAATTAATTTTATTTAAAAATTAGAATAGAGCAAGTTATTTCAACCATATGTACATCATTCTATAAAGGTATGAACAATTTCTATGCGAACATAAATGCGGATTAAACAGTCCCTTAGCATTATATCATTGCTCCCAGCTGATTAACAGATTTAAAGTTGATGGTTGTTCTTTTGATGGAGATTAAGTCCAACCATGATAGATATAGAAACCTTTTATTTAGATGGAATTTGGACTCTTTTGTGGGAACTGATAGTAAGGGACTTAGTGGAGGAACTGATTTATTTTGGACTAGAAATGTGCAATGCAATGTTATTTCTATAAATGAAAATAAGATATTTTGCTACATCAAGGAAAACAACTTCAAAACCTGGCTCATTTGAGTTTATGGTAAATTATGTGAATATAATGTGGTTTGGAATCAGCTTTTGGACTTCTCCAAATTTGTCAATGAAAATGGTAATTGGATCGCCTTAGGCAGTTTTAATCAAGTTATCTGATTCAAGGATAAACATTCTTCTCTTTCTAATGATTTGGAGGGAGCACCTAAATTGCTTTAGTGCCTTGAATCGTGAAATCTCTCAAAAATCCTAATATAAGGATCCTATTTTACTTAGATCAATAATCATCAACAAAATGATGTTATTTGGGAAATGTCGGACAAGGCCTTTGCCAACAATCATTGTTTCAATGGTTGCTTCAACATTTTTGTTCTTAATCTCCTTATCGCTTTCTTAGATCATGCTCCAATGAGAGTATGCATTAACAAAAATATTTATTTTCAGAAAAGACCTTATCGTTTCAAAGCTATGTGGACCCTTCATCCACAATGCAAATAAGTGATAAAAGAGACTTGGAATGCACATAAAGAGGGATCTTTGGCCTTTAAGCTGTCAGGCAAGCTGAAAATCACAAGCTCTTCCTTATAGAAATGGAATAAAGATGTTTTCGACGACTTTAACAAAAGGAGAAATGATTTGGAAAATGACCTTATGGCAACTCAATCTAAGATCCCTTCAATAATTCCCTTAATCGAGAAAAAATGACTTGTACAACATGAGGAACAAGGACAACTTCATCGGTTGCATAAGTCTAAACTATAGTGGCACTATTTAGGAGATAGGAACATAAAATTCTTTCATATTACTACTAAGAGAAGAAGATTTGTGAACAAAATTGAAGGTATTCATGACCCCTTTTGCAACATTTGGGTGGATGAACCCACGACCGTCAAACAGGTTTTCTCAATTATTTTGAAAATCTCCATTGTTGTTGTAACACCCCTAACCCGGATCGGTCGTCGAAATAGGGTTACAGAGCATTACCAGATTATACAAATCAAATACAAACATTTCGTATTATTTTATCATTCATGTCAAAAGAATATTTATAAAGTCTCTTATATGAGCCTTCGATGCCCAAAACGTACATTAGAAACAAGTCGGGACTTAATCGGGAACTTAGAGAAATTTTCACGAAATTTCAAAAATTTCCAAGGTGTAGGGGACACACAGCCAGAATACATGCCCATGTGCCAAGCCGTGTGTCACAGACGGCTGAGACACACACCCGTGTCTCTGCCCGTGTAGACAAAATAAGGTTTTTTCCAAGCCTTATTCCTTACCAAAATTTCACTTTTCACCTACATGAACATTTAAACACAATTGCCAACCATTTCAAGCACTTAAACATACCAAAATCATGTCTATAATATATTACCTCAATTAACTAATGTGACCTTAAACATCTCAAATGAAAATATATTTTCATATCTACTTAAAACTCACACACACATACACACACACACACACATATATATATTAATCACATACATCACTAGCCATTGCAATGGCTATTTACGACCAAAACATTTACGTGCCAACATTGGCTAGATTAGCCTATACATGCCATTAAATCCAAAGTTAATTTACTAAATATACCGAGTTAATCCGATGGATAGTGTGATAATATCTCCGCCAAGCTTCCAACCAACGAGCCTTCAAGTACTATAAAATAGAGAAATGAAATAGAGTAAGCACTTAGGGCTTAGTAAGTTTGTATAACAGGAAATAAACTTACCATTCATTTGTATTTTAAATAAACATACACATACATTCCAAACAACTTGGTCATAGCCTAAGCACACAACAGTTCAACCAACATATTAGTCACATATATCTTATGTAAATATCAATAACAGGGATGAGCTCATCAAATACCAATTTCTATCCGCCAAGCTTCCAACCAACGAGCCTTCAAGTACTATAAAATAGAGAAAATGAAATAGAGTAAGCACTTAGGGCTTAGTAAGTTTGTATAACAGGAAATAAACTTACCATTCATTTGTATTTTAAATAAACATACACATACATTCCAAACAACTTGGTCATAGCCTAAGCACACAACAGTTTAACAAACATATTAGTCACATATATCTTATGTAAATATCAATAACAGGGATGAGCTCATCAAATACCAATTTCCATGCACTTCATGTATTTTCAAATATTAATTTCATTATGATTTTCACTTATCTTTATGTCAGAATCTCACCCATTGAATTATTTGAAATCTCGATGGATATGAGGGTAGTACACATGAAGTGTACAATCAGTAATCTATCAATTCATGCCTGGGAGTACTCATTAGAGCACTTAAATAGAAAGCTCTCTCTTAAGCACTATAACGGGAACCTTGTTGGGCCATATAATGGGAAGCTTATTTGAGCTTAATAACAAGAAGCTCACAAAGAGCCTATATCGGGTAGCTCCAAAGAGCATTTAACGGGAAGCTTCGAAGAGCACTTAATCAAAAAGCACTAGATAACATATAACGGGAACTTCAAGCGAGCGTTAACAGGAAGCTCCGGAGAGCCTTTAACGGGAAGATCACGAAGGGCCTATTAATAGAATGATCATAAGAGCATCGGTGTGTCTACAACACATGCAGAGTCACAACTAATCGAAATGCTCCAAAGAGCATATAATGGGAAGCTCGCAAGAACACTATAACGAGAAGCTTGAGAGGGCCTATAACGGGACACTCTTTCGAGCTATGGTATGCCTGCAACAAATACAATACCACTTCCGTTTCAAGAAACAGAACCCTATATCCAATTAAGTCTCCTTCTCCATACGAGACTTATTTATTTATCAGGGAATATTAGATATAATATAAATTACATACACATACAAGGCATTTATATAATTTACATTTTCAATCATTCAATTTTAAGCATATAAATATATACAATTTAGTTACACTAACTTACCTTGATAATTGTTCGTGACTTGAAATCTACTAATCCGATACTTTTTCTTTACCACAATCTATCTTTAGTCTATCCAGATCTATACGAGTGAATTTAACATCAATTTAATACAATTTACATTCAATTCTATCCAAGTCACATCTTAGGCAAAATTACCATTTTGCCCCTATACTTTTACTAAATGACGATTTCGTCCCTAGGCTCGGAAAATGAAATTCATGCAATTTAATCCTTATTCCAAGCCTAAAAATTTTCATACACATCAATAACAGCCCATGAATTTCATGAAATTTTAGAATTTTCTGTAAATTTAACAATTTTCCATTTTAATCCCTAAAACATGATTTCATCCAAAATTCTTTAATAAAGTACCTTTAAATACCCATCAACATCTCAATTTCATCATCTAATAACTAAAATCATATGAACTTATCAATGGTATCTTCCAAAACTTTCAACAAAATCAAAAACTAATTGAATAGGTAGCTGGACCTAATTGTAAAAATCCCAAAACATAGAAATTTCAAGGAAAAAGCAAGAATTAAACTTACATGAAGCTAAAATATGAAATACCAGCTTAAACCCTCTTCAATGGCTATTTTGAGCTAAAAATGGTGATAATTTATCTAGAATTTCAATTTCTCTTTTATTTTACTTAAATTAGACAAAATTTATAATTTTGCTCTTATTTTACCAAATTTCTAGATTTTTTTCATGCTATGCCCCTTCAACTTATTGCTTTAGGCATAATTGCTTCTCAAGTCATCCCTTATTTAATTATTAAGCTATTTAATCACTTTAGTTAGTTTTGCACCTTTTTCAATTTAGTCTTTTTTAATTAATTGACTACCGAAACGTTAAAATTTTCTAACAAAATTTTAATACTACCTTATTGATCAGTTTATAACACCGAGGCCTCGATACCTCTTTTTCTTAATCAATTAATCTAATAAATACTTATAAACACAAATTTACTAATTCAAAAATCTTTTAAAAACCATATTTGGCTCGTAAATATTAAATAATAAAACTTACGAGCTTATTTTTCGGATTTAGTGACCTTGAACCACTGTTTTCGACATCATTGAAAATTCGACTATTACAGTTGTCCTGTTCGGGTTAATCGAACGACCTGTCTTGATCGCCTAAGGGATTTAAATGTACCTTGCCTCTCCCAAAATGGCATTGACTACCTCAGCAAGCCCTTTATTACAAGAGGTGTACATGGGCCCGGCCGGGTCGGGCCCAACTAAAAATGTAGGCCCGTTCATTGGGATCGGGCCAGGCCGAGCCCAAAAAATGGACCTAAAATTTTGCCCAAGCCCGACCCATATAAAAATGCTAAAACCTGAGCCCGACCCGCCCGTATTAATTTTTTATATTATTTTATATAATTTTTAAATATATATAATACATCAAAATTACTAAAAAAATCAAAATATATATTTTTCAACAAATTGAAAATAAATTTTAAAAAATATATAGACTTAAATAATACTAAAATAGATGCAACTTAACAAACAAATGCCTCTAAAATAATAACAAAATTAATAAATGTCTTTAAAATAATAACAAAATTAACAATAAAATAAGTTTTATACAATATCTAAACAATAACAACAAAATGATGTAATATAATAGTAAAATGGTAGCAAAATAGGAAGAAAAACAATAAGAAAATAATATTTAAAAAAAATCATATTTTTTTGTCCTTTAGTGAATTCGAGCCGGGCACGGGCCAAGAATGCCTTACCGGAGCTCGGTCCATTTTTTAAACGGGCATTATTTTTTTGTCCAAGCCCATTTTTCGGGCCTATATTTTTATCCAAACCCTCCCATATTTCGGGCGGGCTTTCGGGCCGGGCCGGGCCGCCCGGTCCATGTACACCTCTATTTATTACCTCTAATATTAAGAACATTTTCTTTCAAATTGGTGCTCTTAAAAAACCAAGCATGTAACGCCCTACACCTGACTCAATTTGCTGGGTCCGAATCTTAGGTATTACTTTACACAATACTTAACAATTTAACAAAACAGTTTACAAAATTTTCATTTCTTTGACTACTTTATTCATTATTTTAACTAAAAGATTTAACATTTATAGATGAAAGAAGTATTTCAATTAGTTTATTACATCAAACTTGATACAAATCATTACAATATAGAACTTTAATAAAAATAGACACATAAGAGTATCCTAACTACACCGCTTTTCCACTATATGCATAATAACCCAATCCGTCATATCTCTAATGTACCCCTGGTATTATTCCTTCTAGTGCAATCTCCTCCCAAACCTGAAAACAAATAACAAGCCTTGTATGTTCAAGAGAACTTGGTGAGCTTTATCATATATTGACCTTTGCAAATACTTTATATTCTTATAGGAACTTTTGTGTGCCAACCATTTTTTTGAATCATTTATTTTGGGCAGATACCGTTACAGTTTAAACATACCCTTACACACCAACTATCATACTCTTATTTACACGTATCTTCCTTATCTAGCTAACTGAATATCCTATCAGACATTTCACAAATCTCTTTATCACGTATGTACTTCCCAACTGTACATACCCTCAAAGCCCACTTCCAAAAAACCATACCTTAACACGTATACTTATCTTACGTAGTTGTTTACAGACATTCATCATGGGTGAGTACATATACATTGGTGAATACTTATGTAGAACTCAATACCATTAAACTCATAGTCCAAAACATATTTTGGTTCAATACCACACAACCCATATTGATAATGTATTACATAAACCATTTAAATAAATTTCATATCATTTTATTTTAGAATCCTATAAACTCAAGATAACACTAACTCAGATTCAGAATAATTTCAAAAGATGGTACAGTACAACACAGATATTGCGAATTCCATCTAATTTGGATTCAACCCTTATACAGTACAATACAATATGACTTCTATAATATGTAGCATCATTCACAATAGTGGAATTCATAACATGAGACATGGGTAAATGATATCCTCTCATTGGCATTACATGGTTGATGAAATGTAAACATGGCCACTAGTCGTTCATCTTTGTGATGGATAGTGATTGACTTTTTATGAAGGAAGATGTAATAATTACCATGAGATAAAATAGGATCATATTGGGAGAACGAATATTATCCCAAAGAGATTAAAGATATTGTAACGCCCTGAATTTGAGCCTAGAAGTATTGGGCCCTGAGCAAGGGAACGATTAGGAAACCGTGCATAAAATTATATGGGCTATGAAATGACGCAATTAAATGTCTGCTTAAGTGGTTAAGGTCCTGAGGGGTGTTGGAGAAGTCCTGGGATCAAACTTGGGCTTTAGCAAAATTTTGGTTTTAAGTGAACTAAACCCTGGATGCTTGGAAGTAGGCTTTTTAAATTATTGTGGTTAAGAAATAAAACAAGAAGCCAAGTGGTCTAGTGGCAAAGTGTCGCCACATGAGAGGCAGGAGGTGGCGTCAGAAGGGTGGCAAGGAGGTCCAGGGTTCAAGTGTTGGCATGGTACATTGAGGGGTATTTATTTTGCACCTTTGGTCAGCTAGTAGTTGAGTTGGAATTGAACTTTGGAGGAGAAAGTTTGAATTGGTCAAGTGAGGAAATCAAGGAATGGATCATGGAGGAAATTAAAGAGGGGATTATGGAATGATAAGGGGAGAAAATTAAGGAGATTTGAGTTGTTGGGGAGTTGAAGCTGAAATTTGAATTTAGCACCCTAGAAATTTGGCCAAAGGGGTTTTGATGCATATTTTCGACTTTGATGAGTTATTTTTTTACTTTTTATTTTTTGGTCAGTTTGGTTACCAAAACCGAAGATCTTTTTTCTTTTCTGTGTTGCCGAATTTGCGCAAGAGTGACCTCTCGTGCATTCTTTTTGCTTGGTGTCGCTCTATTTTCTTGTTAGCCGATTTTGTGTTACCATTTAGGCAACTGTTATACCATTTCTACCTATTTCTCTTTAGGTCGATTGCATCTCCCTCTGTTCTTCTTTCTTGTGCCGAAAAGTGATATTCTATTCTCTTCATCTCTTCCATCCTCTTCTCCAATCGGTTTGTGCCATAACTGAACCTTTTTACTGTGCTTCTCATCTATTTTTTTTTGTCTAGGCCGATTCTCTCACACTCTCTCTTCTTTTAATTTCTAGCATTCGTTTTTTAATCAAATGGTTCGACTTGGGGGGCTTGTTTCAAGTGTTCGTATTACACTTTCATTTTCTTCTCCTCTTTTTGCCGTGGGTATGTTAAGTATTAATGACTTTTCTCTTAGAAATTTTCGTTACGGGTACTATTTACTTTCTCTTCTGCCGAATCTTTCCTCTCTTCTCATATTCTGGTATTGGTTATTATCTAGGTCCTCCTGAGGATTGATAGAGGGACAAGCGACTTGAAGCAAACAACATTCCACTCTCAGTTCTTCACCAAGGTGAGCGTTCTTGCCTGGTTGGTTGGAGGCCAAATACTCTTGATGGCCTGGAAACGGTCAAGTGTGGTTTTAATCACATGGTTATTCGATTTCTCTTAATAAGGCTTGATTCGATGCAGAATCTTTCAAAGGGTTTAACCTTGCTAACGATTAGAGAGGGTTTAACAAGGTTCGGTCGATTAAAGTAAGGGATATTATGGTTTTTGGCTTTTGGTTGGAAAATAGGGATAATTGTAAGGATCAAATGGCTAACTGTTAGTCTTAGATGTTGTAAGTTTGGTGCTAGGGATTCGTAGTGCGCTTCGTAACAGATGTGTACACGCACCACTCAAACTGTAGATCGACAAATGCCGAAGTGCCAAAATGACGAAAAGCCGAAAGTTTGGCAATGGTTGCCACACGGGCGTGCGAGCGTATGTGTGAAAAATCTGGTGCGATAGCAGAGGCCACCATAGCAACCTTATGGGCTTAGGCCAATTTTGAGCCGAAATGGGCCGTGTGGGCCCAATGGGCTTGTGGGCCTTACACGGGTCTTTATTATGGAGATGTGGAAATATTGGACCTGGCTATGTTGTTTACATGGCTAAGTTTAATTTTGGGCTCAGCGGGCCAAATAAGCATGTGAGCCCCACAGGCCGGCTTAATGGGCTTTGGGCCCACTTGTACTATTTTTTTAAAAAGGTTACACGGGTCACCCGAGATGACTGTAAACCTACTGATGGGTTGGTATGTGTACTTAAACCCTGAATTGTAAAATGATAGTTATGCCCTTAAAGGGCAAAATGACTGAAATGCCCCTACATAATATATGACTGATTTTGTATGCCATTTGATGATATGTTGGCATTCATGCATGTAATATTATGTTGCATGGGGATGTGATCTTGTAGTTGGAGGGAGTGATTGTTCCGTTAAGGTTGCACGGGTCGTCCGAGACGACTGTGGACCCACCGATTTGATCTGTTATGGTCGTACAGGTTGCCCGAGACGATTGTGGATCTAGTTGCATGGGTCACCCGAGACAACTATAGACCCATTCTGGTAAGGTTGCACGGGTCGCCCGAGACGACTGTGGACCTACCAAAGGCTTAAAGCCGCTTATACTTTTGGCAGCCCTGCTGCGATACTGATTAGTGCCGCAATCGGTGCTACATTGGGAGTGTAGGGTTGGACGGGACACGGAGTGCAGGGTTGGTTAAGGCTAGTATGCATTACATTCATTGATTCTGATTCTGCTATGGGCTCAGGCCCAACTGAGGTTATTGCGGGCCAAGGCCCATTTGCCACTGTTACCGTAATGGGCTTATGCCCAGTTTGATGTGACGTATGCTGTTTGATTGTTGGGGGCAGTGCACACTGAGTTTTCGTAAACTCACCCTCCTCTTTTTAATTTTTTAGGTAATCCTCAGTAGGCAGTTCGACGTATTGGAGGACTCGGAGGTGGCCACGCTATGGACTTATGGTTTCATAATTTAATCTACTTTGCTTTTCTTACTTTATTGTTTTAGTTTTAGTTTTTGGGTTGTAATAAGGCCTTTATCTGATTTTGCTTTAATTTCGGGATTTTATTTATGCTTGATTGCTTAACTACTAGTTTATAAAAACTCATGATTTATAATTAAAGAAAAGTAATAACGTTTTACAAATCGAACGTAAGTATGCAAACATTTTCAAAGAGTACGCTTCCGCTACAATCAAAACAAGAGAGTTTGGCAAGGAATATAAAAACTAGGATTTTTAAAGAAAACAACTTAAAGTTTTAAACAATCTTTAACATATATAAGTTTTCACTGGTAAATGATTGAAACTTAAATATTTCTCAAGCGAGGCTTTGCTTTTGAAGATAAAAACCTATTTTGTAAATTCTATTTTAAACCGCGAACGATCAAATGTTTTCAAAGTTTTCCAACAATATCAGATGTGATGTTTTACCTTCAATGTGACGTCGCTGGATCGGGCCATAACGTTCAGGTCGAGTTTGGGGTGTTATAGATATCCTATGAGGGTGACACACTTATGACAAAGTAATTAGACGAGCATTGATCAAGTTGCTTTCGTAATGGTATGTCGTTAGGGAGAGTTCAATCATGATATTATAGTGGAATCACTTCATGACTAAATGGGTTTATAATTAATAGGTGAAAATATGAAACTTAATTGTAAATCATTTTAAGCCTTAATTACATATGTCTACTCGATTCCTTCGTTAGCTCATTAAAACCAGAAATGAATTGCATGTTGAATCAAATGAGCAAAAATGAATAGAAATGGTGAATTGGAGAAATATCCACCTGGAATTCAACAGATGTATTCATGATTTCAAAAAATAATTTGTAATATAATTGAACCTGAATTTGATGTAACATCTTCTTCTTTGGTTGTTGAATTGCTTGAACGGCTACAGAAAAATCCTGCAATTTTCACAAATTCTAGAAAAGAAAAAGGTATTTTTGTGGCTTATTAACGTCTAATGAAAAGTAACGATTATAATTAAGGGTTTAGGGTGAGTTAGGAATGATATTTATAAAGAGATACTAATTAATTAGTCCTAAGTCTACTAAAACTCTACTACAAAGACGTCTTAGGTTATTGAGTTCGGAACTATAGGTTACGTAAGGGTGTTGCGACATCCCTATTGGTTGCCACGACATCGAAGGTAGTTAACCTGTATTGAATTTCATTTGGTGTTACGACATGTGATGCTGATATCGCAGCATAGAGAGTAGTTTCTGTTCTGATTGATTATTGTTGCTAGACCCCTGCTTGTTTCACTTTATTCGTCTATCTCCCCTTCTTTTTCTATAGTTTCTCCTCCTTCAAATTGACCCCATATCACCTTGCATTGTAACACTTGTGTTTCAATTACTTCTTTAGTCGTCCCTCCAAAATAATGTTTTACCTTCTAACCATTGACGAGAAAAGTTTGCCCTCTGTTTTCGATAAGTTCTATCACCCAGTGAGGTGTCACTTGGTTTATAGTGTATAGTCTTATCCATCTTGATTTTAATTTTCTAGGAAATAATTTCAATCTTGAATTGAACAAGAGTGCCTTTTGTCCTGGTAAGAACTATCATTTTCTTATTCTAGCATCATGCCAGAGTTTGCTTCTCTATTTATATAGTTTAGCATTTTCATTGGCCATAAAACAAAATTCTTCCAATTCTTACAACCAAAATAATATTTCTTTCTCGGTGAATTCAAGGTCTAAATTCAATTTTTTTATTGCCTAGTATACCTTCTTCTCTAGCTCAATTGGTAGATGTCAGTTTTTTTTTGTAAACTAGTTTGTAAGGGGACATGCTTAAAGGGGTTTTGTTTGCTGTTTTATAATCCCATAGTGCGTCATCTAATCTCGATGCCCAATCTTTCCTATTTAGGTTGACCATTTTTTCCAATATCTATTTAATCTCCCGATTAGACACCTCTACTTGTCCATTAGCATGCAGATGGTTTGCTGTGGTTATTCGATGTCTTACGCTATATTTGGCTAAGGCTATTTTAAACTGCTTGTTACATAAGGGAGATCTTTCATCACTTTCCGAAGCACGGGGTGCTCCAAATCTAAAGAAGATATTTTTTTATAAGAATTTGACTGCCCATTTTGTATTTTTTTGGTAGTGTTATTGCTTCAATTTATATGGAAACGTTGTCAATAGCTAGCAAGATATATTGATTTCCAAAAGAACTGGGGAAGGGTTCCATAAAATCAATCCTCCAAACGTCAAATACCTCTACTTTAAGGACCTTCGTTTGTGGCATTTTATCTTTTTTTATATACTTCTAATCCTTTGACATCTATTGCATCCCTACACAAATTCGTAAGCACCTCTATTCATTGTTGGCAATAAAATCCCGATTGCAATATCTTCTGAATAGTTATTTTTCCTCCAAAATGTCCAACACATGGTGAAGTATGGCATCCTTGTAAGATGTCATTTATTTCATCTCGAGGCACACATCTTCATACTAGCTGATCTGCACATTATCGAAATACATACGAATCTTCCCAAATATAATTTTTTGATTCATGCACAATTCTCTTCTTTTGTTTCTATGATGCTTTTATTGAAAAAAATCCTTTGACAATGTAATTTATATAATTTGCATACCATGGTGTCTTGTTATTCCTACCCATTACTTGATGAATGTCTACTCGGATAACTACTCATCAATAAATGTTTCTTTAATTTCTTTAGAACTTTTCTTTTCCATTTCATTTTCTATTCTGGACAAGTGATCTGCAACTTGATTTTTTGTTCCTTTTCTGTCCATTATCCATAGATCAAATTCTTGAAGCAATAACATCCACCTCATTAGTTTAGCTTTTTTTTTTCTTTTTCATAACATATTTCAATTCAGAGTGATCAGTGTAAATGTAAACTCTATTTGCCATTAAATAGAAACAAAATTTTTCGTATGCAAATACAGCAACAAGTATTTCTTTTTCAGTAGCCGTGTAATTACACTGTGTTGAGTTGAGTGTTTTACTTGATAATGAATAACGCAAAAAATGTTGTTCCTTTTTTATCCCAACACTGCTCCTATAGCATAATCACTAGCATCGCACATTATAATAAAAAGGTTCTAATAAGTTAGGAGTAATGATAATATGTGCAGAAATTATTTTTTCTTTTATTACCTCAAAAGCCTGAATGTGGTCTTGACCAAATACAAAATGTGTTTCCTTATGAAGAAGTTGATTCAATGGTTTTGATATATGAGAAAAGTCTTTTATAAAACATCTATAAAACCCAGTATCTTCTAAGAAATTTCTTACTTAGACTATTGTGGGGTTGGGAAGATTCTTGATGACTTCAATTTTTGCTTTGTCCACTTCCAAACCCTTTCTTAATATTTGATGTCCTAAAACCAACCCTTCTTTCACCATAAAATGCCATTTTTTCCAATTAAGTACCAGATTGGTTTCTTCGCATCTTTTCAATACCTTCTCAAGGTTATCTAAACATTCCTAGAAGGAATCCCCATATACTAAAAAATTATCCATAAAAACGTCGAGACCTTCTTTTAGGATGTCAACAAAAATAACAGTCATACATTTCATAAATGTTGCTAGGGCATTATATAATCTGAATGGCATACGTTTAAAAGCATTTGTGTTGAAAGGACATGTGAATATTGGTTTTTCTTGATCGTTTAGATGTATTGGAATCTGATGATATCTAAAGTATCCATCAATAAAACAATAATACTCTTTTCAATCTAATCTATCCAACATCTAATCGATAAAAGGGAGAGGAAAATGATCTTGTTCAACTACATCGTTTGGCTTCCGGTAATCAATGCATACCCTCCAACCAATTACTGTCCTTATTGGGATCAACTTATTTTTATCATTTTCAAAAACTATTAACCCACCTTTATTTAGAGCACATTGTGTAGGGCTAACACATTTACTATCAAAGATTGCATAAACAATATCGACATCCAACCATTTGAGTAATTCCCTTTTGACCACTTCTTTCATAGTTAGATTTAATTGACGCTGTGCATCCACCATTGGTTTATTCCCTTATTCTAATCTAATCTTATGTTGACATAATGCAAGGTTAATTCCCTTAATATCAATTATAGTCCATCCAATTACTTTTTTGTGTGTCTTCAATACACTCAGTAGTGCTCCTTCTTGCTCAAAAGTTAATCCTGCTGCTATTATTACGGGTAAGGTATTTTGTTCTCCCAAATACCTATATTTCAAATGTTTTAGTAATGGCTTCAATTCAAGTTCAGGTGGTTTAACAATAGAAGGAACCATTTTTGTTGTTGTAGGAATTACATGCCCTGGTTGTTTTCTACTTTTGTGCCACCAATCAAATTGAAATGCTTTCTTTGTATTTTCTTGTTCAGCATCATCCAAAGCCTCTTCTTCTGTTTCATCTTCATTATGTTTAACAAAGTCTACCGTTGTTAATTCCAAGTTGTCGTATGTCTGTTCCCTAGGCTTAAATTCTACTAAGTTTGCATCTTCTGTTTCCTGGGGTATGCTCCATGTAAGTTCATTTTCACTAACTTTTTCTAATATAACCATGATTTCTCTTCTAGTTTTTGTCCAAATACTCTCATCAATTATAATATCAAATTGTTGCATGTTTTAACCATCCAACCTGTCATAAAAATGTTGGACTTAGATTGTAAAATGTATGCCTCCTTCCAATATTGACCTAAGGATTGTTTTAAACCTCTTTTGTGCTTATCTTAACGTTTTAGCATCATTTTGCTTGAATTTAAATAGTTTTTCATATATGCTAATTACCTGCATCATCAGCAAGACTCGACGAATGAATAATTGTACAAATTCAATCAATGTGGTAATTGTGTCTAGTGAGAGTGCATCTAACTAGGCTTTTGCCTATCCCTCTAAGGCGATTGGGATTCGTAACAATTTGATGAACTTTATTGAAACACCAATATGTGTGACGGTAAGACACATATGTTCAAACTGCCAGAGAAAAGCTATGTGATCCTATTTTTATAATTGTCAAACCTAACATTTGAAGAAAACCATGTTAATAATGAATGATTCAATTCAAAATGAAAACTTTGGATAACGGGATGAGTAATACTATGTCATAACTAGTTCATATCAACAGGAATTGTTCCTATGATGGAATCACTAAATAACTATGACTTCGACAAAGGTAAGTCACCCATCGAATAGTAGTAGAGTTATGATGAGTTCGGAATATCATATCTACGAGGATTAAAAGTACTAGTAGTTGCTGTCTTTTTATTATCTAGCCTATAATTAGATGGGTTGTGTTTTTTTATCTAAAACTAAACTAATTAACTAAGAACGCGACACAGAATGAAGAAAGTAATCGAATAAACCAATGATAAAGACAATAACCAAGGAAGAATCCACCTAAGCTTCACTTATTATTCTTACTCTAAATTAAACGATTTATTCACTTATCTTGATCTGTAGTAATTTATGTTAATATCTCTTTCGAGACTAAGAACAATTGACTCTAGGTTGATTAATTGAAATCTCTTTCTAATTAAAACCCCTATCGTCACATTAACTCGACCTATGGATTCCCCTATTAGATTTGACTCTAATCTGGCATATTTATGTTATCCTATTTCTAGGGTTACAATCAACTCTGCTTAATTATGCTCGATTCGCTCTTAAACAGGGACTTTTGCTCCACTAAATAAGCACATAAACTTGAATTAATATCATGAAAATATTAAAGCAAGAATTAAGAACACATAATTAAGAACAAGAACAAGTATTTATCATGTAATTCAGACAATTAATTAATAAGATCCATCGTAGGTTTCATCCTCCCTAGGTATTTAGGGAGTTTAGTTCATAATAGTAGAGGAAAACATCTCAAAATAAGAATAACAACAAGAGAAAAAAACACAATAAAACTTCAAAGGAAATTTGACTAGAGATCTTTAATCTTGAAGTGGATCTGCTTTTGAGGCGATTCCAACGGTGTTCTTCGAGTAATTTCTTCGTTCTACTCTGTGTGCTCTCTTAGGTCTTCCTCTTGTATGTTTATATAGACTTTAGAGTGCTCAGCATACCTAAAAATTGGCTTTTTTCGCGTAAAAATGAAGCAGGGTTTGAAATCGACACGGGCTGGCACATGGGTTGTGGCCAGCCCGTGTGGCTCACACAGGCGTGTGATCTGCCCGTGTGGAAGTGCCCAAGCCATGTGGATCCTTAATGTAGCCCGTTTTGTTCGATTTTGGCCCGTTTTCCACTTTTTTTGCTTCTCTATGCTCATTTTAGTATTGAAACATGAAATTAAAGGATTAAGAGCATTAAATTCACTAAATTATATAATAAACCATCCAAAAACATGCCAAGCTTGGGATTAAAACATGTTACTTTTATGGTTTATCAAATATCCCACACTTAAGCATTTGCTTGTCCTCAAGTAAAATCCTCAACTCACAATTAAAATCAATTCTTCTCAACTTATAATTCTTATAAATAGTGGTCAAAATAATTCGCAAATAATCATGCATTGAGAATTTAACTAAAAGGACATTAAAGTTTCAAACAATCCCAGTCGAGTATTTTAACATGAAAACATAGGTATCTCTCCTTATCTAAGTAATTACCTTTAATTCAAAACCAACAAGAGTTGACATTCTCACTAAAGATTCATTCAAATCACTTAAAGGTGTTTAGGGTTAAAAATTTAAACACTCAATAGTCAATCATGAAGAATTATTACCATAGGCTTGCATGAAAATCAAATCTCCACCTCTATAAATTGAGATGATACACAAATCAAAAGGTCTTTAAAGGGTTGTAACGGGGCTTAGGTTAGGGGTGTGGATAAGGGCTAAAAAAGAAGGTTAGAATCGAGATTGAATTGAAAAATTACCAAATTGGAAAAATAAACTAATGCTGAATAATTACATCTATTGATAATTTATCCCGAATAAGGATGAGCTTCTCTTAAACATTAAACTGTTCAAACTCAAATATCATAAAATTTATTAGTAAACAATATAATAAATGTGTTTTTTTTAAACAATAGAGATAATAAAAAAATAATTTAACAACTGCATTCACAATATATATGCATTTTTTTATTTTTTTATTGAGAACCATAAGAAATGCTTTAACAACTGAAACAAATGAGCATAGTTAGGCAACTAACCAACTCAAATCTCGACAAAAAGGGAGTTAATAAAATAGGAAAACTTCTCAATGAATCAAAAAGAATGAGTTATGGGTTAATATTAAGGGTAAATCAAGAATGGTGTTTTAGGATCAAATGAGTTTACTAAGGGTTAATTATGAAGGTAGGCTTTTTGTGGTATAAGTGGGTTAGAACCTAAGTGCCTTTATCATCTTAGTATATCAACTCAAAGGTGTAACGCCCCGAATTTTTGAGCCTAGATGTATTGGGCCTTGAGTATGGGAGCGGTTAGGACACCGCATAAAAATATTTTAGTTGAGCGAGAAAGTGACACAATTGATTGTCTGCTCTAATGGTTAAGTGATTTAGGAGTGTTTGGAAGTTTCTGAGAAGTTTAGGGTTTAAGTCTGGTTTTTTTGAAAATTTTAAATTATGCTCTTAAAAGAATCTAGACACTGTCACATAGGCTTTACAAATAATTGCGTATGTATTAAGTCACAAAGAGAGCTTGTGGTCTAGTGGTAAGGTGGCGTGTGTGGTGTGCTTGAGGTCGGAGGTTCGAGTGTTGGCATATCATAATGGGGTAATTATTTTGCATTTGGGAAGGCTGGAGTTTATGCTGCATTAGAACTCTGATGGATGAGGTTGTTGTGGAGAAAATTAAGGAGTGATCATGGGAGTGGATTGGGGAAAGTATCATGGAGAGATATGTGGAGGAAGTTTAGGAATTTGAAATGGGTTAGGAGGTTGTACCGAATTGGTAATTGGGAGTATGGTAGGCAAAATGGGGAAGTTTGTGTGCGACTAACTCGGCTTTGGGGGGAAGTTCTCATTTCTGCATTTGAGAACTTTTTGGGAAGGGTTTGTTTTTCTTTTTTTTGTTTTTTTTTTCATATTGTAGCCGAATTCTTTGGTGACTATTTGGGCAGTTTGTTTTGGTTCTTTGCTCTTTCTTCTCCTTCTCAAGTACCATCTTTCGAACCGATTTCCTTTCCCTTTTTTGATCTTAATGTTATTTCTTTTTGCCACTTTGTTTCTACTCTAGCCAAATTCACTATAGGCCCTCTCAAATATTCTTCATCTTATCATATCTTCCTTGGTTGCTTTGCTAAGCCGAATACATTTGTTTTTCCTCCCTTACAATTTATTTTTCTTCTTCTCCATTCTCTTCTCCTAAGCTGAATGCTATTCTCCTTTTCCCTCTCTCAAGAGCTTTAGTTGTGTTAGGCCGAGTACCACACCCTTGCATATTGGTGGTGTTTTGGCCTAATATCCTTGTCAGTTTCCCTCTTCTTTTTTTTCTTAGATTGATTGACCGAATCTCAGTGCTTTTCCCCTCTATCCTAGTTTTCATCGAGAGTAAATATTCCTTGATTAATCGAGACCCTTGTTTCTGTCATGTGGGGTTTTCTTTCTAATGGGTTGGCTAATTGTACCTTCTTCTAGGTAACGGTGTGATTCGGTAAGTTTTCTCTCTTTCTTGTTCAAGATGTTTGTTGGGGAATGGTTAATAAGATTGATTGAAATTCAGGGAGTCCCTAAGATTGAGTGGTTAGTTTCTACCAGCGGTGTAAGCACGTAATCTTCTATCGTGCAATCAAGGTAAGGGTTGGAGTTTTCTTTGATAGTATGTTAGCTAAAAGGTTTTGAAGGTTTATGGTATTTTTGGAAAGGGGATTTATGGCGAAGTGTGTTTGATTGTATGTTTGTCGCTCGAGGGTTATTAGCACGAATAGTAATCAGGTGTGTAATCACACCCCTCTCTTCTGTGAATTAGCAAAAGCTGAAAAAGTCGAAACTTCGACATGTGAGGCCTCACGAGCGTGCGATCACTCGTGTGGTGAACCAAGCCCGCAAATCATGAGTGATAGACTATAGAGGCCACCACGAGAATTCCCGTAGACTTGGGCCGTCAAGGGCCACGTTGGGCCGAAATGGGATGTGTGGGCCCGATGGGCTCGAGGGCCTACACGGATAAAATCCTTGATAAGTGTCAAACACTAGACTGGGCTATGTTGTCCGCATCACCGTGACTCATTTCTGGCTCAATGGGCCACATAAATGTGTGGGCCCACTTGAGCCGAGTTCTGCGAGGTCGTTATTTGTACCGAGACCCCAAAATAGGCAAAATAACTGTAATACCCCTGTAGGGCAAAATGACCGTAGTATCCTCATAGGGTGAAATGACTGTTATACTCCTAGAGGCAGGTTGACTGATGAGTTATGACATTTACATGACTGAGTATGACATTTTACATATACGTATATTTATGACATAACCTAATGCATTGCATGGGGTGGGGATACTGATTTAGAAGAAGTGTACTGTGCTGGTAGGGTTGCACGGGTCGCACAAGACGACTGTGGACCCATACTAGTAGGGTTGCATGGGTCGCACAAGATGACTGTGGACCCATATTGCCAAGATCGCATGGGTCGCACAAGATGACTGTGGACCTACTGATGACTATAAGATGGATATATTTCTGGTAGCTTTGCTGCGATATTGGTGTTGATAAGTGATAAATTATGCATATTTTTACCCCATGTTTAGCCCAATTTCTGGATGAATTAGCCCTTGATTTGTGTAAATTGATGCTCTTAAACCTTTAATTTCATGTTTTATACTCAGAAGAGCTTAGGAAAGTGAAAAGAATGAGAAACGGGCCAAAAATAGAGAAAATGGGCCAAAGAATGAAAACAACACAGCCTGGAGATTTGCCACACGGGCGTGTCACATGGCGTGTCACATGGCCGTGCCACCTTGAAGCTCAAACACGGCCCAACCCCGACCACACGGTCGTGCCACCTTAACAAGCCCGAGCACGACATGGGTCTTAATCATACCGGTGTGGCACACGGGCGTGTCCCGGTCATGAGGAAGTTCAATTTCACTCGAAAAAGGCTACTTAGGGGTTAAGAAAGGCATTCCAAAACTCTATATAAATACCCTAGGAGGCAACTACAAGGGTGTGCTTGATTCCCCACTAAGGGTGCTATTTTCCCACCAACACAGAAAGTAGAAGCAAGGAATTACTCTAAAGAAAGTCGATTGATCCATCTCAGAAGCCGAATTCTCCTTCAAGACTGAAGATCTCCCTTCAAATTCCCACAGGGGGTTTTAGGGTTCTTTATGTTTTGTTATCATTATTCTTCTGAGATGTTTTCTTTTATAATTATGAACTAAATCCCCCAAATACTTGAGGGGGATGAAACTTAAGACAGATCTTGTTATTATTTTCTCTTGAATTATATGATAAATATTTGATTTGTTCTTAATTGTGTTTTTAACTCTTAAATTGATATTTTCGGGATATTGATTTAAGTCGAATGTGCTTATGTGGAGTAGCAAAAGTCCCTGCATAGGAGTAGGTCTAACACAATTAAGCGGAGTTGATTGCAATCCTAGAGATAGGACGATGAAAATCTACTGGATTAGGGCCAAACCTAATAAGGGAGTCCATAGAACGAGTTAAGGCAACACTAAGGGTTTTAATTAGAAAGAGATTTCAATTAATCAACCTAGGGTTAGTTGTTTTTAGTCTCGAGAGAGATATTAACATAAGTTAGGGATTTCTATGGATCAAATCAAGTGAATAAGTCATCTAGTTCAAGAGTATTGTCCAAATCAATCAGTTTTCCTAAGAGTTTTTCCACAATTCGCTTTTTGTGCATTCTTAGCTTAGTCTATTAATTAGTTCAGTTTAATAAAAATTCCCTTTTATTTCTAGGTTAAATAATAGAAAGAAAGTTAGTACTAGTACTTTTGGTTCCTTTGGGTATGATATCTTGGTCTTGCCATAACTATACTACTGTTCGATAGGTGTGCTTGCCTTAATTCGTGATAATAGTTAGTTTTTGGTGTGATCATTTGTTATAAATTTTATTACTTCATTTCACGCATATCAGGTGTGTTGGCTGGTTTGGGATGGCTTGCATTTTTGCACTTTATTGTTACTGTATTGGGCTAGGCCCACACTGAACTGTTATAGGAAAGGGCTCAGGCCTAGACTGTTACTACATGTACTGTTTATTGACTGACTGATGGGGAAATTACACACTGAGTTTTCGTAAACTCACTCCACTTTTAACTGTGCAAGTAATCCCCAGTGTTAGGCAGATCGGTGCTGCGGAGGACTCAGAGGTGGTTACACTGCTATTCTCTTTTTCTTTCATTTGACTTTATTTACTATTAAATTTTGCTTTGGTTTTTTATTTTTGTAATAAGGCCTCTCTGGTTTTTCTAGTTTTTAATTTTGGGATTTTATTTATTATGATTTCTAGCTGTTAGAAATAGAGCGTGGTTTCCCAAAACATTAACTATTTTCAAAACACTACGTTTCCGCAGCATGATTTTTAAGCTTCTGCAACAAACATTGTTTTTAAAGGGCGACAACGATTGAATATGATTAACAAATTTTTAGTTAAGTCGTAATAAAGTTTTAATATAAAGCAGGTTTTCAAACAAAATCATGTTTTCGAAAAACACCTCATACAGGTTTATTTAAAAATTAACAAAGAGCCTCTTAACCTCCAAACGGGTTTTACCAACAAAAAATATGGTTTTCAAAAAAACACTCCAATGTGACACCACCAGATTCGACCATAAAGCCTGGGCCGGGTTTGGGTGTTACAAAAAGTGTGGTCTCGACATGTATAATTGAAGCAAGTTTTAGAATAACAAATCAATATTGACACACTCATAACCAATAATAGAAGTGAGCAAGAAACATATATGCTCTAAAGGCTCAAAATCTCACAAAAATTTATGGCTTTTGATGTCAATCCTGTAAATTTCAAACTTCAAGGTAACACCTAAATTTAGGGAAACAACCTAGAAATTTTTAATTCTGAAAAATTGACTTATCAAGCTTAATTCTCTAATGTCTTAAAGTTTAAACCATCAATGCATAATCACCTATAATCTAATCTAAAACACATCAATAAAAATCATAAGTCAATAAAAATTCATTCTAATAGTAATATGAGAAATTACTTAAAAGCAAGACATAATTCAGGGATTTTCTAATAATTTATATGAATAACCTCCCCACACTTAAGATGTACATTGTCCTCAATGTACAAAAATAAAGAATAAAAATATAATCAGAGTATCATAAGAGAGGTAGAGAACTGAAACTGCTTTGAATTTTGGATGAAGTCCCTAGAATAGTGAAAATGAGAATTGTAGATAATAAACACAACTATGGAAGAAGATTATAGGGTTACTCGGTTAAGAACAATCATAATAGATAAAATATAGTTCAAAATAGAACAGAAAAGTCTTTAAAAGATAATAAAGAAACATAACATAAAAATAGAAATAAAACTAAAAATAATAGTAAAAGTAAAATAAATGGACTCAAAGGTCCTTATCATTGACACATTGGTGTCGTGAGCCATTGGCGCTGGAGGAGAAATATGAAAACACTACTGCTCGAAATGAGTGAGACGCTCAGATATGTCTGTCAAAGTAGCAGTAGAATGACGCAAAGGTGGAAGATGAGGTGGATAGTGTAGTGGGACCTCATTAGTGAAGTGCTCTGGATCAATCTGAGGATCAAAATGAAGTAGTCGATACTGGGGAGGATCCACTCCACGATAGCGCTCGAGCATCCTCATGTGTATCATAGTTGAGATACCCTGTGGGGACATCTGTCCTACAAGGGTGAGTGTGGAGGAATGCTCCGATGAGTCTAGGAGACCGAAGTTTCAAGTGATGCGAGTCAAATAGGGAACCAAACAGATATGACCTCCTCTGTGGTGGTCAGTCTGGTGTCAGAAGGCTAGGGTGACAAATATGCCAAGTCAAAGGTATGCTGGTACGCCATGCTATAGAGGAAATAAGCATCGTGAGTGCTAACGACTCCGGTGCTCCCTCTCCTACCAATCAAAGTGTGAGCTAATAAGGCATGAAGGTATCGTAGAGTCAGAGAGAGATGTTGCCTTCGAACGACTCACATCGTAGGGGCCTGTACTTGCCCTAAGGTCTGCCCAACAAGAAGAAGGTGGGTAATGAATATGACGATGAAGGCGAAGGAAGTTTTCTACACTCATGAACTCCTCGATATAAAGTCCCAAGGTACCTCTAAACCCGGGAACATTCAGCTGGCGCACAAAACCACCAAATCGAAATGTAATGGTACTTAGCTCATCACGCATCGACATGTCTATCTGTAGATGGAACATCGAGCAAACCTTCAAAGTAAGCTCCATAAATGTGGGCTTGATGATGTCAAAGAAACGAACCTATAGAGCTATAGTAAAAAGGGTTCGAATGACATCAGCAAGGTGGGCCTGCTCCAAAGTGGCCCAATCTACACATCAGCCCACACCAAGTGGTCGTATGTGTAAGAGCTAGAATAAATCTTTCGTAGGGCCCGAAGAGAATTTAGGGAAAGGATGGTGAGCTTGGGTAGAGGTGCTCAAGAAAGTCACACCGGGACCTTTTCGCTTTTTCGAAGTGGTATGACGACCTTGGATTTACCTTGTGTGTTTGCCATGGTGTATCTGCAATAAAGTGATCAAATAAATCAAAGAGACAAACCAACATGAAAGAGGCATGCTCATAAGGAACTGAAATCTTAAGTTAAAATCAACAATGAAACTAATAAAGAAATAGATGTAGAACAGAATAAAGTTAAGAAACAACATGCTATTACTAAGCATGAATTAGTAATGAGTGATGAAAACATAAAGAATCATAGTAGCAAGAAAAATGAATATAAAATGAGCAGCAAGAATCAAGTAGAAATATACAATGTAGCTAGTAACAAGAACAAGTATGAGATTAATAGCTATCTAATCTAACTGTACGAAATAGAAAGCAGTATCATTAAAATAATTAACATAAACTGGAATTAACATAAAGAGTAAGCTGAAAAATAAAATAACAAATAACAAATAACAAATAAATAATAAATAAATAAAGAAAATAAGTAAAAATAAGAATAAATAAAATAAAGAATGGGTAAAAGATGAGACCGACAGAGCGGCAGTTGGAGGTACGGGTGACAGTGGTGTAGGGGACATGTGCGCGTAGGACGATGGGGGGTTGGCGGGGGCATGGAAGGGGAAAGAAAAGGGAGGCCGAGGGGGTGGGGCTGGTGTGTTTGAGATAGAAAGAAGGGAAGAGTGAGAGAGGGAATGTGTGCGTGAGTTTGGAAGTATAAAGGGGAAGGAGAAGGGAGGGAGAAGAGCGAGGGGTGAGGGTAACTATGGTGGCCGGAGAGATGGGTGAAAGAATGGTGGCAACTAGGGCGAAAGGGTAGGGCACAATGGCTGGAGCTGAGAGGATGGGGAAGAAGACAAATTTTAGGATTAAAATTAGGGTTGGGGGTTAAAAGGGGGACACAGTCGTGTGAGGCCCGTGTTGGGCCACACGACTGTGTCACACGCCCATGTGGTTCTTTAATCAGCCTGTGTTTGTCGAGAAATTTAATGCCCATTCGTCACACGGCCCTAGAGACGCCCCTATGTCCACGCCGTGTGGTCCACATGGTCGTGTCTCACTTCCTTTGTTTGGCCCATGCCCGTGTGATTTCCTAATCCGTCCGTGTGCAATTGACAATTAAGTTCAGTTCCTCATACGGCCTCAGACACACCCGTGTGTCTAGACCGTGTGTATCACACGACCATGTCGCGCAGCCTTGTGCAATTTCCTTCATTTCTCCCACGCCCGTGTGGATCAGTCGTGTCTCACACACGGCCGTGTACCTTGCCCTTGTACTACTCTGATTTGTTTAAAATTTGGAAATTAAGCTCCAAGTTTCACACGGCCTAGGACGCACTCGTGTACCCAGGTTATGTGGCCCACACGGCCGTGTGGTCAATTTTTAGGTTATGTCTCTATCGATTTCTTTGGAAATTTTAAACCTTGTTTCTAGACGACCAAAGGCACACTCGTGTGTCCAGGCTGTGTGGGTCACACGACCATATCGCCAGGCCATGTGACTCACTGTTGAACCCCTATTAAAGAACATAGCCTGGAACACGCCTGTGTGTCCAGGCCGTGAGGGTCAAAAACCTATATTTAAACATGAAAAATAGATAAAAATAAACTAGTTATTGGTGTTAGGGCTTGGGTTGCCTCCCGACAAGCGCTTATTTAAAGTCTAAGCTTGACTTACCTTGTGTGCACATTTACGAGGGCTCACGGAGCCGAAGCTCCTCTCTATTATCTTTAAAATCCTCGCCATTATAAAGTTTAAGTCAATGTCCATTTACCTTGAATGTGCCATATGTTGGATGAGTTACCTTTATTGTGCCGTATGGAAAAACGGTTTGAACCATAAATGGACCTGACCATCTTGATTTCAACTTTCTAGGGAACAATTTGAGCTTTGAATTGTATAATAGGACAAGATATCCGGCTGCAAATTGCTTAGGTTACTTTAAATGAGTAGTATGGCGTCACTTTGTTGCTTTTTTGTATAATCGTGAATTCTCATAAGCATTTGCTCGCCACTCATCTAGCTCGTTAAACTGCATCAATCTCTTCTCACCTACAAGTTTAAGATCATAATTTAGGAATTTCATAGCCCAGAATGTTTTGTGCTCTAATTCAAATTGTAAATGGCAACTTTTTCCATAAAAAAGTCTGTAAGGAGTTGTTCCTATGGGAGTTTTAAAAGCAGTTCTATAGGCCCATAAAGCGTCGTCTACTTTTATCGCCCAATCTTTCCTATTTGACTTTATAGTTTTCTCTGGGATATGTTTAAGCTCTCAATTTGCCACTTCAACTTGTCCACTAGTTTGAGGGTGATAATGGGTAGCTATTCTATGGTGCACTCCATATTTTTTAAGGACTTTATCAAATTGAGCATTACAAAAATGAGTACCCCTATCACTAATAATCGTTCTAAGTGTTCTAAATAGAGAGAATAGCTTCTTAAGGAATCTCACTACCACTCTAGCATCATTAGTAGGTAAAGCTTGAGCTTCCACCCATTTTGACATATAATCAACCGCTACTAAGATGTATTTATTCCCAAATGAGCTAGGGAATGGACCCATAAAATTGATATCCCATACATCAAATATTTCACATGAGAGCATATATGCTTGAGGCATTTCATTACGTTTAGAGATATTACCTGTTCTCTGGCATTTACCACAAGAAGTAATATACCTGTTAGCATTTTTGAACAATGTGGGCCAATAAAAACCTAATTCGAGCGTTTTATGTGCTGTCTTAGTCCCACTGTAATGTCCTTCTGTTGGTTCTGAATGATAGTGTTCCAAGATTTTACTCGCCTCTGATTTTGAAACACATCTTCAAATGACTTGATCTGCACATATACAAAAAAAAAATCCTCCCAAAAATAGTTTTTCACATCGGCAAAGAATCGCTTTTTTTTTGATGATGTGTCAACCCTTTTGGTATGATGTTAGCAGTTAAAGAATTTGCAATATATGCAAACCAAGGTACCTCAGAGTCAGATATAACCAAGAGTTTTTCCTCAAGAAACGAGTCATTCATCTCAATCTCATTGAGCTCCTTGAGATGTGGATTCTCAAGCCTAGAAAGGTGATCTGCCGTAAGATTTTCAGCCCCTAGAAAGGAGATAATGAAGAGCTGAATGGTCAGTGTAAACGACAACTTTAGATAAGATCATATATGGTCTAAATTTATCGAATGCAAAAACCACAACTAGCAATTATTTTTCTATGGTAGTGTATTTTTCTTGTACGGCTATCAATGTCTTACTAGCATAATAAATAGGTTGAAAATGCTTGTCTCTTCGCTACCCAAGAACTGCACCTACTGTAAAATCACTTGCATCACACATTAGTTCAAAGGGTAAATTCCAATCAGGAGCATTGATTAATTTCTCTTTAAGAGTATTAAATGCCTCTAAACATTCCTGATTAAAATTGAAAGGCACATCTTTCTCTAGTAAATTCGTTAAAGGCTTAGCTATTTTAGAAAAATCTTTAATAAATCTTTTATAAAACCCAGCATGTCCTAAAAAATTCGGATAGCCTTAACTAAACCAGGAGGAGGTAGTTTTTCAATGGTTTCAATTTTTGCTCTATCAACCTCAATCCCTTTACTAGAAATTTTGACCTAACACTTTCCCTTCTCGAACCATGAAGTGATATTTTTCCTAATTAAGCACAAGGTTCGTCTCTTCACATCTCATTAGAACTCGTTTTTAAATTTTTAAGACAAAGTTGGAATGAATTACCGAATACCGAGAAGCCGTCCCTACATACCATCATAATGTCTTCCATAAGTTCATCAAAGATGGCCAACATGCAGTGCTGAAAAGTAGCAGGAGCATTACATAATCCAAAAGGCATTCTACGATAAGCAAATGTACCATATGGACATGTAAATGTCATTTTCTCTTGATCCTCGGGAGCTATCGGGATTTAAAAGTAGCTAGAGAGTCTGTCTAAGAAGCAATAATACATATGCCCAGATAATCTTTCTAAAATTTGATTAATGAATGGCAAGGGAAAGTGATATTTTCTCGTGGCATCGTTCAACTTCCAATAGTCAATGCAAGCTCTCCAACCTGTGACTGTTATTGTTAGAATTCATTCATTCTTCTCGTTAGCTACAACAGTCATGCCTCCTTTCTTAGGAACAACCTACACAAGACTCACCCAAGTACTATCAGAAATAGGATAAAGTAAATCCAACATCTAGAAGTTTAATTACCTCAGCCTTAACAACTTCTTTCATGTTGGGATTCAATCATCTTTGAGCTTGCACGAACGGTTGGTATTTATCCTTCATTAAAATTTTGAGGGTGAAAAAAGAAGGGTTGATCCTTCTAATGTCAGAAATCTTCCAAGCTATGGCTCTTTTATGCTCCCTCAGTACTTGTAATAACTCATCTTTCTTCTTCAGCTACAAGTCTGAAGTAATAATCACTGGTAATATAGAATTATTTCTAAGGAATGCATACTCATTAGAATTTAAATCAGCTTTTGTGTTACCTATCATATCATTATCATCATCTACCTCTTCTTCTTGAACAAGGCAGAGTTCTAACATGTCCTTATGAACAATTTCTTGTAAAGAATCTTGAATGACATGATCAACAGAATCAATAAAATAACAGGAATCATCTTGTTCTCTAGAAAATCTCATGGCATCATAGATTTAAAAATAATCTCTTCGTCACCTACTCTAAGCACAAGTTTTACCGTCACACACATCAATAACTGCCCTAGCAATGGCTAAAAAAGGGCGACTTAAAATTAAAGGCACCTCAACTTTCTCATCCATGTCAAGCACAACAAAGTCAACAGGGAATATGAATCTATCTACTTTTACAAGCATATATTTAATAATACCCCTAGGATATTTATCAGATCTATCAGCTAATTGAATACTCATCCTAGTGGCTTTTGGTTCCCCAAGACCAAGCTACTTTAACATTTTATAAGGCATCAAATTTATGCTAGCACCTAAATCAGCTAATGCCTTCTTAGTATTTAAACTACCAATTAAGCAGGGAATAGTAAAACTTCCTGGATCTTTCAGTTTGGTTGGTAGTTTATTTTGAAGGATAGCTGAACACTCCTTGTTGAGTTCCACCGTGGATAGCTCTTCAAACTTCCTTTTATTTGTCAGAAGCTACTTCAAAAATTTTACATATGTAGGCATCTATGAAATAGCTTCAACAAAAGGTAAGTTACTATGCAATTGTTTAAAAAGCTCAAGAAATTTACCGAATTGGACATCCATGTGGTCTTTCTTCAACTTTGCTGGATAAGGGACTGGTGGTTTATCTTCCTTAAATACTGATTTTTCACTTACTTCGAGTTATACCTCCTCGCCATTTTCCTTATTGGTTTCCTGTTGTAGCTTCTTTTCAGGTTCAGTTAACACTTTCCCGCTCCTTAGGGTAACTATTTTCACAAGCTCTTTTCAGTTGGGTTCAGTGTTACTAGGTAGAATACCTTGTTACCTTTCTGAAACTAATTTAGCAAGCTATCCAATTTGATTTTCGAGCCCATGAATTGACGCTTGCTGATTTTTCAAAGCCGTCTCAGTGTTTTGAAAATGAGTCTCTAACATCGTAATAAATTTTTTCAACATCTCTTCAAGGATCGGTTTCTTTTCTTGTCGATAAGGTTGTTGCTGAAAACTTAGAAGGGTTGATGGTCTTTGATTTCCTAAACTTGTAACGCCCTAAAAATCCTAAAACTTTTAATTTTGTGTGATGAAGCTTTTCTTGCGTGATGAAAATTAGTAGGGTGTTGATTTTGGGGGTTTTGTGACAGCCCTAATTTGACCCTAGTCGGAAAGTGGTTTTGGGACCACAAAATCGAGTCACAAAAATAATTAAATGTTATATTCTATGTTTATTATATGTGAAATTACATGTGTGAAAATTTCATGTTTTGATTTTGTCATTTGGATGTGAAATTGTTAAAAAGGACTTGATTGAGAAACCTTGAAAATGTGATATGTAGATTTATAATGGCCAAGTAGTATGTGGTTAACACTAGGGAGGATTTGCATGTCAATTAGACCACTTTTAACATAGTGGACGGCAATGATGATGGATGATTTACATTTTGTGTATTTTATATTAGTGAAATAACAATTAATGGTTTTATAATATGAAATAAGAATTAATTTTATAACAAAGGTGATAAAAACAATGTTTATTTTTGTTCATCTTCTCACCTAGCCGAAACTATTAAGTAAAAGAGGAAAGAAAAATCCAAGAGCATTCGACATCTTCTAATGCTAGATTAAGGTATGTTTGATTGTTATTCTTTATAATTTTTGTACATTTTGAGTTGTTATTTAGTATTCTATCTAGCCCATGGCTTAAATCTTGTGAATTGTTGGAGATATCTCATTCGGCCATGGTTGTTTGCAAGAGAACTTGGTGGTTGATGTTATAAAGTGCAAATTGAAGTGTGAGCTAGTTAATCGAATAGTTATGTGGATTAAATGATAAGTTGGAATCGGCTTGTGTGCTTAAGTATATATATATAGTTGCCGAATATAAATTTGAGTAATTAATTGTGTAAATTGTTGAATTGAGCTTAAATTAATACAAGGTTTGAATTGTTAGTAATTTAAGAGGAATAGAATGAAATGACCGTTTGTGAATTGTTAATATGAGATTATCCTTGTTTGGATTGACAAGTGTCCTTGTGCTATATTGTTAAAATGGTTAGAAAGGTTGCCGAATATGAATTTAAACAATGAATTTGAATTGAAGCTTGATAAGTTAGTTAAAGGTGAATTCAATAGCCCTTTGATATTCAGCTTTGGTTATAATGTGGTGGATTTTGAAATGTTTTGATGTTTTAAATTAGAAATGGTAGAAAAGAGAGGTTGAGCTAGTTAGATATATGAGTTAGATGTTAAGGAATAATCGGCTTGAATACTTATATGTGTATCTAGTTGCATGCCGAATATGATTTATGTGTGAAATGGTTCGATTTAGTGATGATAGAAAGGTTAAGGATATTCGATAATGTGTATGAAATTTTGCTATGATTTATGTACGTGAGAGCCGAACATAGAGATGAGAAATGCTTAAATGATTGAATTGTAACTAGTTAAATGTTTGTGTAATCTAGCTTAAGAACCTAAGGGGGCAACTTCGGACCGGGGAAAAATGAAACTAGTGGAGTAGTTGAGCTAGGCAAATACTATCGACTGAGGTAAGTTTTAAGTGATTAAACACGTGATAAAATCGGTTATTAACATGGTGCAATGTGGCAATGAATTAATTTATGTTTCATATATATATATGTATAAGGCCGAATGTGATAGTGAACCAAAAATAGATGATATGTTATCTAGTTAATAGAATTCATGAAATTTGAGATGAAATGTTATTATGTGTTAAGGTCGAATGGCATGGGTTGAGACGTATAAGAAATGTATAAGTACTATGATGGAATAGTGTTAAATTCTTATATATATATATGTGTGTGTGTGTTCGAATGATATGGAATTCGAAAGTAAATACTTAAATGTATATGAAAGCTTGATTTGTGATCTATAAGTGTGTTCGGGCAATTTTTTGCCTAGCAAGCTAAAAGTTGGTGGTTATTCTCGAGCTACAAGCCTAGCAGGCGTAAAGCTGGTGAATTTGAAATCAGACTCAAAGTCCAGCAGGCCACGTGCCGGTGATGAATTTCGGGCTTTAAGCCTAGCAGGCATTATGCTGGTGATGAATTTCGAGCTTTAAGCCTAGCACGCGTTATGCCGGTGATGAATTTTGGGCTTTAAGCCTAGCAGGCATTGTGCCGGTGATAGCAAATCAATGTGGTACTTAGTGAATTATATGCCAGGTTGTTAACCCGAGACTTCGGATTTATGAATTATTACCTAAGTTCATAAGGGTGGAAAGGCTAAGTATGAGCTACAATTTATTTAGCTCGTAATAAGGTACGTGTATGTTTTTCCTTATCATGAGATTTTTAAAACAAGTTAAAATGTGTTGGAATGAAGGCTGTGTACCCGATTGTGATCGAGCAAGTTATACTTCTTTAAATTGGTTATGATTTAATATATATATATGTGTGTGATATAACTTTCGGAAACTCATGGCGTGAGTATATACACAGGTTAAATGGGACTTGTGTAATCGGTTGAATGTAAATTGTATTGAAATTATGTCTATATGATCAAATGCAATGTGATATGTGATATTCATTTTGAATGTGTATATTCGGTCATAAGGAAGATTTTGTTTAATGCGTAAATCGATTATACATAGTGAGGTATTTGATCTTGGATATTCGGCTTAAAGAAGTTATGTGTAATAAAGTTATAAAATGGTGTTATGATCCTTAAGAAATGATATGATATTAAATGTGGTTGTTTAATTACTTAAGACTTACTAAGCTAATTAGCTTACTTCTAGTGTCTTTGTTACTCTGTTTTATAGATCTCGTTTGAAAGCTACGGGCTCGAGGATTCAAGTTCAAAGACATCCACACTATCGTCACTGTTTTTGGTACTTTTGATAAACCTATTTTGAAAAGATGGCATGTATAGGCTTAACTCCTTATTTTGGTACAAGTGATATTTTGTTTATGTAAAATGGCTTGTTCATTTTGTTAAATGTAGTTCCATGGTTTCATTAAATGATGTGTTTGATTTAATTATGTTTAGTATTTTCAGTTGATGTATATATACATTCTATGCTTGAATTAGTTTCTCAATCATTAAGTGGTACGTTTGCTTTTAGTGAATAAACTACTTGAATATTATTACACCGATATGTTTTAGAAGATGTTCATTAATGATTACAAGATGATTCTAAATCACTTAAGCTTTATTGTATCCGGCTAATGCTTTGGAACATATAACATGTACATGTTTGTGTTAGACCATTTGATGATGATTCATGTTTGCTTGTAGTGATTTTGGTTATGGTATAAATATTTAGAATTTCTTAGTTATTCACCATTGCTTAATGAACAAAGAACTTGCGTTATTCGTTTGTGCTTGAATGTTTGAAAGTTGTGGTGGATGAGTAATACCTTATAACCCTATTCCGATGACGGATAAGGGATATAGGGTGTTACAGGTTTTATAGGGTTTCTTTGAAGTCTCGGGTTTAAGGTAGACCATAGGAAAAACTTGATTTTTGGCCTTAGTAGAACCCTGACCTTAGGGGTTATGACTTTTAAATAAATAAAAAGGAAACAAGACACAAATGGGCTTGTGGCCTAGTGGCAAGGTGGCGCCACTTTGGGAGCATAGGGGTGACGCCATAATGGAAGCAGGGAGGTCCATGGTTCGAGTGGTGGCATGAGATATAGATAGGTATTTATTTTGCAAATGTGGATAGCTAGTAGTGGACTTGGAGTTGAACTCTGAAGGTAGGAGTTTGAAGTGGTCAAATGAGCGATTTGTGTAGTGATAAGGGGAGGAAATCTTGGAGAGAATTTAGGGATTGGGTTTGTTGAGGAGATGGTGCCAATTAGGGAAGTTGGGGAGTGCAAATTCGGCTTGTGTAGGGAGTAAGTGCCGACTTGGGTCATTCCTAGCTATAGTCGAATGCACATAGGTATTTCGGCATTTGGGAATACATTTTTCTGCCTGAAACTGAAGTTCTTTTGTGAAGTTTTTCTTTTTGGTGTCACCTTTGTTCTTTTATTTTAGTCTAAAGCTGACTCTAAGCAATTTCTTCCTTTCGTTTTCTTTTCTTATCACCAATCTCTAAAAGCTGAATACCCCATCATCCTTTTGCTGAAATCCATTTTGGTGTTATGCTCCTTTCTCTTTTTTGCATCTTAAGTGCTGATTTTTTCAATCAAGACTCTCAGTTGTTCACTCAATCAGTTGCTGACCTTCTTTTGTATCAGGTATCCCTCTTCTCCCTTCTGTAATCACTCTTTCAATCGATTTTAGGGATATAGCAGAACCTCATTTTCTTGGTTAGGTTGAATCTCTTTGTGCTTTCCTTCACTCCCTTAATCAGATTTGTAGGGGATCGATTTTTCTCGCCTTTGTCTTCTGGAAGGGTGTGGATCAGTTCTGTGTCTCTAGAACTGTGCCGAGCAATCAGTAAGTGCAATTATTTTTACTCTTGTTTTAATGGAGGCCGAATGCTTTCATAGGGTATTAGGGGTGACTTATGATGGATATAAGTCAAGTGGTCATTCGATTTGTGATGGTAAAGGTTCTTTAACATAGGTTTTGGAGTCTATTACAATTAGTGAGTAAGCGAAGGGTGGTTAAGGCTTGTTCGTTCAAGGTAATGTAAGAGTATGCCCAAAGATCAATCACGAGATAGTTGTGATAACATACTTGATTTATCATGTTTATTAATATAAGGCTTTGCCATTATTATTTCAGTTTCATTTCTGTGTGCATAAATAAACTGTTTTATAATAATGTCCTAAGAATAATATGATTATTCTTAAAAGATCCTTAGTTAAGTATTATTGTTGGCTAGGACAATAATAATGCATTAAGACTAACATGTAGTTGATTGATGATAAAGAGTTGTCATTGATATGGAGTATCAAAATTAATGCATGAATATGTGTGTTAGAGAACAACATATTGGACTGACCCGCTATGAGTATGTTTATTGGATTATTATGTAATTGTCACAATATTACTCATAGTGATTAATATGTATATGATCCTCATACTTGAGATCATCATCATTCCAACATCGTGAGTTGTATATTTTGATATAGTCAAACGAACACCGTAATTGGTTGTTCTATTAAGACTAATGTTGGATATACCACAATCTATGTATAGGGATATGGTTGATCAATATAGGATAAGTCCCTCCTACATAATATGAGTAATATCTCAGGCCACTTGATTGAGTGAGACTAGAAATGCATGGCCATGCTCAAATAAGTTGATATGAGATGTCATACTTATTTGTATATCATAGTCTACTCAAGGTATCAAGAAACATGGGATGGACTATGCAAGTGTGACTATTCCATGACTTGTGTCCATTCCAAAGATATAGGACTTAAGGATTAATGCATGAAAAGTTAATCACAAAAGGTTATGTCGAATCATGACTTCTTGTAACTTAGGTAGCAATGATGCATTGCTAGATGCCACTCATTGTTTGTAACATTAGAATAGTTCTAATATTACTGCTAACGTTACAAGAACCTATAGGGTCACACCCTACGATTGAAATGAACGGAGTAAAACATAGTTGGTATTGTGTCTGGTTGTCACATGAATTAAATTAATTATAGAACTTAATTTAATTGGGCAATCAAACTATCGAACATACTATATGTACAAGGATGTTGTACACATAATCAGAACATAATTTTTCTAATATATGAATTTGGTTCATATATATATAAATTTAAATAAATATAGTTTACCGAAATCTTTATTATAATTAACGTAATTATAATTTTCGGTTAAACATTATTATATTTATTTTAATGATGACTATTATGATTCAGATTATATATGGCAATAAATATTCGTTATGAATATATACCAATTAATATAGAGTTATATATAGCAAGGGTAAAAAAACCCTAAAGAGCTAATATATAGGCAATCCCGAAACTATGTTAAAGGGTCTAGCAGCCGTCAAAACAATATAATCTCTGAAAATAGTTTTCTGGGATATTACCGTTCGTTGTCAATTGGGTGGACTACGTAGAGGCCGACATCGGTAAATGTTGCGGCATGGTTCGATAGTGCTTCAGGATTCTCGTTGCCTTGGCGTCGTTGTCTACTCAGATTGAAGTTTCGGTAATTTCGAAACCTTTATCACCCCAATTCGTTCCTTACACATGGATCCATGGTATGGATCGCAGGAAAAATTTTATTATTCTAATTTTCCGCTGCGCCTTAGAGGTACCGGCGTTCCTTCAGGTAAGAGATATGATTTCGGCCTTTAGATTAAGGGGAGAAACGATATTAAGTGTATGATTAACTGTTAGTTTGAATGGTTGTAGGTTCGAGACTTGTGGGCTTGAGTGTCGTTTCCAAAAAAAAAGGTGTGTACATACACCACACACACACGAATTGGCAAAAGCCGAAATCCCGAAAAGCCAAAATGTCGAAAAGTTGAAAAGATGGAAGGTTGGCGCTGGCAACCGCACGGGCGTGTGAACACTTGTGTGGAACCACCGATACAACGATTAACGCTCTGTGGGCGATTCTATGGACTCGGGCCACCGTTTGGCCAACTGGGCCAAAGGGGCCTGTAGGCCCATCGCGAGTAAAATTGACAGTCTAATAGGATTTGATGAGCCGGATAGGCTAATTACATGATTTTTGGTAGACTTGGGCCTATTGGGCCAAGTAAGTTTATGGTCCCTTCTTGGGCTATGGAAAGGGCTTTTGGGCCCTAATGAACTGGTAACCCTAATAGAATTGGTTTTAAATGCATTGAATAATGTGAATATGTTAATGGGCCAACTTGTGTACTTAAGCCCATGATATGATATGATTGGTAAGTCTAAGTGAAATTGACTAAAAAGTCCCAAATGCGTAAATGACTAAAATACCCCTAAGTGCTAAGTTTGTGAAAATGTATGTGTTGCATTCATATGATGTATGTTGCATTTGGGTGGGTTTATGATACGGAGGAAGATATGTGAGGATTGCATAGTCGCTTGACGACCGTGGATCCACCGGTGGCTTTTAAGCCCATTATATGATTAGTAGCTCTGCTGCAATGATTAAGTTAGTACCGCAACCGGTGCTACCACTGGAGTGTAGGGATGGGTGGGTTGATATTTATATCCCCACAAGAGTGCAAGGTTGGAAGGGAAAATGGAGTGCAGGGTTGGATTGGGATGGGATCATTGCATACATATGATATTAATGTGATATGGGCTTAGGCTCAATTAAGGCCACTATGGGCTAAAGCCCAAAGGTTACCGATACTAATAGGGCTTAGTCCCAATTTGTTATTTGCATGTTAATATGTTTGCCGAGGGTTGTACACACTAAGTTTCGAAAATTGACTCCCTCCTTTAATTTTTCAGGTAACCCTCAGTAGGCGGTTCGACGTAGGAGATGACTCGGAGGTGGCTACACTGCAAGTTGATTAGTAAATTAGTAGTTTTATTTATTTTACCTTTAATTATTTTTGTTGGGTTGCAATAAGGCCTTTAATCTCCGGTATGATTTTACATTTGGTTTAATTATTATAACTGTTGGATTTCAAAACAATTAAACCATGTGTTTCAAAGTAAATAACTTAATGTTTTTCTAAAACATGAGCTTCTACCGTATTTAACAAGAAACTTATCAAGATATGTAGACTCGGGTTTTCAACTAACAAAACAAAGTTTTTATTTAAACTCACCTGAATTTTTACTCAAGCAAACGTTCAAAGGGGTGTTGTTTTAGACTAAAGTAAATTTTCTAACAAAACTATTTTGAAAATAAACCCTATTTGAACCACGAGCGGATAAATCTCTCAAAGTCTTCCTACGTATTCGATTTGTATGAGTCAGCCCTTAATGTGGCACCACCAGATTTGGCCATAATGTCTGGGCCGGGTTTGAGGTGTTATATTTAGTGGTATCAGAGCCTGGTGTCAAAGCTCGTGCTATGAATTGGGCCTTAGATTTTGGGTTTTAAAAACAGTTTACAAGTTAATCAAAAGTTTTGAAGGATTTTGAGGTGTGGCACACCGGGTCTTCGACATCGAGCCAAGTAAGTTCTTCTATTACCAAACTTGTCTTAAGCTAATATGCTGTATGTAGTTACTGGGCTACTTTAGATGATAGACTCTTAGGTAGAAAAAGACTAAAGCCCATCGGAAACTTAAGCCTGTAGTGGACTTAGAACTGCGAAAACAGCTCTTAAACTACTACTTTCATAAGACACTTGCTTTAAACAGTGGAACTATGAACTAATTCCATAAAATTTCTTATTCAGATAATACGCAAGCAACGATGAGTGCTAAAAGAGGTGCGGAAGGCCACGGAAAAGGTCGTGGAAGCGTTAGGGCTAGGTCATCGGCATCGGGTTACATGTCCAATGTTGGAGCAGAGGAGTCTCCGGCCTCACTAGTGGCTAAAACGGAACTGTATGAATAGGTTGCTGCTACAGATGATGTGTTATCACAGGCTATGTTAAAAATTTTGGAAAGGGTTGCTGGGCCCAATAATGGAATGGGAAGTTACGGGTCAATCTCAAAACGACTTCGATCTAATGGGGCAGAGATCTTCAAAGGCGTGGCTAGTGTGGCTCCAAATGTGGCTGAATACTGGTTGGAAGCCACTGAAAGAATAATGGATCACCTGGATTGTACATCTAAATAGAAGCTGAAAGGGGCAGTGTCACTACTTAGAGAGGAAGCCTATCAGTGGTGGTTGACCGTGAAAGAGGGCACCCAACCTGAGCAGATTACTTGGGAATTCTTGAAATCCGCATTTCAGGGGAAATACATTGGAGCAGGCTATGTGGATGGCCGAAGGAAAGAGTTTTTGAACCTGACCTTGGGGGATAGATCAGTGGCAGAAAATGAGGCTGAGTTTCTGCGTTTTAGTCGTTATGCAAAAGGAATAGTTGTAACGGATTATGAGTGTTGCGTGCGGTTTGAGGGCGGCTTGAGAGACAATTTTAGGGTGTTGATAGCTCCACAAAGGGAGCTGGACTTTGCGGCCTTGGTGGAAAAAGCAAAGATAGCCGAAGAAGTGAAGCGGACGGAGCGCCTTAACCGAGAAAAGGAAAAAAGCAAGAACAAACAGAATGTAGAAGCTCCTGGTGTTGATAGAGGCTTGCGAGGAGGGCCGGAGTGGATGGACCAGTTAGAGTTGGGGCCCCTGTTGCTGCTGCTAATACTGGGATACCACCTTGTGCTGTTTGTAGGAAATGTCATTTGGGTGATTGTTGGAGGAAGACAAGAGCCTGTTTGAGCTGCGGACCTATGGAACATAGGATTAGAGAGTGCCCGAGAAGGCCAGATCAGGTGCAAACTGGTGGTAGAGGTTATGTTCAGCTACAGAGAGGTGGTCAACAACCACCAAAGGGCTGTAGGCAGGCCAGGGGCGGCAATGGTGCAGGTCGTGAACATGAAGCACCGAGCAGAGGTGCAGGACAGGCAAAGGCGAGGTAGCCACCGTTAGTTTATGCTGCTCGTCGCAGAGAGGACGGGAATGCCCTAGATGTGATAACGGGTATGTTCTTTATTCATGAGCTACCTTATATTGCACTAATTGATGTTGGGTCAACACATTCAACATGACTGAAACTTTGGTTGATGTGTTTGAGACCATTGCAAATGAAATTACTATGTTGAGTCCTTTAGGGTAGTTAGTGAAAGTTAATAAGTTATTTAGGGGTGTACCTTTGGTAGTCCAAGGGGTTCCTTTTTTAGTGGATTTGATGGATTTGCCTTTTGGCGAGTTTAATCTCATATTAGGCATGGATTGGTTGGTGAGACTCCGGGCAACTCTAGATTGTGCTACAAAACGGATGGTATTGAAAACTACGAAGGATGAAGAAGTAATGGTGATGAGGAATGACGGGATTACCTATCAAATGTGATTTCGGCTTTAAAGGTGGAGAAGTTGGTACGGAAGGGCTGTGAAGCTTATCTAGCCTACATTAGTGATGTGGAATCTAAGAGTCTTACTGTTAAGGATTTGAGAACAGTAAATGAATTCCCTGATGTATTTCCTAACGAATTGCCTGGGTTACCTCCCAACAGAGAGATGGAGTTTGGAATAGAATTATTACCTGGTACGGCTCTGGTGTCGATCGCTCCTTACAGGATGGCACCGAAAGAGCTGGTGGAATTGAAAGCTCAGCTTCAGGAATTATTGGATCGCGGATTTATTAAACCAAGTGTGGCTCCATGGAGAGCACCGGTATTATTCGTGAAGAAGAAGGATGGGTCCATGAGGATGTGCATCGACTATCGGCAGTTAAACAAGCTAACCATCAAGAATAAGTACCCTTTGCTGAGGATAGATGATCTTTTCGGCCAGCTCAGGAGAGCCTCAGTCTTCTCAAAGATTGATCTGCGTTCGGGTTACCATCAACTGAGGGTTAAGGAGGCAGACGTTTATAAGACAGCTTTCAGAACTTGTTACGAACATTACGAGTTTCTAGTAATGCCATTTGGGCTAACGAATGCACTTGCTGCTTTCATGGATCTTATGAACTGGGTTTTTCAATCTTATCTTGATCAATTCGTAGTAGTTTTTATAGATGACATCTTAGTGTATTCAGGAACTAAAGATGATCATGATGCACACTTAAGGATTGTTTTGCAGATTTTAAGAGAGAAGCAGCTATATGCTAAGTTCAGCAAGTGCGAATTCTAGCTAAAGGAAGTCACTTTCTTAGGACATGTGGTCTCAGCTGAGGGGATTAGGGTTGATCCTTAAAAAATTGAAGCAGTGTTAGACTAGAAACCGCCTAGGACAGTATTAGAAATTCAAAGTTTTCTAGGCCTGGCGGGGTATTATAGGCAGTTTGTTGAAGGGTTCTCATTAATTGTTGCACCTTTGACCAAAATGCTATGGAAGGGGGTGCCGTTTGTTTGGACTAATAAGCAGCAAGAAAGTTTTGAGAAGCTTAAAAAGGTTTTAATGAAGGCCCCCGTTTTGATTCAGCTAGAGCCTAGGAAGAAGTTGACGGTCTACAATGACGCGTCACACGTGGGCTTGGGCTGTGTACTAATGCATGAAGTAAAAATGGTTGCATATGCGTTGCGCCAGCTTAAGGCTCATGAGGGGAATTACCCAACCCATGATTTGGAGTTGGCGGTGGTGGTATTCACACTTAAGATTTGGATGTATTACTTGTATGGAGAGAAGTGCATCATTTACACAGATCACAAGAGTCTGAAGTACCTTCTTACCCAGAAGGAGTTGAATTTAAGGCAGCGCAGATGGATTGAGCTGCTAAAGGATTATGATTGCACGATCGAATATCACTCGGGAAAAGCAAATGTGATAGCTGATGCATTGAGCCATAGGGCTATGTCAGAGTTAAAGGCTATGGCTGCTCGGTTGAGTTTTTATGATGATGGCAGTTTGTTAGCTGAGTTGCAGGTAAAGCCATTATGGATTGAGCAGATCAAGGTTAAGTAGCCATTGGATGAGACTCTGGGTCATTGATTCAAGTAAGTTGAGAATGGGGAAACGACAAATTTTAGGGTAAATGGTGATGGATTGCTGTGTCCGTGGGAGAATTTGCATACCACTAAATTATGAGCTAAGGAAGTCTATACTGCGGGAAGTGCATAGTAGTCCCTATGTAATGCATCCCAGTGGTAACAAGATGTATCGGGATTTGCGTGAGCTTTATTGGTGGTTAGGACTTAAGCGCAAGGTTACTGAGTTTGTGGGCAAGTGTTTCATATGTCAGCAAGTGAAGGCAGAACACTAGTTACCTTCAGGATTACTCCAGCCGGTTAAGATCCTACTCTGGAAGTGGGAAATGGTTACTATGGATTTTGTTAGTGGGTTACCCTTGACGCCTACCAAGAAGGACTTTGTGTGGGTTGTTGTGGATCGATTAACTAAGTCTTCCCATTGTATACCGGTCCGCACTCACTACTGATTACAGAAGTTGGCGAGGTTGTATGTAGCTAAGAATGTAAGACTGCATGGGGTGCCAGTCTCCATAATATCTGATAGTGATCCTCAATTTACGAATTGCTTTTGGAAGAAGCTGCATGAGGCACTGGGCACGAGACTGGATTTTAGTACAGTATTCCACCCTCAGACTGATGGTCAGTCGGAGAGGGTAATTCAAGTTCTGGAAGATATGTTGAGAGGATATGTAATTGAGTTTCGGGGCAACTGGGAGGATTATTTTCCATTAGTCGAATTCGCATATAGTTACAGTTATCAAGCAAGTATTGGGATGGCACCGTATGAGGTGCTGTATGGGCGAAGATGTCGTACTCTGACTTGTTGGGTAGAGTTGGGTGAACGACAAGTACTGGGTCCGGAGTTAGTGGCAGACACTGAGGATAAGGTGAAGTTGATTCGGGATCAGTTGAAAGAGGCATTTGATAGGTAGAAATCGTATGCTGACCTTAAGCGGCAAGAGGTTGAGTATGCTGTGGGAGACTTGGTATTTCTCAAGGTTTCCCCTTGGAAGAAGGTATTAAGATTTGGACTAAAGGGCAAGTTAAGCCCTAGATTCATTGGGCCACACCGGGTGTTGAAGCGGATTGGGGCAATTACCTATCAACTGGAATTACCTTTTGAATTGAATCAAGTACACGATGTGTTTCATGTGTCTATGCTAAGGCGTTATCACTCAGATCCTTCTCACATCTTACCGATCAAGGAGATCGAGGTTAGGCCAGACTTGACTTTCGAGGAGGAACTGGTCCAAATAATTCATCAAGATGTTAAGGTGCTAAGAAGGAAATCCGTTCCGTTAGTCAAAGTGTTATGGCAAAACCACAATGCCGAGGAGGCTACATGGGAAGCTGAGGATGCAATGCGACGTCAATACCCTCATGTAACACCCCCACACCCGAGACCGTCGCCGGAGTCGAGCTTGAGGTGTTACCGAACATAATTTATCATTTAAACAACTTTACATCATTTATTTTGACTTTCAGAATAAGCAGTTTTTCTGCATCATGGTCGCTAAAAAAATCATATCTCGAGTTACGAAACTCAAAATCAAGATCTGTAAATTTTCACTGAATCTAGACTCACATATCTATCTACTAATTTTTTTCTAAAATTTTTGGTTGGGCCAATTAGTAAATTTTATTAGTTAAAGTTACCCCTATTTCAGGACTTGACTGCACTGACCTCTACTTACTACGAACTACTTTTCTCCATGTACAAAATTCATATAACTATACTGTTTATTTCTATTAAAATTAGATTCAATAAGGATTATGAGCATATAAATTACACCTCCTAATTATTTTTTTTCAATTTATAGTGAATTTTCAAAGTTGGAACAGGGGATCCAGAAATCGCTCTGGCCCTGTTTCACTAAAACTCAAGTATCTTATAACATATAACTCCTTTACCTATTTCGGTTTTTCCATTTGAAAGTAGACACAATAAGATTCAATTTCATAGTTAATTCTTCACCTAATTCGTTTTCTAATATTTTTGGTGATTTTTCAAACTCACATCGTTGTTGCTGTAGTGTTCTGTTTTATGGCAAGTTTCATCTTTTTATGAATTCTCATGAACTATATAACATATTAAACTCACAAGGCATCCAACATTATCTAAGCTAGCCATACCAATTACTAATCATTATCAAGCATTTTCTCAACCAAACCACAATCATATCACAAGATTATTTACACAAAACAAGTATATTGCTATACATGCCATACATCAAAACATACAAACCAATATACCAATTCTTCCTCGGATAGTGTGAGCGTTTCTTCGACCTTCCCGATATCCAAGTTGGCTCGCTAAAAACTACAATGAATGAAAAGGAGGGAGTAAGCATAAATGCTTAGTAAGTTCACATGCAAATAACAAGTAACATAACAAAGCAATTATATCAACAACAATAGCATGATATCACCAAGATACAAACCACATTTCTAGCTATCGTGTATCATCTTACCACCTTATTTCTGTTATATCAAGTTTCAACCCAAGGGTTAAGTACATACCTGTCCAAATTGTCCATTTCACAACACTTACCAAAATATCATTTTCATCTTGAGTATTCTTCCATTCCGCTAGAATTTTACCCGTTGAACACATCGGAATATAACTCGGATACACAGATCATTTGCACATAAGTGCCACATATGTAATCAATCAATCATGAAACCCGCCCATAAGCGAACTCGGACTCAACTCAACGAGCTTGGGTGTTTGCATCCATAAGTGAACTCGGACTCAACTCAACGAGCTCGGATGCCTAGTTACATCTCACAAACTCGGACTCAACTCAACGAGTTCGGACATTTGCATCCATAAGTGAACTCGGACTCAACTCAACGAGTTCGGACATTTGCATCCATAAGTGAACTCGGACTCAACTCAACGAGTTCGGATGCCCAACCATCCTAGTGACATGTCACTTGTATCCTAATCTATTCCCAAGGTTCAAACGGGATTTTCCTCAATCACACATTTCCCCGTCGTTCTCCTCGGAATATCAGAACCAATACGTTGCTTGCATCTCATACTTATCAATTTAATCGCATACTTTTCATACCAATATATAATATTTCACAAAGCATAATATTCATAATAACAAGTATCATATCATATAAATAGCATTAAATCACTTAAAATAGCAATTATGTTACATTATTTACACATGAACTTACCTCGGTACAAAATATAGCAATTTTGCAATTTAGTCCAAAATCTTTTCTTTTCCTCGATCAAGGTTGATTCCACGTCTTTCTTGATCTAAAATAACACATTTAGCTTATTTAATACTCTCATTATCAAAATAGTCCTAAATTCAAATGTTGACAAAATTACAATTTTGCCCCTAAACTTTTGCATATTTACACTTTTGCCTCAAAGTTCGGAAATTAAATTTTATCACAAATTCTTATGTTTTAGGACATGCTGATCATTTATTTACCATTAGCAAGCTCAAATTTCCACTAAAACACATACTTATGAACAATATGTACTTTTACCGATTAAGCTGTTTTACTCGTTTTTACTTAAAACCGAGTAGCACAAGTTGTCTAACATAATTTAAAACCTCATATTCTATCATAAAACATCAAAATACACAAATTTCACCTATGGGTATTTTTCCAAATATGAACCCTAACTTAAATTATTGCTAACATAAGCTTTATCGAGTTACCGGGACTACGAAAACGTAAAGAACATTAAAAACGGGGCTTGGAATCACTTACTATGAAGCTTGGAAGCTTGAAACAAACCCTAGCTATGAAGAACCCTTGAAATTTCGTGGTAATGAAGAAGATGACCAATTTTGTGTTATTTTTTCCTTTTTATTTCATGTTAATATCCAAATGACCAAAATGCCCCTCCTTACTAAACTTTCAAAAATTCCATCCATGTCCAAATTTTGTCCATGAACTTAAAATTGGTCAAATTTCTATTTAAGACCTCCTAATTAATATTCCAAAGCAATTTCATACTAGAAACTTCTAGAGTGCAAGTTTTGCAACTTATTCGATTTAGTCCCTAATTTCAAATTAAGCACTTTATGCTTAGAATTTCTTCACGAAATTTTCACACCATCATAAAATCATATCATAAACATCAAAATAATTATAAAATAATTATTTCTACCTTGGATTTGTGGTCACGAAACCACTATTTTGATTAGGCCCTAATTCGGGATATTACACCTCAACTATTTGAATCAGGTAAATTTCGAGGCCAAAATTTCTTTTAGGGGGTAGAGCTGTAATGCCCCAAAAATCTTGAATCTTTTAATTTTGTGTGATGAAGCTTTGCTTGCGTGATGAGAATTAGTAGGATGTTGATTTTGGGGTTTTATAGGGTTTCTTTGAAGTCTCGGGTTTAAGGTAGACCATAGGAAAATTTTGATTTTTGGCTTTAGTGGAACCCTAACCTTAGGGGTTATGACTTTTAAATAAATAAAGAGGAAACAAGACACAAATGGGCTTGTGGCCTAGTGGCAAGGTGGCGCCACTTTGGGAGCATAGGGGTGACGCCACAATGGAAGTAGGGAGGTCCGTGGTTCGAGTGGTGGCATGAGATATGGATGGGTATTTATTTTGCAAATTTGGATAGCTAGTAGTGGACTTGGAGTTGAACTCTAAAGGTAGGAGTTTGAAGTGGTCAAATGAGGGATTTATGGAGTGATAAGGGGAGGAAATCTTAGAGAGAATTTAGGGATTGGGTTTGTTAAGGAGATGGTGCCGATTAGGGAAGTTGGGGAGTGCAAATTCAGCTTGTGTAGGGAGTAAGTGCCAACTTGGGTCATTCGTAGCTATAGCCGAATGCACATAGGTATTTCGGCATTTGGGAAAACATTTTTCTGCCTGAAACTGAAGTTCTTTTGCGCAGTTTTTCTTTTTGGTGTCACCGTTGTTCTTTTATTTTAGTCTAAAGCTGACTCTGAGCAATTTCTTTCTGTCGTTTTCTTTTCTTATCACCAATCTCTAAAAGCTGAATACCCCATCATCTTTTTGCCAAAATCCATTTTGGTGTTGTGCTCCTTTCTCTTTTCTGCATCTCAAGTGCCTATTTCTTCAATCAAGACTCTCAGTTGTTCACTCAATCGGTTGCTGTCCTTCTTTTGTATCGGGTATCCCTCTTTTCCCTTCTGTAATCACTCTTTCAATTGATTTTGGGGCCATAGTCGAACCTCCTTTTCTTGGTTAGGCCGAATCTCTTTGTGCTTTCCCTCACTCCCTTAATCAGATTTGTAGGGGGTCGATTTGTCTCGCCTTTGTCTTCTGGAAGGGTGTGGATCAGTTCTGTATCTCTAGAACTGTGCCGAGCAATCAGTAAGTGCAATTATTTTACTCTTGTTTTAATGGAGGCCGAATGCGTTCATAGGTTATTAGGGGTGACTTATGATGGATATAAGTCAAGTGGTCATTCGATCTGTGATGGTAAAGGTTCTTTAACGTAGGTTTTGGAGTCCATTACGATTAGTGAGTAAGCGAAGGATGGTTAAGGCTTGTTCGTTCAAGGTAAGAGATTAGTATGATTTCGACTTTTAGATTAAGGGGAGAAACAATATTAAGTGTATGATTAACTGTTAGTTTGAATGGTTGTAGGTTCTAGACTTGTGGGCTTGAGTGCCGTTTCCAAAAAAAAGTGTGTACATACATCGCACACACACGAATCGGCAAAAGCTAAAATCCCGAAAAGCCAGAATGCCAAAAAGCTGAAAGTCAAAAGGGTTGCGCCGGCAAACACACGGGCGTGCGAACATTCATGTGGAACCACCAATAGGACGATTAAGGCTCCGTAGGCGATTCCATGGACTCAGACCACCGTTTGGCCAACTGGGCCAAATGGGCCTGTAGGCCCATCGCGAGTAAAATTGACAGTCTAGTAGGATTTGACGAGCCGGATAGGCTAATTACGTGATTTTTGGTAGACTTGGGCCTATTGGGCCAAGGAAGTATATGGTCCTTTCTTGGGTTATGAAATGGGCTTTTGGGCCCTAATGAATTGGTAACCCTAATCGAATTGGTTTTAAATGCATTGAATAATGGGAATGTGTTAATGGGCCAACTTGTGTACTTAAGCCCACGATATGATATGATTGGTAGGTCTAAGTGAAGATGACTAAAATGTCCCAAATGCGTAAATGACTAAAATACCCCTAAGTGCTAAGTATGTGAAAATGTATGTGTTGCATTCATATGATGTATGTTGCATTTGGGTGGGTTTATGATACAGAGGAAGATATGTGAGGATCGCATAGTCGCTTGACGACCGTGGATTTACCGTGGCTTGTAAGCCCATTATATGATTAGCAGCTCTGCTGCAACGATTGAGTTAGTGCCGCAACCGGTGTTACCATTGGAGTGTAGGGATGGGTGGGTTGATATTTATATCCCCACAAGAGTGCAGGGTTGGAAGGGAAAATGGACTGCAGGGTTGGATTGGGATGGGATTATTGCATACATATGATATTGATGTGATATGGGCTTAGGCCCAACTAAGGCCACTGTGGGCTAAGGCCCAAAGGCCACCGATACTGAATGGCTTAGGCCCAATTTGTTATTTGCATGTTAATATGTTTGTCGAGGGTTGTACACACTGAGTTTCGAAAACTCACTCCCTTCTTTAATTTTTTAGGTAACCCTCAGTAGGCGGTTCGACGTAAGAGAGGACTCGGAGGTGGCCACACTGCAAGTTGATTGGTAAATTAATAGTTGTATTTATTTTACCTTTAATTATTTTTGTTGGTTGTAATAAGGCCTTTAATCTCCGGTATGATTTTACATTTGGTTTAATTATTATAGCTGCTGGATTTCAAAACAAATAAACGATGTTTTTCAAAGTAAATAACTTAACGTTTTTCTAAAACATTAGCTTTCGCGGTATTTAACAAGAAACTTATCAAGATATGCAAACTCGTGTTTTCAAATAACAAAAACAAAGCTTTTATTTAAACTCACCTGAATTTTTACTCAAGCAAACGTTCAAAGTGGTGTTGTTTTAACCTAAAGTAATTTTTCTAATGAAGCTGTTTTGAAAATAAACCCTATTTGAACCACAAGCGGATAACTCTCTCAAAATCTTCCTACGTATTCGATTTGTACGAGTCACCTCTTAATGTGGCACCACCAGATTCGGCCATAACGTTTGGGCCGGGTTTGGGGTCTTACAAAACTTCCCCACGAGAAATTTGGGTGGTTCCTCCAGCTTGCATTGTAAGTATTACTGTAAGAATTATTTTGAGGTCTAAGATTATTACCCATATAATTTAGTTGTTCATTCTCCGTGCTAAGACTGTAAGGTAAATAATCTGAGTTGCTCATTCCACCTCCACTTGTGTTGCATTGCATCACCGGATGTACCTACGTAGAAACACATAAACCATCAATCTTTTTATCTAAGAGTTCTACCTAGTTTGACAACATGGTGACCTCATCAATATTGAAAACACCAGCTGCTTTTGTCAGCTTTGTCTTTATGACTTGTCACTGATAATTATTCAATGACATCTCCTCTTAAAATCATAAGCCTCTTCAAGTGTTTTGTTATTTATAGTGCCACCGGCAGCTGCATCTATCATTTGCTTAGTTGAGGGGTTCAAACCATTGTGGAAAGTCTAAACCTGTCGCCATCAAGGTAACCCATGGTGAGGGCACCTTCTCAATAAATCTTTATACCTCTCTCACGCGTCATATAAAGTCTCCAAATCCATCTGTACAAAAGAAGAGATATCATCCTCAATTTGGCTGTCTTAGCTGATGAGAAGTACTTCAACAAAAACTTCTCGGTCATTTGATCCCAAGTAGTGATAGAACCTCGTGGTAGGGAGTTCAACCACTGCTTAGCCTTATTTCTCAACGAGAAGAGGAATAACCTTAGGCGAATGGCGTCATTAGAAATGCCATTTATCTTGAAAGTATCACAAAATTCTAAGAAATTAGCCAAATGAGTATTTGGGTCTTCGTCCTACAAACCATCAAACCAAACAAACTATTGAATCATTTGAATAGTGTTACATTTCAGTTTAAAATTATTTGCAGCAACAACAGGTCTAACAATAATCGATTCAGCCCCAGTTAAATTAGGCTTGGCATAATCGTACGTAGTACAAGGAGCAAGATTCTGATTTATAGGATTTGCGACAACCATAGCAGGTAGCGGATTATTTTGATTTTTGACCATCTCCTCGGTAAGATTGGTATCGTCCTCTTGCTCTTCCTCTATATACTTTAGACTTCACCTCGCTTCTCTATGATTTTTATGACCTATGCTCTCGATTTCACTGTCAAAAAGCAATGGTCCTGAAGGGTTTCTTCTAGTCATAAACTAAAAAAAACCTGCTAGAAGCAATTAAAGGAAAAATTAGAAAATAAAAATTAAACAAAAATAAAATGCAATAAAAATAAAGAATGGCTAAAGTAATAAAAATTAAGCGTTCCTAATATCTTAGTCCCCGGCAACAGTGCTAAAAACTTGATGGAATCAATAACTAACTATGACTTCGACAAAGGCAAGTTTACCTATCGAACAATAGTATAGTTATGGTGAGTCCGGAATATCGTATCCACGAGGACTTAAAGTACTAGTAGTTACTATCTTTTTATTATCTAGCCTATAATTAAATGGGTTGTTTTTTTATCTAAAACTAAACTAATTAACTAAGAACGTGACAAAGAGTGAAGAAAGTAATAGAATAAACCAATGATAAAGACAATACCCAAGGAAGAATCCACCTAGACTTCACTTATTATACTGACTCTGAATTAAACGATTTATTCACTTATCTTGATCCGTAGAAATCCCTAATTTATGTTAATATCTCTTTCGAGACTAAGAACAACTGACTCTAGGTTGATTAATTGAAATCTCTTTCTAATTAAAACCCTTATCGTCGCATTAACTCGATCTATGGATTCCCCTATTAGATTTAACTCTAATCCAGCAAATTTATGTCATCCTATTTCTAGGGTTGCAATCAACTCTGCTTAATTATGCTCGATCTACTCTTAAACAGGGACTTTTGCTCCACTGAATAAGCACATCAACTTGAATTAATATCTTGAAAATATTAAAGCAAGAATTAAGAACACATAATTAAGAACAAGAACAAGTATTTATCATGTAATTTAGACAATTAAATAATAAGATCCATTGTAGGTTTCATCCTTCCTAGGTATTTAGGGAGTTTAGTTCATAATAGTAGAGGAAAACATATCAAAATAAGAATAACAACAAGACATTAAAAAAACCCAATAAAACTTTGAAGGAAATTTGACTGGAGATCTTCAATCTTGAAGTGGATCTACTTCTGAGGTGATTCCAACGGCGTTCTTCGAGTAATTTCTTCGTTCTACTTTGTATGCTTTCTTAGGTCTTCCTCTTGTGTGTTTATATAGACTTTAGAGTGCTCAGGATACCTAAAAATTGGCTTTTTTCGCGTAAAAATGAAACACGGTTCAAAATCGACACGGACTGGCACATGGGTATGTGACCAGCCCAATTGGCTCACCCGTGCGTGTGATCTACCCGTGTGGAAGTGCCCAGGCTATGTGGGTCCTTAATGTAGCCAGTTTTGTCCAATTTTAGCCCATTTTTTGCTCATTTTGCTTCCCTATGCTCACCTAAGTATAGAAACATGAAATTAAAGGATTAGGAGTATTAAATTTACTAAATTATATAATAAATCATCCAAAAACATGCCAAGCATGGGATTAAAACATGCTACTTTTATGGTTTATCATCCTAGGACCTGCATCATTTTGTTAAAGGTTAATTAACATATCACATAAATCAAATGTTATTCGATAAACTTCCCTTGTGAGTCATACACTGAAACCAAATCGAAAATTAAAAATGTCAGGAAATATAAATAAATAAATAAAAATCGTATCTATAATTTAGGTATTTCTTAATTACTCTATTAAACACAAAAATTAAAATTAACTTAGTACCATTGCCTCCCTGGCAATGGTGCCAACAACTTGACTGCCTTCAGACGTACTAACGTCCAAAGTGTGAATACTACAACTAAAGATGTAGAATTGAGTCGGTGTTCGCAAGTATGCAAGTTAGGTTTTACTATAATTACAACGAAGTAGGTAAGTACTTTGAGGATCGTACCCAAAGGAGGCGAGTAATAAATTAAAGTTAATCTAAATGCAAATAGAATTAATTAGTAAATTAAATAAATTATATTACAAGTAAACATAAATAAGAGAATTTTGGTTTTTATAAATAAAGAATAAAAATTCCATAAATTATGTGAACTTCAAATAACTAAAATCTAAACTTAATCAAATCTAAATATGGATGATTAGCTTGTTTCGCCAGTCATAACTAATTCATATATCGGGTTTCTATTCTATCAACTAGTTGTTACCCTAATAGGATCTCTTGATTTTCCACTAAACTAACGAGTCGGCAAGAACTACTTATAGCTAGACCTTACAGTTTAGACTAGTTTGAGGCTAAGATGTTCATGGATAGGTCATACCAATTTTGGGTTAATTCCAACCTAAATGACTTTCTAGGGTCGTCAAGCCTAAGGTTTAAATTCTTCCTCTCCCAAACAGCTGATCCACTAAGAAAATCCTACATAACAATTAGTTAATCACACCTCTACTCACTAATCCCCCATAAGAGTATTAGTTCCTCATGGAATCCATAAACATAATAAACTTGATAATAAAGATATGCATTAGGAATAGATCAAGAATAGAGTTTAGAGAATCATGTTTGTATTCGATTGATGAACTACAATAATCCTCAAACATGTAATCACGTTTACAAAGCATGTCCTCTGAAGAACACGAATAGAAAAGAACTGAAAATAAACCTAAAGCCGAAAAGAAAGGAAAACTAAAACTAAAATTACAAAGAAAAACTTAGAATATCAAAAGTTGTCTTTAAGCGAGGGCTAATTGAGCCTATTTATAGATTTAGGGTGGCCGTCGTCCTCAACCCTAGGTTAGTTGACGTTTTCATGTTTAATTTCTATTGTACGGACTAAAATGCCTTTGGCTCATAATTAATCCCTATAGGGACGGTATCGCAATACCCTAGCACTTGTGTCGCGACATCGAAGGCAATATGCTCTGGTTTAGGGGTGTGTCACGACATCCCATGGTTGTGTCGTGAAACCAAAGGCAGGCTTGAAATTCATGTATTCTGCCTCCTATGTTGCGACATTGAACTTTCGTGTTGCAACACAGTGACCAACCTCAAGTTCATATGCCTTTGAATGGTCTCCTACACACTAATTAAGTACGTTAGCTCACTTTTAGGCCTCATTCGGTCCATAAGGTCAATAAAAGACTCAAAATAGGATTTTTTTATTGAATTTAAAGAAAAATACAAAAACTAAACTAAAACATAATAAAAATACTCATATTCAAGCTCCTAAAGATGAAAACTAGTTTAATCTACTACATTGAATTATGTCAGATCATCTACCATATGTGATCTCTACTATGGTAATGGAGAAAATTGTCTAAAAAGTGTGTGAGTCATTTTTAGCCTATGTTTGAGATACAAGTTTGGCTTATTCCTTCGTGGATAGTATTTGCATAGTAAGGGAATTCTCGAATGTCTTTCCCAAGGAATTGCTAAGGTTACCTCCAGATTGAGAAGTGGAATTAGGTATTGAGTTGCTGTAGGGTATGACCTTGGTGTCCATTTCTCTTTTCCGTATGGCACCTAAAGAGTTGAAGTAGTTAAAAGTCTGACTTCAGGAACTTTTGGATTGGGGATTTATAAGACCCAGTGTTTCACCTTGGGGCGCACCAGTGTTGTTTGTTAAGAAGACCATAAAGAATAAGTATCCTCTGCCAAGGATCGAAGATCTATTTGATCAGTTCAGAGGTACGACCGTTTTCTCTAAGATTGACTTGATATCCAGTAATTACCAGCTTAAGCTAAAAGAATCTGATCTACCCAAGACTACATTTAGGACTCGTTATAGTCATTATGAGTTCCTAGTGATGTTATTCGGATTGACTAATGCACCGGCTGCATTTATAGATCTCATAAATCGTGTATTTCAACCTTTCCTTGACCAATTCATTGTCATGTTCATTGACGACATATTGGTATATTCTAAGTCAAAATTTAAGCATTATGAACATCTAAGGGTGGTTCTATAGATTCTCTATGATTGCACAATTTGAGATAATGTAGATAGGTTGAGTTGCTAAAGGATTATGATTGTACAATTGGGTATCATCGTAGAAAGGCTAATGTAGTGGTTGATGCCTTAAGAAGACGAGAAATATCTAAGTTGAGAGCTTTGTTCGCCTGTTTGAGTCTGTTTGATGATGAGGGTATTCTAGCTGAGTTGCAATTCAAGCTTGTGTGGGTCCAGGAAATCAGAGATAAGCAGCGACTAGATGGTTCTTTAGCACATCGATTTAAGCAGGTTGAGGACGGTTCAACTGAAGACTTTGAGATTAATTCTAATGGTATCTTGTATTTTAGAGGCAGTTATTATGTATCAAGTTGTCAGCATTTGAGACAATCTATACTTCAAGAAGCGCATAGTAGCCGTTATGCTATGCATCCTAGAGGTAATAAGATGTACTGAGACTTAAGGGAGATGTATTGGTGGTCGGGTCTTAAGCGTGAGGTAACAAAATATGTATCAAAATGTTTGACTTGCCAGTAGTTAGGTCGAGCATCAGTTTTCGTCTGGGTTATTACAACCAATCAGAATTTTGCAGTGGAAATGGAAGAGGATGACCATGGATTTTGTTAGTGGGTTACCTTTAACACCCACTAAGAAAAATTAAGTTTAGGTCATTGTGGATAAATTGACCAAGTCTACCCATTTCATATCGGTCCACATTGATTATTCTCTTCGGAAGTAGGCTAAGCTCTACATTTTTGAGAAAGTGAGACTGCATGGGATACCAGTGTCAATTATTTCAGATAGGGATCCCTTTTTTTAAAAAGTCGCATGAGGCTTTGGGTACACGTTTGGACTTCAATACAACATTCCATCCACAGTATGAGAGGGTAATTTAGATTTTAGAGGATATGCTGAGGAGCTGTGTGATTGATTTTCAGGGTAGTTAGGAGGAGAATCTGTCATTGGCTGATTTCACCTATAATAATAACTTCTAGTCCAGTATTTAGATGACACCGTATGAGGCTCTTTATGGTCATAGGCGTAACAACCTGATTTAGACCCTAATCGGAACGGTGGTTTTGAGACCATGAATCTGAGTCAAAAAATATTTTAAAATTATTTTGTGTTTATTATGTGTGAATTTATATTTGTGAAATTTTCGTAATTTAATTTTGTTGGGTGTTCGATTAAATAAAAGGACTTAATCGCGTAAAATAAAAATTTAGGGGTTATTTCTAAAAGGGTTTGAATTGTTAGTGGCTTTCTAAATTGAAGCCTTAATGTGGTAAATAGGCCATATTTAATATTGGTGGACAGTAGTGGCCATAGTTTATAATAGTTTTATGTTATAATAATAAGGTTATATAGGTAATTTAGTTAATAAACTTATATTAAATAAAACCAAAGTTAAAATACATGTTATTTTCATTTTTCATTCACCGAAACAACAAATAAGAAAGAAAAAAAAAGAAAAGAACTAGGGTTCAGCTTCATTCAAGCTCAGTCAAGGTAAGAGTTTAGCTCGATTTTTGATAATTTTTACGTTTTTTAGATCGTTGCTTCGGGTACGACAAAACCCATGCTTAAATTTTGATTTTGATGAATAATTTGAGTTATACCATTGATGAGAGCTTGTGATTTTTATTATTTGATAATGAAATATGAAAGATATGTTTTAGATTAACATGTTTTGTATTGGAATTTTTGATGATTTTAAGTAATTGGACTTAATTGTAAAAAATAAAAATTTGAGGGACTAAAATGTGAAATTGATGAAATATATGGACTCGTATGAGTATGGGTAAAATTTGACTAACATGGGTATATTGAAATTTTGTATATTTTGTGTTTTGTGCAATAGGGATTAAATTGTAAAAAGTGTAAATGTCAGGGGTAAAATGGTAATTTTCCCATTTATGTGTTTTTGGACTAAATTGAATGAAAATATGTTGAATGAGCTTAATTTGAATATGTTTAGATCAAGAACCAAAGAATCAAATTTGGATTGAGGGAAAACTAAAGTTGTCGACTAGCCGTCCCGTTCGTTTTACATCATCCGAGGTAAGTTTATAAGCAAATAAATGTACTTAATTCTAATTGTATGTAAGTTATATATGCTAAAATGAAAAATGTGATTTTATATATACAATAGCCGAATGTAGGAAAGCTTGGTTATTATATTTTCGAATCTGTTTCGACTAAGTTACGATGTCCGAAAGCCCAGTATGAACCTGAGGAATAGTTAGGATACATATGTCATGACATAGGATTTCAATTTATGTGTGCGAATAAGACCATGGCATCGATATGTGATTCCGATATATGTGTGCGAGTAAGACCCTGTCTGCGACAGTGGCATCAATATGTGATTACATGTAAGATCACGTATGGAACGTTGGCAATGTACGATATATGTGTGATTATCTGAGTGTCCTACCCAATTCCAAATGGTTCATCAGGAAAAGATAAGCTGTGTTTAAATGTGTAAGATAAGCTAATTGGCCAGGTATGAATTGGCTTGTTGTTTAATTAAAATGAGGTAAGTGAGTAATTTGGTACTTATTTCAAACTATGCATAATGCAATTAAAGGTTACATGTGAATTAGGTAAGTGCATTCGGCCTTGTAAATAGTATTAAAGTGAGTTTAAATTATATGTATGTATAAATACGTATGTTCGGCTATCTAATTAAAATGTATATGAAATTATATGATGATACATGAGTTTATGTATTTGTGAGCATGTGAACTAGGTTGATATTAATTATTTGGCTTTAGAAGTTAATTGATAATTAGTTAACATGGATATATAAGTATTCGGCCAAGTGACAAATATGAATTAAATTTAAATGTTTTATAATAATGTGCTTTGGCTTAGTTTAATTAAATTGATGATATTTTTGGGTTGCTCATTTGCTTATGACTTACTAAGTGATAAACCGTAATTTATACATATTTTTACCCCATGCTTAGCATATTTTTAGATGAATTATTCATTGATTTATGGAATTTGATGCTCCTAAACCTTTAATTTCGTGTTTTATACTTAGATGAGAATAAGAGAGTGAAAAGAATGAGAGACGGGCCAAAAATGGAGAAAATGGGCCAAAGTAAGAGATCAACACGGCCTGGAGTTCCTCACACGGGTGAACCACAAGCCCGTGCCACATTAACAGGCTTAAACATAGCCTGGGCTCGATTCACACGGGTGTGCCACACGGGCGTGTCCCTATCATAACATGTTCCAATTTCAAGCGGAAAAAGCTACTTAGGGGGCTAAGAAAGACACTCTAAACTCTATATAAAGACCTTAGGAGGTGACTATAAGGGTGTACAGTGTCCTCGCCAAGACTCAGAGTAGAAGGCAGAGAATTACTTGAAGAAAGCTGATTGATCCATCTTAGAAGCAAGGATCTACATCAAGACTGAGGATCTCCCTTCAATCCTTTCAAGAGTTTTGGGTTTTCTTTATGTTTTGTTGTCTTCTTTATTTTGAGATGTTTTCTCTTTCCATTATGAACTAAATCCCCAAATACCTGAGGGGGATGAAACCTAAGATGAATCTTGTCATTGTTATTTGAACTATATGATAAATATTTGATTTGTTCTTTATTGTGTTTTTAATTCTTGAGTTGAAATTTTAGGATATTAATTCAAGTCGAATGTGCTTATTCAGAAGAGCAAAAGTCCCTGTTTAAGAGTAGATCCAACACAAGTAAGCGGAGTTGATCGCAATCCTAGACATAGGAAGACAAAAATCTGCCGGATTAGAGTCAAATCTAATAGGGGGATCCATAGATCGAGTTAATGCAAAACTAGGGGTTTTCATTAGAAAGAGATTTCAATTAATCAACCTAGGGTTAGTTGTTCTTATTCTTGACGGAGATATTAACAAAATTTAGGGATCTCTACGGATCAAGTCGAATGAAGAAATTATCTAGTTCAGGGTTAAATAACAAGTGAAGTCTAGGTGGATTCTTCCTTAGGTATTGCCTTTGTCAATTAAGTTTTCTTAAAGTAATTTCCTAATTTACTCTTTGTCGTGTCTTTAGTTAGCTAGAATTTTAGTTTACCAACAAATCCCTCTTTATTTTTAGGCTAGATAATAGGAAGAAAGTAATTACTAGTACTTTTAGTTTCTTGGATTCGATATTCCGGTCTTGCCACTAACTATACTACTACTCGATAGGTGCACTTGCCTTTTATCGTGATAATAGTTAGTTTCCAGGTACGATCATTATTACTTCATCGAAATCACGATCACTAAGCTATAAATAGCTTACTCTATGCATATATGTGTTTCTGTTTTATAGACTTTGGAGTCAAGCTACAAGCTCGGGGACTGTCAGCAAAGTTTCATCACACTATCAGCTATTTTGGTACCTTTATAAGTTAAACCTGAATTATGGCATGTATAGGCTGGAATGTGTTTTGAAATGTTGAACTTTGGATATGTAAAATTAAAGCCATGCAAAAATGGCTTACTTCTAAGTTTAGCTTTGATTGTGCTTGATTGTGGTTTAAAATGTGTTAGTTATTATGCTATGAAAAGAGAATGAGTGACATAGGTGATGGATCATAGATGTTTTGGAAATGGATGATTAATGATATGAGTATGAGCATTAAAATTGGTTAATGAACTTGAAAGTGGCGTAAATGAATCGGCTATAAATAATGTTTGTTTGGTTTGGATGTGTTTTATACTAAAATATGTGTATGGGTGAACATGTTTATTATGCTTAGTTTTGACCTAGTATGTTCTTAGATTTAATGTTTAATATGTTAGGTGTGATAATTCGCTGATGGAAATTTTGGTGATATATGTGGTTTCAAAATGATATGTTCGATCATGGTATAAATATAGGTACTTGTCAAAGTATATTAATTGATTCAAACATGGTATTTATATGTATATTATCGAATGAGTGATTAGTCAATTTGGTCTGGTTTGTATGGATGTGAAAATACATATTTTATATTTTAAATAATTGATAAAATAGGTATGGTTGATAAATGGGTTTAATGTAGTGTTTGGAGTATATGCTTGTAACAAAAAAAAAAAAAGTTTGGAGTAAGGTGATTAATAATTCGGATATAATTTAAGTTCTTTGCTAGGCATGAAACATATGTATTTAGTAGTATATATGTTTCTTTAAGTCGTAAGGGATAGTTTTATAAATGAACCATTACATGGTGTTAATATGCATATATGTAGAACACTAATTGGGAGTGTCACTTTGAAAATATATATATTAAGATATGTGTTGGAACAATGTTTTGACATATGACTGTAAGTATAAATTTAACTATTATTAGACATTTAAGTGATGCTTGAGCTTGGAATTTAGTAATGATTTCATTAATTAATTTAATAGTCATTATATATACTCATGCATTATAATAATTGGATTATTCATTTAGGTTTATAATTTATTTTTGTTAAGGTCGGCATAAGCTTTAATTTTTTAAATAATTTATTACATATTATTGCTTATAAATGATATGACTGTATATATGTATAATGTGAAATGTTTCAAAGTTAAGAGTTCTGTTTGTTTATGAAATAAATTTTGACTGACCTTCGAGACTTGTTCATGTGTATATATATAATTGTTCAGAATTTTGTTTTATTCGGTAATGCCTTATGACTCTAATCCGTCGACGGATACGGGTTAGGGGTGTTAGAATAGGTGTCGCTCACCCTTATGTTGGACTGATTTGGGTGAGAAAAAGATTTTGGGTTTGGATTTGGTTCTCAAGACTAAGGATAAGGTCCATTTGATTCAGGATAGATTAAAGGTGACTTCAGATATATAAAAGTCAGGATAGATTAAAGGTGACTTCAGATATATAAAAGCCCTATGCCAACTTAAAACGGAAGGACATCAAGTTTAGTGTGGGTGATCAGTTTTTGCTTAAGGTTTCTCAATGGAAAAAGGTTTTGAAGATTGGCCGAAAGGGCAAGTTGAGCCTTAGGTTCATTGGAACCTATTGTATTCTTAAGAGGATTGGTCCAGTGGCATATCAACCTGAGTTGCCTCCAAAGTTGGATCACATTCATGATGTTTTCTATGTCTCAATGTTGAGAAGATATCGGTCTAACCCTTCTCACATTGTTCCAATTGAGGAGATTGATGTAACAACGCGATTTTGGGTTAGTCGGAACAGTGGTCCCAAAACCACAAATCCGAGGTTCAGAGATAGTTTTGATATTATTTTATGTGTTATAGCATGATTATGTGGATGCATGACAATTTTGGTGAATTAATTTGAGCAGTTACTTGCTTAATTTTGAAAAAGAACTAAATCGCATAAAGGACAAAAGTTGTGATTTATTAGTAAATGGTGTTAAATGGCCATGGATTATAAAGTATGGGTTTTTAATGTGAAAATATGTAACACCCCTTAACCCTAAACCGTCGCCGAAACAGGGTTACGGAGCATTACCGGACATATCAGACAATTTACGAATAATTCATAAATAAATAACATACATAGCATAATTTAATTTTTTAAGTCTTTATAATGGACCTTTGAGGCCCAAAATATGTATTAGGAGTGGAACGGAATTTATTAAAACACTCAAATTTTTATTTTATTATTATTATTATTTTTTAAAATTTCGGCAGCATTTCTGCTTATTTTTATATAAAACCCCTTGACAAGTTCAAACCGAAAACAACCAATACCAATGTATTTCAACCACTGCAATTTCATATCTAGTTGCATTAAAATCATAGCTATGACTTTGAAATGATAATTTACCCTAAAAACATCCATATTACCATTAAAATTTAACTTATACTTTTATTCATTTTATTCTAGATTTAGCACCAATTATACCATATATATTATATAAATTTTCATACCATTTCATTAGTATAAACACTAAAATATTAAATACCATTCTTTACAACAAAAGTCATGTAACATTTTAAAGTGACAAAAAAAACACCTATGTACATGCCACTTTTATCAAAAGAAAAATACATCACTGAGTTTTGAGCTGGAGTCAGGATCGATTAGATGCAGAACCGGGACTCTGAACACCTATTAACCTGCTCACGGAAACAACCGTTCGCTGAGTATATGTATACCCAGTAGTATTACTATAATTCAAATTATAATGATAAATAATAAAATTTAAATATCAAACATATAACAATTTAATTTCTTAAGTACTAATACATTTTCTAACTTTCATTCCTTAATAATAATTCAATATAACTAATCATCACTTATTATCATATATCATCAATTTGAATTTCAATTACTTCATGAACATTTAGTTCATGCCTTTCATTCTTGATTTTAATTTCATTTCACATTCCAATTCACGATTCAACTTTTCATTTCTTTTCAATAGGTTAATTGATCAAATTCATTTGATTTATCATTTCATTTATTTTCCCCTATTAACAAGACTTGGACTTTGGCTGATACACGGATCTAACCAAACACACCAGAGTGGCGACCAATGCCTCATCGGATAGTTCGAAGCAAATAAGTGATGACCAACGTCTCATCGGCTAAGCCGAAGTAAAGCGGCGACCAACGCCTCATCGAATCTATCCGAAGCAAATAATGACACCCAGTGTCTCATTGACTCGAGGTCGAAGTATCCCTAAACTCTGCCAATCCTATGGCATGCCAACTATATCTGACTTAGCCCGACTAGTTAATAGGGATTTTCAATTCTCAATTCAAATTCTCTTTCTCTTTCAATTGATCACAAATCATCAAATTCGAATCATAGATATATTATCAATTTAATCTCAATCTCTAATTCACAATTCAAATCACTTCCAATTCAATCTCACAATTTAATTCAATATACTTTTCATACCAATCACATATAATTCAATCTATAATTCAATACTAACACATATTCATCATTCAATTCAATTTTCTAAAGTCAATTCAATAAGGCTACTTACCTCAATATTTACTTACCATAAAATAAATAAATTTAAAATTAATATTTAATAATAAATAACTTGAATTATAGTAATACAAACCCGAAATTCTTGATTTACTCCTCGGTAATCTTTTCCTTTCCCTTTCGAGCCGATTTCTCTGGTTCTTTGTTAGCTACGAAAATTAAAATAATTATACTATTAATTACAACACTAATTAAAACAAATAATTGAATTTCTAATTAATTCCTACCTTATTCCCAATTTAATCCTAAACAATTTTACTTATTTTTCTAATTCAATTCATACTTTATTTCTATTCAAATTTCCTCCATACTTACATTTAACTATAAATTTTTCAGCATATTTTCCTAATTTCGAAATGCTTCAATTTAATCCATACAACATAAAACTTATAGCCTAGTTTATAATTTAATCCCTTAATCAATTCTAACTTAGAATTCATTCAATTAAATCCCTAAGTCCATAATTTTTTCAACATGAACCATATTTGGAAACATATGAACTCTTGAACTATCAACTTAATTTCATCAAAATCTTGTTTTAAAGCTTCTAAAACATCAAAATTAACTAAAAAGGACTTAATTAACTTACCAAATTAACTTTAAGCTTCAAAAACCCTATTTTCCCTTTTTCTTTCTTTTTCTTCTTTTCTTTCCCCTGTTTCAAATGCTCTCTGTAACTTTCTTTCCTTTCTTTTTTTTTCTTCTTTTCCGTTTCATCTGTTTTATTTCTTTTATGTTATATTTTATATTTAATTAATTTAATAAATATCTATTTTAATAACAAATACTAATATTACAATTGGATACATATTTATTTTTACATTTGTACCAATAATTTTATTACCATTGTCATTATTTAATTTGTTTCTCAAACAAAAATCTAATAATTTTAATAATTTGATTATTTAATTAAAAAATATCTTTTTACTTAAATTATAAGTAATTAAGTATTTAAATTACAAATGCACCAATGTAATTTTTACACATGTATATTTTTATTACCATACAATTATCTGCTATTTAATTTATTTAATACTAACACTAATAATAATAGTCTAATATAAAACAATAATTTTAATTAATAATTATAATAATTATATATAATATTTAAATATAACTTAAATAAAATCTTAGATTTTAATACATATATGCCGCCTTAACTTTTGTAAATGGTTTAATTACCATTTTAATCCTTTTATTCTCTATTACTTTAGAATTAAACTTTTACCCCTTATTCAATTTAGTTCTTTTTACTAATTACTCTAAATTAAGCTAAATTTACCTAATTAAAACCTATTTAGACACACTACTAGACTCATGAATATTTTTAATAATTATTTTCAAACTTATTTCACTAAGACAAAGGCCCTATAACTTACTTTTCCGTTGCCCGTGAATTTTGGGTCATTACATTTCTTCCCCTCTTAATAAATTTTGTCCTCAAATTTACCTGAGAAGAGATGGGGATACTATGCTCTCATAGTTTCCTCTGATTCCCAAGTCGCTTCTTCTACACTATGACTTCTTCATAAGACTTTTACTAAAGGAATCTGCTTGTTTCTCAGCTCTTTTACTTCTCGAGCTAATATTTGAACCGATTCTTCTTCATATGATAAGTCTAGCTGAATCTCAATGTCTTCAGTAGAAATGGTATGAGAAGGATCCGATCTATATCTTCGAAGCATTGAAACATGAAAAACATCGTGAATCTTTTGTAATTCCTGAGGTAGAGCTAATCGATAAGCGACCGGCCCAATTCTTTCTATAATCTCGTACGGTCCAATGTAACGAGGGCTTAATTTTCCTTTTCGGCCAAATCTCAATACTTTCTTCCAAGGAGAGACTTTGAGAAATACTTTGCCCCCGACTGAATATTCAATGTCCCAACGTTTTAAATCAGCATAAGATTTTTGTCTGTCGAAAGCTGCCTTCAATCTATCTTTGATCTTTTTAATCGTTTCTTCTATTGCTTGAATCAATTCCGGTCCAATCACTTTTCTTTCATTTAATTCTGTCCAATATACCAGGTATCTACACCTTCAACCATACAGTGCCTCATACGGGGCCATTTGTATACTAGATTGAAACTATTATTATAGACAAATTCAGCTAATGGTAAATAATGTTCCCAACTTGATTTGAAATCAATAATACAAGCCTGAAGCATATCTTTTAATATCTGAATTACCCGTTTAGACTGTCCGTCGGTTTGCGGATGAAAGGCTGTACTAAAATTAAGTTTAGTACCCAAAGACTCATGTAATTGTCTCCAAAATCTCGATGTGAATCGAGGATCTCGATCCAAAATTATTGACACCGGAATACCGTATAATCTAACAATTTCCCGGATATACACTTCTGCAAGCTTCTGCAATGACCAATCTATTCTGACTGCTATGAAATATGCTGACTTGGTAAGTCTATCAACTATCACCCAAATGGTATTCTTTTTGCTTGATGATAGTGGTAATCCCGCAACAAAATCCATCGTGATACGATCCCATTTCCATGCGGGAATATTAATAGGCTAAAGTAAGCTAGTAGGAAATTGATGTTCTGCCTTTACTCGCTAACAAACATTTACTAACATATTCAACTATGTCCCTTTTCATTCCAGGCCACCAATATAATTCTCGTAAATCACGGTACACCTTCATGCCTCCGGGGTGCATAGCAAATGAACTATTATGAGCTTCCTGTAGAATTAACTCTTTAAGCTTAGAAGTAGCTGGAACACAAATTCGATTTTGGAATCTCAAACAACCATGATCATCAACACTAAAGTTTTCTGCTGTGCCATTTTGAACCATCTTTTTCTTTTTTAACAACTTGTCATCTTCCAACTGAGCTGATCTGATTTGATCAAACATTACTAGCTTCACTCTCAACTCGGCCAAAAGACTCCCATCGTCACTAATACTAAGCCGCGCAAACATTGCTCTTAATTCAATTGCAGCTTTTCTACTTAATGCATCAGCCACCATATTAGCTCTTCCTGGATGGTAGTCTATAACACAATCGTAATCTTTCAGAAGCTTGATCCACCGACTTTGTGTCAAATTCAATTCTTTCTGAGAAAGAAGATACTTCAAACTTTTATGGTCAGTATAGATGTAGCATTTTTCACCATAAAGGTAATGCCTCCAAATCTTCAATGCAAAAATGACAGCTACTAGCTCAAGATCATGAGTTGGATAATATCTCTCATGTGGTTTCAATTGACGAGATGCATAAGCTATTACCTTTCCATCCTGCATCAATACACAACCCAGACCACTCAAAGAAGCATCACGTGGGACTATAAAATCTTTACCTAATTCTGGTAATGTTAGAATTGGTGCCTCAGTCAGCATTTGCTTCAATGTCTCAAAACTCTTCTGACACTGGTCATCCCAGATAAAAGGAACATTCTTTTGTAATAACTTAGTCATTGGCAAAGCTATCTTCGAAAATCCATTCACAAATCTTCTGTAATACCCGGCTAAACCAAGAAAACTGCATACTTCAGATACATTCTTTGGTGCTTTCCACTGAACAATTGCTTCAATCTTTTTCGGATCAATTCTGATTCCATCTACTGATACCACATGTCCTAGAAATACAACCTCTGATAACCAGAACTCACATTTACTAAGCTTTCCATACAACTGCTTCTCTCGTAGTATCTTAACACTATTATGAGATGTTGATCATGTTCTGCCTCTGTCTTCGAATAAACCAATATGTCATCAATAAAAATCACAACAAATTAATCTAAATATGACTGAAATATACGGTTCATCAGATCCATAAAAGTAGCCGGGGCATTAGTCAACCCAAATGGCATTACTAAGAACTTATAATGAACATACCTCGTGCGGAAAACTATCTTTGGTACATCACATTCTTTTACTTTCAACTGATAGTAACCTGACCTTAAATCAATCTTTGAAAATACAGAAGCTCCTCTCAGCTGATCAAATAAATCGTCAATACGAGGAAGTGGATACTTGTTCTTGATTGTCACCTTATTCAACTGTCTATAGTCAATACAGAGTCGCATCGAGCCATCTTTCTTTTTAACAAATAACACTGGAGCTCCCCATGGTGAAATGCTCGGCCGAATAAAACCACGGTCTAACAAATCTTGTAACTGTACCTTTAACTCTTTCAATTCTGTAGGCAACATATGATACGGAGGTATATATATCGGAGTCGTACTTGGATAAACCTCTATAGCAAATTCAACATCTCTGTCTGGTAACAAACCCAGTAGTCCTTCAGGGAATACATCAGGAAACTCGCAAACTGTATGAATTTTACTGCATTGACTACTAACTGAATCTGAATTAATAACATAGGCTAGATATGCTGAAGAACCCTGTTGAAGCAATTTACTAGCCTTTACTGCTGAAATAATACATGCCAGCCCACTAGTACGGATACTGTTTACCTCAATCCAATCTCTATTTTCTGTCTGAATACTGAATCTCTTTTTATAACAGTCCAAAATCACTCCATGTTTAGATAACCAATTCATCCCCAGTATTATATCAAAATCCCAAAATGGCATAATCAATAGGTCAACAGGAAAAGTTTTATTTTGTATAATTAACTGGCATCTCGGACAAACCTGATTTACCAACACTGTTTGCCCCAACGGACTCGACACTTCTATAGACACTCTAGACATTTCTGATTTTAATTTTCCCAACTCAACTAATTTTGAATTGATATAGGAATGTGAAGATCCAGGATCAATCAAAACATAAACAAGCTCAGAATACAGTAAAAATATACCTATTACGACGTCATGGCCATTGCCTTCTTCTCGAGTTCTGACCACATAAGCTCTAGCTGGTACTCTGGCCTTGGACTGCTGAGTCACTATGTCACTCTCTCTTCTCATACCTTCTCCTCTAGGTACTGGTCCACCTCTGCCCGATCCTCTACCTCTAGTAGTAGATGTTGTTCTCTACGATGACACAGGTGCAGTATTATCAGGTTTCGGGCAATCTTTAATAAAATGATCTGTAGATCCACATCTGAAACATCCTCTAGTCAATCACCAACATTCACCTCTGTGCTTTTTCCTGCAATATTCACATTCTGGAATATTAACATCTCGGGGCAGACCTCTTACACTACCGGTGGATACTGTAATTTGTTTCTCCTGACTCTTTTCTCTTCTATCTGATCTGAAATTAGATCTCCATTCACTTCGAGAATCTTTTAATCTTTTTGGTAATGGATTTGAACTAGTAGCTCCAACCCATTTTCCAGTAAACTTAGCTATTTCCGGCTTTTTATCCAGTCTTAGCTTTTGCTCTACCATTTTAGCTCGTTCAATCAGATCCACAAATTCAGTAATCCGCTGAGATACCAATAGCACTTTTATTTCATCTCTTAGACCCCGTAGAAATCTTTTACAACTATCAGCTTCAGTTGGTACAAACTCTGATGCATATCTACCAAGTCTTGAAAACTCCCATTCATAGTCCACTACTGTCATTTCACCTTGTTTCAGCGTTAAAAATTCTTGTTTCTTGTCTTCTATATACATATCCCCAATATACTTCTTTTGAAATTCTTTTTGGAATAGATCCCATGTTACCTGATCAGTCGACAAATGTTGGATAACGGATTCCCACCATAAATATGCCTCACCCTGTAGCAAAGATACAGCACATAACAGACTTTCTCGTGGGGTACACTCCAACTGCTATAAAATTCTTTTTGTTGCCTCCATCCAGTTTTCAGCTATGGACAGTCAACTCCTTTCAGACCTGAAAGTTTCGTGGCACCATATTTTCTTAGTTCTGTAATAGGGACCAGTATAGGAACAGGTATAGACGTGGTAACAGGTACAGACTCCGCTACTCGCTGAAGAGCATCAACTAATACTCTTAATATTTCAGAATCATTTCTACCTTCTTCATCTTTCTCCCAAATGTTTTCTCTTTCTACATTGGGAGGTTGGTTTCTAATCGGATTCACACTGGGTGTAGCTGATTCGGTTTCATTTAAATCATATGATTCTTCATCCATTTCTTCATTTATATCATCCAAATGTTCATCCGACATCCTCAATCTATAAAATAAAAACAATTAAATAGGTCAGTATCCAAAAATCCCGACTCAGTTTCAACTCGACGGTGGCATGTACTTCTAAACTCAATCACGAGCCCGATTTAGGCCGAGAATCCACTAAACCTGGTAGCTCTGATACCAATAAAATGTAACACCCTTTAACCCTAAACCGTCGCCGGAACAGGGTTACGGAGCATTATCGGACATATCAGACAATTTACGAATAATTCATAAATAAATAACATACATAGCATAATTAAAATTTTAAGTCTTTATAATGGACCATTGAGGCCCAAAATATGTATTAGGAGTGGAACGGAATTTATTAAAATACTCAAATTTTTATTTTATTATTTTTTTAAATTTCGGCAGCATTTCTGCTTATTTTTATATAAAACCCCTGCAAGTTATAACTGAAAACAACCAATACCAATATATTTCAACCACTGCAATTTCATATCTAGTTGCATTAAAATCATAGCTATGACTTTGAAATGATAATTTACCCTAAAAACATCCATATTACCATTAAAATTTAACTTATAATTTTATTCATTTTATTATAGATTTAGCACCAATTATACCATATATATTATATAAATTTTCATACCATTTCATTAGTATAAACACTAAAATATTAAATATCATTCTTTACAACAAAAGTCATGTAACATTTTAAAGTGACAAAAAAAAACACCTATGTACATGCCACTTTTATCAAAAGAAAAATACATCACCGAGTTTTGAGCTGGAGTCGGGATCGACTGGATGCAGAACTGGGACTCTGAACACCTATTAACCTGCGCACAGAAACAATCGTATGTTGAGTATATGTATACCCAGTGGTATTACTATAATTCAAATTATAATGATAAATAATAAAATTTAAATATCAAACATATAACAATTTAATTTCTTAAGTACTAATACATTTTCTAACTTTCATTCCTTAATAATAATTCAATATAACTAATCATCACTTATTATCACATATCATCAATTTGAATTTCAATTACTTTATGAACATTTAGTTCATGCCTTTCATTCTCGATTGTAATTTCATTTCACATTCCAATTCACGATTCAACTTTTCATTTCTTTTCAATAGGTTAATTGATCAAATTCATTTGATTTATCATTTCATTTATTTTCCCCTATTAACAAGACTCGGACTTTCGCGGATACACAGATCCAACCAAACACACCAGAGTGGTGACCAACGCCTCATCGGATAGTTCGAAGCAAATAAGTGACGACCAACGTCTCATCGGCTAAGCCGAAGTAAAGTGGCGACCAACGCCTCATCAAATCTCTCCGAAGCAAATAATGACACCCAGTGTCTCATCGACTCGAGGTCAAAGTATCCCTAAACTCTTCCAATCCTATGGCATGCCAACTATATCCGACTTAGCTCGAATAGTTAATAGGGATTTTCAATTCTCAATTCAAATTCTCTTTCTCTTTCAGTTGATCACAAATCATCAAATTCGATTCATATATATATATTATCAATTCAATCTCAATCTCCAATTCACAATTCAAATCACTTCCAATTCAATCTCACAATTTAATTCAATATACTTTTCATACCAATCACATATAATTCAATCTCTAATTCAATACTAACACATATTCATCATTCAATTCAATTTTCTAAATTCAATTCAATAAGGCTACTTACCTCAATATTTACTTACCATAAAATAAATAAATTTAAAATTAATATTTAACAATAAATAACTTGAATTATAGTAATACAAACCCGAAATTCTTGATTTACTCCTCAGTAATCTTCTCCTTTCCCTTTCGAGCCGATTTCTTTGGTTCTTTATTAGCTACAAAAATTAAAATAATTATACTATTAATTACAACACTAATTAAAATAAATAATTGAATTTCTAATTAATTCCTACCTTATTCCCAATTTAATCCTAAACAAATTTACTTATTTTTCTAATTCAATTCATACTCTATTTCTATTCAAATTTCCTCCATACTTACATTTAACTATAAAATTTTTAGCATATTTTCCTAATTTTGTAATTTCTTCAATTTAATCCATACAACATAAAACTTATAGCCTAGTTTACAATTTAATCCCTTAATCAATTCTAACTTAGAATTCATTCAATTAAATCCCTAATTCCATAATTTGTTCAACCTAAACCATATTTGGAAACATATGAACTCTTGAACTATCAACTTAATTTCATCAAAATCTTGTTTTAAAGCTTCTAAAACATCAAAATTAACTAAAAAGGACTTAATTAACTTGCCAAATTAACTTCAAGCTTCAAAAACCCTATTTTCCCTTTTTCTTTCTTTTTCTTCTTTTCTTTCCCATGTTTCAAATGCTCTTTGTAACTTTCTTTCCTTTCTCTTTTTTCTTCTTTTCCGTTTCATTTGTTTTATTTCTTTTATGTTATATTTTATATTTAATTAATTTAATAAATATCTTTTTAATAACAAATAGTAATATTACAATTGGATACATATTTATTTTTACATTTGTACCAATAATTTTATTACCATTGTCATTATTTAATTTGTTTCTCAAACAAAAATCTAATAATTTTAATAATTTGATTATTTAATTAACAAATATCTTTTTACTTAAATTATAAGTAATTAAGTATTTAAATTACAAATGTACCAATGTAATTTTTACACATGTATATTTTTATTACCATACAATTATCTACTATTTAATTTATTTAATACTAATACTAATAATAATAATCTAATATAAAACAATAATGTTAATTAATAATTATAATAATTATATATAATATTTAAATATAACTTAAATAAAGTCTTAGATTTTAATACATATATGCCGCCTCAACTTTCGTAAATGGTTTAATTACCATTTTAATCCTTTTTATTCTCTATTACTTTAGAATTAAACTTTTACCCCTTATTCAATTTAGTTCTTTTTACTAATTACTCTAAATTAAGCTAAATTTACCTAATTAAAACCTATTTAGACACACCACTAGACTCATGAATATTTTTAATAATTATTTTCAAACTTATTTCACTAAGACGAAGGCCCTATAACTCACTTTTCCGGTGCCCGTGAATTTTGGGTCATTACAAAATATGCCAATAAATTTACTCATGGCTAGCCATAGAGATAAAGAGAGTTGAAAAGTCAAAATTAGGTGAAATTTGGTGGCTAATTTTGACTAGAAATAAAATAAAATAAACAAAAAGGCTTCATCTTTTTCATTTTGTTCCTCCCCACAAAAAATGGCAGAAAACATGGGGGTTTTAAGAGCTTCAACTTTCAGCCACCTATTGCTCTTGCAAGTAAGTGATTTTGATGTCCTTTCTTTATGATTTTTGTATTTTTGGAACCCTTAAAGCTTAATCTAGCTAATGAGGGCACTATTTTGCAAAATGGTTGAAATTATAGGGTTTTTCCAGGAGAGTATTCATGTTATTTGCTGAGGTTTTATGGAAGAAAATGAATCTTAGTTGTTAAATAAACAACTTTTGTTAAGTGGTTTTCGTGAAAACATCTAAAAAGGGCCATTTTGTAAAAGTTGTAAAATAAGTGATAAATGTATGGAATAATTGAAATTGTGAGTTGTTACAAGTACAATATAGAGTTGGCTAGTCTTGGCTAATGGATGAATTTGATGAAAATCGTTTTACGAGCCTAGGGGTAAAATCATAATTTTGTAAAAGTTTAGGGGCAAAACTATAAATTTACCAAAGTATGTTATGGGCTGCTAGTAATAATAATAATATTTGGCTAAGCATGTATTGTGTTTAATTTCATGAATTTTGCACTTTTATGTGATAGGGACTAAATTTGCAAGATTGTGAAACATTAGGGCAAAAGTTCAAGGTTGCCTTAATGTGAATTTTGGACTAAATAGTATAAAATTGATGACTAAATAAGTAAATGTTGTTATTATATAGATTGAGGGAAATGAGGTTTGGATAGAGAACGAGGGGAAAATAAAGTGTCGAAGTAGTCGACTTAACTCATTGTTCCGGCGAATGAGGTAAGTTCATATGATTAACTTATAGTAATCAATTATTAAATTTGAAATGAGATACTATATTATCTCATATGTTTGTCATCTAACCATGATAATATGCAAGTATGTGATTGGATCGAAAGATCAATCAAGAGAAATGTAGGGTCAAGTACGATCGTACTACGACTCGTGATGAATTGAAGGATAGAGGAGAGCCAATCTAAGACCATGTCTGGGACATGGCATCGGCCTCGACACATGAGAGTTAGTGTAAGACCATGTCTAGGACATGGCATCGACTTTGACATGTGAGCTAGTGTAAGACCATGTCTAGGACATGGCATCGGCATTGATGTGAGTGCTAGTGTAAGACCATGTCTGGGACATGGCATCGGCACCAATATGTGAGAGCCAGTGTAAGACCATGTCTAGGACATGGCATCAGCCTCAACATGTGAGCCGGTGTAAAACCATGTCTGGGACATGGCATCGGCGTGCGACTTCATGTAAGACCATATCAGGGATATGGCATTGGTATCATGCATATGTGATTCTCGAGCATTCGATGGTGTTCCAAATGACTCATTAGGTAACTCAGAAATTTCGAAATTCATACCTAGTTTCATGAATGAAATGTGAAAGATTTAAGAATTTATGATATTTATTGATGTTGAATTGAGATAACATGTTGTTATTAATATTTAACCGAATCAGTGGACAAGGTTAGGTTGAGAGTAAAGAGGTAATTGAGTTAAGTGATACAGGTATGTATAAAATCCGTGGGACTATCGAGTGGAAGTAACTTAAGGACATGTTACAAGTTTACAGCGTAAGTATGAGAAATGTTACAGTTTGACATGTAAGATGGTATTTTATGATTATGAAAAGACCGTTGAATTGAATGTGAAATATTTCATATCACTTATGTACAAGTAATTGTAAATAAATTGATAAGTACACATTTGATTCATACAATAAGGGAGTAGATGATCATACAGTGAGACCATATGTACTCTTGTATGGTTGTGTACTTACTCAAGATGTATTTAATAGTTAATATAAGTCTATGAGTCATATGAGCTTACTAAGCTTTATAGCTTACCTTGTTTACTCTTTAATGTTTGTAGGGCTTCAAAAGCTTGCTCGGGTTGGAAGAAGTCAGAGATCTCGATGCACTATCTTGCTATGGTTTGGTATTCAAAGCCTTGTAAATTTTGGTTAAGTGGCATGTATAGGCTAGTTGAATAATTAAGTGTAAAGAGAATTTAACCATTGATGCCTTGAGTATGCATAAGTTTAGGATGAAGCTATGTGATGTGTGGAGGTCTAATTCTAGTTGTTTGTTTAAGTATTTATGCCATGTTATGCATTGGTAAGAGGGATATGTATTTGATTATGTTTTTGGGTGGCTAGGCCGTGTGTGACACACGGTCTGCCCCATGGGCATGTGGCTCGGTCGTGTGTCCCCTACACCTTAAGTTGACAAAATTAAATGCCCAGTAGTAACCACACGGGTGGAGACACGGCCGTGTGTCTCAACCGTCTGGAAGACATGGCCTAGCACACGGGTGTGTGCCACGGACGTGTGACCCTTAAGAGTTGATGATGTCAGAAACAGAATACCCAAGTTCTTGCACAGGGACTGCGACATGGGCGTGTCATGGCCGTGTGAGGGACACGGGCCATGAATACGAGTGTGCGTAAGGCTGTGTGCCAACCCCTGTAGGTTCGATGTTAGGAAATAAACCACACAGGTAAAGGGACACGGGCGTGTCCCTATATGCTTAGGCCGTGTGAGCTACACGGGTCTTCAACACGGTCATGTGCGGATTCCACACGGGCGTGTCCCCCATCCACACGGACGTGTGCCCTATTTGAAATGGCTTATTTTAAAAAGTTTTCTAAGTGTTCGAAATGGTCCCAAACCGTGTTTAAAGTGAGTTTTAAGCCTCGTAGGCTTGAATCATTATCTTTAAGATGATGTTTGAAAAGTTTTTAAATTGGAATGAAATTTATTGTCTCATAAATGTTAGTATGCTTGTGTCTGAGATATGTAACACCTCGTAACTTGTTCCAGCATCAGATACAGGTAAGGGGTGTTACAATTGAGGTTAGACCGGATCTATCTTTTGAGGAGGAGCTTGTCTAAATTTTTGATCGTGAGATTAGGGTTTTGAGGAAGAAGCATATCCTTTAGTTAAGGTTCTTTGGTGTAACCATGACACTGAAAAGACTACTTGGGAGTTAGAGGACTCGATTCGGCTTCAATATCCTTATCTTTTCGAATCAAGTAAATTTCGAGGCCAAAATTTCTTTAATGGGAGGATAGTTGTAATATCCCAAAATTTTAATTATTGATTTGTAGCATTGTTTCAAGAATGAGCTAGTGGCTCGATGGTTAAGAGAAAATAAAGAGAGAGTGTAGTAGTCTTTGGGACCCGAGTTCGAATCTTTCCTCTTGTAAGTTGATTAACTTTTTTGCTATTTTTCCCTCATATTTGTGTGTCGCTCCACATAGTTTTGCTGTTCAACCTTTGTTCATTTTTTCTTTTTCTTTTTTTATAGCCATCCAACCCTTTTTCCTTTCTCAAACTCTCTCATTTTTCTTCCTTTTTCTTTCACTGTGCCACACATTCTTTTCCTTGTGTAAGTGTTGATTTCCCTCTTCTTTCTCTTATTTTTATTGTCAATTGTATCATGTTATTTTGCTGAGTTTTCATGTTCTTTTTGTTGTTCAAATCAACCCCCTCCCTGTTCAAATAGGAGAGGAGGAATAAAAGTTCTAGTATGACTAAAGAATTGAAGAGGAAATGAAAAATAGAGAAGAACAGTGGCTAACGATGGTGGTGGTATGGCAATGTGACAACAACGACGACGACGGAGGTCCGGTGATGGTGCAATGGTGGTGTGGTCAACTACGGGTGGTGAAAAGTGAGAGAACAGTGGAGAAAAAGTATGGTTTAAAAGCTAAAAATGAAAAGGGAAAGGATGAGAAAGGGAGGAGCAAGGGGAGGAACGACCAAAATAAGGGGAGTAGAAAACAAAAATTAAAAGAAAAGTGAATGGTGGCTACCTTAGATGGGATAGACAGTTCAAGGTAGGAAATTGAGACAAAAAGGAAGCTTTGGGGGACAAAGGCTTGAAAAGTGAATCATAGGGAACATATGGAGTGAAAAAGGGGGTAAAAATGGTAGGTTGACTTATTAAAGGAGGAAAGAAATCCTTGCCTATAAGGCAATTGTTGTGGACGGTAATGGGGGTGTCAACCATGGTTTTATAAGCCAAAAATAAAATAAAATAATAAGGATATGGGAATTGAACCTAGGGTCATAAGGAAATTATTTAAGCTCTATTACTTTACTTGCTTATGCATGAACTTACAAAATTAAAATAAATTATAGGCTGTGACAGACTCTATGTGATTTGGGAGCAGGTATAAATGTAATGCCCATGTTTGTATTCAAGCGATTAGGGATTGGTGAGGTTAGGCCGACAACTATTACACTTCAGTTAGCAGACCGATCGATAACACATCTAAAGGGAAAGATTGAAGATGTTCTGGTACGTGTTGACAAATTTATTTTTCTTGCTGGTGTAACACCCCTAACTCGTATCCATTGCCAGAATAGGGTTATGAGGTATTACCAATAAAATCACATCTTTAAACAAACATATCACATTCACTAAGCATTCATAATCAAATACCATTCAAACACATCATAATGCCCCTTAAAAGGCCCTACTAAGCCTTAAACATGCTTTAGAGAAGGTTCGGGACTAAACCGATCATATACAAAAACTTTGAGAAACTTAGAAAATTTTAAGTACACAGAGGTCACACGCCCCGTGTGAACAGGCTATGTGCTTCACACAGCTACAGACATGCCCGTGTCACAGGCTGTGTGAAAACAGGGCATACATACTGACTTGGGTCACACAGCTGACCACACGCCTATGTGTCTAGGCCGTGTAACTCACTGACTTGAATTTTAATTAAGTTTCAAGGGACACACGGCCGTGTACCATGACTATGCGTCACACATGGTTGAGACACACGCCCGTGTCTCTGCTCGTGTAGACAAAAATAGGTCATTTACAAAGCCATTTCACCACCTAAACTTTACATAACCTACACAAGCAATAATGGTACCAATTCATTCACAATAAGCAGCCATAATTAACCTTAAATCACAACATTTTATACCATTTCATTTCTAAGCATATCCATACTCTAATCAAAACCATTTCTTAACCAAAACAAATACCAACTAGAATAATCCATTAGCTATGATTCACACATATTAGTTAACTTAAATTTAATAAATTCACCATCATTCAACTACTCATTTAAACAACCATAATGTCATAACCTCAACCATACCAAAACATATATTTTACCACATTATAATCATCAAACCATAATCATTATCAAGCCATTTCTAATGACCAAATGCACACAACATTGATATCATTTCTGAGCCAAATCTCATGGATCATTTTCATTTCTCAAACATACTAAAATATGACAAAGTGACCATAGCCAAAACACAACCATCAAATATATAAAAAAATGAGCCAAATCACTTGGCTATATATATCAATTTCATTTAGGCTTCATTAACCAAAAAGACTTATATACATCATCACCCAATTAGCCTATACATTCCATATAACACAATTCACAAAGCTTTTAAGTACCAAAACGATAACTGGATAGTGCGATGAGATCTTCAACGACTTCCAACCCGAGCGAGTCTTCAAATCACTATAAAATATAGAAAAAGAAAACAAAATATGCTATAAAGCTTAGTAAGTCGTATGATAATAAACTCATTTTACTAAATAACTGCATTACAAACAGTTGCTCAATTCATTATATAATTCATATAATTTCACCATTTTATTTGATACTCATGCACATAGTTAACCAAGATTTTCACAAGTTTATTCATTTCAAAGCTCATATGAGTCAAATACTTCTTATCCATTCATTCACATTTACACATGCTTAAACAAATATATATAAACTTTATTCGATCCATTATCCATCACCTTTCTTTAGCCATATGAATCATGTAAAATATCATTAATTAACGGTATTTCGCACACAATGTGCCATATATATATAATTAAAACAATTATAATTCATATCATATATACCATTCAATTCATATCTCAATATAGCCAAATAAACACATTTTGGCATAAAATATACCTATACACAAATCTTTTTCATTCTATATTCATGATACACTATGAACTCACCAAGTTACCTTCTTTCAATTTTCACATAGGTTCTGTACGTACCTGTTTTACTTAATTCAATCGTGTTTTCATTCTCGTCTTAACTTTTCCCATTGAACCATTCGAAATTTCTAAAGGATACTCGGGAATTACGTATGCATAGTAAATGCCATATCCCAAATATGGTCTTACATGTAACCACATATTGATGCCATGCCCAGCTATGGTCTTACACGAAGTCTCATATTGATGCCATATCCCAGATATATTCTTACACGAAATCTCATACTGATGCCATGTCCTAGACATGGTCTTACACATAATCTCAACTCAGTAACCCTAATGTCATGACAGTTGTATCCTAAGCTATTCTTGAGGTTCGTACGGGACTTTCACTTGTCGATTCTCTATTGATCATATCTCGTCGACTTATATACAATCCCTTTCCAATTCAATTCAATAATTATAATGCATATAGTACACAATTTAATAACATTTATTAACATACGAACTTACCTCGTTCGCTGTAACGACTAATTAGGTCGACTAATTCGATACTCTATTTTCCCTCATTCTAGATCCAAATCTCATTTTTCTCAATCTATATAATATCAAAATTTACTTATTTAATCATCAATTCATTCAATTTAACACAATTTACACATTTTGGCAAAATTACACTCTTCCCCTACTATTTCACATTTTTACAATTTAGTCCTTATCACATAAAATCACAATTTCATGCAATTTAATACACCCATTCTCATATCAGCCATATTTTTATTTCATTTTACAAAACAACAATTAAATTTTCATATATCACAATTTAATTTAAAATTGACATTTTTGTCAAAAATCACTTATTCAAACTTGTTAATCTAGCATCAAACATTAATAATCTATTATGAATCATCAAAACACTCAAGCATTCAATAATGGCGTCATGTTAAATCTTTAACAGTTTTGAAATCAGAGGTAGGGCTAGCTAGATTACGAAGCAACAATATCAAAAATGTATAAATTATTAAATACGAAGTAAAAACAAACTTACAAATAAAGCATGCATGAACTGAATACTTGAAGCTTTGTTAATGGCTTTCTCTTATCTTAGTTTCAATTGGAAGATGATGAAACAAATAATATTTATTATTTGTTCTAGTTATTATAACTTAAATAACCAATTTACATTATTAACCTTTAATAATTCATCAAAATATGCTTAATAAATGTCCAAAGATGTTCATTCATAAAACCAATGGTCTAATATCATCATAAGGACCTCCACATTAATAATTCATAGCTAATAAGCACTTTAAACTAATAGAACACAAATTTTGCATTTTATGCGATTAAGTCCTTTTATCAAATTAAGTGCTCAAATGATAAAATTTCTTTATGAAAATTTAACACAACTCTAATATTCTATTGTAGACATTAAAATAATAATAAAATAAATTTTTTGACATCAGATTCATGGTCCCAAAACCACTATTCTAATTTAGCTAAAAACGGGCTGTTACAGCTAGTTTTCTTATTTTGGATTTTTAAGAAGATAAAACTATCCATATTATTTTGGGAAGGACATTTTTGGAAACTAGGAGAACATTGACATATGTCCAAAAAGGGGAACATGCCATGCGAGTAGAAGATGATTAGGTAACCTTTAATGTATTCAAATCTATGAAATATCCTGATGCATGCGAGGAATGTTCGTCAACATCCAAGATAGAATTGTTGATCTGTAACACCCCTTACACATGTCCAACGCCGGAACATGGTCACAGATGCCCATGTCCCCACCCCGTGTGAATTTATTTTTCATTTCAAACCTACAGGGGTTTTCACATGGCTGAACACACGCCCTTGTCATAGGCCGTGTCCTTTACACGGCCAAGACACACACCCGTGTTCTGCTCGTGTGGAAAAACCTGGACATTCTGTTTATGACGTCAGCATGCAAATTAAGTCACACGGCCAAGGCACATGCCCGTGTGTTAGACCGAGTGACATACTCAATTTCTCGCAAATTGCATGCAAGGAACACACGGCCAAACTACACGCCCAGGGGCAGACCATGTGTCACACACTACCTAGACACACGCCCATGTGTCTACCTGTGTGGACAATTATAAGGCTATACCAAGTATTTTGCCACCCTAAAAATCAACCACATTTATACCAATTTCAACAACACTTCACAAGGCTTAAACCCATATCAAAATATCCCAAAATCTAGACATTCACAATTCAATCTCATCTCAAACACATTGCCTAATCATCATGCACATACACAACCATTTACTTATCACATTTTCCACACACCAATTTTATACTATCATACATTCCATATAGGCAAACAATTAATTCATGAGATGCCTCATCATATACTTATAACACAATCAATATTAGCCACATCTCATGGTCTTATACAAAATGTAATACTAAGTAAATTAGGCTTACACATTTAGCCAACCAATTATGACACTTACAAAATGACCAAGTCCTATACATGCCATAATTCAAAAGATTCATTTTAATATACCAAAGAGTATTGATAGTGTGGGTGATCCTTCGATGATCTCCGTATCCCGAGCTGGCTTAACGACACTATAGAACAAGGAAAAAAGAAAAAAGGGTAAGCTTTAAGCATAGTAAGTCTATATGCAAACAATAAACATTGTACTACAACTCATCAATCAAGAACATAACATACAAAGTATGAAACAATTCAAGCCCTTACAAATGCACTTACTCATTTCACACCTTACCAAATTCGCAATCATATCATAAATGTTGCTTAGAAATACATGCATTATAACCTTGCACTTTTCACCACATCATTACGTAAAATGTCACTTAATTAACTTTCCCGATGAACACTTCTGAAATAATAAAGGATACGTAATGGTTTCGCACACAGCCCATCGTTAATATCAAATGATCAGTGGTATCGCACACAGCCCACCATTAATAACAAATGATCAGTGGTATCACATACAGCCCACCATTAATAACAAATGATCGGTGGCATCACACACAACCCACCATTAATAACAAATGATCAGAGGTATCACACAAAGCCCACCATTAATAACAAATTTCACAGGATTCATCAGTATCCTTTTTTATTCCGAATGTTTATCCGTGAATTTACTCGCTTTTCATCATGTCAACATATATCAATAATGTTCACCCACAATTCACATAAAACATCATCACATAGAGACATAAATAAAGAGGATGTATCATTTACATATAAACTTACCTTGGGACAAAATATGTTAATTTGCAAATTAGTCTGAAACCATGCCTTTGCCTCGGTCAAGGTCGATTCCACGTTCTTCTTCATCTATAATGACACATTTAGCTCATTTGATACACACATTACTCAATTTAGTCCAAAATCATCCTGCAACAATTTTTGCAATTTAGCCCCTAACTTTCTCAATTTTTACACTTTAGTCCCTCGGCTCAGAAATTGAAATGTGTTTATTTTTCACACACCTAAGCCTAGCCGACTCATATTCTCTTCTATAGCAACCCACAATTTCAACTAAATCATATTTTATACACAATTTTTACAACTTTTACAATTTAATCCTTTTTTATCAATTTCACCAAAAATCATCTAGTAAAGAAGTTCACCACACTTCAAACTTTCATGTTCTACCACTAGACATCAAAATACATGTATGTCATCCATGGGTAAAATTTTAAACATAAACCCTAGCTTGAAATAGTGGTAGAAATAACTAGATCAAGCTACGAGGATTTTAAAAATACGAAGAACATAAAAAACGAGGTTAGAAGGTACTTACAATCAAGCTTGAAAATGAAAGGAACCCTAGCTATGGTGTTCTCCCAAGGTTCAGCCAAGCATGGAGGAAGATGAACACAATTTTGGCCTATTTTCCCTTTTTAATTCATTAAATATTCAAATAACCAAAATGCCCCTCATTCATAACTTTGATATTTTATCCCTTCCATGTCCATTTTTGTCTAAGCTAAAGTATATTGGTCTAATTGTCAACTAAGGACCTCAAATTTGAAAACCCATTTCAATTAAATCCCTCTATCAATTAAATCACACATTTTTCACCTTTTGCAATTTAGTCCAACTTACCAAATTGGACATCCAAACAATAAAATTTCTCAATCAAAATTTCACACAAACATTCAATCACACAATAAACATTAAAAATCCATCGAAATAAATATTTTAACCTCGGATTCATGGTTTCAAAACCACTACTCCGTTTAGGCCCTATTTCAGGCTATCACATGATCCTTATAAGTGAGGGACTCAACTCAGTAGACGATCTATTAAAGCGTATCTTGGCATTTGATCCACCAAATAACAATGACAATGATAACGATCTAACTTTTTTGGAAATGAATATGAAGGAATTCTTCCCAAAACCCTGGGTTGAACTAGGGAGATTAGCGTTTCCAATTTTGATTGAAATCGAGGAAGTAGAGTTGCTTGTGAACCTGAGAAAGCACGAGAAAGACATCGGATGGCATGTTGCAAATATTCAAAATATCAATTCTTCTTGGTATACACATGGAAGATTGCTTGAAGCTGGTAAAGATGGGTCTAGTAAAAGTCAAAGAAGATGGACCCTAACACGAGTATTTGATCTAGGGAAACTCAAGTCTTGATAGTTAGGATCATTTACTGCTACCAGTATTATTTCAACTAATGAGGGTCCGTGGAGATATACCTAATCTCAAGTATTCTATCCAAGTAAAATTTTAAATCTTGAGGGCCAAAAATATCCACTTACAACCAAGGTAAGATTAATGTATGCAATCAATGGACGAATATTATTGGACCGATGAATTTGAGCCGGAAAATATTTCACTCATTTTAATCAGTCCATAATAATATTTATGTTGAAGGCTGCTAATTTTTAATGAAAATTTTTATTTGCAGCCTATAAATAAATAAAAATAATTATTATATTCAGCTGGTGGGGATTGTTAACATTATTTTTATTCTATTATTTTATTCTAATTTTATTTTTTTGAGATTTGCACTCATAAATTGGTTCTAATGAAATTTGCTTTTTGAGATTTTTCTCTTATTTTCCTCTAATGAATATTTTCAAACAATGAGGGCATTGTTCCTCTTAGGTGTGGAGAGAACCATGCCTCAATTTTTTTTTGAAAGATGATTCTTAAATGGAGGCAGGTAAGTAGAAAGATGCTCAACATCAATTGATTTTGTATGTTATGTTAGTCCGGATTCAAGTATGATCTTCTAATTACTTCAAGTATTTTATGTTAAGTAAATCATGAAATGAATGTTAGTTTTAGTGAGCATGGATAGATTCACCATAAAATTTATAATCTTGCTCAAAAAAATTAAGCATGGATGAGGGTTTAGTCTTTAGAATTGGTTTGATAATTTCCTTAAGGCAAAATCTTAGGAAGCATAGCGGTTTAAAAATGATTTAGATAGAATTTCTATGGATCAATTGAGCCTTTCAAGCCTACCTTATTCATCGTTATCCCTTGGAAATCCATTTGAGCTGTACGGCCGATATTTTTTTATTTAAACCCATGAATTAAGTAGCTCTTCCTAAATTTTTTTCTCGACCTCTTGTACCACCAGATCTTAACCTTGCTTACTTTGGAAGTGTTTGGAAATTAAGTTTGGGGGAGTTTAAAAGGGATATTAGGTGTACAGTACAAGACGCTCAATGATGAATTACATAAAGTGGTGTGCTCAAGAAGGTATCTATATTTTTTTTAAAAAAAATATCAATGAGCACATGCTTTTGAGTTGAAAAAGAAAAAGAGAAAAATAGTTGGTTTTTTAGTGGACAATTGCATTTTTTACAACAAAGGTAAGCAAAGTTTAAGGTTACTGAACCTAAAAAATGACAATTCCTTTTTCCCATACTTCAAACCTAGCATCATTACAACCTAAAAAGGCCTATTGATTTAGACCGTTAAGTTGACTACATTAATGGAAAGGAAGTATTGAACTCAACATATGAATACATATATTAAACCCAAGGAATGATGCTAGTTGATCTAGGGAAGTTAAAATCTTTTGTGGAGGTGAATCAACTATACTCATAAAATTAATTGTGCAACATTTTGTTAGCAGTTAGGTACTTAAAGAAATATTGGATAATAAACTGTACACAAACTACATTCTTGCAGAATTGATTTGAGAATTTTTGCTTTTACATGACCACTTGGATGAATTAAATTTTACATTCTACAACATGTTTTTAACATTACTCGAGACGAGCAACAATTTAAGTTTGGGGTGTGTAAACTCTCTCTATATAAATATATATATTTTCAGCACTTTTTAATATATAATTTATAAAAATTTCGAGTAAATAAATAACACTTTCTATAGTTTTATTCTTAATTTTGTAATATTTTGCAATTTCTATGGAAATGTTTTAATTTAGTGAAATTAATGTTAAATGCATGGTTTTTTTTAATTTTTTTGGGAATAATTGGGCAAAGGGAAAATAGAACAAAATTTTAGTTATTTTAGGGCTCAAATAGGTACAGCTTGGAAGATCCAGATCTAGCCACATTGGGATTCAAAGCAACCTCATCCCAGACCCAACTACATGGAGGCCTAGAATTGTCCAGATAGAAGGCCCAAAGTCGTCCACCTACCATCCATAAGACCCTGTCCATCAACCTCTCTTGATTATTGCTAAAATCTTCCCTTATTCAAGGACAAAATTATCTACCTTCCATGAATCAGGGACGGCATAACCATGAGAGAATCAATAAGATTTTCTTTCCTTGATTCAAGCAAACATCTCTCAAAAAATAACCATTACCTATCCATTTCCCTACTAACACTCAAAGTTCGGCCATTCCACTCCTAAAAATAGAAAAATTCAACCTATATTCTCCCTTATTCAAAGACGACAAATCCTTCCCTTGATTTAAGCCACAATTACCCATACCTTTGCTAAAAATAGCAATCAATGGCCACCCACTTTCCACTTAGTAAGGGTCGACTACGCAAAGGAAGAAATCAAGCGTGTGCCCTCCTAAAATAAGCAACCACTCACCTTCTATCCACAAATGAAAAGACAACACACTTATACAGATTATGAGGGAAATCATATGCTATTTTTAGCATGGGAAGTTGGGGACCTTCAAATATAAATAGGGCATCAAGCATCATGAATCATCATCAATTTTTCAGAGAAAAAGCTTAGTGTGTCATTTTTTCCTTATGGTTTGCTAAGAATTTGCATGCCACAAAATAAGGCAAAACTATTACTGGGAGTGAGAGCATTTAGGTGATTTGACATAAAAAGAGGAGGAGAGCCACCATAGAAGCCACAATGAGCAGTAGTAGATAACCCCCTGCAATCTAACTATTTTCTCTTCTTATTGTGCAATGGTCGTGGATAACCCCCCTCGGCTATTCTTCTTCCATTTCTCTTTATTGTTAATTGTTTTTTTTTCTGTGTTGACAAACATGTTTGCATCTCATCTTTATGTTTTCAATTTAATAAAGCATAACTTAATTTTTTTTATTCAAAATGAGTATGAATCATTATTTAAGTTGATTGGTTTTTATAATATGAATGTTCTATGCAAATGATTGTTTCATTCATTTAGGTTTAATTCATGTTAATATTTATGAGTGTAAGACCAACATTTGTAGGTTAATTAATTAACTCTTTAATCTGAGAATAGGTAATAGTTAATAGACAAAAGACTTAGATGGCGCATAGTATGTCGATATTGAAACATGATTGTTGTATGCATAAATTGTATGAAATGCCCGAAAAGGTAATCTCTAGGTTAGTTTGACATAGACATATGTGAGATGACTTAGGGACATAATAGGACTTCGAGAGAAGCTTATGCTTAAAATAGAATTGGGTTTAATGAATTTTCATATTGCCACAATCTTTCGTAATGTTCTTAATATAATTGCTAATAAACTCTTGTTAAGTGAAATATTTATTCTAGTCATGTTTATTAAATCTTGTGTTTAATCTTTCTGTTGTTATTATTCTTCTACATTATATGTTGTTTTATTTGTGGGTATTTTAATTATGATTTAATTCATATCATAATTTTTGTCTCTCAACAACATTAATATTTTTTACTTTTTTCTTCCAAATTGTTTTATAGTTGACTTTGCAAATAATTTACACATTCAGTCCCTATGGAGGCGATAACTCTTTACTTACTACTTATTACTTGTAATGACTGTGTATACTTGCACGTAGCCCCAATATAGTGATATGCCTAATGTTGAACCTATCTAAAGAATAATGTGTATATATATTATTAGTATGCTCATTTACTTATTGCTTTATGTTCTAATTTCAAATAATGTTAGCACCGCTGAGTATTCAATACTCAACATATGGTTATGTTTGTTTCCATATGTAGGTATTGTACAGATTTTTACTAGCCTAAAGTCGTCAACATCTAAGGCCAGTATCTAAACTGGTTTAGTATCTAAACTGGTTTAGATCTAAGACCATTTTCGAGACATGAAGGGCCTAGTCTCAAGACTTGTACCCTAATGTCTCAAAACATATCACCATCGTAGCAAAAATGTTAATCAAAAGGGGATCCATCTCGAGACATAGTCTTGTTGTCTTGAGACACGTTATTGGATTTTGAATAATGAGTTTAGCTTCAAATCCTAACTCCAAATTCGACCTCGTATAATCCCTTAACTTGTTAATTAATAATCTTTGACATTATCAATGTATGTATATAGATATGATTGATGATTATATTAATATAAGTGATGATTATGAAATAAATTTAATGAAAATGATTGATGATTACGTAACGTAATATGACATCACACATTCGGATTCAGTGACTAGATCAGGTCTGGGTGTTACAATGTTGGCATGTAAAAGAATCCATTGTTGCAAAAGCATGGGTGTGAAAAATAAAATAGAATGTCGGTAATAACAATATATCACAAAGAAAAGAGAAATAAAATAAAGAACACACAGATTTTTGCGTGGAAACCCTTTCAAGAAAAAAATCACGGGCAAACGAGAAGAAAATTCACTATGTCGAATTCGAATGATTATAAGAGGAATAGACTATGTCTATTTATAGGCTTGTAAAGCCATATTCTAGTAAGATTGAAACACCTTATTCTAATCAATATAAAATAGATGAAGTTTAATAAGGTTTAAAAAACTTTATTCTAAAATAAAAAAAAATGTAGTTCTATATGGATTTTACTTTTATTTTATTTTACCATTGTATTTTATTTAAATAAGGATTTGGGTCATTTAATTCTAACAATCTTCACCTTGACACGAACTCTCAATGAACAAGTTCTTCATCGTGAACTCTCAACGAACAAGTTCTCTACCTCTTCCATAAAACCCCTTAAGGGTTTAACTTCAACAATGAATACCAACCAAGTCTAAGTAATGCTCAAACTTGGTTATAAGAAGTGATTTAGTCATGATATCTGCAGGATTTTCATGAGTACTAATTTTTCTCACAACAATATCACCACGAGCAATCATATCACGAACAAAATGATACCAAACATTAATGTGTTTTGTTCTCTTATGAAACATTTGATCTTTCGTAAGGAATATCGCCATGTACTCAGCTTCAGTGGTAGACAAAGTGACTGTAGTTTGCAAAATGGCTTTCCAACTGATTGCACAACCTCCAATTGTAAAGACATAACCTGTGAGAGATCTTCTTCTATCAAGGTCTTCAGCAAAATCAGCATCAACATACCCAATGACTCCATCTCTAGTTCTTCCAAACTGTCAGCAAACATTAGTAGTACCTCGTAAGTATCTTAAAATCCACTGAATTACTTTCCAATGTTCTTTACCAGGATTCACCATGTATCTGCTAACTACACTGACTACATATGATAAATCTAAACGTGAACAAACCATAGCATACATGAGAGATCCCACTACACTAGAGTATGGAACATGTGACATGTACTCAATCTCATCATCTGATTTTGGAGACAAAGCCGATGAAAGTCTGAAATGGGTTGCTAAAGGAGTACTACCAGGCTTAGCACTCTGCATATTGAACCTGAAAAGAACTTTCTCAATTTACCCCTTCTGACTTAAGTACAATTTACTTGCTTTTCTATCTCCGAGAATCTCTATACCAAGTATCTTCTGTGCTAGTCCCAAATCTTTCATCTCAAATTCTTTACTTAGTTGGGCTTTGACCTTTCTTCTCTCTCATTTATCTTTTTTTGCTATCAACATGTCATCAGCATAAAGAAGTAGATATACAAAAGAACCATCACTATTTTTCTTAAAGTAAACATAACTGTCAAAACTACTTCATTCAAAATCATGGGACATCATAAAGGAATCAAACCTCTTGAACCACTATCTTGGTGACTGTTCCAAACCGTAAAGGGTCCTTTTCTGCAAGCAAATATAGTCCTCTTTTTCTGAGATTGTAAAACCTTCTGGTTGTTGCATGTAAATATCCTCCTCAAGTTCTCTATACAAAAAAGCAATTTTTACATCTAACTGCTCAAGCTCCAAATCATGCATGGCCACAATACCAAGCAAAGCTCGAATCAAACTATACTTCACAATTGGGGAGAACACATCTATGAAGTCCACTATTAAAATTTGACTGTAACCCTTGGCAAGAAGCCTTACTTCATATCTAGGTTCTTCAACTCCTAGAGTCCCTTCTTTCTTTTTAAACACCCATTTACAACGAACAACCTTTTTACCTTTAGGAAGTTTCACAAGATCCCATGTTCTATTTTTGTGGAGTGATTCTATCTCCTCTTGAATAGCAAACATCCACTTTTCTGAGTCTTCACAACTACCACCTCAGAATAATTAGATGGCTCTTGATTTGCATCTATATCTTTAGCCACATTTAAAGCATAAGTAACTAGATCAGCCTCAGCATACTTTTTTAGAGGTTTAATTTCTCTTCTAGTTCTGTTTTTGGCGATAGAGTATTGTGGTGAAGAAGCAACTCTATTCTCAATTTTTGTACTGGCTTGAGGAGTTGACTCTGTATTAATCTGATGCTCCACTTGCTTTTGATTTTCTTTATTAGAAGATTTTTTAAGAGATAATTTAGGTAGCATAGCAGTTTCATCAAAAACAACATCTCTACTAATCACAACTTTTCTATTTTTAGGATATCATAACTTATACACTTTTACACTAGCTTTATAACCAAGAAAAACACATTTAATGGATCTCAGTTCCAATTTTCTATTATCAACATGAGCATATGTAGGACACCCAAAGATTTTTAAATCAGAATAATTAGCAGGATTACTAGACCATACCTCTTGTGGAGTCTTTTTCTCAATGGCAACGGATGGATATCAGTTGATAAAAAAAATGCAGTAGAGGCTGCTTCTACCCAAAATGACTTTGGTAAGTTAGTATTTGACACATACATTGAACCTTCTCCATGATCGTTCTGTTCATTTGTTCTGCAACACCGTTTTGCTATTGAATATGACAAACTGTCAAGTGTCTCATGATCCCTTCTGACTTGCGCAATTTATTAAACTCATTAGAATAGAACTCTAAGCCATTGTCTATGCAGAGGTATTTTATTTATTTTCCCGTCTATTTTTTAATCATAATTTTCTAAGACTTAAATGCGGAAAACACATCACTTTTCTGCTTCAGGAAGAATGCCAAAACTTTTCTAAAAAAATCATCAATAAAAGTTAGCATATAATTAGCTCCACCTCTCGAAGGCACCCTGGATAGCCCCCACGGATCAGAATGAATATACTCCAATGTTCCCTTCGTGTTATGGATTCCTTTGGTGAATCGAACTCTCTTTTGCTTCCTCAAAACACAGTGCTCACAGAACTTCAGTTTGCAAATTCCTTGTCCATCAAGAAATCCTCTTTTGCTCAATTCTGCCATGCCATTCTCAAACATATGCCCTAGACACATATGCCAAAGTTTAGTAATATCATCATCTGACAAGGAAGACGAAACGACAGCTGCATCACCAGTAATAGTAGAACCCTACAAAACATATAACTTGGTAGTCTTTCTCTGCCCTTTCATCACAATAAGGGAACCTTTAGAAAATTTTAAAACCCCACTTTCAGCTATGTATCTGTACCCTAAATTAAGAGTACTCAATGAAATTAAATTTCTCTTCAATTTTGGAACATGCCATACGTCACTAAGTGTTCTAACAACTCCATCAAACATCTTGACTTTAATTGTTCCAACACCTGTGATTTTACATAAAGCATTATTTCCCATTAGAACAACACCTTAAGACATTATTTTGTAAGTTTTAAACCAATCCCGATTGGGACTCATGTGGAAGGTGCAACTTGAATCAAATATCCATCCTCGCTCACTTTAGAATTATTGACAGAAGTGACTAGAAGTTCACCATCGCTATAGTCTTCTACAACATCAACTTCACCAGAATTTTCTGGTTGTTTTCCCTTTTGATTCGCAGCCTCCCTTTTAATCTTGTTCTGTAGCTTATAGCACTCAGATTTAATGTGCCCTTTCTTCTTGCAAAAGTTAAAAGTTTTACCTCTGTTTGTAGACTTTGATCTACCTTTAGATTTACCACGAGGATTCCGCTCCTGTATCCTTCTACGATCATCATCAGCATTCCGATCTTGTCTCCCACGAACAATAAGACCCTCTCTCTAAGAGTCAAGTTTAACCACAAGGTGTCTCATCTTATCATACAAGGTCAAAAAATCATAAACCTTATCAACTATAAGAGACTCACGGTTATATAAAATCGTGTCTCTAAAGGTTGAATAAGACGGGGGCAATGAACAAACTAGAATCAACCCTAGATCTTCCTTATCATACTAAACCTTCATGGCCTCTAAGTTTGAGAGAATTTCTTTAAACATAGTTAAGTGTTCGTGCACAGGCGCACCTTCCTATAAACGATGAGCATAAAGACGCTGCTTCAGATGCAACTTGCTAGTTAGATTTTTCAACATACATATTTGTTCCAACCTCTTCCAACATGCAACGGTGTTCTTCTCCTTCATCATATCCTGTAAAATTTTGTTACACAAATGCAAATGTAATTGTGTTAACGCCTTTCGATCCTTACGATTCTTCTCTTCATCCGTTAATGTCGAATGCATCTTATTTATCCCTAGTAGGGCTTCCTCTAAATCCATCTACGCAAGAACTACTTGCATCTTAATCTGCCACAACACAAATCTTGTGTTATGATCCAACAGTAAAATTTCATACTTCAAAGATGCCATTACCATGATCGAGATGAATAACCCGGAAGCTCTGATACCAATTTGTGAAAAATAAAATAGAATGTCGGTAATGACAATATATCATAAAGAAAAGAGAAATAAAATAAAAAAACACACAGATTTTTACATGGAAACCCTTTCGGGAAAAAACCACGGGCAAAGGAGAAGAAAATTCAGTATGTCAAATTTGAATGATTACAAGAGGAATAGACTATGTCTATTTATAGGCTTATAAAGCCATATTCTAGTAAGACTGAAACACCTTATTCTAATCAATATAAAATAGTTGGAGTTTAATAAGGTTTAAAAAACTTATTCTAAAATAAAATAAAAGAAGTGTAGTTCTATATGGATTTTACTTTTATTTTATTTTACCACTGTATTTTATTTAAATAAGGATTCGGGTCATTTAATTCTAACAATGGGCATGCACCATGGCCCTTTATTTTACTATAGATTTGTGTAACAGCCCGATTTTTTGGCTTAGTCAGAATAGTGGTTTCAGAACCACATATCTGAGGTTGGAGAAATTATTTTAGCTTTATTTTATGTGCTATAGCATTTTTATAAGGGTGCATGAAAATTTTGGTAAATTAATTGTAGCGATTGGAAGCTTAATTGCGAAAAAAGACTAAATCGCATAAAAGGAAAAATTTGCACTTTTCAAGCAAATGGTGTTAAATAGCTCGAGAACCTAAATTGGGGGCCTTTAATGAGCAATTAGATCCATTCTATTGGTGATGGCTGGCCAAGAGAAAAGAAAAATGGAAAAGTCAAATAATAGGTATTATGTTGGTGACTAAATTAATAAATGAAAGGCCTAATAGACTAACTTCATCTTTTTCATTTCTCTTCTTCCTCCTACCAAAAATATCAGCCATTGTTGGGGTTTGGAAGCTCAAAAAATTCAGCCACTTAGTTCTCTCTCAAGTAGGTCAATTTGATGGTATTTTTTGATAACTTTTACATTTTTGGAACCCTTGTAGCATGGGCTATCTATTGTGGGGGCTATTTTGCAAAAAGGTAAAGAGTTTAAAATTTTGGCATGAGAACACCTGTGTTGTTGGCTGAAGTTTTATGGAAGAAAATGAATCATAGTTGTTAAATAAACTACTTTTGTGAAAGACTTTGCATGAAAACACCTAGAATGGACCTAGTTGTAAAGTTGATAAATTGTGTTCTAAATGCATGAAATAATGGGAATTATGGGCTGCCATAAGAGTGAAAAGATTCGGTTAGGCTTGGTTAATAAGAAAATTCAATAAAAATCAATTCCCGAGCTTAGGGGTAAAATGGTCATTTTGCTAAACTCTAGGGGCGAAATGGTCATTTTGCCAAGTTATGAATTTTGAATTGTTTTGATTAATATAGTGATTGAAATTAGTGAATTTTTATTATTATAGATCAAGAATTACAAAATTCGGGCCTAGATCGGGGGAAAGCCAACCAAATAGACTAAATTGACCATTCGCCAACATTTTGTAATCCGAGGTAAGTTAGGTGTAAATATCACAACTTTCTTTTATGCTTATACATTAAATTATTGATATTGCATAAAATGTTAATTATGCCTATGGAATGATAAAATGAGATTGTTATTGTGAAATCCCGATGGAACCGTAGGAATAGAATGGATAATGGTGCCATGGAACTAGGGTTACGCGAGAGCCAGTGAAAGACCATGTCTGGGACATGGCATCGACCTTGACATATGTGCTAGTGTAAGACCATGTCTGGGACATGCCATTGGCATATATAAAGGAGGGCCAGTGTAAGACCATGTTTGAGACATGGCGTCAGCCTCGACATACGGGAGCTAGTGCAAGATCATATCTGGGACATGGTATCGGCCTCGATATGAGAGAGTCAGTGTAAGACCATGTCTGGGCGGCGAGGAGATGAGAGCTAGTGTAAGACCCTATTTGGGACATGGTATTGGCCTCGACTTGTGAGCTAGTGTAAGACCATGTCGTCTTTTACCCTATGTTTGAGGCTATCGAGTATCCCTTCGTATTCCATAGAGTTCCACAGGTTATCTATAGATTATGTTAACAAGAAAAGTTATAACCTTGTTGTGAGTGTTACAGGTACTTGTATGATATATATATATGTATGAGATATGAGCTCATTGCATGTGGTATGAATGTTAAGGAAAGAATATGAGTAAGTTGAGTTTATCTATAATCATGAATTATAAGCAATTCATGTCATGTTGTGTTTATAACAATACACTGTAAATAGTTATTTTTATTTACATTGAACTTACTAAGCTTTGTGCTTACTCTCTCTCCTTTCCATTTTCTTATAGTGCCACCTAAGTAGCTCGCGGATGAAAGAACATTAGACGCATTGCTAACACTATCCATAGAAGCACTTGGTATAGTTAGTTTTAATCTTTTGAATATGACATGTATAGGATTTTATTCTTTTATTAAGTGTCATATTATTTTGGAGCTAATTGTGTCGGCTTACTTTAGAATTTGACTCTTTTTGTGTAAAGCCATGAATGATGGCTAATATTGGAAGTTAATGTATGAAAATGTTGAAGTTATTCATGAATGTGCACTTTACTTAGTTGAGTATATAGGACATCAAAATTGTGGTTATTTGGTTGATTACTTGTACCATGTTATATGTTAGGAAGTTTGGTAGATGTTTGATCTTGTTTCAGGGTGGCAATAAGCTTGGTAGATAGCCTTATATTGTCCACTCCATGGGCGTGTGGTTAGGCCATGTGTCCCTTGCACCTTAGGTTGGCAAAATTAAATGCCCAGCAGTTTACCACACGGGCTGAGACATGGCAGTGTGTCTCAACCGTGTGGAGGACACGGCCTAGCACACGGGCGTATGCCACGGTCATGTCACCCTTAAGAGTTGCTAAAGTCAGAAACAAAATGTCAAGGTTTTTACATACGGGCCGCAACACGGGTGTGTCATGGCCACGTGAGGGACACGGGCTGAGCACATGAGTGTAACACCCCGAATTTTAGGCTTAAAAGTATTGGGCCTTGAGCTTGGGATCTGTTAGGAGGCAGCTTAAATAATTTAAATGTGCTTAGAAATTTCAGAGTGCATGTTTGGTGTAGTGGCTAAGTGACTTAGGAAGAGTTGGGAGTGTTGGAGAAGTCTTGGGCTCGAACCAGGGCTTTAGCAAATTTTTACATTTTTCTTTTAGAGGACCCTGGGCATTAGGTTGAAGGCTTATTAATAAGGCTGGTAAAACTCGGCACAAGGGAAGCGCCTGGCCTAGTGGTAGGAGGGCGCTAGGAGCAGGAAGGGGTGCTGGGTTCAAGTCACGGCATGCGCGGCAATTTTTTCTTGTGTCTTAGACGAGCCTGGATATTGGCAAGTGGGCTTAATAAACATTGGGATAAAAAGGTGACATAAGTTGAGGTGTAGCCTAGTGGAAGGGGCGTGTTGTAAAGTTGCTAGGGAGCTTGGGTTCGAGACTTTGCTCTCGCAATTTTATTTTGAATAAACTCGAAATTCAACCTAAAGACTTTATAATTAATTGGGGAGGAAAGGTGACGTAAATTAGGGGGCGGCTTAGTGGCAAGGGGCGTGTAACATAGTTAAGAGGACGGAGGTTCGAAACTAGGTGATGGCGAATATTTTTTTACTTTTGATAACTCGGTCGCTGGGTAGGCCTTAAAAGTAGTTGAGAATAGAATATGTCACAGAAAGAGTTGCGGTGCAGTGGCAAGCAGCGTGTTGTTATTGTGAGGTTATGAGTTCAAGGAACGGTGCTGTAGGTGTGGAGGATTATTTTTACTAGTTGAGGGGGCAAGTAGTTGGCTTAGACTGAAACTCTTTGGGGATATGAGTAGAGTTTTGAATAGGTTAAGGATGAGGGCTGGTGTGGATTTGGATTATGGGAATTTAAATTGGTGATGAGGTTGAGCTAATTGGGGTTGACGAAATTGCACTAAAGGTGACCTTTTATGCATTCTTTTTACTCTCGTATCACTTTTTTTCTCCTTCCCATCCGATAGCCATATAGCTTCTATTTCCTCTTCCAATTTCTTCATTATTTGTACCAATTTTTGTTCCCTTCTTCTCTCATAACCAAAATTGAATCTTGCTTCTTCTCCATCTCAAAATTGATTATTGTCTCCAACCCTTCTCTCTCTCGATTACTTAAAAGCTGAATCTCTCCTTTAGGCTATTTAGTTCGTGGGGTCAAAGATTAAGTCTTAGGAAGTTTTAGGGGTTGCAATCGTGGTAACCTACGTATCATTTAATCAACCAGCCATAGGTAAGCAAAATTAGTGATTGTAGTGTTAGCCGAATGTTATTATGAAAGGTTAAGGGCGACTTAAGTTGGATGTAACTCACTTGTATATTCAATCCTTGATGGTTAAGGTTTTGATACAGATCTTGGAATCAATCATGGCTAGCGGTTAGTGAGGGGTTAATAAGGCTTGTCGTTCAAGGTAAGAGGATTAGTGTGATTTCAGCTTTTTGATAAATGAGGGAAAGTATACTAAGTGTGTGATTAACGGTTAGTTTTGAATGTTTGTAGGTTCGTGGCTAAGGAATCGTAGCACGTTTCGTAATAAGGTGTGTACACACACTGAACACACGATAGATAGGCAAATCCCGAAAAGCTGAAAAGCCAAAATGTCGAAAAGCCGAAGGCTTGGCTATGATAACCCCCACGAGTGTACGAACGCTCATGTAGAGAGATCGATACAATGACAGAGGCCCCATGAGCGATCTCATGGATTTGGGCCACTTTTTGGCCAACTGCGCTGAAATGGGTCAAATGGGCCCGATGGGCTCGTGGGCCTGAGATGAGTGAAATTGATGGATTGGTAAGAAATGACGAGCAGGTCACATTGTCTGAGTGGCCAATGTTGGATTTGGGCCTAATGGGCCATATGAGAGTATTGGCCCATTTGGGCCACGTATTGGGCTTTTGCCTATAATGTTTGTAATTGCTAAAAATGCCATAAAATGCATTCAATAATAGTGGACTTGTTAATGGGCTGAGATATGTACTTAGCCCACAATAATATTAAATGACTGTAATGCCCCTGAAGGGCAAAATGACTAAAATGCCCTTATATGTTACATGACTGATTTTGTATGCCATGTTATGATATGTTTGCATTCATGTGATATTATGCTGCATTGGAGATGGAAATATTGTTGGAGGAAGTAATTTGATCTATTAGGGTCGTACGGGTCACCTGAGACGACTGTGGACCTAATTCGGCAAGGCCGCATGGGTCACCCGAGACTACAATGGACCTACCGACAAATATTGGTTAGTGCAGCAACTGGTGCTACATTGGAGTGTAGGGATGGATGGGTCGATTTATATCCCCACATGAGTGTAGGGCTAGATAAGAGACAGAGTGCAGGGTTGGTATGGGTATTTATGCATTGCATACATTGATTCTGATATTGAGATGGGGTCAGGCCCAACCGAGGTCATTATGGGTTAAGGCCCAAAGGCCCAAATTGATTGTTGCATGTTATTTTTTTTACAAGGGTTGTACACACTAAGTTTTCGTAAACTTACCCCCTCTTTTTAATTTTTCAGGTGATCCTTAGTAGGCGGCTCGATGTAAGGGAGGACTCGGAGGTGGCCACATCACAATTGGTTTTAATTTTTAAGTATTTCCTTAAGTATTACTTTAATTAATTCCTCTTTGGTTTTTGGTTGTAATAAGGTCTTTCCTATGGTTTGATTTGGTTATTGTTTTTTTTATGATAATTGTTTAATATCTAAATTTTAAAACTTTTTTTCCAAAAGAGCTAAAACGACATTTTTCGAACCATACTTAAAAACCTGTACTATTTTTACAAGAAAGAGCTTCTGCTATAATTGAAACATAGAAAATTAACAATGAATATAAGAACTAAGGATTTCAAATAACAATTTAAGGTTTTACTTAATCTTACAAATACATATGTTTTAACTGTTTTAAGCCACAACAACCCAATGTTTTCAAGGTTTTTCAATGACTTCAGATTGAACAAACTACCCCTCACTATGACATCGCTAGATTCAGCCATAACGTCTGAGCCGGGTTTGGGGTGTTACAACGAGCGTCTGCCAGGACAAGTGAAAACCCCTGTAGGTTCGAAGTAGAAAAATAAATCCACAAGAACAGAGGGCATAGGCGTGTCCTTAAGTGCATAGGCTGATTTAACCACACGAGCCTTTAACATGATCATGTCTAGAGGCTACACGGGCATGTTGCCCTTCCAAACGAGTGTGTGCTTTAATTCTAGTTTGTTACAACTTAATTGAAAGTTTGTTAATCAAATTCAAATGTTGTTGCACTTTAAAAACAATGTTTGTTGCGGAAGCATAAAAGAAAGATTTGTATTGCTGAAACATGAAGTTTTGAGAATAGTGTTAATATTTTGGAAAATTGCATCCTATTTCTAGCAAATATAATTTGTGATAAATAAAAACCCAAATTAAACTAGAAATTTAGAGAGAGGCCTTATTACATCAAAACCCAAAATGAAACTTAACAGTAAATAAAAACTCAACAAAATGGAACGGCAGTAGTTGTGTGGCCACCTTCGAGTCCCTCACAGCTACGATCTACCTAACGCTGGGAATTACCTACACAATTAAAAACGGGGTGAGTTTACGAAAACTCAATGTGTAATTCTATAATAAGAAACCAGTTAGTCAAAAATACAGAAAACAGAAGCAGTCTGGGCCTGAACCTAGAATAACAGACAGTATCAGATGGGCTTTAGCCCATTACAGTAGCAGAATCAAAAGCAGAACATATGTAGGCCTAAGCCCAATACAGCTATAGTTGGTTACAGCCCATAACAGAAACAGAATCAGAATGCAGTATGTATGATGTATGATGCAAGTTATCTCATCCAACCCTGCACTTGCCTCTGTCTAACCCTGCACTCCTGTGGGGAATTAAATCGACCCACTTATCCCTACACTCCCAATGTAGCACCGGTTGCGGCACTAACCAATATCACAGTAGAGCTGCCAATCACAACAAATTCGTAGCATAGCTAGCAGTAAGATAAGTGACCTTAAGCCATCAACACAACCTACTTTCGGTAAAATGAATGGCACTAAGCCATAGATAATATGCGTGGCATAAAGCCATCGATAAGATGGACAGCACTAAGCCATCGATAATATGCGAGGCACAAAGCAATTGGTAAAATGGACAGCACTAAGCCATCAAAAATATGCGTGGCACAAAGCCATCGATAGAATAGACAGCACTCAGCCATCGATAATATGCATGGCACCAAGCCATCAGTAGTATGTACGAATGTACAGTTTAAAGCCTTCGGTGGGCCACAATCATCTCGTGTGACCCGTGCGACCCTAACAGATCAGTGCTTCCTCCATAACAATAACCCAACCCATGCAGCATGTCATGCATGTATGCAAAACACATAAATATCACATAACACACTCAACCAATCAAACATCATATAAGGCATAACAGTCATTCTACCTTACAAGGGTATTACGGTCATTTTACCCTACAAGGGTATTACGATCATTTTACCCTATGGGGGTATTTTAGTCATTTTACCCTGTCGAAACCATTTTTTTGAAAAACGACGGTCAACTTGGATTTTGTAAATGAAAACGAAAAAAAGGGAGTCGCCACCAATCCTTTTTGTTGAGGTGTGATTGGGTCACCTAAAAATAAGCAATTGTTTAATAAACATATTGATTTATCAAAGCAATGATTTTGATCTATGAAAACCAGAAAAACGGGTCTGGGAGTCGGTTACACACAAGGAAGGATTAGCACCCTCGATACGCCCAAAATTGGTACCTAGTTGATTAATCAGTGTCTTAGTGTCGAAGATTTGAAAACTTGAAAGAATTTAACATACAATTCGTCTTTGTATTAAAGTTAATTTACAAAAAGAAGGAAAGACAAGAAAAGAATAAACGAAAAACAAATCGCTCAGATAATTTAAAACGTATGGCAAAGGCCGTCTTATCTCAGGTAAAATGTCATATCCAATACATTAGGACACAACATTTCGACCCCTAAGGCTAGACTTTCCTTTTAAAACTCAGTATTCAATTTTGAAAGGATATTCGGATACCTAAAGTGAACGAGAAAAACCGAAACCCAATACGTTAGGGCACGATTTCTCGAGTTTCTAAATACAGAATATTGCCTTGATTTAGAAAATCTTATCTCAAGATAACAAAACGTCACATCCAATGCGTTAGAACACAACATCTTGAAATTCTCGAGAATAAGTTTTTTATTTAAAATTTATGCATTTGTTTTTTTTAAAAGGATATTTGGTTATTTAGATTAAACAAGAAAAATCGAAACACAATACGTTAGGGCACGACCTCTCGAATTTCTAAATACGGAATATTACCTTATGAAAGAATTTTTTTTATGTCGGGTAAAATGTAATTTGTAATAAAATATGAAATGAATGACGATATTAATATGCATAATAGAATAAACGCGGTAATAAAAATGACAATATATTAATAAGAGTAATAATATATTAATATAATAATAATAATAATAATAATAGTAATAGTAATAATAATAATAATAATAACAACAACGTAAGCATATACGAAAAGGAGAAACGTAATAATAATATAAAATTAGTTAGTTTAATAACATGATAATAATAATAGTAAAAATACAATAATAAAAAATAGAAAACGATAATAGTGCTTTAGCAATAATAATAGTGAAAATAATAATTATATTAATAATAATAATATACTAGTAAATATAATATTAAAAATAATATATAAAAAATAATTAATTAAATATAATATAATAATAATATAAAAATAACGATAGTACTAATTGAAGTTAATACTATTAATAATAATAAATATAGTAACATTAATAATAGTAAGTATAATAATAATAAGGTAAAAAATAATTAATTTAATAATAAAGTAGTCAAAATAACCAAACAGGACTAAAATTGAATTAAAAATGAAGTTTTGGGGCAAATCTAAAAATAAATAAAAGAGAGAAGGACCGATTTGGAAGCGCAAATAGTGGGGAGGGGCTAAAAGGGCAATAATCCCCATCCTCCAAAACACACAACATCGAAGGGGACCAAATTAAAACGTTCAACAAATTTCAGGGTAAATTTAAAAATAAAAAAACTTAACTGTAAAAAAGTAAAAAGGCAGAAGGGCTAAAAGTGCAATTAGCCCTTCCGTTAAAAAACACGAGGATCCTAGGCCGGAGCGGGTCGGATCGGGTCGGACAAAGGGCAAAATGATGTCGTTTTGGGGCTTAAGGACGCCGACCAAAACGGCATCATTTTACCAAGCTATAAAAGCCACTTTTCTTCGAAAAAACTCATTTGCAACATTTGAAAGAAAAAAAAAGGGAAGGGGAAAGAGCATTCTCTCTGGACGAGGTCCGGAATCCGGCCATGGGGCTCCACCGCGGGCTCCATCGCTGGCAATGCCGTACACAGCGACCGGCGCCCCGAAAGGTAAAATTTTTAATTTTTTCTTTCTCTTTATTATTCAAATAACAATATATGTGTGTGTGTCTATATATATATATATATATATATATATATATATATATATGCCGAAAAGAAAAAAAAGAAAAAAGGAAAGCTTCGATAATAATAAAAGGAAAAAAAGATTACCTCTCTTGGCTTCGGTTTTGATTTTTAGTAGTTTCTTAGTGTTTAATCCCTGCTTTTTTTTGCGTTTTATCTAAGCTTGCAAGTGTTTGTATTTGAAGTCTCTATTTTTTGTATTGATGCTCGAAAAAGTTACAAATGGATTTAGATTGGCTTTTTATAGCCATTTTTTACAACTTATTTGATAACCTGTCTTTTCTATTTATTTTTTACAGATGCAAGTGGCAATGATGAAATGATGGTGGCGGTAGAGAGGCGGTGCTGCAGTGCCCAGAGGGCAGAGGCGGCAGTAGCTAGGTTTAGAGGAAAATTAGGGTTTTCTAATTTTGGGCTAGGGCCTGCTGAGCTTGGTATTGGGCTGATTTTAATTTGGTTAGGTTTAGGCTTTAATTGATTTGGGTTGTTTTGGTTTGGGGTCTTTTGGGCTTAGTTAATGTTAGGCTACTCGGGTTTGGTTTAATTGGCTTGGTTTATTTGGTTGTAGAAATGGGCTGGGGCAATTTGTAATGGGCTATGGGTAGTTGGTTTTTATTTTGGGTTAAGTTTAGGACAAATGCGCCATTCAGGTTTGAAGTTTTGGGTTGTAATGGTTTGGGTTGTTGGGCTTGGTTAGTTTTGATTGGGTTAGGTTTAATAGGCCTTGTAATTGGATTATAAATGTTTTGGGCCCGGGCAAAATTTGGGTCTTACATACCCTATAGGGGTATTTTGATCATTTTCCCTACAAGGGTAATTCGGTCATTTTACCCTCCAAGGGTAATCCGGTCATTTTACCCTCCAGGGGTAATTCGGTCATTTTACACTCTAGGGGTAATTCGGTCATTCTACCCTCCAAGGGTAATTCGATCATTTCCATCAGAATGGGTCTAGACTCACCTACCGACCCATCAGAAGGTCTACAGTCGCCTCAAGCGACTTATGTAACCCCAACATACAAATCAGTGCATATGGGCCCAAGGCCCATTATTTGGCCCAAGTGGGCCCACACGCTCGTGTGGCCCATTTGGCCCAGAGTTAGCCATAGCTATGCGAATTGCATAACCAAGTCCATTATTAACACAAAACGTAAGTTTTTATCTGTGTAGGGCCCACGAGCCTATTGGGCCCATACGGTCCATTTCGGCCCAACATGGTGGCCTCTTCAATCTATCGCCCATGATTTGTGGGCTCGGTTCACCTCATGAGCGTTCGTACACCCATGTGGCACAAACATCATATTTTTGGCTTTTCGGCTTTTTCGCTTTTCCACTTTTCGACATTTGCCGATCTACAGTTAAACAGTGTGTGCGTACACACTCTTTTGGCTTTTCAGCTGATCAACAGTTACAAGTATTGTTACACACCTATTTACGAAAACACACGCGAAGTCCACAAGCCCCTAAACCAACATTCAATTAAGGCAACTAATTAGCTTTCCAAACATTAGGATTCCCAAACGTTTAATCCTAAACCAATCACTACCCTTACCTTGAATGAGCAAATATCACTTTATTGCTCATAACGTTGACTAAAGATTGATCTAACGTCCTTGGTTATCTACTTAAGCAATGAATCTTATTAGACAAAACTGTTCACGAGAATATGGCTTAAAATCCCAACACCAAAATCATAGAGTATTCGACCAAACACATCACTTGCCCCTAAATAATCAATTGATTGCCGAAAGGAGGATCCTGAATCCCTTGAGAACCCTTCACCCTTCAGGAATTTTCGAACCCAAAGAACACATTCATAATAGAGAGTATAGTGAATCAGTAATCATAGACCGAAACATTCGGTTTAGCTAGAGAAGAAACCAAGAAATAAGAAACAAAACAACATAACCAAATAATACTTACCCAGAATCAAATAGTCGAGAAAGGGAAAGATGATGGAGTATTCGGTTGGCTGCCACAGATTAGATGTCTAAACGCACTTGAAACTGCAGAGATAGAAGATGCTACGATCGGTTTAGGAGGAGAGAAGAGAAAAGACAGAAATAAAATATAGACAACAGAACAAGAGAGGTTCGGTGATATGCGTGATATGAAGTAATAAAATTTATAATAATGATCAAACTAGAAACTAACTATTATCACGATTTTAAGGTAAGCACACCTATCGAATAGTACTATAGCTTAGTGGCAAGACCGAGATACCCAAGGGAACCAAAAGTACTAGTACTAACTTTCTTTCTATTATTTAACCTAGAAATAAAAGGGGTTTTTATGAAACTAAACTAATTCTAAAACTAAACTATGAATGCACAAAAAGTGAATTGGGGAAAAACTCTTAGCCAAAACTAATTGATCTGGACAATACTCAAGGGAGAATTCACCTAGACTTCATTTGTTATTGATTCTTGAGCTAGACGATTTATTCACTTGACTTGATCCGTAGAAATCCCTGATTTATGTTAATACCTCCGTCGAGGATAAGAACAACTAATCCCAGGTTGATTAACTGAAATCTCTTTCTAGTCAAAACCCCTAGTCTCACATTAACTCGATCTATGGATTCCCTTATTAGGTTTGACCCTAATCTGGTAGATTTATGTCACCCTATGTCTAGGGTTGCATGCAACTCCGCTTAATTATGCTAGATCTACTCTTAAACAGGGACTTTTGCTCCTCTGAATAAGCACATCAATACTTAAATTAATACCTAGGAATATTAAAACAAGAATTAAGAACACATAATTAAGAACAAATCAGGTATTTATCATATAACTCAAGATAAAATAATAACAAGATCAGTCTTAAGTTTCATCCCCCTCAAGTATTTGGGGGCTTTATTTCATAATTAATAAAGAAAACATCTCAGAAGAATTAAAATAGGAAAACATTAAGAACCCAAAAACCCCTAAAGGATTGAAGGGAGATCCTCTGTCTTGATGTAGAATTTGACTTCTGGGATGAATTAATCAGCTTCCCTTGGAGTAATCCCTTGCTTCCACTCTCTGTGTTGGCAGAAATAAGGCACTCTTTTGTGGGAGAAAAAGCGCCCTTTTGAGGACAGAAAAGTATATCTTTGTAGTTGCCCCCTAGGGTCTTTATATAGAGCTTTGGAGTGTCTTTCTTAGCCCCTAAGTATCCTTTTCTGAGTGAAATTGCACTTCCTCACTATATGGACATGCCCGTGTGCCACGCCCATGTAGATCGAGGCCCAAGCCATGGTCGGGTCTATTGATGGTGGCACGACCGTGTGGTCCGGCCATTCTTGTCAGGGCTGGGCCGTGTTGGGCTCAAGGTGACACGGCCGTGTAATCTCCAGGCTGTGTTGTTTATTGAATTTGGGCCTAATTTGCTCGTTCTTGGCCCGTTCCTTTCTCTTTTCTCTTCCTTAAGCTCACCTAGGCATAAAACATGAAATAGAAAGATTAAGAGCGCCAATTTCCACAAATTCAATGATAATTCATCCATAAATTAGGCTAAGTATGAGGTAAAAACATGTATAATTTATCGTTTATCAAATACCCCCACACTTAAGCCTTTGCTTGTCCTCAAGAAAAATCTCAACTCACAATTAAGAATCATTCTTCTCAACTTATAACCCTTATCAATAATGTTTCAAACTAATCTACAAGTAATCATACAATGAGACTTCAACCAGAAGAATATTAAAGATTCAAACACTCTAAGTTGAGAATTTTATCACAGTAACATAGGTTTTCTCCCTTCTCCTAAGTAATTACCTCTCAATCAAAATTAACAAGATTTGACATCCTCACTAAAGATTCACTCTATCCACTCAAAGTGTTTAGGGTTCAAAATTTAAGCACTCATTAGTCAGCCTGAAAGGTTATTAACATAGGCTTGCAAGAAAATCAATCTCCACCACTATAGATTGATATGACACATCGATCAAAAGGTCTTTCAATGGTTGTAATGGGGCTTTGGTTAGGGGTGTTGTCACAAGCTGAAAAAGAGAGGGTTAGAATCGAGATTGAATAGAAAAATCATATAGCTAGAAAAATCTCTATCATTGGAACATATTCCTTAGAGCTAAGTCTTATGATGACATCGTTCTGGATTTGGAAGCCTGTAGAAATATGCAAAAACTATTGACTTTTACAGATTACAACTGAATTGACTGTATATACACATATATTTTTTTAGAACAAATCAAATACAATACTTTGAATATTTACAAACTCTACAAACTGGAAAAGACAATAAAGCTAGATAATAATTCAACTCAAATCTCAACAAAAATAGGGATCAAAATAATTGAATGGAATTCAACAAAAATGAGTTATAGGTTAATATTAGAGGCAAGTCAAAGAATGGGTTGTTAGGCTTAATGGGGTTCACTAGGGGTTAATTTGTGGAGGTAGGCTTTTATGGAGTAAGTGGGTTAAAACCTAGGTGCCTTTATCATCTCAGTGTATCAAATCAATGATGTGGTCTTGACATGTATAATCGAAGCAAGTTCTAGAATAACAAATCAGTATTGACTCACTCAAAGCAACAATAAAAGTGAGCACGAAAGAATGTATGCTCAAAAGGCTAAAAAATCTCACCAGAATTATGGCTTTTTAATGTCAATCCTACAAATTTCAAATCTCAAGATAACACTTAAAATTAGGGAAAATAACTTATGAAAAAAATTATATTCTCAAAAATTTCAACGTATCATGCTTGATTCCCTAGTGTTTTAAAGTTTGAATAATCAAAGTACAAATGCCTATGTCTTAATTCTCCACATATCAATAAAAATCATAAATGAATCAGAATTAATTCCTAACAGGAGATTGAAGATAATGCAAAGAGTGAAAGTGAGAATTTGAAATTTTGAGAACAATGCAAAAAGTTAGTTTTGAAAATTTTCAGGGGTTTCAAAGAGAATGCAATGACTGAAAGTAAGTTCCCCCCCCCACACACTTAAGATGTACATTGCCTTCAATGTATAAAGATACATTAGTAGCAAAAGAAGCATAAGATCATAAGATAGGGAAAGGCATGAAACTCCCTGAATTGGATGAATTTATGAGGTGGTGGTGCCTATAGAGTGTCTGGGACAAAGAAAGGTGCAGAGGTGGATACTCCGGTGGTAGTAGCATTCATTTGTCCACAGCTTTCATGTTGTGAGTGTAGGCTTTGGCGATGTCAACTGTGTGAAGTTGAAGCAAGGTTCCCTTTAGATTTTTTATTTGAGCTGTAGAGCTCCTTTGAAACTGCGAAAGCACTTATCATTTTTAGGGAATTTGGATTAACAGAATATGTTTGTTAAGGGATAGCCGATATGAAAAAATAAAAATAAAGGAATAAAATAAAGCAAGTTTTAAAAATACTAAAATTCAAATAATGAAAAAGATAAGATGAAATTAAATAAAGGAAAAAATAAAAAGGAAAATAAAAGATAAGAAAAGAGGATTAGGAAGGCCTAATCCTCAGATGGGTCGTGCGGTGGTCGCGGTGCAGCGATATGAAGGTGCTGGCATATCTGTTGTAGTGTAGCATCGATATGATCGAAACATTGGAAGCACTACTGCTCGAATCGTGAGAGGCGCTCAGATATGTAAGTGTATGAAGCTACCGCATGAACTGGGCGGCAAGGGGGTGGTGGCTCAACTGGGCCCTCCTTCGGTGGTGATGGGACATCATCAGTAATGTCCTCTGGATCCTCAACCTCTCAGAGTAGGTAGTACTGTGGTGGGTTGGTCCCTGGTCTGCGCTAGATCATCCTCATGTGAAGCATAGCCTAGATGCCCTAGGAGGACATCTGGCTGATCAGTGTGTATGAGGTTGTCTGGGCTGCAGTGTTGAGTAGCCCAAAGTGGCGGGCCAACCGTGTGATGTACGAGCCCATGGATATCACGCCCTTACGATGCCTCTCTGTCTGATGTTGGATGGTGTGTACGATGAAATAGGCGAGGTTGATGGTATGCGCGTTTTCCATGCTCCATAAGAACTAAGCATTGTGTGTGCTGACGACACCTGTGCTCTCGCGTCTGCCTATCAAGGTGTGTAGGAGGAGGGCATGAAGGTACCTCAAAGATGGGGCGAGGGTGGTCACCTTAGAGCGACTAGGGTCGTATGAGGGCGATGCAGGGACTAGGGCGCGCCAACAGTTCACTGGAGAGACGTGGATGTGACGATGGAGTGTAAAGAAGTCCTCCTCCTCCATGAACTACTCGATGTAGAGGCCAAGAGCTGTACCGAACTCCGGTACACTAAGATGACGTACGAGGCCTCCTAAGCAGAACTAGACCGTCCCTGGATCATCGTATCGCCTCATGACAGTCTGAAGATGGAACGTGAGTAGAACTCGAGAGTGAGTTCCAAATATGTGGGCTCCACGATCTGGAAGAATTACTCCTATGGATCTGTCATCAGCAGGCCCGGACCTCGTCTTCTAGAGGGCGGGCTCGTAGAATTTAAAATAACTCCTCTTGGGAGTTCTGTGGGAATGTGATGAATGGATGGCACGTTTTGACTGTAGGTCTCGATGAGGAACCAGTGAGCCCCTTCCGCTTCTTTGAAGTAGGGGCGGCAGCTCTTTTACCGTGTGATGATGACATGGTTCCTAAAACCGAAAACAATATGTATTAGTAAAATTTGAAACTAAATTAAAGAAAAGTAATATGCGTTTTAAACAAAACAAAACAAAATAGCATTGAGATGTTGATTCACTAACCTAAGTAAAGTATTCTACTCATCCTAAACATGATATCAAAATGGGGGTATGGGTATCAATTTATACTAAGTGAATATTACTCTAGATAAGGAAAAATGGCAAGCAAATGGGAATCTAAATGGCATGGCATCATGAAATTCTCTATAATATTCTAGACTGTTCATGCTAACTCAATGAATTTCGTGCCCAAAAATAATGCAAAAACTAAATAAAATATTTTTCTAACATAAAGATAGATAAAAGCGTTAGAAATTAAAGAGAAAATTAAGAAAATAGAACCAAATGGATGACTAAGGGGGCGGAGCACGGTCGTGGAGGAGTTGCACGATCATGAAGATGCCTTGGGAGGTTGTCGGCGGCGCTTATGAGGGCTAGGATGGGTGTTTGGTGAGAGGTTTTAGGGTATAATTTGGGGAAGAAGGTAAATAGTAGCCTGTTTATATAGGTTCTTGGGTCACAAGGGCATGTCACACCCCCGTGTGGCTCTGGTTTTGCCCGTGTGGTTCAAAAATCGGGGATTTTGACGGGCCTAGTTCAATGCACATGCCCGTGTACCTAGGGCGTGTTGAGGCACACGACCGTGTCCTTCAATGTTCGCTTTTCCCACGGCCGCGTAGTAAGTCACACGCCCGTGTCTGAATTGACAGTGTCGACCACAGTCTTGAGGCATAGGCGTGTCGCACGCTCGTGTTCGAATTGATAGTGTTGGCCACGGCTTCATCGCACGGCCGTGGCACTTTGTCGTAGCTCGTGTCTCTGGAAAATTTTTACCCTATTTATACGGCCAAATTGCATGGCCATGTCTATGCTCATAATGTCCACACAGCCTTAGGCACGCCCGTGGGCATGGCCGTGTGGTCCAAAAATCCTACATTCGAAAGGGTTAGTCGATGTATTAGAAGACAGAAATAAAAAGAGTTACTAAGTTAGTGCTCGGGTTGCCTCCCGAGAAGCACTTATTTAGAGTCTAAGCTCGACTCTGCCCGTATGTATCATGACGAGAGTTCATGGAGCCGAAGCCCCTCCCTATTATCTTTGAAATTCTCACCCCTATAATGTTTAAGCCGATGGTCTTTTACCTTGAAAGTGCCGTGGTTTGGATGAGTTACCTCGACTGTAAAGTATGGAAAGACAGTTCGAACAGTGAATGGACCTGACCATCTTGATTTAAGTTTTCCAGGGAATAGTTTAAGCCTTGAGTTGTAAAGGAAGACAAGATCACCAGTTTTGAACTGCTTAGGTTGTCTCAATCAATTGTCATAGCGTCGCTTTGTGGCTTCTTTATATAATCGTGAGTTTTCGTAGGCATTGCAACGCCATTCATCCAGCTCGTTTAGTTGCATTAGACGTTTCTCACCTGCAAGCTTAAAATCAAGATTTAAAAATTTAATAGCCCAAAATGCTTTATGTTCAAGTTCAAATGGCAGATGAGAGCTTTTTCCGTAAACAAGTTTATAAGGAGATGTTCCTATAGGAGTTTTAAATACAGTTCTATAAGCCCATAAAGCATTATCTACTTTCATTGACCAATCTCTCCTATTTGCTTCTACTGTTTTCTCTAAAATGCATTTTAGTTCTCTATTTGTCACTTCAACTTGACCACTGGTTTGTGGGTGATAGAGGGTAGCTATTCTATGGTGCACTCCATATCTTTTTAAAACTTTATCAAATTAGGCATTGCAAAAATAAGTACCCCTATCACTGATAATTATCCTAGGTGTTCTGAATCGAGAGAAAAGCTTTTTAAGGAAACGTACTACTATTCTAGCATCATTAGTAGGTAAAGCTTAGGCTTCCACCCATTTTGATATGTAATCTACTGCTACTAGTATGTACTTATTCCCAAACGAAGTAGGGAATGGACCTATAAAATCAATACCCCATAAATCAAATATTTCACATGAGAGTATATAGTTTTGAGGCATTTCATTATGCTGAGAGATGTTACCTGTTCTCTGGCATTTATCACAAGAGGTCACATACCTATTGGCATCTTGAAAAGGGTAGGCCAGTAAAAAACTGATTCGAGTACCTTGTGAGCAGTTCTAGCTCCACTATGGTGCTTCCTATTGGTCCCGAATAGTAGTGATCTAAAATTTTATATCCTTCTGTCTCAGTAACACATCTTCGAATGACTTGATCTGCACAAATACGAAAAAGGAAAGGATCTTCCCAAAAGTAATTTTTCACATCAGCAAAGAACTGCCTCTTTTGCGGATGGGTCAACCCTTTTGGGATTATGCTAGCTGCTAAATAATTTGCAAAATCAGCAAACCAAGGAGCTACAGTTTCTGCTATGGCTAGGAGTTGTTCTTCAGGGAAAAAGTCATTTATTCTATCGAGGTCCTTGGAGTGTGGATTTTCCAATCTTGAAAGGTGATCTACTATCAAATTTTCAGCTCCTTTCTTGTCCATTATTTCTAAGTCGAATTCCTGTAACAATAAAATCCATCTTATTAATCGAGGTTTTGCATCAGTTTTAGTTAAAAGATAATGAAGAGCAGAATGATCAGTATAAACAATTACTTTAGATAATATTAAATATGATCTAAATTTGTCAAACGCAAAAACAACGACTAGCAATTCTTTTTCCGTGGTAGTATAATTTGCTTGTGCGTCTGTCAAAGTTTTGCTAGCATAATAAATCGGTTGGAAGTGCTTGTCTCTTCGTTGCCCCAAAACTGCACCTACTGCAAAATCACTCGCATCATACATTAGTTCAAAAGGTAGATTCCAATCAAGTGAAAGCATAATCAGAGCATTAACTAACTTTTCTTTGAGAGTGTTAAAAGACTCTAAACATTCCTGGTCAAAGTTGAAAAGCACATCTTTTTCTAGTAATTTTGTTAAAGGCTTAGCTATTTTAGAAAAATCTTTAATGAATCTGCGATAAAAACCAGCATGTCCTAAAAAGCTTCTTATAGCCTTAACCGAATTAGGGGGAGGTAATTTTTCAATAGTTTCAATTTTTGCTTTATCTACCTCTATCCCTTTACTAGAAATTTTATGTCCTAGGACGATACCTTCTTGAACCATAAAGTGACATTTTTCCCAATTTAGCACTAAATTTGTCTCTTCACATCTTATCAGAACACGTTTTAAATTATTAAGACAAAGTTAGAAAGAATTACTGAAAATCGAAAAATCATCCATAAATACTTCCATGATATCTTCCACAAATTTGTCAAAGATAGCTAACATGCATCGCTGAAAAGTAGCAGGAGCATTACATAATCCAAAAGGCATTCTACGATAAGCAAACGTACCATATGGGCATGTGAATGTCGTCTTATCCTGATCTTCTAGAGCTATTGGGATTTGGAAGTAACCAGAGAGGCCATCTAGGAAACAGTAATGATAATCTTTCCAGCATTTGATCAATAAAGGGTAAGGGAAAATGATCTTTTCGAGTTGCATCATTCAGCTTTCTATAATTAATGCAAACTCCCCATCCAGTGACTGTTCTTGTAGGTATTGATTCCTTTTTGTCATTAGACACTACAGTCGTGCCTCCCTTTTTAGGGACAACCTGCACAGGACTTACCCAAGAACTGTCAGAAATAGGATAAATAATGCCTGCGTCTAGAAGTTTAATTACTTCGGTTTTTACGACTTCCTTCATGTTGGGATTCAATCGTCTCTGAGCTTGCACCAACGGCTTATATTCATCTTCCATTAAAATTTTGTGGGTGTAAAAAGAAGGACTAATTCCTTTAATGTCAGAAACCTTCTAAGCTATAGCCTTCTTGTGTTCCTTTAATACTTGAAGTAATTCCTTTTTCTTTTCAGCTGTTAAGTCTGATGCGATAATCACTGGTAATGTAGAATCATCTCCCTAAAAAGCATATTCTATGTGGCCTGGCAATTACTTTAATTCCAATTTAGGAGGTTCATCAATTGAGGGTTTTTGTCTCAGTTCGTCATTCATCTTAATACTTTCATAACTTATGTGCCTTGTGATAAGTTCATTAGAGTTTAACTCCTTCATTACTTTTTTTACTTCAGCGATAGCTTCATCTTCCCCCCCCACTTTGAATGAGACACAGTTGCAACGTGTCTTCAAGAGTGATTTCCTGAAAATTATCTTGAACAAAATAATAAATAACATCAATAAAATAACAGGAATCATTTTGTTCTCTAGAAAATCTCATAGCATCATAGATTTTAAAGACAACTTCTTCTTCACCAATGCTAAGTACTAATTTACCATCCTCTACGACGATAACAACTCTAGCAGTAGCTAAAAATGGGCACCCTAAAATTAAAGGTACCTCAATATTCTCATCCATGTCAAGCACAACAAAATCAACAGGGAATATAAATTTATCTACTTTTACTAGCACATCTTCAATGATTCCCCTAGGGTATTTAATGGATCTATCAGCTAATTGAATACTCATCCTATTGGGTTTTGGTTCCCCTAGACCTAGTTGCTTGAACATTTTGTATAGCATTAGCTTAATACTAGCACCTAGATCAGCTAAGGCTTTTTCAATAATTAAACTACCAATTAAGCAAGGAATAGTAAAACTCCCTGGATCTTTTAGTTTTACCGGTAGTTTATTTTGGAGAATAGCTGAGCATTCCTCGTTGAGTTCCACTGTGGCTAGTTCTTCCAACTTCCTTTTATTTGTGAGAAGTACCTTTAAAAACTTTGCATATTTCGGCATCTGTGAAATTGCTTCAACAAAAGGTAAGTTAATATGTAACTGTTTAAAAAGTTCAAGAAATTTACCGAATTGAGCATCTGTGCGGTCTTTTTTCAACTTTGCCGGATATGGTATGGGTGGGTTGTATTCTTTAGATGCTGGTGGAGTACTTTCCTTGGGTTCCTCGTCTGCTACCTTTTCTTGAATAGGCTTCTTTTCAAGCTCAGCCAGTATTTTCCCATCCCTTAGAGTAATTGCTTTGACATGTTCTCTAGGATTTGGCTCAGTGTTACTTAGTAGTCCACCTTGTGGTCTTTCTGAAATTAATTTGGCAAGTTGACCAATTTGATTCCCGAGCCCTTGAATTGATGCTTGCTGGTTTTCCAGTGCCATTTTAGTATTTTGGAAACGGGTTTCTGATACGACCATAAATTTGGTGAACATCTCTTCAAGGTTCGGCTTTTTTTCCTGTTGTGGTGGTGGCTGCTGAAATCCCGGAGAAGGCGGTTGTCTTTGATTTTCTTATCCTCCCCATGAAAAATTGGGGTGGTTCCGCCAACCTGCATTGTAAATATTACTATAAGGGTTATTTTGAGGCCTAGAATTGTTACCCATATAGTTGGCTTGCTCAGTTTCCATACCATGTCCTTAAAAGGAGTAATCTAAATTGAACATATTTCCCTAGGTTGCGTCACACTGCATCACTGGGTGTGCCTGCGTAGAACCAACAAAATTATCAAACTTTTTATTTAAAAGTTCTACCTGATTAGAAAGCATGGTGACGGCATCAATGTTAAAAACTCCTACAGCTTTTGTCAGCTTTGTCCTCATGATTTGCCACTGATAGTTATTCAGTGACATCTCTTCTATAAACTCATAAGCTGCTTCGGGTGTTTTATTGTTGATTGTTCCTCCGACGGCTGCATTGATCATTTGCCTTGTTGATGGATTCAAACTGTTGTGAAAGGTTTGAACTTGTAACCACAAAGGCAACCCATGGTAAGGGCACCTTCTCAAAAGATCTTTGTATCTCTCCCAGGCATCGTAAAGTGTCTCTAAATCCATCTACACAAAAGAAGAGATATCGTTTCGCAATTTAGCTATTTTAGCTGGAGGAAAATATTTAAGTAAAAACTTTTCGGTCATCTGTTCCCATGTAGTGATTGAGCCTCGTGGTAGGGAATTTAACCAATGTTTAGCTTTATTCCTTAGGGAAAAAGGAAATAATTGGAGGCGAATGGCATCATCAGAAACGCCATTGATTTTAAAAGTATCACAGAATTCCAAAAAATTGGCTAAATGTGAATTGGGATCCTCATCCTGTAAACCATCAAATTGCACAAATTGATGAATCATCTGAATAGTGTTAGGCTTTAGTTCAAAATTATTTGCAGCCATAGCAGGTCTAATAATACTAGATTGAGTACCAGCCAAATTAGGTTTAGCATAATCATACATAGTGCGAAGAGCATTATTGTGATTTGCATGTTCTGCGGCTATAGCGGGAGGTGGTAGATTGTCCTGATTTGCTTCCATATCTTCAGTGGGTTCAGGTTCTTGTTCCTGTTCTGTATACTATAGGCTTCTTCTGATCTCTCTACGGTTTCTGCAAACTGTGGCTTCCAAATCTTCGTCAAAAAGTAATGGTCCTGTTGGGTTTCTTCTAGTCATAAACTAGAGATACCTAGAGGAAAAGAAAATTTCAGTAAAATAAAGATAAAAATAAAAATAAAAATAAGCCGAAAATAAATAAAAATAAATATGGCTAAAGAAATAAAAATCGAGTGTTCCTAATATCTTAGCTCTCCGGCAACGGCGCTAAAAACTTGATATGTGATAAATGATAAATTATACATATTTTTACCTCATGTTTAGCCTATATTTTAGATAAATTATTATCAATTTTGTGAGAATTGGTGCTCTTAATCTTTCTTTTTCATATCTTATACGTAGGAGAGCATAGGGAAGAGAAAAGAATGGAAAACGGACCAAAAACGAGGAAAATGGGCCAAAATGTGAAAACGACAAGACCCAAAAAGTCACCACACGGCCGTGGCACACGGCCGTGCCACACAAGGTCTAACACGGCCCAGCCCCGACAAGCATGGCCGGGCTACACGGCCGTGCCACTTCAACAGGCCCGAACACGGCCCTTATCGAAACCACACGGGCGTGGCACACTGGCCTGTCCCTATCGTGAGGAAGTTCAATTTCACTCGGATTTGGATACTTAGAGGCTAATAAAGGCATCCCAAAGCTCTATATAAAGACCCTAGGAGGTAACTCTAAGGGAGGTACTTCTTTTCTCCCAAAAGGAGCACCATATTTCTGCCAACATAGGGAGTGGGAGTTAGAGATTACTCCAAGGGAAGCCGATTGATTCATCTCAGAAGCCAGGAATTCTACGTCAAGATAGAGGATCTCCCTAAATTCCTTCAGGGGTTTTTGGGTTCTTTATGTTTTGTTATTTTATAGCTTCTGAGATGCTTTCTTTCTTAATTATGAACTAAACCTCTCAAATACTTGAGGGGGATGAAACCTAAGACAGATCTTGTTATTATTTATTCCTGAATTATATGATAAATACTTGAATTGTTCTTAATTATTTGTTCTTCATTCTTGAATTAATAATCCTAGATATTAATTCAAGAAACAGATGTGCCTAGGCAGAGGAGCAAAAGTCCCTATTTTAAGAGTAGATCTACCATAATTAAGCGGAGTTGCATGCAACCCTAGACATAGGGCGACATAAATCTACCGGATTAGGGTCAAACCTAATAAGGGGATCCATAGATCGAATTAATGCAACCTAGGGGTGTTAATTAATAAAGAAACTTTAGTTAACCACCTAGGATTAGTTGTTCTTATCCTCAACAGAGGTATTAACATAGGTTAGGGATTTCTACAAATCAAGTCAAGTGAAGAAATCGTCTAGTTCAAGAAGCCAATAACAAGTAAAGTCTAGGTGGATTCTCCCTTGAGTATTGCTTATATCAATCAGCTTTCCCAAAGAGTCTTTCCCCATTTTACTTTTTGTGCACTTTTAGTTAGTTTTAGAATTAGTTTCAAACAACCCTCTTTTATTTTTAGGCTAAATAATAGAAAGGAAGTAAGTACTAGTACTTTTGGTTCCCTTGGGTACGATAACTCGGTCTTACCGCTAAACTATACTACTGTTCGATAGGTGCGCTTGCCTTTAAAATCGTGATATTAGTTAGTTTTTGGTGTGATCAGTTTTTACAAATTTTATTACTTAATATCGCGAGTATCAATATGCGTGATATAAAGTAATAAAATTTATAATAATGATTAAACCAGAAACTAACTATTATCACGATTTTAAGGCAAGCGCACCTATCGAACAGTAGTATAGCTTAGTGGCAAGACCGAGATATCGTACCCAAGGGAACCAAAAGTACTAGTACTAACTTTCTTTCTATTATTTAACCTAGAAATAAAAGGGTTTTTATGAAACTACACTAATTCTAAAACTAAACTATGAATGCACAAAAAGTGAATTGGGGAAAAACTCTTAGGGAAAACTGATTGATTTGGACAATACTCAAGGGAGAATCCACCTAGACTTCACTTGTTATTGATTCTTGAGCTAGACGATTTATTCACTTAACTTGATCCGTAGAAATCCTTGATTTATGTTAATACCTCCGTCGAGGATAAGAACAACTAATCCCAGGTTGATTAACTGAAATCTCTTTCTAGTCAAAACCCCTAGTCTCGCATTAACTCGATCTATAGATTCCCTTAGTAGGTTTGACCCTAATTCGGCAGATTTATGTCGCCCTATGTCTAGGGTTGCATGCAACTCTGCTTAATTATGCTAGATCTACTCTTAAACAGGGACTTTGCTCCTCTAAATAAGCACATCAATACTTGAATTAATACCTAGGAATATTAAAACAAGAATTAAGAACACATAATTAAGAACAAATCAGGTATTTATCATATAACTCAAGATAAAATAATGACAATATCTGTCTTAGGTTTCATCCCCCTCAAGTATTTGGGGGCTTTAGTTCATAATTAATAAAGAAAATATCTCAAAAGAATTAAAATAAAAAACATAAAGAACCCAGCCAAAATGAAAACCACTTCCCCCACAGCCGAATTCTCAATGCTAGAGTTCCCAAACGGCCCAACTCTCCTCCTAAATCAAATTCCCTTGATTTACTCCAAATATCTCTCCACAAATTACTCCAACATCCCATTGAAATTCCATTCAAACACTCATGACCAATTAAAACTCAGAGTCTCAATCCAACTCCACTTCCTACACAGCTCAAGCAACAAAATAAATTCTTCATTACACAGCCCAAGACTTGAACTTCAGGCCTCATAGATGCAGAACACGCCAACTTGCCACTAGACCAGAAGCTCTCATTGTGTAACCTTTTTCCCTCAATTAATTATAAGGTCTACCTTCAAGCACCCAGGGTTTTATTCACTAAAAATTAAATTTTTGCTAAAGCTTAAGTTTGAACCTAGGACTTCTCCAACACCCCCAACCACTCCTAAACCACTCAAACGGACAATTAAAGCAAGCAATCAATTGTGTCACTTTCTTACACACATAACCTTTTATGTGTTCCCACGCTCAAGGCCCATTCTTTCTAGGCCCAAATTCGAGGCGTTGTTTCGGGATCACAAATTCGACGCAGAAAAATTTATTTTTATTATATTTTTATGGTCTACAATTTCACGGAATGTTTTTGCGAAAATTTCATTTGAAAATATCGATGTTCGGGCGCTCAATTTAGTCAAAATGACTAAATTGTAAATAGTGCAAAAGTTGAGTTCTACATGTTAGAAGTGTCTAACTGTTATGAAACTTTAAATTGGGGGTCCTTAAATGGTAATTAGACCATTATACTTTAGTTTGGACAAAAATGCACATACGTAGAAAAAAATCTCAAGGATAGGGTTTTTCCAAGCTTTCAAGCTCAATAGTAAGTGCACCCAAGACCCGTTTTTAACGCTCGTTACATTTTTGAGATGTTGATAACTCAGTTTAGCCATTCCACCCTTATTTCGAGCTAGGGTTTGAGTTCAAAAATTTACCCATGTTAAATAATTGTGTATTTTGATGATTGATGGTAGATTATGCATGTCTATGATGAGAGAAACGAGTTTTTTTAGGTGATTTTCAATGAAATTGTATAAAAGGGGCTAAATTGTAAAAGTTATAAATTGGTCATAAGTATATGATTTAGTGAGAATTATGGACTACCACAGTTATGAAAATGGTTCGAATAGGTCCAAAATACAAGGAAATTGAATAAAAAATATTTTACGAGCCTAGGGGCAATAGTGTAATTATGTGAAAGTTTAGGGGAAAAAACGTAAAATTGCCATAATTTGATTTTTGGGTCACATTGAATAATGTGGCTAATAATTGAGCTAAATGTGACATTATAGATCATGGAAAATGAGATTCAGGCTTAGATCGGGAAAGAACGAGGTTATGGACCAAGTCGAGAAAATCAGTTACTTTCGCGTCCGAGGTAAGTTGGTATAATAAAGCAATGTTATTGTTGATTTTGCTTGAAACCTAAATTAGAATGTTAATTAGACCATGTTGGATTGAATATTATGATGATATGTAAATGACATTAAAATACTCCAAGAAAGTTATATGGTATGCCATGCATACGAAATAATTTAGAATATGTCTACGACATTGTATTGAATTGATTTTCATTACATTTCCAGGAAATTTATTGAAATGAATTTTTACCAAGAAATGAAGAAGAAATAAAAGAGAAATTCCAATTTAATGTTAAAGAATACGAAGGGTACAGCGGTCATGACATGAGATATGTAGGTCCTGTATAAGACCATGTCTGGGACATGGCATCGGCACCGAACTGAGATCCCATGTAAGACCATGTCTAGGATATGGCATTGGCATAGATATGTGGTCCTATATAAGACTATGTCTGGGACATGGCATCGGCACCAAACTGAGATCTCATGTAAGACCATGTCTGGGACATGGCGTTGTCATCTAATAGTGATCCCGTATAAGACCATGTCTGGGACATGGCACTGGCATCAGTTAATGATATCGTGTAAGACCATGTCTGGGACATGGTATCAACATCGATATGAGATCCCATGTAAGACCATATCTGGGATATGGCTTCGGCATCAACTTGAGATCCCATGTAAGACCATATCTGGGATATGGCTTTGGCATCTTATCATGAGAATGACATTTCGGGTATCCTTCGATATTCTAAGTATGTTAACAGGAAAGGTATTCAAGTTGATGAATTTAATAAGAAAGGGCAAATTTTATGTAATGAGATAAATACATGATGGACCATCGGTAAGATGGTGAATGAGTATATGTGAATATGAAGTGTTATGAAATAGTACAAGTATGTGAATGAATTTTAGCGAGAATACAAACGAGTAAGTAATGTATATGAAGATGATGTTATGATGACTATGTGATTATAGGTTAATACCCATGATGTATGAGAATGTGATAAATTGATTGATGATATGTATGTCTCAAAAGAAGTAAAAACAATGAAATCATGAAAGAGTGAAATTAGTTATCAAATAGAATTGGACAACAACAATTATGTGATTTTGAAAAATCACCTAAAATGGTATGAACTGAATTAGAGATTGAATGAGAAATGAAATGAAATATTATTAAGTCTATTTTCTTATAAAAGAAACAGAGTAAGCAAAAGAGTTTTACATTATGAGATATTTAAAGTTTTATGAGACACAGTCAGAATGAATTTAGAAATCCCCTATTCCAAATTCAAAAAATCACCAAAAATTGTATAAAATTTTTTATGGTGTATAATTTATATTTTTAAACTCCTCAATGAGTCTAATTTCAAGAGAAACAAACGAAAGCATTATTCAAATTCTATAAAATGAGATAATCTATTTTTAGTGAAGAGAGGTTGGAACTATCAGGTAGCAAAATAAGGGATATTTTACAGAATAAACTGTACTTATTGGCTAAACAAAAAATTCTAAAAATTTTATGGTAAGAAGATATATGAGTCTAGTTTCAGTAAAAATTTACGAAACTTAATTTGGAGTTTCAAAGCTTAAGATATAATTAATTTAGCGATAGGGACTCAGAAAGATAGGTCAAGTTGAATATTAGTAAAAAGTGGAAATAAGTGAAATAGTGTTTTTATTTTCTTAAAGAATACATTGTGAGAAATAGAAAAATCATGTTAATTAATTGCTTATTATTATATGCAAACTTACTAAGCTATAATACTTGCTCCTTCCTTTCATTTCTCTTAGTGTTGTCAGGTTGGCTCGGGGTTGGAGATCATCGGAGACAGTATCACATTATCAAAATGTAAGTTCGGGGTAATGACAGACCTTAGGTGTTTTCGAGTGAGCAGCATGTATAGAAACTTAGATATTGGTAACATGTATTCTTAAGATTTGGCCAAATGTAGTAGCTTATATTGCCACATTGTATATGGCCATGAGATGTAGCTCATATTGGCCATGAATATGTAAACCTATTTATGCATTCATGTGTTAAGATTTTGTGTGATATGATTATGTTTATTTGTCTTGAATGTTTAGTGAAATATTACATGTATGTGAATGTATAAGTGTGTAAATAATTAAGGGCAACAAAAGGGCTTGGAAAATAGCCTAAGTGTTGGCCACACGGGCCGAGACACGGTTGTGTCTCAGCCGTGTGGAGGACACGACCTAGCACACGAGCGTATGACTTTGCCGTGTGCCCCTAAATATTTGATGACGTCATAAACAGTGTTACACGGATGGAGGACACGGGCGTGTTTGAAACCACAAGGGCGTGTGAGACCACACGACCTGCCCACACGAGCGTGTGACTCTCCAAAATAGGGAAATTTTAATTGTGACCCAAAAGTTTTAAAAGCTCTCGGTTTAGTCTCGAACCATTACCAGTGTATATTTTAGGGCCTCATAGGCCCGTATAAGGGACTTTAAGATGGAAATTAAAAATTTTTAATTTCGTAAGAAATTTTATGGCCCGGTCTAAGAAGTTTAAGTATGTTCAAGCATGATAACACCTCGAACCCTATCCTGGCGTTGGATACGGATAATGGGTGTTACATTTAGTGGTATCAGAGCTATGGTTCAGTCGGTTCTCGGACTAGCCTAGCACGTATGAGAGTCTAGCTATACATGCCACAAATCTATGATAGTGTGACATCTCCCGACGCGAACGAAAACTATCTCGTTTAAAACAGAGGTACTCTTCAACCGAGCTACATCCAATCATGTTGATGGTGATATTAAAGTATTTAAGCAAATATAGTTATGATGAGATGAAACTTAGAAAGGTATAAATAAATGCTTATGATATGTATACTTTAATGTACGAGGTGAAATAACCATAAGTTGAAAAATATGCAAAAGTGGAATAAAGTGAAAGTTTATATGGTGATAAGCCTTTCCGTGTTTACTTGGCATGCATATGATGTTATGTACTCAACATATTTGAATGTGTGTGACCAGTATGTTCATCTGGTAGAATCTTATGTTTTAAGTGCTAAACTAGAAATAATACGATGTTTGTTTTATGTCATTGTTATTAAGCCATGAATATTATTATGGTATGAAAATTGAATTGGAAGATCAAATTAAGTAGAACACAGGAAATGAGTACGATCATTCAATGAGGAATTGAAGGATAAGACCATAGTTATACCACGGCTATACATGAAAGCACGTGTAAGACCATAGCTGGGCTACGGCATCGTGACATGTAAGACCATAACTGGGCTATGGTATTGTGAGATGTGTAAGGCCATGTCGGGGACATGGCATCGATATGAGATCTTGTGCAAGACCATAGTTTAACTATGGCATCGAGTGAATGACATACTCAAACCCGTAAGGCATTCTCTAATTTGACAAATGTGGTAAGGAAATTGAAGCTAAGTGTTGGAAGTTTAATTAGATATTAATATTAAGCTCGATTAAGTAAGCTCATTGTTTGAAATTTTGGATGACAAAAAACATTTTTATAATAAATAAGCATGTTAATTTGCTTGAAATAAACTATGTGATTTTGATAATATCACGTCAGTGATGAAAGCTAAGTCGTATATGTGTGCTTAAGAGAGTCAAGTTAGAGGCTTTAGTACCTCACCCTTACCGATGTTGTCTTATGATGAAATTTTGCAAGAATCGTGTTGAATAAGTTCATAAGTGTGAACTAATTAGTTCAGTAATGAAATAAATAATGCATACAAAATGAGAATAGTTTGAAGAGTGCATTCTCTCCGATACAAAGGAAGTTCAAAACTGATATATTTCTAGATTCAATAATGAGAATATGGTGATTCTGATATCAGAATTTCTGTAACTTTCATAAAAGGATTTGACAACGGTAAGGTATAAATGATGAGAGCATAAGCTCAAAATTTTATGATGGATTTTTATTACAGAAAGTTTGATCAAAGCCGATGAGTTTAATCAGGATAATTGTTTCCTTGAGCTAATATGATTGTAAGACCTTTAAATTGCTTGTTAGGAGAATTGTGAATGAATGTATGTGTTTAAGTTGTGGTAGTAGTGTGAAGAAAAGAGCGTTTTGACATGTAACCATTTGATGGTTCAAATCAACTCGATTGCTCTCATCGAAGTAAGCTAGTTTATTGATATGTGATTACAGTTATATGTACTTAAGCATGTCCTCAGCTAAGAAAATAAATTATGTGCACTCACGAGTATATATTGATATTGAATAATAGCCGGATTGATGAAATTAAATTCTAGAAATTTAAATACAGATGTATGCCTATTGGATTGTTTTAATAGAGTGAAGTTATCGTGAATTAAAGCTGTAGTGATTAATGAAGTCATCACACTATGAAAATCTGAATGATCTATGCATGGTTACAAAGATTTAAACATATGAGAGTATTATTAGCTGAAGCCCTAGTGTTAAGTTCAGTTTGAATTGAGTGAAGAATTTTTGATCTTTCAGTGTGGTATTATTGAACATATTGGAGTATGTCTTATTACAAAAATGTAAGATGATGGTTTGCATACTCAGACGATTAAAGTCGTATTAAGAAGAAATGTTCGTTTAAGTGATTTAAAGATGACCACTCTTATGCCTGTATTGGGAGTTCAATAATATTATATGTTCGATGGAAAAATGTCATATACTCCCTGATCTTAAATGTCTGATGCAATGGAAAAGAATCCGAAGCTTAAAACTTTATCAATGGATTAAGATAATGAGAAATTACGAGAAAATTTTCGGTCGATCTTTGAGAAAGCAATTATAGTTACAGCAGCTTGGATGTGAAAATTTTATTTATATATTTTTGGAAAGTATTGGGTACTTGATTGATATTAATTGATGTTAGTCTAGATTATAACTATATTAAATGTTAAAGAGAGGTTTTCCTTACGAAATGGAGAAAATTCAAGAATGTGATAACGATTAATAATCTAGATGAGTTCAGAGTGAGTTTACTTCTGATGTTAAATACCAGGTCGAACAAGATCTCTGTTATTAAAGATATGTCGAGATAGAATATGCATATTGATGAATCTAGAACTTATGCAGAAGTTTTAGTACGAGGCTCAATAGTAGCACGTCTGTTCATCCGTGGATAATAAAATGTACAGTTATGTGAGTGGATATTTGGGTGATTGAGTATGTATCACGATATATTTGAGTTTATGTTCAGATGTCTAATTGTTAGCAAGTAAACCGAAATAAAGTGTATTCAGGACTAATGCAGTCAGTGACTGAACGAGAATGATGACGAGATAGAGTTATCATAAGTTTCGTATTGGAATTGTTATAATTTCCAAAAAAAAAAAGATGTTATCTGGATTATGGATGATTAATTGGTAAAGATTCATATGATCATTTCAACATATGCAGAGTTCTTACTTGATGGATTACTGAGTATATGTATTTCGAAGAGTAATTTAGATATTTGACGTTGTGATCTGGCATTATGTGTTAAAGTTTAAAGGTTATTAGGAAGAGATATACGAGGTTAAATTGATTTGTGATTCTGGAAAGTTAGTGACAGTGTTTCATTGAGGTAGAAAGCAACTCCTTCTGGTGAGATTTTCGAGGACGAAAATCCCTAAAGGAAGGGAGAATTGTAACAGCCTAATTTTGGGCCTAATTGGAACCGTGGTTTTGAGATCACAAATCCGAAGAGAAAAAAATTATTTCTATGGTCTACAATTCACGAAATGTTTTCGTGAAAATTTCGTTTGAAAATTTCGACGTTTGGGCACTCAATTTAGTCAAAAGAACTAAATTGTAAATAGTGCAAAAGTTGAGTTCTACATATTAGAAGTGTTTAATTGTTGTGAAACTTTAAATTGGGGGTCCTTAAATGGTAATTAGACCATTATACTTTAGTTTGGACAAAAATGCAGATGGGTAGAAAAAATTTCAAGAGAGGACAAAAGGATATTTTAGTCATTTAATAATTAAAAGAATTAAAAAGGGAAAATCAAGCAAAAAATGTTGTCCATCTTCTTCATTTGGTCGGAACTCCCTATGGACACCATGGCTAGGGTTTTTCCAAGCTTTCAAGCTCAATAGTAAGTGCACCCAAGCCCCGTTTTTAATGCTCGTTACATTTTTGATATCCTAGTAACTCGGTTAGCTATCTCCACCCTTATTTCGAGTTAGGGTTTGAGTTCAAAAATTTACCCATGTTGAATAATTGTGTATTTTGATGATTGATGGTAGATTATGCATGCCTATGATGAGAGAAACGAGTTTTACTAGGTGATTTTCGATGAAATCGTATAAAAGGGGCTAAATTGTAAATGTTATAAATTGGTCATATGTGATTTGATAAGAATTGTGGACTGCCATAGTTATGAAAATGGTTCGGCTAGGTCCAAAATACAAGGAAATTGAATAAAAATTATTTTACGAGCCTAGGGGCAATAGTGTAATTATGTGAAAGTTTAGGGGCAAAAACGTAAAATTTCCATAATATGATTTTTGGGTCACATTGAATAATGTGACTAATAATTGAGCTAAATGTGACATTATAGATCATGGAAAACGAGATTCGGGCTTAGATCGGGAAAGAACGAGGTTATGGACCAAGTCGAGAAAATCAGTTACTTTTGTGTCCAAGGTAAGTTTGTATAATAATAAAGCAGTGTTATTGTTGATTTTGCTTGAAATCTAAATTAGACTGTTGATTAGACTATGTTGGATTGAATATTATGATGACATGTAATGACATTGAAATACTCCAAGAAAGTTATATGGTATGCCATGCATACGAAATAATTTAGAATATGTCTATGACATTGTAATGAATTGATTTTCATGATATTTCCATGAAATTTATTGACATGGATTTTTACCAAGAAATGAAGATGAAATAAAAGAGAAATTCTGATTTAATGTTAAAGAATACGAAGGGTACCGCAGTCATGACATGAGATAAGTAGGTCCCGTATAAGACCATGTCTGGGACATGGCATCGGCACCAAACTGAGATCCTATGTAAGACCATGTCTGGGACATGGCATTGGCATCGATATGTGGTCCCGTATAAGACCATGTTTGGGACATGACATCGGCACTGAGATGAGATTAGATCCCCTGTAACACAATGTCTGGGACATGGCATCGACATTGATATGAGATCTCGTGTAAGACCATATTGGGGATATGGCTTCGGCATCAACTTGAGATCCCATGTAAGACCATATCTGGGATGTGGCTTTGGCATCTTATCATGATAGTGACATTTCGAGTATCCTTCGATATTCTAAGTATGTTAAGGGAAAGGTATTCAAGTTGATGAATTTAACGAGAAAGGGGAAAACTTATGTAATGAGATAAATACATGATGGACCATCGGTAAGGTGGTGAATGAGTATATATGAATATGAAGTGTTATGAAATATTACAAGTATGTGAATGAATCTTAGCGAGAATACAAATGAGTAAGTAATGTATATAAAGATGATGTTATGATGACCATGTGATTATAGGTTAATACACATGATTTATGGGAATGTGATAAATTGATTGATGATATCTATGTCTAAAAAGAAGTTAAAACAATGAAATCATGAAAGAGTGAAATTAGCTGTCAAATAGTATTGGACAGCAACAGTTGCGTGATTTTGAAAAATCTCCTAAAATGGTGTGAATTGAATTAGAGACTTAATGATATATGAAATGAAATCTTATTAAGTTTATTTTCTTATAAAAGAAATAGAGTAAGGAAAAGATTTTTACATTATGAGATATTTAAAGTTTTATGAGACAGGGTCAGAATGAATTCAGAAATTCCCTATTCCAACTTCAGAAAATCACAAAAAATTGTATAAAAATGTTTATGGTGCATAATTTATATTCTTAAACTCTTCAGTGAGTCTACTTTAAAGAGAAACAAATAGAAGCATTATCTGAATTTTGTATAATGAGATAATTGATTTTTAGTGAAGAGAGGTTAGAACTATCGAGTAGCAAAATAGGGGAGAATTTAAAGAATAAACTGTACTTATTGGATAAACCAAAAATTTTGAAAATTTTATGGTAAGAAGATATGTGAGTCTAGTTTTAGAAAAAAATTACGAAACTTAATTCGGAGTTTTTAAGCTTAAAATATAATTAATTTAGTAACTGTGACTCAAGAAGACAGCTCAAGTTTAATATTAGTGAAAAGTGGAAAAAAGTGAAATAGTGTTTGTATTTTCTTAAAGAATACATTGTGAGAAATAGAAAAATCATGTTAATTAAAAACTTATTATTAGATGCCAACTTACTAAGCTATAATGCTTACTCCCTCCTTTCCATTTCTCTCAGTGTTTTCAGGTTGGCTCGGGGTTAGAGATCGTCAAAGACAATATCACACTATCAAAATGTAAGTTCGGGGTAATGACAGACCTTAGGTGTTTTCGAGTGAGTGGCATGTATAGAAAATTAGATATTGGTAACATGTATTCTTAAGATTTAGCCAAATGTATTAGCTTATATTGCCACATTGTATATGGCCATGAGATTTGGCTCATATTGGCCATGAATATGTAAACCTATTTATGCATTCATGTGTTAAGATTTTGTGTGATATGGTTATGTTTATTTTTCATGAATGTTTAGTGATATATTACATGTATGTGAATGTATAGGTGTGTAAATAATTAAAGGCAATAAAAAGGCTTGGGAAATAGCCTAAGTGTTTGCCACATGGGCAAAGACACGGCCGTGTGTCTTAGCCGTGTGGAGGACACAGCCTAGCACACAAGCGTGTGACTTGGCCGTGTGCCCCTAAATATTTGATGACGTCATAAACAGAGAGTTACACAGGTGGAGGACATGGGCGTGTTCGGAACCACTCACACGCCCTACCCACACGGGCGTGTGACTCTCTAAAATAGGGAAATTTTAATTGTGACCCAAAAGTTTTAAAAGCTCTCGATTTAGTCCCGAACCATTACCAGTGTATGTTTTAGGGCCTCGTAAGACGTATAAAGGACTTTAAGATGGAAATTAAAAAGTTTTAATTTTGTAAGAAATTTTATGGCCCGGTCTAAAAAGTTTAAGTATGTTCAAGCACGATAACGCCTCGAACCCTGTCCCGGCGTTGGATACGGGTAAGAGGTGTTATAGTTAGAAAAAGTTTTAAAAAGTTTTAATTTGGAATGAAGTTTTATGAATCGGAAGTGTGTGTTTGCATGTGATTTTGTAAGGTAATGCCTCGTACCCTGTTCCGGCGTCGAATACGGGTAAGGGGTGTTACACTTAGTGGTATCAGAGTAATGGTTTAGTCGATTTTAGGATTAACCTAGCTTGTGTATGAGTCTAGCTATTCATGCCATAATTGTACTATGATAGTGTGACAACTCTTGACGATTTTTAATCATGGTTTTATATAGTAAGTGGATCGTGAATGAGCTATGGCAGATGATGTTGAAAGTAATGCACCGAATCCTGCTGAAGGGATTGCGCTAGTTAAGAGTGTGCCCGCGACGATAAGTCAGGCCGAGGGGCTAGAGAAGCCTATCTCCAAATGATGAACGTTTGGTACACGAGTTTATTCGTGCTAATTTGAATACTCCACCTCCCCCACCTCATCTGATTCCTCAGCTGCCCCTATAGCTCCTCAATGAGCAGAGATGGTTAGGAGGGAGAAGCCTCCGGTAGACAAAATTAGAAAGCATGGGGCTGAGGAATTTCAAGCAAACAAAGATGATGACCTAGAAAGAGTAGAGTTCTGGTTAGAGAATACTATTAGGGTATTTGACGAGCTATTATGCACGCCCGAAGAGTGCATGAAATGTGTGGTATCATTATTGCAGGATTTAGCCTACCAATGGTGGAATACTCTCGTGTCAGTGGTACCGAGAGAGAGAATGACTTGGGAATTCTTCCTGGAGGAGTTTTGTAATAAGTACATTAGCCAGAGGTTTATAGACCAGAAGAGGAAGGAATTTCTCAAATTGAAACAAGGTCGAATGACAGTGGCAGAATATGAACACGAGTTTGTAAGGCTCAGCAGATATGTGTGAGAGTGTGTGTCTACCGAAGCCATAATGTGTAGAAGGTTTGAAGACGGTCTGAATGAGGACATTCGGTTATTAGTTGGCATTTTAGAGTTGAAAGAATTTGTAGTGGTCCTTGATGAGAAGAGCTGGCCAAAAAGAAGAGAAGAGCTGATATTGAGTCTCGTGATTCGAAGAAGAGCCAAATGGGGAAATCGCATCAATCCTCATCCAAGAGATCGAGAGAATTTACCACCCAGTCAAATGCTTTAGTGGGATTTTCGGGCAGAAACAAGAATAAACAGTATACGACGCCCAAAGCCCAAACCACTTCTATTGCGAGTATAGGTAGTGCCTGGCCAAATAGACCTGAGTGCTCATAGTGTGGTAAACAACACTTCAGCAAGTGTCAAGGAAATGAAAGGGGTTGCTTCTGGTGCAGTTCACTAGATTACTTCATCCGAAACTAACCTGAGATGGATGTGAAAGACAAAAGACAAGAGGTGAGAGCGAGTAGTGCTCCTTCGAGAGGTAGACCACAGAAGAACCTAAGTAGTGGAGCGAGTAGTTGAGGTGCCCCTAGAAATTCCGCGTTGAGGTCAGAGGGTAGAGCGCCTACGATAATCTATGCTATTCATGCCTGCAAGGAGGCTTCGTCTTTCGATGTGATTATGGATACCTTTTCTATCTATAATATACTTGTTATTGCCTTGATTGATATGGGGTCTACCCACTCATATATGTGTATGAAACTGGTACCTAGTATGAATGTGTATATCGAGTCTATCGAGTTTGAAGTAAAGGTGTCAAACCCACTAAGCAAGCATGTACTAGTTGACCAAGTGTGTAAGGGTTGTCGACAATTAGAGGTCATTGTTTTCTGGCTAACTTAATGTTATTTTCGTTCGATGAATTTGATATAATCCTTGGTATGGATTGGTTGACTGCTCATGATGTAGTGGTAAATTGTGGGAGAAATTTTGTTGAGCTAAAATGTGAAAACGGGGATGCCCTTCGAGTTGAATCAGGTGAATCGGATGGCCTACCAGTAGTAATGTCGTCTTTGACAGCTCAAAGATACTTGAGGAAAGGATATGAGGCGTATCTTGCTTTGTGTTGAATACTCAAGTATCGGAAGCAAAGATTGAGTCAGTGCCAGTGGTTTGTAAATATCAAGACATGTTTCTGAAAGAATTACCCGGACTACCTCCAATTAGAGAAGTGGAATTTGGTATCGAGTTGGTTCTCGGTACGACACCTATCTCAATTGCCCCATATAGGATGGCTTCGACGGAACTTAAGGAATTGAAAGTCCAGTTGCAAGAACTAACGGATAAAGGTTTTGCTAGACCGAGCTTCTCACTGTGGGGTGCTCTGGTATTATTTGTTAAGAAAAAGGATGGCTCAATGAGATTATGCATAGACTACTGGAATGACGAAAATATGCAAGTGTACACAATCGTAACAAGTGATAAAGTGACAAGTAAATGTCGAGTTATCATACCCACAGGGACTATAAAAAAGAATTATTTATGAAATTAATTATAAAACACTTTAGTGGAGAAAAATATTTGGTTTTGGAAAATATGATGAGAGCTAAGAGTTAAAAACTAAGTAAAATAATAAAACAAAGAACTCTAATACACGATTTCAAATACAATTTAATCAAGATGACATAATTGTGTTGGATTAATTACATTTCTTTAACTTAGAATTATTAAACTTATGTTTATACTGTTACAAATAAATTCACGGCAACTCGGTAATTTGCTAACTTATGAACATATTTACCTACCCAAAATCCATTCATCTCTTGTACATATTTCTATACCAAATCAATCGATTAAACAGATTTAAAAGGTAAACATGTTATTGCACATACAAACTTATTAAATTAAATAATCTCTCGCATATTTCTATGTCAATTCAGATGATTAATTTAACCTAATAAGCACAAAAAAGACTATGTGAGGTAACAAGATTCCCTTATCTTAAAACAATTTAATCACAATAATCTTGCAAGTTATGCAAGGCATATGTTTCGCCAAATACAATGCTAAATTAGTCTTCAACTACCTTAGAAGGATTAAACCTGCACTGATTAAGTATTGTGTCCATTAATTACAATTTCAATCCATTTAAATAATTAATTCTTTAGTTATCTAACAATTATAATGCAAGAATAACTTGGCATGATTTTACTTAATCAAGCATTTTACCAAGGCCTATAACAGCATAAACACAATTTTAATAATTTAAGAGGACAATATGCAATCAACCCAACACGAATTAAATTCAAGCTAAGTTGATTAAATTAACCATTCCAAAAACATAAATATTTGTAGATATGTTCAACATAAAAACAACAAAAATTAAAGAGATAGGGAACAAGAAGCAAATCCGGTGTTTCTCCGTGGCTTGACTAGGTTGCTCCGTACTTCTTCCTTTTTTGTCTCCGCCGATCAAGGCCTCTACAAACATTCAATTGCTGCTCCAAATGGCTTAATAAAGACCTTTTTTCCAAGAGGGGAAATCGGCACAAGAACTAAGGGAAATGGGTGGAAAATGGAGAGGAAAAGTGAGAGAGGTGAGGAGAGTTGTGAGAGAATGAAAGAGTGTTGAGGGATGATTTGAATGATCAGAAAAGGAGGCCTTTTATAGCTGAATGTGGTAGCTAAATATAACAAAAAGTATCAGCCAAAGAGACCTCCATTGGCCGGCCACACACATGGTAAAGTTGAGAGTTTCAACTTTGCTATTTTAGGCTTGGGGAAAATCCATAAAGCCACAATTAGTGGAGGGGCTTGAATGCAACTTTGACAAGTCTTCAAGGGCTTCTTTGCAACTTAATTATTCAACTAATGAGCTGAATTGGGTCAGCATTTGGTCGGTTTTTGGGTTGTCCAATTTGTGGCCGGTTCAGTTCAATCGGTTTGGTTTAACTGGACCATTTTCTTTTATAATTTAATTAATAATAATTTATTAACCCAAATTAATTGAGTATAAAATAAAATTAATTATTTAATGAATTAATACACATATTTTTGGATCGTCTTAGACTGGAAATTAATTCACCTTGATACTCCAAATTGCTTCTCGGTTTTGTTCTTCTAGTAATGTCTGCTGGGCCAATTTTTGCCCTTTCGCACGAATCTGTCGAAAGTAATCAAAATTCACCAAAAATAATTATAAATTTGACTAAAATTTGATATGTTTATATTTTTAATACAATTTAATTATTTTAATAAAATTAATTATTTTTCGAGAAAAATTTTACCGAAACTGCATGATTTTAAGTAAAAACGGGTGTGAAAAAGTATATAAATTTATGTGTTTCCAACTACCGTCAACTCAACAAAGTTACAATGAAGAACAAATATCCTTTTCCAAGGATCGATGACTTGTTTGACCAACTGAAGGGAGCCATTATGTTTTCCAAAATAGACTTGAGGTCCGGTTATTACCAGCTGAGAGTTAAAGAGCAGGATGTGCTGAAAACTGCCTTTCAGACGAGGTACGGCCATTACAAGTTTCTTGTCATGCCCTTTTGCTTAATGAATGCCTCTGCGATATTTATGAACTTAATGAACTGCATTTTCCGACCCTACTTGGACAAGTTCATCGTCGCCTTTATTGATGATATACTCATTTATTCACGTGATGAGAGTGAGCATGCGGAGCATTTGAGAACTGTATTGCAAACCCTCATGGATAAGTAGTTGTATGTCAAGTTCAGTAAGAGCGAATTTTGGCAGCGAGAGGTTAGATTCTTGGGACACATTGTGTCAGGATATGGGATCAGAGTTGACCCTAGTAAGATATCAGCCACTATTGAGTGGAAGCCGCCGAAAAATGTGTCAGAAATTAGAAGCTTTTTGGGTTTAACTGGGTACTACCAACGGTTTGTTAAAAGGTTCTCTATGATAGCTATTCGTATTACGAGACTACTGCAAAAAGACGTCAAATTTGAATGGATAGAAAAGTGCCAATAGAGTTTTGAGAAATTAAAAGCTTTGTTGACCGAAGCCCCAGTGTTAGTGCAACCAGAATTGGGAAAGAAATTCGTAGTGTATAGTGATGCATCCTTGAATGGATTGGGGTGTGTGCTCATGCAAGAAGGCAAGGTAATAGCCTATGCCTTGAGGCAACTAAAGCCACACGAAAAAAATTACCCGACCCACGATTTAGAGTTGGCCATCATAGTTTTTACATTAAAAATTTAGAGACACCACCTGTATGGCGAGAAATGCCGAATATTCACTGACCATAAAAGCCTTAAGTATTCAATGACTCAAAAGGAGTTAAACTTGCAGCAACGAAGATGGTTGAAGTTGATAAAGGACTATGAGCTAATAATTGACTATCACCCAGAAAGGCGAATGTAGTCGCAGATGCTTTGAGTAGGAAGCATTGTTCACCTTGAGGGCCATGAATACTCAATTGATCGTAATGATGATGGGTCAATCCTAGCCAAGATGAGAGCCAAACCGACGTTTCTGCAAAAGATTGTCGAAGCTCTAAAATGATAAAAACTTGCAAGCCAAGGTGACTCAGTGTAAGACGGGTAATGGATCCGACTTTCGAGTTGGCATCTATAGTTGCTTGATGTATCGAGATAGGATTTGTGTGCCTAAGAAGGCTGAGCTTATTTAGAAGATTTTGCTAGAGGCACATAGTAGTCGCTTCTCTATTCACCCCTGGTAGCGTGAAAATGTATAATGACTTGAAGAAAATGTATTAGTGGTTGGGAATGAAAAAGACATTTCAGAGTTTGTCTCTAAGTGCCTAGTTTGTCAGCAAGTAAAAGCCGAACACCAAGTACGTTCAAGTTTGCTTCAGCCTATAATGGTCCCCGAGTGGAAATGGGACCGAGTTTCTATGAACTTTGTATCAGGGCTACCATTGTCGCCAAAGAAGAAAGATGTAGTATGGGTTGTCGTGGATAGACTAACAAAGTCAGCTCATTTCATACTAGTTCGTACGGATTACTCACTTGAGAAACTAGCCAATTTGTATATCTCTGAGATAGTGAGACTGCATGGAGTGCCCTTATCGATCATTTCAGATAGAGATTCGAGATTTACATCACAATTTTGGAAGAAACTGCAAGAAGCTTTGGCGACAAATCTGAATTTTAGTACGGCTTTCCACTTGCAAATTGATGGTCAGTTGGAAAGGGTGATTCAGATTCTTAAAGACATGTTGTGATGTTGTGTTCTTGAGTTTCAAGGCAGTTGGGAAAGGTACTTATAGCTAGTTGAATTCGCCTACAACAATATCTATCAGTTGAGTCTAAAAATGACGCCTTATAAGGCTTTGTATGGGCACAAGTGTCGAACGCCCTTATATTGGTCAGAACTTAAAGAGAATCAGATACAGGGGGTCGATTTAGTAAAATATACTGAAGAGAAAGTTAAGATAATTTGTAATTACTTGAAAGCCGCCTCGAATAGACAGAAATCTTACGCGAATTTGAAATGAAAAAAGATTGAGTTTCAAGTCGGTGCTAAGGTGTTCTTGAAAGTGTCCCCGTAGAAGAAAGTTCTTCGTTTCGGTAGGAAAGGCAAGTTAAGTCCAGGGTTTATTGGACCTTATGAAGTGACCGAGAGAATTGGACCTGTAGCATACCGATTAGCATTGCCATCTGAATTGGAAAAGATCCACGATGTCTTCTATGTGGCTATGTTACGTCGCTACCATTCTGACCCTTCACACATGATTTCAGTGGCAGAGATTGAAATAAGTTCGGACATGACTTACAGTGAAGGACCAGTTAAGATTTTGGACCGAGAGGTCAAGAAATTAAGGAATAAAAACATAGCACTTGTAATACTATGGCATCGACATGGAGTTGAAAAGACCATGTGGGAAACCAAGGATACTATGAAAGATCAATACCCAAACTTATTCACCGGTAAGATTTTTGGGATGAAAATCCCTAAAGGGGGAGAAGTGTAATAATCTGATTTTTTTTGCTTAATCGGAATAGTTGTTTTGGAACCACAAATCTGAGGTTGGAGAAATTATTTTAGCTTTATTTTATGTGTTATAGCATTTTTATAAGGGTGCATGAAAATTTTGGTAAATTAATTTTAGTGATTGGAAGTTTAATTGCGAAAAAGGACTAAATTGCATAAAAGGCAAAATTTGTACTTTTCAAGAAAATGGTGTTAAATAGCTAGAGAACCTAAATTGGGGGCCTTTAATAAGCAATTAGACCCATTCTATTGGTGATGGCTAGCCAAGAGAAAAGAAAAATGGAAAAGTCAAAGGTTAGGTATTATGTTGGTGACTAAATTGATAAAATAAAGGCCTAATAGACTAGCTTCATCTTTTTCATTTCTTTCTTCCTCCTACCAAAAAATCAGCCATTGTTGGGGTTTAAAAGCTCAAAAATTTCAGCCACTTAGTTCTCTCTCAAGTAAGTCAATTTGATGGTCTTTCTTGATAATTTTTACATTTTTGGATCCCTTGTAGCATGGGCTATCTATTGAGGGGACTATTTTGCAAAAAGGTTAAGAGTTTAAAATTTTGGCATGAGAACTCTTGTGTTGTTGGCTGAAGTTTTATGGAAGAAAATGAATTATAGTTGTTAAATAAACAACTTTTGTGAAAGAGTTTGCATGAAAACACCTAGAATAGACCTAGTTGTAAAGTTGATAAATTGTGTTGTAAATGCATAAAATAATGGGAATTGTGGGCTACCATAAAGTGAAAAGATTTCGGTTAGGCTTGGTTAATAAGGAAATTCGATAAAAAAAATTTCGATCCTAGGGGTAAAATGGTCATTTTGCTAAAATCTAAGGGCAAAATGGTCATTTTGCCAAGTTATGAATTTTGAATTGTTTAGATTAATATAGTGATTGAAATTAGTGAATTATTATTATAGATAAAAATTACAAAATTCGAGCCTAGACTGGGGGAAACCAAGCAAAGAGACTAAATCAACCATTCGCCTACATTTTGTAATCCAAGGTAAGTTGGGTGTAAATATCGTAACTTTCTTTTATGCTTATACATTGAATTATTGATATTGCATAAAATGTTAATTATGCCTATGGAATGATAAAATAAGATTGTTATAGTGAAATCCCGATGGAACTGTGAGAATAGATTGGATAATGGTACCGTGGAACTAAGGCTATACGAGAGCTAGTGTAAAAACATGTTTGGGACATGGCATCAGCCTCGAGATATGTGCTAGTGTAAGACCATGTCTGAGACATAGCATCAGCATGGATAGAGGAGAGCCAATGTAAGACCATGTCTGAGACATGGCATCGGCCTTGACATACGGGAGCTAGTGTAAGACCATGTCTGGGACATGCCATCAGCCTTGATATGAGAGAGTTAGTGTAAGACCATGTCTGGGACATAGCATCGGCTCGATATGTGGGCTAGTGTAAGACCATGTCTGGGACATGGCATCGGCAATGAGACGAGAGCTAGTGTAAGACCCTGCCTGGGATATGGCATCAGCCTCGACATGTGAGCCAGTGTAAGACCATGTCTGGGACATGGCATCGGCTTTTACCCTATGTTCGAGGCTATCGAGTATCCCTTCGTATTCTATGGAATTCCACAGGATGTCTATAGATTATGTTAACAAGAAAAGTTATGACCTTGTTGTGAACGTTACAGGTACTTGTATGATATATATATATATATATATATATATGAGATATGAGCTCATTGCATGTGGTATGAATATTAAGGAAGGAATATGAGTAAGTTGAGTTTATGTATATTCATAGATTATGAGCAGTTCATGTCATGTTGTGTTTATAACAATACACGGTAAATAGTTGTTTTTTTTTACATTCAACTTACTAAGTTTTGTGCTTCCTCGCTCTCCTTTCTATTTTCTTATAGTGCCGCCTAAGTAGCTCGCAGATCAAAGAATGTCAGAGGCATCGCTCAAACTATCCATAGAAGCACTTAGTATAGTTAGTTTTAATCTTTTGAATATGGCATGTATAAGATTTTATTCTTTTGTTAAGCGTCATATTATTTTGGAGCCAATTGTGTTGGCTTGCTTTAGAATTTGATTCTTTTTGTGTAAACCCTTGAATAATGGCTAATATTGGAAGTTAATGTATGAAAATGTTAAAGTTATTCGTAAATGCGCACTTTACTTAGTTGAGTATATGGGACATCAAAATTGTGGTTATTTGGTTGATTATTTGTATCGTGTTATTTGTTGGGAAGTTTGGTAGATGTTTGATCTTGTTTCAGGGTGGCAATAGGCTTGGTATATAGCCTTATATTGTCCACATGGGTAGACACTCGGGCGTGTGTCTAGGCCGTGCGTGACACACTATCCGCTCCACGGGCGTGTGGTTAGGCCGTGTGTCTCTTACACCTTAGGTTGGCAAAAGTAAATGCTTAGCAGTTTACCACACGGGTTGAGACACGGCTGTGTGTCTCAACCATGTGGAGGACACGACCTAGCACACGGCCGTGTGCCACGGCCGTGTGAAAACCCCTATAGGTTCAAAGTAGAAAAATAAATCCACAAGGATGGAGGCCCTGGGCGTGTCCCTAAGTGCGTAGGCCGTGTTACCCACACGGGCCTTTAACACGGCCATGTCTAAAGGCCACACTGGCCTGTTGCCCTTCCACACGGGCGTGTGCTCTAATTCTAGTGGATTTTCTTGAAAGTTTTCTAAGTACTTGAAATGGTCCCGAATTGTTTCCAAACCATGTTTTGGATTTCGTAGGTCCATATTAAGGGTTGTTAGACAAAGTTTGAAAAAGTTTTAATTTGGAACAAAGTTTTATGAATTAGAAGTGTGTGTTTGCATGTGATTTAGTAAGGTAATGCCTCATACCCAGTTCCAGCGTTGGATACGGGTAAGGAGTGTTACAATTTGGGTTTCAAGAGGTTTATACTTGAGGGAGATGACTTGAGCATCATTCAAAAACTCCAAAGCCATACAATTAATAGATTGCTTATGGGACCTTTGATCCAATAAGGGAAAGCTCTACTCTGGTAGTTCAGATTGGATGAAACTCACAGTAAATATTGGATTGTAGACTCTCCTTCCATGGTGGCTTCACATATTCAACACGAGATAAGTTTAATTGAGGTTGAAGAATGAGAAAGTGGTGGAAATTAGTCCTTTGCTCTTTTGGTTTACAATTGACAGAAGTGAAATGAAAGAGAAAAAGTAAAAGATTCAATGACTTCTAGCTTTTACCAGGAAATTAGTTAACACCAAATTCAGGAACCTTTTTTACAACACTTGATTTTAGATAGGTTTTGTGGTTTGTTATCTATTTTCTGTCATTGGAACGTGTAAACAAAGCCTAATTTATTAACGTGTAAACAAAGCCTAATTTATTAATGAGAACTAGTTTTCTTTTTCTTTTTTTTTAAAGGTATTCTTAATTGGGGTGAGCAAAATTTGATTTGATTCGAAAAATCGAAAAAAAAATTTAATTTTAAGTTAACCGAATTGAGTAGATTGAGTTTTAGATCGATTGACATTAACATTGTTATCAGTGCAGGAGAATGTGAGTTCGAGTGCATTGAAGCGCATTATCGTCTTATTTAAGAGTTGGGGAGAAACTATAAGAGCAGATATGATAATAACCTATAATGCATTACCCAACCTAAAATATAAAATAAATAAAAAAACTAATCAAACTGAGTTATTTGATTTTTTTCAAGTCAACTTGAATAAGTAATTCAAATTTTGAGTTCGAGTCGAGCTAAATTTTACAATTCGAATAATTCGAATAATTTGAATAAAAGATCGGTGTAAATTAACCTTTGGTCCCTGTCAATTTTGAAAATAAACAAATTGGTCTCTCTCAAAACAAAAATTTAAAAAATATACAAAATAATTTTTAAAATTTAAAAAATATATAAAAATTCAAAAATTTATTTTTTAAAATTATAAGAATTTAAAAAATTACAAAAATATATATAAAGAAAGTTAAAATTTTTAAAATTTTCTAAAATAATAATTTTAGAACCTAAATAAGTTGATTAATGACTCAAGTTTATCATACTAATTCATGTGCTTTAACATGAAATTAGTTATACTATAATAAGATTTAAATTTGACATATTTAAATTTTTTTAATTTAACTTGAATAATTTCACTCAATCCGATTTAACTTGAATTTTTTTTCACTGGACTCGATTCGAAAAAATTTTAAATTAAGTTAAAATGATAAAATAGGACACGTCAACTTAAGCAATTCAAATTTTTTCACTCAATTTGATTCTACTTGATTTGATCGAATACTCACCCCTATTATTAGTTAAGGGAGCTCGTAAGTTTTTCAACATCAAGGTTAAAATATCAGCACCTGCAAATTATGATTTGTTCAAATCTTTGTCCATGGTATTTTGTATTGTACTTGTAATAGAATTGCTCATGGGTTAGGCTACTCACCTACGCTTGAAGGTCCGTCCATAATTTAGGAGAATTTGGACAAAATTATTAGGCTCGAAAAATGAGTTTGGGTAAAAAAAATTAAACTCATTTAAAATACGGTCTACGCTCAGGCTTAAATATTCAAAGGTTCGAGCTTGACCTAACCCATTTTTTAAATTTGTAATGTTTTATATTTGTTATTTTTATATATATTATATAATTTATAATACTTAAAAAATTAAATATATAATAATATATAATATTAGTATAATATAAACATTAAAAAAGGTTAAAAGATGGGTATATATAAAATTTTAATAAATAAAAATTAAAAAACTATTAAAAATTTATAATGAGAAATTAAAATGAAGGCTGGGCTAAATGCCGAAACAAAACAAAACAAAACAGTTCATTAGTCCTCACTTTGAACATCGGAAGGTTGAAAAAGTTGAAATAGAAAAGAGAAAGAGAATAGAGAGAATGGCTTGGATATGGTTGGAAGCTGCACTTCCTCTTGGAATCATAGCTGGAATGCTCTGCGTTATGGGCAACGCTCAGTATTTCATCCACAAAGCCTATCATGGCCGGGTTGGTTTTCCTTTCCTTTTCTTCCTAAAATTAAAAATTAAAAGTTAAAAATTATGGATCCGTTTCTTCATTGGTTTTGATTAAAATCATCTGATGAAACTGAAATTCAAACAGCCAAAGCACATCGGGAACGATATGTGGGACGTCGCCATGGAAAGAAGGGATAAGAAGCTCTTCGAGAACCTCTCTTCCTCCGATTGATCCCTTTTTAGTTTATTACTGGTAATTTCTTTTCTTTCTAATTTAATTTCGCCTTTCTAGTCATGTTTTTATTGATGTTTTTCATTCCATGTCCTTGATTTCATCAGAGTTCAACATTTTAGGGTTTTCAGTTCAGTTTCGTTTTCTTTCCTTTTTACTCATTTGTGATTTCAATTCGTTTTCGTTTTTTTTTTTCTATCTGCTGGATAATGTCCATTTTAGTTCCATTGACTCCTGCACTTTGGTTAGAAATTTATCATAGTTTGCCAATTTTCTAATGCCGAGCATATATAATCTTAACATTCCTTAATCAATAGAGTAAAGATCTGGAAATTGAAGTTACAATAAGAAAAGTTATAAACGCATAGTTGAATTTATTAATAGATTAATGTTATTGAACTTTTTACGGCCAGCCCCTAACTACCCTCTGGTCTTTAAGGACGGTATCTTCAATCCTGTAATGATTCATTTCATGACATGATTTTGATTTGTTTGTCCATATCAAATGTGTTGACATGGTGGTTTTATCTCACGAGCTGACTATCGAATATACACAATATTGAATACATATATATAGGAAATCTTGCTGTCTACCAAGAGGGTCAGTCTTTGGCTTCAAATGTTACAACAACATTTATGTTTATGTCCTATGTGAATGCACAATATTGAATGCACATTATTTTCCGTATTTACTAAATGGTTTGGGTACTCTTCAAAATACTTCTACATAAAAGTTCTAATGATAGTTGCAAATTTGTCAATCCCTCTGAAGATTACTTTTGGTGCTGCATTTGTTTGTTACTTTGCATATCCTTCAACAGGAAGGAGACTACCAATGGCACAAATCTATGCTTATTGTCCTCTTTTTGTTTCACATGTATTTAGTTCATGTGTGCATGCGCTTAAACACATCTTAAGTGACGGGCTTCCCGGCAGTCTCCATGCTGCAATACCTTTTATTGATTATAATGGCTAACACCCATTTGCTTTCTCTCTTCGGCTTTCTTGATAAAGGATCCTGCCTTGTTTGCGTATATCTGCCCACTTTGCTTTCCTTTGATCCTCACATAGAAGCTCATGTCATTTCAGGTCAAATGTAAGAAACTTGGCCAATGGAGCGATGGAGAAGAAATAAAAGTGCTTTATGATGTTTTGTCCCGCTGAAAGAAGACTAAAGAGCAGATGAACTTAAGTATTTTCTTTTTTGTAATGTGAAGCATGAATTCCGGAAATGTTGCACTTTTTACAACAGTTGCTAAATGTTTACATTTCTCGAGTGGTGTATTCGAGATTTGTTGCTTTCAAATTCTGTGTGACCTATTTGCTTAGTGTGTCCAGATCATGGAGAGTCTATGAATTATTTTGAGTGAGTTTGAAATGGGGTTTGGTAACCAAGTGAAAATGCTCCTTCCCTCCCTTCACCACCATGCTATTCATAATCCTTCCATCTTCAAACAAACTCTCCATCACTGCTAGAAGATGCCCATCCTCAAATATACTGCCCTTATGCTGTTGTAGCATCAGGATTCTGACCTTTCTTAAGGTGTATCAGTTGGCAACTTGTAAAGGATCTGCATCTTTGAGCTCCCCCCCCCCCCCTCTCCTACTTTTGATGTTTAGAATTTCAAAAACGAAACCAGTTGGATGCAGGATCTCCTCCATCAGTTGCGCGGATGAAAAGGCACCTGCTTTTACTGTCTGACGATGGTGGCAGAGATACCAAATTATTGGATTATAAGTAGCACTAGCTTCCTTGTCCAATGAATTTTTATGGACTCAAGACAATTTCCTTGTAAATCAGCTCTTTAAATAACCTCAATCTGCATCTCAATACCCCTTCTTTACGATGGAAATAGTGGGGTCATTGCCAATGTCAAGAAGGTATTTGTGTTGATTGTTGGTGTTATGATTAAGAGATGACATCATTCATTAGAGCACTTGAGAGTAGGTATTGGTAATGTTAATGGTAATAGAAGAGGAGACGCTTTCCAAAATGGACAGCACGGCACAGCACAGACGTCTTCAATTAATTATGTTGTTTCTAAGACTTGGACAAACATACAGGCAAACAGAGTTGTATCCCATCTATACGATCTAGCTATTTATGTGTGGTGCACCCAACACAACAGTTCATTGATGCTCTATATTTAAATAAGACATCACATTGTGCGCTTTGTGTGTTGGATTGGTGGCGGCCGAACCATTACTATAACTTCGTTACACTGTAATAAAACTGAATAATTAATACTGCTCTTCTCCGCTTGGTTCCCCTGCCTATGCCTATGTCATTGCCAGCTTTTAAGTTTGGTGGGATAGATACACAAAGGCACCACTTCAACCACCAACCAAACTAATCAAGTCATAGCATAACAGAGAAGGCTTATTTTCTTTGGCTTTAGCAGCATCATAAAGCAGCAAAGGCAATATCCCATAGGTTTCTGACATTGGAATAAATGTTTGTTTTATGCTCCTGTGAAGGCTTTTGACCATCTGTAGATGACCCCATATTAACACAGCACTCAAAGAATTATGATTTCATTATTCAGCTAGATAAGAGCTAAACAACTACACCTTCCTCTCTGCCCTTCGCCTCGGAACAGCACCAGTAAATGCCCAAATTTTAAGCCGAGAAGTCTAGCTAATAGCAGCACTAAAGGTGGAAGATAAAAGAAGATTGGCTTAATTGCTATTTTTCACACGACATGTTCTGTAAATGCATAATTGATTGTGGCGGTTCTACAAATCAAAGCCCAACCACATGCATAGCCTTACAGGATCACTTCAGTTGAACCAAAAAGTATATACCATTCTAGTAATCCTGCTCGTTTCTTTCAAGTACCTATGGTAGCTACAAAGATGATATCTGGGGTGATATTGTGCCAATTACTGTTAGATAATTCTTCTCGGAAGATATACAGCAAAGATACATAACAAAGTGGAAATGCAAATAATTGCCCTTATAGCCTATATATATATATATATATATACACTTACCCACGCTATCCAAAATGCAATTTTAAGTAGACAGTAAAGAGAACAAGAATCTTCATTACAAAAAGGCAATGCTGAAACAGTAGAAGGTGAAAATTTTTAACATGAGGTTGAAGAATACACACCATGTAGATGATGAAGACAATGACCAATGCAACACTGAAACAATTTCTATCAATGTCGTAAAACAAATATTGTGGTAAGGCAACTATTTGCAGCACTAAAGGTAGAAAACAAGATTGGTATCACATTGCCATTCTTCACAGTCCACTATAAAACAATGACAACTTTGGTATTGCATACTGGACTGTTACAGTTTTATGAAAGCAGTATCATAAGCTGCTATAGTCTACAAAGCAAAGCCTATCACACGCACAGCCTTACAAGATCACTTGCGTTGAAAAAGAAAAACACCATTCCAGTAGCTATAAAAATGATCATTTCGATTCCTATAGTAGCTTTAAAATTAATAACTGGTGTAATATCAAGCCTACGACTATTAGAAAATTTCTTCTAGGTAAGCCATGGTTATATGGCAGAGATAAATACCAAAAAGGGAAGCAGATACTATTTCTTTCTAGAAACAACATGAACTAGTCTTGTCTAGCAAAAAAGGGAAAAAAGTAGCCATAAAGAAGCCTATGTCTCCGGAAGAACTCAAGAAATACATCATGGAAAAGGCTAAGATTACTGAACCCGCAAAGACATGCTTAACCACACTACCAAATGCAATTTTAAGTAGAAAGTAAAGAGAAGGCTGTTGATGCCTTGAATAGAATGATGTACATCTTAAATTATACGCCTGCTAAAGTAAATTGGTTTTGAGAGGAATTATTCAAGATGCAAATATTTCAGCATATTACATGTTGCATTAATGGCTGGACAGCAAGGTTAACATCCACTATTCTATACAAGGTAGTTATCCATTCAAAGATACTCCCTTTTGTCTTCCAAGAACTTCATCTCTTCTTCATCAAGACTCAAGAGATGTATTGGACATACATTCTGATGAGCAGGGATGTGACAAAGTAGTTACCTATTTGAAGATTCTCTCTTCTGTCTTCCAAGTACTTTCATCTCTTCTTCATCAAGACTCAAGAGATGTAAGTAGTGTTGGACTTGCATTCTGGTGAGCAGGACCTTTTTTATGTGACAAAACTAGAGTCAAGGTGAAAAATAGAGTTTAGTGGCCAAGTTTGAGGGCAAATGTAGAATGCATTGGTCAACAATTAACTACCCTTCCAACTTGATAAAGCCCATCAGAAAATTATATTTAGCAATGAAGTCTACAAACAAAATTGGCATTCAAGATAAGCAGATTTCAGGGAAGAGAAATGTTCATCATTTATATCAGACCAGAAGAATTTCCTACAAGCACTTTCAAGAGACTACATTTGAGGGGAGTAGGACCTTAGAAAAGTAAAAAGGAATCAATGTTTTGGCGTTACCAAAATATTTAGAGATCAGTATAATTTTTAATGTAGACTTACTACTTACCACATACATCATGATGTCACAAAAGATGCAAAAGGGGCTTCACAATTGCTACACTTCAAGAAGCAAGCAAAAATAACGGAAGATGTTGAAGATGGCCAAACTGCATCAACCAAAGAAGATGGGTTCCAAAAGTTCCTAATCCCTGCTGTGGTTAAAATTTAAGGGGAAAAGTCTTGGAGTCTGCTCCACCTCCTCTATGTCATATATACCTTACTTTCTTACTGATATAACATTTTTTTAGAACTTCTTTTTACAGAATAACTTTCCTTGTAGATCATTAACCTTCTTAAGACTACCATTATAGAAAGAACAAACATTTGTTTCTAGCTCAGCTACCTTAAGCAAGAAAAAAGATCACAGAATGCACAAGGATTACCAAAATTGGCTACAAGCGAAGAAGTTGGAATAAATTTCTCCGTAGCACAGCTAACCAAAAATTATAGACAGAGTAAAACATAAAATTATAACTCAGAGCCACACATGTCCAAGCCTAACATTTGCCTCAAACCAACGGTAGTTGGAGTCAAGCTTTAACATCAGCTTTGCTTTGATTACAAAGCAACCTTCATCCTACATTCGACAGAAACAGACAAAAGTAAATCCAAAAACACAAGGCACCCCAGGAAGACAAAAAAAGGTTTTATTCCATACGAATGAGACAGCTATAATTCATGACATATAGAATAAAATCATTTCGGCTAAATGCACACCACAATGAATCATAGAATTATGAAAAGATTTTTGAGCAATAATAACAGACCTACACAAAAAAGAATCCTATATTACCCACACTACAACCGAGAGGTTACCAAGAACAAACCGCCAGAAAGAAAAAGAATGGGTGTGAGGCTGTGAGCAGAAGAATTACTGAATACAGGAAAATGCTCGTATATAACAGAGGGAGGGTTAGGGCACATATTCGTTCTCAAGAGTTGGTTGAGTCCGAGTGACCGTTGCCGACGGTGCTTTTGTATCCCCAACGGAGGTCATATGTAGTGCTTCTCCCACTTCAGCAGCCTTTTCCATCTCTTGCATTTTCTTTCTCCGCTTGCATTTGCGTGCCCAGAGTACAAGGAATCCCAAGAATGCCAGCAATGCCACTCCACCCAAAACAGAAGCAACAATTATCCATGTTCTTCTATTACTCTCCTTTCCTTCACTTCTGGTTGGTGGGCTTGGTGGCGCAATTGACTCAGTAACTATAGAAAAATGCCCCTGTTGCATAGTTGAACACTCATTGGCTGATGTCAAGTTACTTAATTTAACCAAACCATGTAAATCAAACCAAACACACTTGGGCAGTGACCCATTGGGAGCCAATCGAACATCTGAAAACTTGATTTTTATAGGATCCCCAGATGCTCTTAAATCCAATTCCGGCAAATTGGTAGCCGATAAGTTAGAAGCATCATAAGCAAGAAGACCCAGAACAGGAGCGAGATAGGTGTAGTTGGGAAGCGAATAATACCGCAGGGACCAATTGCCCAAGTTCTGGTAAACCAAAACAAGCCTTTCCACATAAGGTTGCTCCACAACTCCAATGGGGATCTCGAACTCCTTGTACATCCTCACACCCCTGGTCCGCAAGCTACCACTCCTCAGCCTCATTGCTGTAATACTAATCCCAGTGAAATTGGAAGGAACGCGGGCATCGTAGGGCACTCCAGTCCTAGGGCGTACAAAGGCCTTGTAAGCATAGTCTTGAAGGAGCACATCCAGGGCTCTGGCGGCGCTTGTCGAAGAGGCATTAGCATCAAAAGATTGAACCAGTAGAGGCGAGACTAACAACAAGCAGATAAACACAAGGAGCATCGCGAGACTCGGAAGCAGCAGGACGGAAGCACGAGGGTCGAAATTCATTTATAATGCAAGCGGGTAAGCGATGTGACTGGGGCAAACAGGAAACGGCATTGATGAGCTTTCAAGGAAAACAGTGAAAAAAACAACAACTGTCAAATAAGCAGATCCATAGTTGAAAAAAAGAGAAAAAAAAGGTAAACTTAGGATTCTATTTTGAACATCAACTTGTAGAAGAAGCTGAGAGGCGAAGAGAGTAAAGCGAGAGGGAGCAGAAAAGGAAAGGAAAAAGAAAGGAAACAAAAAAAAAAAAAAATACTGCTAACGGTAGTAGAATGAGTCGCAATCCTTGGAATTGATTAGCAAATCAAAACCATAAACGATGAAAATGAGCTAGATTTGGGCAATTTGGGGGATGCCCAATATTCACACTCATTTACCACAAAAATTTTCAAAAAGAAAAAAAAATGGAGAAACGCTCTACTGCATGTTTATATAAATGCAACGGAAATACATACATACAGAGAGAGAGAGAGAGGAGAGAAAAGAGAAAGGGAAGAGAAGAGAAGAGAGAAAGCGGTTTTTTCCTATTATTATTTTTAATTTTTATTTACAGGTTGTATGAAGTAGTAGTTGCATAAGCAGTAGTAAAAATAAAATAAAATAAAAAATCTCTTAAACCCCACTGTCCACATGCTTGCTTTGCTTTTATTTTTAAGGTGTTTTGTTTGTATGGGGTTTTTTTTTTTTTTTTTTTTTTTTTTCCCTCTCCATACTTAGTGCTACCACATTACTTGCTTTCTTCAGCTCCTAAGGCGAACGTGTCCCTCTCTAACTTTTGTCTTTCTTTCTTTTCTTAATTATTATTTTTCCCTTAGCTTGAATTAGCTTTAGGTTGATGTGAACATATGAATTATATAGCAAACAGTGGAAGAAAGAAACTACACAACTGAAATTTGTTTCTTGAGTCTCAATCTCAGTGGGGATGGTTGTTGACAACAAAGTGGAAAGTCTAAAATGTAAACTCATGTGTCAAGGAAATCGTCTTTCACTCTCAATCAATCACTTAATCCCCCCATTTACTTATTTATTTCATAGTAATTCGTATATATATACATAGTTTCATAATTCGTATATTACCAACAACTGGTTTCCTCGGGATTTTAGTCACGATAGCATTAGGGGTAACATCAAGTTATATATTTTAGATGGAGGAGTTGGAGGCTATTGCCTAAGCTAAAGTCAATTTACGAAGAATAGTGACCGCAAGTCAAAACACCGACAAACTTGGTTCAAAAAACAAACCCAAGAAACGAAAATAGTGGCTGGTTGGAAGATTACATACAAAGGGGATGTTTCACAATGATACCATGATTCCTGCCTTTACAATAGTATGGAGATTGACAATCTCTAAAGGAAAAAAAAAAAAAAAGGATTGATGGATGGAAGACCTTAGAGTTTCGATAACCATACCCTTCTACTGCAAAATTACTATGTTGATTTCTGGCCTATAGATTATAATTTTAACAAAACAAGTTTTTGGATCACCATTTATGGGCTTCTTACATGGTAATGGAAGTGGTAGTGCAAATGAGATTTGCAGCTACTACTGTGACTTTGGTTATTGTTGATGTTTTAATTAATGTTCAAATAATTTCTTGAACTGCTTTTTCATTTCTACGCTTAAACAGATTTCTAAATCAATCTTTAGACAACATTCTAGACATGACTTCAAGATAACTCAAGTGAAATTAAATGTTGGCATTTTGACTTTTATCTCCATATTTACTTTTTTTTCATAAGCAAATTATTCTCCTAAATTTATTTCGTTTAGAACTATAATAATCAAATTTTGTTGATTGACGAAACATAAAGATCGGTATGTCTTATCTAATAAAATTTATTATTATCCTTTAAGAATTTACCTTGTCGATTAAATTGATGAATTACTTAGCTCATAAGACTTTATCTTTGAATAAATATTGGAGGTAAATATCTTGGATTATCATTCAATTAAAATGATGAATTTATCTACAAAAAATTTGCTAAGGGAAGCAATCGTATTGTGCATATAAATAGGTCGCGTATTCACATATACAGATGCATATTTTGGATAGTGTTTGTGTTGGTATTGCTTGTCTCTTTGCTATTGTATTTTGCACTCATTTTCTGGGCAATATTAAAGATACTTGAAATTATTGTAAGCGAGGTATTTGAGTGAGTTATTGTAATAAGTTAGAGTTATTTATTAGAGTTACAATTACTTGTGTAGGGGTAGCTTGGGATTTAATTGATAGATTACTGAACTAATGTTTGAATAAATTATTCTGAATAAGGCTTCGTAAAACATAATTGTTTCTGAACTACGTTAACAAATGTTGTGTACTTATATCTCTCTTTACCATCATTGTTTATTATCTTTGTTCACTATTTTATTCAAACTTGTGTTTAATCATCAGATTAGACATTAGTTTGAATAAGAAGTAAATTAATTATTTTTTCAACTACAAAAATTAATGATTGGGAGTGGAGGATTAAAGATGCCACAACTTTAAATACAATGATAAGTAAAAAAAAAAAAAACCTATTAATAACAAGGAGAGAATTTCCCCAAAGGCACAATTTTATTAATAGAAAAATCTGAATATTGACGAGGAAACATGCTTTCGATAGAGAAAGTTACAAGGGCATTTATTAAAGCATTAAACAAGGCTTAAGTTGAATATAATGGATGGCATGAGAATTGTTCTAGCAATCATAATGACGGTAACAATGGGTTCTGCCTATTTATATATTCCTGTCATTTTGTGTTATCTTTTTTATATCTTTGTCTTATTTTATTTATTTTTCAATATAGTGTATATTTCTTGTAATAATGTCATATTTAAAGTTGTCAAATTTAATTTGATATGGCGTGAAAGAGCTAATTTAGTTTAATAAACTTTGTTCATGATTTTTTCTTTTCAAGGTTGAGTGATTCATCTTGTTATCGTCTCTATTATCCAGGTTTCTGGGTACACCATTTCTTCAGAATTGTGGTAAGGAACCGTTTAATTATTGTTATTGTTATAAGAAGTTGCTTAAAGATGATGTAAGGCAAAACTAGCTAATTAACATTATTTCTAATTATAAGTTTATTAAAGGTGATGTAAAATAAGCTATCTCCTTGTTTTTTATATATAAAAACATGTTTTCTTATCAATTTAATAAACTTGGAGATTTAGGGCTTAGAGTATTGTATTCTACAGAATTTAATATCAAACCTTAGCTCAACTACTCCACTTTTGATAAAGAGCTAGCTATATACTTTGGTAAAGGCATTTGAGGTTTATCAACTTAACCTTATGTCTAAAGAATTTGTGATTCACCGTGATCATAAGTCACTTAAAATTTTAAAAGAACAAGGTAAATTCAATAAGAGACTTGCAAGGTAAATTCAACAAGAGACACTTTACCTCATAGATATTATTTGATTATTACTTTCAATACTTGGCTTTCTAGGATTTGAACATATTAAAGAACTTTATGCTAATGATTCTGACTTTGCTAACATTAATGATGAAAATTGGTGCTATTAATAAATTTTATAAACATAATGAATTTTTGTTTGGAAATGATAAACTTTACATGTAACACCCTTCACCCGTTCCGATCACCGGACTCGAGCTATAAGATGTTACAACAGTTAACAAAGCATTATATGTACAAATTTAGTTTTAACATTCAATTAAGTAATAAAACATTCAACAATCTGAGCATAACATGATTTATAAACAAATTCAAGTTTTAAACGAGCTTATGAAAGCTTTTAAATCAACCCAGGAACAAATAGGGACTTAATTGAAAACTTAACAAAAAGAATGGAAATTTCAGCAAAAATGGGTCACACTGCCATGTACCGTGTGGAAAGGGAGTCACATGGCCGTATGGCCATACTATGTCACTTGCTGAAATTGTGTGGACCTAAATGCATAAATTCACCAGAAAATTACACGGTCGTGTAGCTAGACCGTGTAACCTACTGAAACCGTGTGAAAATTAGATAACTAAATCAACAGTGCTCACATGGGCGTGTGGTCGGCCCATGTGACATTCGAAAACCGTGTGTACACATGCTTCTTAATTTCTAAATAGCTCACGACTGTGTCACTAAGCTGTGTGTAACACACGGCCATGTTTCCGACCATGTAATGCAACAAATAATTAAATTCATAGCACATCTCAACTATTACAAGAGGACCTAAAATGTACATTTTCTATCACACCCGATTTCTACTAAGTCTGGAAATTTAGAAATAATTGATGGGTTAAATTGAAAGAATCCATAAACTAGCGGTCTCTACTGAAAACTTAGGGAAACTTAATGATTGAAATGGACATTGTTGAGATCCAATTCTGGTTCGATTAGATTAAAATCAGCTAGTCTGTTAGTAGGAGACAACGATTATCAATGGATGGTTTCTATACATTTGAAAACCGTGCATGAGGGGCTATAAATAGCTAAGAAGTGAATTCTCAAGTAGGTTCCTCTCAATTTTGTTCTATTTTCTCTTCTTATTCATCTTCCTTGGTTGCTCTGCAGTAGAGAAAATTATGGAAGCTCTTTATGTAGCAGTGATCATGAGGGTTGAGTCAGATAAATAGAGATTCTAGTAAGCTGGTAAGGTTTCAAGTCCTTTAATGTACATAAGATTTAGAAAATAAAGTTAAGAGGTTTCAGAACCATTTTAGGGGTTCTACATGTTTCTAGAAAACTAAGTTCGAAGCTGAGAATACTAAGTTTAATTCATGATTTTGGTTGTTATTCTTAGTTTCCAAGAGAAGGGAAGCTTTGGCAATTGGAAAAGCTAAGTTGATAAGGAGAAGAGGCATTAAGTAAGTTTCTTCTTAACATATCGGGAATGCTGAGTAGTTTTCATGACTTTGAGTTAAGTTCTAGAATAATGAATAATCTTTAGTAATTGTGTATGCTATGCATGCATAGGATTGTATGCTATATGGGCGTCTACCAAAGTAGTTCAATGTGCATGAAATAGTAAGGATTTCATGTTTTAATAGATAGCGTACCCAATGATAGTATGTAAGTGAGATGCATGCATAATTATAATTATGAAGCATGGAAGGGAATTATCGATGGGTTCGATGGAGTTAGGATTGGGAAAGGGTGATTCTGTTAGATACTATTGTACGGTGTTATTGTGTGCAAATTGTGATGTGTGAAACTCCGGGTGTAACAGCCCATTTTTAGTAAAATAGGAACAGTGGTTTCAGGACTGTAAATGTGAAACCAAAAAAATTATTTTATTATTATTTTATTTCCTACAGCATGATAGTAGTACCGTATAAAAATTTCGTTAAGAAATTTTACCATTTACATGCTCAATTTGATAAAAAGGACTAAATCGCGTAAAGTGCAAAAATTGAGTTCTAGTAGTTAAAAGTATTAAATAGTTATAGACCCTTAAAGTATGAGTCCTGATATGGTAATTAGACCATTTATATGATAGCTGAATATGATGGTTTGGCATTTTGTGTAATTAATAATGTTTTTAAAGGTTAATTATGTAATTTAGCAAATAATGACAAAATAAACAAAACAAAGTTAAGCTTTCATCTTTATTTTCTATCTTCAATCGAATTTTGAAGAGAAAAATAAGCAATTGTTGAGCTAGGGCTCGGCCACTTTGATTTCTTAATTAGATCAAGACAGACCTCATACGACTTTAGATCGAGGCAAAGAGAAAGTCTCGGATTAATCGCATCCGTATATTCGTATACTCGTTGAGTGAATCAGAAGCTCATTTGGGTTGGAAGCTTGTCAAAGCTATATCAAACTATCCATCGACTCTTTTGGTACATTCAGTTGTTTAATTTTGGTTATAATGGCATGTATAGGTATTTTGGCTAATATGGCCATGTGTTTTGGTTGTGGTTTTGGCCATTTAACTTGGCTTGTGATTTGGCATTTTGTTGGTGAAATGGTATAGTTTTGGTATGTAAATATTAGCCTTAATATGATTGGTGATTTGCTTAATGTGTTTGAATAATGGAAATTGAAATGATAGTTGAATATGCATATTATATATGTCTTATAACTTGTTGTGAATTGGTACTTTGCTATGAAAGACATATATGTATATTTAGGCTAATAATTGAGTGGTATATTTGGTACCATTTGGTATGTTTTGGTAAGGTAATTATATGGCATGTATTGATGTAAATGTGTTTATAAGTTAGTTAAGTAGTTTGGTCAAATAGAATACATGATTACACATATTTACATGTCATTTGAGGTGCCTAAGGGCATATTAGTTGTACGATATCATACCATATGTATATGACTTGTTTATGCTTGATTTGGATGCCTTGTTATGGCTTGTAAGTATGTGCAATGTTGAGTGTAGGTATATGCCAATTTGGGTAAGAAAAATGGCTTATAAAATGGCCTATTTTCGTCCACACGGGTAGAGATATGAGCGTGTGTCTCAGCCGTGTATGACACACAGCTAGGTGACATGGCCATGTGTCCTTTTTAACTTTCAAAGGGTTGCAAGTCAGGCTATTACACGGCCTAGCACACGGCCTAGCACAGGCGTGTAAGGTTATTTCAAAGGGTACATGGCCTGGCGCACGGGTGTATGGCTTGACAGTGTGACCCAAGTCAGTGAGTTACACGAGCTAGAACAAGGTTGTGTGTCCCTACTTCGAATGCCCACACGGCCTGAGACATGGGCATGTCTCCTCACACGGCCTGGCCACACTGCCGTGTGACCCCTGCAGTGTTGAAAATTTTCTTTGTTTCCTGAAAAATTCTCTGAATTTTCGATTCAGGCCCGACTTGTTTCTAATGCATATTTAGGGCCTCAAGGGCTAGTATAAGGGACAATATGTATGATTTGACTTGGTTTTAATATGCTCATTGATATGATATGAAATATCTAAAATTTCTGTCTGTTTGAATTGAAAACTCCGGTAATGCTCTGTAACCCTATTTTGACGACGGATATAGGTTAGGGGTGTTACACCGGGCCTTGTGGAAGGGACACTGCAGTGTTCAAGCATCAAGGTCACGAATGGTGAAATGAAAGAATGGGTGGAGAAATAGTAAAAAATTGAATTTCTATTAGATACCATCATCCAAGATTACTAGGAGTAAACCGTGATGTGCGAAGTTCTGAGCCTTGCAAAGGGGACACTTCAATTTCGATCATCAAGGTAAAATGTGAAAAGAAATGATATCGACTAGTTCTTCAGAGTGACACCTCCAAGAATTTTAAGGTGTAAGGCCATAGCTCGACCATGGTGACTAATAAAGTCTGTTAGGATATTAAACAAGGGGTTATATGGTGTAAGAACACAGTTCGACTATGGCAACCAATATAATTCGTCGAGACAGTAAACATGGGATAGTTCACTAGGATAGAAAACATGTGGTAGTCTGCCAATACCTTAAATATGGGGTTAAGTCGCAAAGGATTACAGCTTGGCTATGGAAGAGTATGGTAGTCTACTGAGATAGTAAACACAGGGCAAATAGTCAAGATAGAAATCGTGGGAGAGACACAGAATCTTGGGAAAGAAGGTTGAGGGCAGTGTGTAAGTTTAAGTGAGAATGAAAGATAGTTAGTTAGCGAATCAGTGTTGAATCCGTCGAATAAAGAAATTGAAAAGAAACAATCAGCCAAAATAATAATCGTGGGAACTGGTAAGGCATATAGGTGGTAAATCTGTGAAAATCAGTCATGAGAATTAACGAATTAGTAGTGCTCAGTGTTTAGGCAAACAAAAGAGTATTTACTTGAGGATCATATATAAGGATCCGTTATGAAGAACCACCATAAGGTGCTTAAAAAATCCCTGTATGCTAGAAATTGGTCATAAGTCCACTGGTTAATCTATAAAGAAAAGAGGGGTTAGTCAAAACCCAATGATAAAGAGAGTTACATTAAGGGACACACCGAGTGACAAGTGTGTCTGTTAAGACTATTCCTCTTTAAGGAGGAAACTATTGAGGAAGTATCAGCCAAATAGCTTGTTACATATGGAACCAACGTGTAAAAGAAATAGTGAAATCTGATGGTTACTCAAATGATAGTTTTATAAGTACAATAGGCCAAATCGATCCATAGCATATGAACATGTTACGTTCAAGAGCTAGGTAACGCAAACAAGGTGGGTTACAAGGGTGTAATTTGATCACTACTTAACCCAAGTAGGACCTAGTTCACTAGAGAGACGTAGGTCCTCGTTATATAACTTAGCAGATGAAATATTAGCAAATCCTTCAAGACTACGGTAATAAAATAAGTCTACCAAGGGTTAACCAGATATGGAATGTTTGCCAGGGTGAACATAACTAGAGGAGCCATTAAGAGGGTAGGTCGAATGACTACCTTGTAAGTGTAGGGTGAAAACAATAACCCACACTAGGATAGGGAAGAAAGGAAAAACCCAAGTAAAGGAAAGGTAAAGTCTGCAAAATGTAAAGATTCGTTCGAGTAACCAACGAATTTGTTAAAAATGGGTGATAGGATAATTCAGGGAAAGATTGCTTAACAATATATCCATCAATGAATAAGTTCAAAAGCAAGTTAGAAACCGTCGGGTTGGATTGAGAGAAATTTCCCTTAACGAGCAGGAAGTTTTTTTTGTATTTAGTTATTTTATTTAACACCTGTAAGATGAGGTCTATTTCCGTATAATATAGAAACTCACTAAGTTCATCCGAACTTACAAAGGTTTAACCTGTAATTGTAGGATTTACATGCGAAGGAACTCGATGAAGGACTAAGCCAGACTGAGTTAATTCACGGATCTGACGTCGATATGCTGTCATTCAAATAAGAATGGGGTACTATGAGATGCTTCACCTCGAGGTCCTTTACATTGTAATTATGTAATTCGCATAAAGTTCAGAGTTGAGACAGTGAACTTTTGATTAAAATTAGTCTATGTTAGAAAGATTTTGCTTTAAATAAATGAGGAATACAATCTGATTTTGAAATAGTAAGATTCGACAAATAGGTCGAGTAGGGATGCTACAAAATTAGTGGTATCATAGCACGTTTTAGTCAATCCTCTAGACTTAGGAATTGGAAGGAGTGCCCCTTATGTGCATGATGTTAAACTGGCTGAGTCCCTCGAGTCCTTGTTTGATTAAGTTATTATATGACATGAGTAGATATATTCGCTTGAATGGACGGATGGCGATGATAGTAGAAATGGATGATTCAAAAAAGGAAATCAAGTTTAAAGGAAACTGGGTGTGACATACATATTTTTGGAAAACTGAGTTCTAAGTTGAGAATACTGAGTCTAATTCATGATTTTGGTTGTTATGCTTAGTTGTCAAAAGAAAGAAAGCTCTGATGATTGGAAAATCTAAGCTGATAAGGTGAAGATGCATCAAATGAGTTTTTACTTACCATATCGAAAATGCTGAGTGGCTGTCATGACTCTGAGTTAAGTTCTCGAATGATGAATGATCTTTGTTGATTATGTATACTATGTATGGGTAGGATTGCATGGTATATGGTTGTTCACCAAAGTAGTTCAATATGCATAAAATAGTTATGTTTTCATGTTTTTAATAGATATTATACCCCATGATAGCATGTAAGTGTGATACATGCATAATTATAATTGTGAAGCATGAAAAAAAATTATCGATAAGTGAGATGGGGTTAGGATTGGGAAAGTGTGATTATGTTAGATACTATCGTACAGTGTTGCTGTGTTCAAACTGTAATGTGCGAAACTCTGGACCTTGCGAAGGGGACATTATGGTGTTTGAGCATTAAGGTAAGGAATGGGTGGAGGAATAGGTGAAAATTGAATTCCTATTGGATATCGCCATTCGGGATTACTATGAGCAAATCGTGATGTGCGAAGCTTTGGGCCTTGTAAGGGGGACACTTCGGTGTTCTAGCATCAATGTAAAATGTGAAAGCAAATGATACCATCTGGTCCTTCAGAGCGACGCTTCCAAAAGGTTTAAGGTGTAAGGCCATAGTTAGATTATGACGATTAATGAAGTTCATAATGACATTAAACATGTGGTTATATGGTGTAAGACCATAGCTCAACTCTGGCAACCAGCATAGCTCGTAGGGACAGTAAACACATGATAGTCTGTTAGGATAGAAAACATGGGGTAGCCTATTGAGATAACAAACACAGGGTATTCCACCGGGACATTAAACATGAGGTTAAGTCGCGAAAGATTGTAGCTTGGTTATGGCAGAGTATGGTAGTTCGTCAAGACAGTAAACACGGGGCGAATAGTCAAGATAGAAATCGTGGGAGAGACATAAAATCCTGGGTGAATAAGGTTGAGGGAAGGGTGTAAATGTAAGTGATGACAAAATGATAGTTAGTCAGCGAATCAATGTTGAATCCATAGAATAAAGAAATTGAAAAGAAATAATTAGCCAAAACAGTAATCGTGGGAGCCAGTAAAGCATATGGGTGGTAACTCAGTGGTAATCAATCATGGGAATTGACGATCCAGTAGTGCTCAGTGTTTAGGAAATCAGAGTAAGTTCGTAAAGAAATTTAACAAAACTTACCCGTCTTTCCCTAATTCAAAAATTGAACATAAACACACAAAACATGGTATTCCTTGACCTTTCACAAATCATACCATAACCTATCAATCGTTAGTATTTCATCAAATAAAACATGACATACATTTAAGTACACATAATATTCATAATCAATTCATGAATAACATTAGTAACATATGAGTTCTTTTTTTATTCCATTACATGATTTTTTATTTCCTAGAGAATTATAGAAAATTAACCTCGGATAGGGAGGAATAGAATTGCTCGCACAAGCTGTAGATATCCTTGCTCACACGAGCTACAAATAGAGACATTAACCTTTACTCGATGTTGCTCACACGAGCTTTAGAGAATTTGGAACAAATGCAGGATCTTAACCATTGGTAAGGTATCCAACATCGGTACATAGTATCTGATACAATATAAATGCCGGTACAAAGTACCTGCTATAATATAAACACCGATACATAGTAGTTGCTACTTTAAACCCTAATGACTTGTCATTTGTATCCTAATCATTCACTAAATCCACTCAAGCCTTAATTCCATATTCAATTTATGTCAATCCTTTAACATCATTATATACATAAAATACAACCATTTGCATGCATATTACTTTCATTTATCAATTAAACCTCAAATTTACAATTTAATCCTTCAATACCAAATTCATTAGTTTTGGTAATTCCATAAAAAAAATAAGACACACATATAAACACAACACAAACATATCAAATATTAAACAAAATAAGTAGTATACAAACTTACCTAACAAAAAATGGAAACAAACACGACACTAATAACTATTTTGTAATTTTTTCTTTTCCACATTTATCAATCGGTTGATCAGTTTCTTGATCTATATAATAATTTAATTCAATTATCGACTCCAAATACCTCATAATGTATAAACATATGCATATGACCCTTTGATAAAATTTTACAATATTTTCCTAAACCTTAACTTTTTATTCAATTTAGTCCTTAAAATTGAAACTAACTAGCTTTTACATTAAAGCTTCATTTCTCATTTCATTTTCAATTCTATCCTCTTACAAACCTTTATATTACAAAAACTTCATGTTAATTTCAACATAATTGCTAATTGGTCCCTAAACTTAAAACTAACAAAATCCACTTTACAAATGAATCTTACTTAACATCTAAACTTTACATGCAACCATCTACCATAATAACCTCAAAAATCATCAGTGATAATATTTCAAAACTTTAACATTTTTGTGAAATAGTCCTTGGGCTAGCTAAATCAAGCTCCCGTGATTCCGAAAACATTAAAATTACAAGAAACAAATTAAAAATGACTTACCAATTGAAGCTCAAAGCTTAGACAAAAGATTTAGCTTCCTCTTCAATGGTGAAACAATGGTGAAAGGAGGAAAGAGATGAATGAATGGCCATTAACTTTTATTTTATGTTTTAATCTATTATAACATAATTTTAATAATAAAAATAATATAATTTTTTTAATTAATCATGCATTTAGACGCCCACTATACTTAAATAGTGGTTAATTGCCACTTGGACCCTTAAACAATTACTATTTAAGTTTTTTAACTAATAAAAAATTTAATAGCGATTAAGTTTTACAGTTTTTAAGATTTAACCCCTATACTCTAATTAATCACTCAATCAACCAAATTATTAGACCAAAATTTAATATAATTCTATAATAAACTCATAAATATTAATGATTAATATTTACTTACTCGATCATCGAAAAACTGGGCTCCAAAACCACCGTTTTTAGCACCACTGAAAATGGGCTATTACATTACATGTCTAATTATTCTATGCGAGAATTGCTTGTTAGAAAGACTTTTGTTGATGGTTTAACTTTGGTGTTGCTGAGGCTTTAAATCTTTTGCATGAACACTTCTCTTAGCCGTATACAAAACATGATGTTGAGAAAATTTAAGTTAAGTTTGTTGTATGCAAATAAGCTAAATTTAAGGTTTTACCACATGGTTTAGATACAACCTTGCCAATTCCTAACACTTTTTGGACTGACATTTTTAAGGAATTGGTTTTAGGATTGTTAAGAACTAAAAAGGGGAAAGATAATATTTTTGTTGCAATTGAAAAGTTAAAAACATGAGTCACATTCCTCATAGATCGTAAAACTAATGATGCAACACATGTAGTTGGTTTGTTCTTTAAAGAAGTAGATCAACTACGTAGTGTAATGACTCGGTTTCTACTAGCGTCAAAAAATACAATTTTGGAATTCTGTTTCTATAAATTGAGTCCATAAATATTAAATAAGGATATTTACAGAGTTAGTGTATAGATGAATTGAAATTCGATTAAGTAGTTTAGACGAAATTGTGGTTAATTAAGGCCCAAGGACTAAATTGTAAAATTTTAATTACTATAGATTTTTAATTAGAAAAAGGTTGGGGACTTAGATAAAAATTATCCAAAAAGCCAAAATGGTTAATAAATCATTTTTAAATAAGTGTTAGTGGATGGTACTGATGTATGCCATTAAACTTAAGTAATTAAAGATTAATTAACTAAAACATGATCAAATTGATTAATTATGATTAATTAAATATAAACATAGTATAAATAGCAACTAAAGTGGGAAGAAAGATGAAAAATCATTCCCCCAAACCATCGAAGCAAAGAAAGAAAATAAAAGGAGAAGTTTTAGGCATTTTAACATTCGACCATCTAATTTCAAGTAAGTCCCTAGCCATTTTTCTTTGATTTTTTAAGGAAATTGAATCATGAGATTTTGAAAGTGTTAAAGTTTTAGAAAGTTTCCATTGTTGATTTCTTGAAGAATTATGTGTGAAATTGATAGAAAATAAGCTTAGTTTATGAAAAAGGACTAAATAATAAAGCTTAATTTTTAGTTTCGTACATTAGGGACCAAACTGAATAAAATGAAAAACTATTATGAAATTTTGGTAGGAATAGAAAGTAGAAGATCACTATCGAGTATATGTGAAATCAGATTTTTAATACGAAGTTCTAGATTGAAAGTTATACTTGTCCAAAGTTTATAGACTAAATTGAATAAATTGCAAAATACGTTTGACTTTTTAGATGTTAATTGAATGGACTTTTATATTTCTTATTTATTGACTGATTATTCATAGCAAAAGATAACATCGAGTTGTCGAGATAGAAAGGAAAGGCGAGAGTCGACGACGAGTGACATGAGAACTCGGTTTATATTTCTATAATTCATGATCAATTTACTTATTGCATATTTGTGATATTATTGCATAATGTGGCACTGAGGTGAGTTTACAATAGTCATTTGAGTTGAATTATTAAAATTGAGATTGAATATCAAGATAAATAACTAAATTGAATAGAATTAAAAATAGTGTGACTTAATGGATATATGATATTAGTTTGGAACTGAGTTGAAACATGCTATGTTACATGATGAATTGATGAATTGATGAATTGATGGTGAATTGAGAATAATGTAATGTGAATTGAACTATATGATGAAAATAGATAATTGGTAACGCTATTAACTGCTCAAGCAAAGTCAGATATAGTTGGCATGTCCTAGGATTGATAGAGTTCGGGTTACTTCGACTATATGTCGATGAGCGCTAGGTGCATTTTCTTTTGGACATTTTGATAAGTGTGGAGCACAACTTTTACTTTGATTATATTGATGAGTATTGGGCCCAGTTTATTTACTTCGAATGTTCTGATGAGACAATAGATGCCAAATTGGTTTGTTGGTTGGGGTTTCTATATCTGTTCGAGTTTGAGTCATGTTAATAAGGGATATAAATTGTGAATTAGTTAAATGATACTTGAAATGATTTAATTTTATGAAATTGTACTACACGTACATATATATGATATATGATTATCAATATCATGTGAAAGACAATGCGAACCAGTTAAACAAGCCTGAAGGTCATTTGAAAAGTTAGCGAATGAATTTGTTCAATTCAAAATTGAAAAATAGATATGATTGAATGTGTTATATTGAAAGGAAATATAAACATTAATAACATTGGTATGATATGTTTATATAGTTTCTTAATTGAAGCAATGTATAATTGATCCATTTGACATAGGTGGTACACTTTATGGCATATATGTTGATATGTGATTGAGGATTAGCATGAATTATATATGAATTGATTGATATTATAATTTGAGATTGAATGTATGCAATTGATTGAATTCGTATTATATTGAGTTGAATAATGGAAATACCACTGAGCATTATCCCTCAACGTACGATTTGTTTTCCCATGCATAGATTTAGGTTCATCTTGAGGTCTCGAAGTGATTCCAGCATCTAGGAGGCAATCCCTGACTCAACAATGTTTTTATAGTCTCTTTTTGTTTGTTATATGCCGTATACCTAGGTTGAGTAAGTTTTTTTCATATTATTTAATTATGTCATATTAGAACTTAGATTAGTGAATTTGAAATGGTCAAATGGTTGGATTTTGTGGATGAATTTGGTAATTAAATGCTTTATATGAGAACATGAACTAGTTATGATAATACTCAAATGTATATGCCCATTTGGTAATGTTTTGAAGTTGTATAAGTGTCAAACATGGTATATATAAATATGAATTAAAAATGAATATGTGAATGATAAAATATGTTGGAAATGTATATTGGGAATGGCATTCTGGTTGAAATTGAAATTGGTGTTGATGGAAATGAATTACTATGTGATGCAGGTTGATGCCATTTTGGCCATTTTTAAAATAGAGAGTTACATCGTGATGTATACTCTCAACGTCGCGACAAGTTAGTAAGTTACGTCATGACGAGGAACCTCCAAAGTCGCGACGTTAACCCAACATTTTGAATTCTTTACAATTTGGTCCTAATTCGACCTTAAGTTAGCAACAAAGCTTTCATAAACTCATATAAGACCCGAAAATGATTAGATATTGTATTATACGCGTGTTTTACTCATATTTGTATGTTTAATGGTTCTAAATTGAATGTAATTATTCGTAGTTGCTCCACGACGAATGTGACATCTTATAGCTCGGACCCAGCGATTAGGTTAGGTAATGTGGTGTTACACATAGAGCCCTTAAGAATATCGTTTCTGATTGAGATGTAAAGTTCCTTAGTCATTTTTAGAAGGTATTATGGTGGTAAGATTGATACTAAGTTTCTTTATTCTACTATTTTTCATCCACAAATTTATGGAAAAATTAAGGTTGTTAATCGAATTTTAGGATCATTACTTTGTGTTGTCGAAAGAATGCTTATTGTTTATTGAATTTGCTTATAATAATCAACTAATCATTTTAGATTTAGTGTCATTTCCTTTACATATTCATGAGAAAGCTCGAAAGTAAATTGAGAAAAGGAACAAAGGTAATGCACAATGAGTTAACAAAGGGATCAAGCAAGTATTGTTTGAGCCTTAAGATTAGGTTTAGGTGCATATGTTAAAGGAGAGGCTTCCTTTTAAGATTAATCTAAGCTGATGCTAGAGGAGATAGTCTTGTCCAAGTTTTAGAGAAGATGAATGATAAGATTTACCTATCACGTGAGTATGAAGTTAGCATTACTTTTAATGTTTTTATTTATCTCCTTTTGACATGGATGCAAATTCAAGGACAATTTTTTTAGCATCCTTAACTTTTTCATCCATTAAAATCCAATACGTGTTTAATCACCATACTTAAATTTTTTTTCAAATTTAATAGATGGGTCATACACATTTGAATGGTGATGATCATTGTATTGGATATTAATAGATGAAAAAATAGTAGAGTGAATCTTAATCTTAGGGGGATAATATGAAATGCATAAACACTTAATTTTTCCAAGTGATCCAGTTACAAGGTCTAAAACGAAGCAATTGAAGATGAATTTATAAGCTTTCGTGTAAGATTTGTCTCAAAACAACTTGGTAAAGCTTGTGGAAATTTAAAGGACATCAACAATGTTTGTTGGATCAACTTTGGAAACTTGGACAAGTCCTAATTGAAGTAGAACTTTTTATTTCTCGAGTTTGGAGTATATTTGAGTTAGGAAACATGTAAAATTGAGTTGACATGAATATAATATGCGCATAAACCGAAGTTAGAAGAGTTTTTGTTTGAGTAAAGCTTTGATATAATTAGGACTTCTTTTTGTCTTGGCCGGTAAGAAAGGTTAATTTCTAGAAGCGTCCAAGCTGTACGACCGAAATTCTTTAATCAATTATTTAATTGCATGGTTAGGGTTTTTTAGAATATCTTTAGGGTTAGAAAAGCCTTTGAATTTTAAATGGAATATGATTAGCAAGACTAAAATCTGAATGGCTCATTAGATGTTTCATTTGCAGTAGGATTTTAGAGATTTGTTGGACCATATACCAAAGGTTTGGAGAGAATCTTTGGGTGTTTATGTATCAACTTCCATTTGAAGTTCGCGTGCCCTTAATTCTTCATTCCCATTCATCCAAGTCAATTAAGGGTTTTGTTGGGAGATCATCCAATTATTGGTGTTTTTACTCAGGGTTCAACACCACAAATTGCATTATTTATTTTTCTTTTCCTTTATTTGAAGTAGTTTTTAAACTAGTTTGTATTTTCTTGCATTGTGTATATTTATTTATTTTTATTTTAAAATTTAATGTAATTTGTGTAAATAAAATATATTAAAATTAAAGTGAAATTTTTTTGAAGTTGTTAAATTTATGAATATTTTATAAGTGTTATTAAATACAAGTACAAATTGTATCATTTATTTATTTTTTATTTATTTGAATTAGTTATTAAATTCTTCAATTTTAATAATTCTTTGTTTATTTTTAGAATTCAAATCCCTAAATTAGGGTTTTAAATTGGGATTCAAACCCACACCCTTCGACTAATTTCTTTAAAGCTCTAAATCTTTTCTTGTTTCGTTTCTTTGAGCAAATATATATACATATATATTTACATAAGTTTAGTTTTAATGTTGAAATTAGTATTTATTTAAATTTGTACTCAAATTTAACTTTCATCACACATTTTAATTTATTTTTATAACTGATCAAAATTAAATGACATGAACTACTCAAATTTAGACACATGGCTTGCATGCCATATTATCAACTAAAGTACCCTTGTGCATAACAATTTGATTGGTCCACATTATTTAATTTAACAAAGTTAAAAAAATAAATTAAAATGCATGATAAAAATAAATTTCAATTAGTAATTTTTAAAAAAAATACTAATTTAAACAATAAAATCAATGTTAAGTAGCATCTTATTTTCTTATCGTTTCTCGCTTGATTTGGAATATTAATTGTAGTACACCAAATTACCAATAATATCATAATTGTCAAATCAATATTGCAATAATTAATTGCTTGGTATTCCCGAGATCCCTGGGTTATGAGAAATCTATGCCATTCTTCACTCTTTATACCATGGGAATGCTTTCACTAGTCTAGGAAGAAAGAATCTTGGACTTCCCAGAATCATTGGGAAAGGAAAGGAGGAATGGTTCAAGGGAATTGCAATTGTATGCAAGAACACAAGATTGGAGTAAAAAAACTCCCTACTTTCTTCAATCAAGGCTATTTTGCAGTCACTAACTATAGAATGAAAAGGTCAAACAAATAATGAGGTAGAGGCATAACTGGTTTAATATTGGAGTCATGAGCATGGGTGGTCTTGCATTTCAACACCCAAGGCTGAGGTTGTTTCAAATTGTTGATTCTGTGTGCGCACAATGGATTTTTTAAGGCCCTTAATAATTTTTGAACGACTAAAAATAACTTCAATTAAAGTGTAGAACTAAATCTCAAACTTAATAATAGTTTAGAGACTAAAATTGTAATTTCACCAAGTATTATGCTTGATTCACACTATGCACGGAAGGAAATTGAAAAAAAATGGTGGACATTTCTAATACTGGTAAAATGTGTGGTAATACAAATTGGCAGTTCATGAAATAATTCGTGTTGGCCCACCACATGCTAAAATGCGCCCATAACCCTAGTGGCCTTATTTTCCCACTTATGTTTGTGTTCCTTAATTATTACTTTAGAAATAACAAGTGCATTATTAGTCCAAACACAGAATAGCAACTATGCAGTACATTATTTTCTTTTTTCCCAGCCACATTATATCGATGCTTAATATTTATTTTAGCCCCTATATTATACACAAAATTCTAATTTGATACTTTTCACTTTTACCCTATACTTTCATCCCATTAGTCCAGTTGACATTTTTGCTAAAAAATGCCTTAGTCAACGATGCCATGTGGCAAAATAGTTACTTTTTAAAAATCATTAAAAATAAATAAAACTATAAAAGAATCATTAAAATTTCTAAAATTCCAAAAAAACCTAAAAAGTAAATGTTATTAAAATTAATATTTTAAAATGAGGAAATAAGCATAAAATTATTAAAATCTATGTCCAGAACATACGTGTTTTTGGGTTCAGTTGAACTTGGACATAATTTTCTCTAGATTCATTCTAAGCCAGCATTTTTAGTAATTAATTCATAACAATTTTAAAACTACATAAATTACCCCAAAAAAACTAAAAACTAAAAATTAAGAACTTTTAATTTATTTTTTAAAATTAAAAAATGTATAAAATTATTAAAAATGCTTGTTTATAATGAAAGCAGAGAAATACAAATTTAGGTTCATTCCATCAAAATTCAAAATAATTTAGAATTGAGAATTTATTTTGACCTTTTTGAGATTATAAAAATATAAAATTATTAAAAAATTCATTTCCAAATTCAACTAAACCTAGAGAAAAGTTTTTCCTAGTTCATTCTAAACCTACATTTTCAGTAATTAACCCATAAAAATCTTAAATATACAATAAGCTCCAAAAAATAAAAAGGGGATTTTATAAATTATTGTTTAAGTAACTATGTCTAGAATGAATCTAGATAAATGATTGTCTAGATGCAACTTAAGACATCCATTTGTCTAGGTTCATACTGGACGTATATTTTTAATAATTTTATATATTTTTCTACTTTCAAAAACTTTTTTTAGAAAAAAAACAATCTAGGTATTTTTGGGATAATTTTTAGAATTTTTTGGATTTGTTTATATTTATAGATTTTGTTGGCATTTTATGTTTTTTTTAATTTCTAATATTTTCATGAAATTACACTTTTTTTTCCAACTTAGCATTGTTTGATTGGCTGAGACTAAACCTGTTCATGGGTTGGGCCACCCGGCCTAGCCCAAAGGCCCACCTGAAAAGTGAGAGAGTTTGGGTAAAAATATTCGAAATGGGCTTGGGCAAAAAAATAGAGGCCCATTTAGAAAATAGGCCGAGCCTCAGGTAGGGCTTTTTTGGCCCCAAGCCCGACTTGGCCCGGCCCAAATATGAAAAAAACTGCTTTTTTTTACTTTTTTTATTATTTTCTTTTTTTTCACTATTTGCTATCATTTCACAATTATGTTATTACTATTTTGTTATTATTATTTGGATATTGTATAACTCCTGTTTTATTGTTAATTTTGTTACTATTTTTCACATTTGCTTGTTAAGTTACATTTATCTTGGTGTTATTTAAGTATACATATATTTTTAAATTTATTTTCAATTTGTTGGAAAATATTTATTCTAATGTTTTTAGTATTTTTGATGTATTATTTTTTAAAAAATAATATAAAAAATTAATATGGGCAAGTCGAGCTGGGCTCAGGTTTTAGTGTTTTTTTCTGGGTCGGGCTTGGGTAAAATTTTAGACCCATTTTTTGAGCCAGACCAAGCTCGGGCCTAACAAATAGGCCTAAATTTTTTGTTGGGTATAACCCGAACCCAACCCGGCCCATGAATACCTTTAAACTGAGATAGTTTTTTTTTAATGAAAATGCCAACTGTACTAAGGATAGATAAAATGGAAGTACGAAGGCTAAAGTGAACAAAGAAATTCTTGAGGCATCAAATTGAAAATTTATATATAGTAAATGGGCCAAAATAGGCATTAAGCCTTATATTAACTATACAATATGGTTATTTTTTAAATAAATTTGAATGTATGAGGTTAGCATAGCTTTATTTATTTATATCATCATTAAGTTTTTAATTAAATTTAGTGTGATTTAACTCAACGACATTAACTTTATTCATGAAGGATCAAACTACAAGATAAACAATATGTTACTAGGGTTGTATTAATTTTTTTTAATTTAAATAAAATTTATTTATACACTCTCTTATTTTTACTACATAAAGTTATGTTACTATTTCATTTTTTTTTTACCTCTTTTCTATTATAAATATTTTATTATAATTTTCATTATTTTTTATTTTAAATATATTTTTATAAATTAATTTCCACCTATAGTATGAGTGTAAATTGAACTAGTATTAATATTAATTTTTTGATTGATTTAGTTTCATGAGTTAATTGAACACCAACTTAATTGTAACACCCCTAAAATCTCCATGCCATATTTGTAAAATGTCATGTGACTCAATTGTAAAATATTTGATTGAGTTAGTATCATATATCAGTGATGTTAGAGAAGGGTAGTGGATACTGGAGAAAGTTGAAACAAGTACTATATTTGAGATATTAATCCAGGATATAGATTAAACAAGTGCTATACTGGAGAAAGTGATGATGGTAGTTGTGGTGGTGTGGTTTTGTTTTTATTTTTTGTTTTCTACTTTATTATGTATATTAGATTACTATTATATACACGTGGTGAGATTTTTTTTAACTTTACAAGTGAGTTTAAGATGTCATCGTATATCCCTTTATTTTAAACATCAATAAAGAGTATATGTTAACATCTTAATCCCGGTAGAGTTAAAAAACTTTACTGCAAATATTTCAAATAATTATCTACTTATGTTTTTCTAAATAAAAAGAGTTTGGTAATACATATTATTTTTTTGGAAATAGATTTCGACACCCATATATCCAGCTTCGTGAGATGTCCACTTTCATGGAATCTATCCCTTAATCTTTGGAACAATGAGAACACGTATAATGAAGTATTCTAGTTGGACCTTCAGACACATGGCTATCAAGGTCTCACCTTATATATACCCCACTTTGTTATTTTCACACAGGATCCAAATTTCTTAATGTAAACCCTTCTAAATTTTCTACTTTCCTATTTAACCCAAACTATACTTTCTTAACCTGCTATTCTCTAATGGCTTAAATGAGGTTTTAACATGAACAAATAGCTTTTTAAGCCATAAACATGGTAAAGTTACTCACATGATTTTTTGTAAAATTTCTTTATCATTAGATTTAGTTAAAATTACATTTTATTATTATTAAGAAATTCTTATTAGATTTTAGTAAATTAAATTTTAAATTTTTATGTAATTTTTAACAAGATAAAGATGAAGTTGTTTAGGGTCAATATAATCTTAGTTTTGGCAAGCCGGGTAAACATATCAAACATCGCTTAGATGCTTTTCTAGTAGCAGCTAAAATACACCACTTTTGAAATTATTCGAAAGTTACTTGCCCAATTGCTTGAAAGATGGAGGCTAGAAATGCATACTTTTCATTTTCCATACAGGGATAGTACTATAAATGCTAGAAGATGTAGTTTTAATGTAACACTTTATACTTGGCTCGGTCACCGAGCTCGAATATCAGGATGTCACACCATCGTCACACATCATAAGCATTATAAATGGTCCGGTTATTAAGCAGACATCTTCCAATTTAGCTTTTGAATAATCTCAAGTCACACATATTCCATTCATCATTAAAACATGCTCAACATTCATCAAACGAACTTAAATCGAGAATTAAACATGCTTTTAGACCACCAAACAAAAATTCAGAATTATTCATGTAGGTATCGATATTGAATCGTAGGTATCGATATTGAATTAAAGGTATCGATATTTCTTTCAAATGGTATCGATATTCTTGGAAAATCAATACCAAAATAGCATTTTGTTTCACGCTTAAAATCAAAATCTCAGAAGTTATCGGTTCCTTTCATAAAGTATTGATTATTCTACCCCAAGTATCGATACTCGTGATATGGTACCGATACCAAATTACGTTACTAACTTCCTACACTTCCAAAAATCTTGGAGGTATCGTTTTTAAAATACAAATGTCGATACTTCTTCTCCAGACCACAAAAATACAACAAGTTAAGGCATATAATCCATTTAAAATAATACAACTCAACATGCAACTTTTACCTTATCAATTAATCAACAAAACGACCACAATAACGGTTCAATCATTGAAAACGTGTTCGAGTAAACAAACAATATAACAAGAGCAATATCCATAATTTCTATGAGAAATGAAATCACACAAACATCCAAAAATATCATGGCAATAATCAACCACAAGTCTACCACATTGTCTTATTCCCATAATTCAAAGAATAATAATATCACCTACACAATAACTAAAGCCTAACTTGGATCACTTCCTTGATATCCCCACACCGTTCACACTGCAAACGTTAAATATTTGCAATGGTTAGAGAGAGTGGGTGAGCTTAAGCAAGCTCAGCGAATGTCGGAGTAACCACAAAGTATACACAATATCAAAGGTTAAACAAAAGCATACTACAACACATTCACAACCATATTCTAACCAAGTCAAAATAACATATATATACATTTCATTAAATCATAAAACTAGCATATTCTATTTCATTAAATCAATACTAAACAACATATACATGCCTTTAATAACTCACAAGTCTAGCTCATATATTCACATGTATTCACAAGTTAAATGAAACCCAAACCACAATTACATATACAATTACCATGAGAACATATTAACATTTTCTTGAAAACTTAAATCAACCCATTTAGCGTATTGACTGCCTCTGGACGTAAACATCCAAAGTGTGAATACTACAATAAAATGGTGAATTACGAAGCGGTATCCACAAGTATACGGGTTGAGTTGTAATATAAATTTTACAAGGAAGTAGGCAAGTACTCTGAGGATCGTACCCTAGGGAGATGAGTACTAAATCAATCTTAACCTAAACAATTAAAGATCTAATTAATACTTTAAGCTAGTTATAATACGATAGTAAAATAAGAAGTATGTTTAGGGTTTGTAAAATAATAAAATAAAATAACATAAAAAAAGAATTAAAATTGCAAGAGATAGAGATAGATAAAGTGAATCATATCTGAGGATGGGTGATCAGCTTGCTTTGGCATTCCCAATTAATTGTCGTCCTGGGTTTCTCGGCAACCAATTAGTCATTACCCTGGCAAGATCTTCCAATCTTGCACTAACATAACAAGTTAGCAATAACTATTTTTATTTGATCTCACAGTCCATACTGGATTGGGGTAAAGGTGTTCACGAATGGGTAATACCAATTTTGGTTAATTAATTCCCACATCGATAACTTCCCAAGGTTGTCAGGCCTAGGGTTTATTTCACGTTCTTCCTTTTCCAAGCAGTTGATCCGTTAAGTACCCTTGCAAAACAGTTAAGAGATCATGCCTCCACTCGCTAATCCCTCAAAGAAGGATTAGTTCCTTATGGCTTTCATAAATAACATGGAAAGAATGGAAGAATTAATCATAGGGAAAGAATTGAAATATAGAGTTTAAGAAAGTCTAATTGATATTGATGAATAGAGCGAATCCACATAAATTGATCTCATTTACAATTAGATCTCTTGAAGAAAATAAATAAACTAAAATTATAAAAACCTAAGAAAGCAAGAAAACAAATCTAAACCTAAAGAAAGAATCTAAACTAATGGAAAGCTATCTATAATATATGCTGGAGAAGTCTATTTATAGGTTTCAGGTAGTTGTTGTTCTTAGCCCTAGGGTACCTGACGTTCTTGAGCTTAAAGTTCGATTGTACAAACCAAAACGCCCCTACTTTATGTTTTATTCTTGTCACAGAGTCGAAGTCGCGACACATCAGGACATGTGACATGACGTAGCAACCAGCATATTCTTTTGTAGCCATCTTTAAGGGTATGTCGCAACACCCTCAGACTATGTCGTGACATTGAAGGCAATTTCACACTTTCTCTATTCTGCTCTCTATGTTCCGACATCGGATCCCTCTTATTGCAACATTGGATCCCCCATGTTACGACATAGCATCCAAAATTGACTCAAAATACCCTCTAATAGTCTCTTCTACACTCACAAAGTACATTAGCTCTCCCTTAGGCATCATTTGACCCTTAAGGTTAATAAAAGACTTAATGTGCACATTTTATTGAATGTAAACAAAACTAAAGAAACTAAATTAAAACATAACAAAAATGCTTGTATTCAAGCTCCTTAAATGTGAAAACTAGTTTAATTTGCTACACCGAATTACGACAGATCAAACTCCCCTACACTTAAGTCATTACTTGTCCTCAAGCAACAAAGATTACAAAATGAAAAATGACAACCCTTGAGCAAGTATGGTACAAGTATTGATTTTAGAGCATATGACTTAGACATTTCACATTTACTAATAATTTCGACATGATTAGTAGTTGACTTACCACTTTTGATCATAAACATCTAAGCTTAGTATGTTACAAAATATACAAGTATTAAGGTTCTCACCTATAGGAATCCATCAACAAATCATACAAGTACTTTAATTATCCGAGCAGAATACAAATAGTTGTTTATGTGAATATTTGGTATGATGCCCATTCATGTATAAGGATATTTAAGTCACATAAGGCTTTTTGGCTTGTAACGTTATGAGGCTTAGGACAGGTATGCAATTCAAAAATAGTAAGCATTAAAGGGTTACTGATAAGCAATAAATTATACATATTTTTACCCCATGCTTAGCCCAATTTCTGGATGAATTACCCTTTGATTTGTGTAAATTGATGCTCTTAAACCTTTAATTTCATATTTTATACTCAGGTGAGCATAGGGAAGTGAAAAGAACGAGAAACGGGCCGAAAATGGAGAAAATGGGCCAAAGTATGAAAACAACATAGCTTGAAGGTTCGCCACACGGCCGTGTCACAAGGCCATGCCACTTTAAGCTCGAACACGGCCTAACCCCGACTCGTACGGCCAGACCACACGGCCGTGCCACTTTAACAGGCTTGAGCATGGCCTGGGCCTCGATCCATACGATGTGGCAGACGGGCGTGTCCCTGTCGTGAGGAAGTTCAATTTCACTCGGAAAAGGGTACTTAAAGGCTAAAAAAGGCATTCCAAAACTCTATATACAGACCCCAGAAGGTAACTTCAAGGATATGCTTGATTTCCCGCTAAGGGTGCTTTTCTCCCGCCAAGGAGAATAATTTTTCCCGCCAAGACGGGGAGTTAAAGGCAGGAAATTACTCGAAGGAAAGCTGATTGATTCATCTCAGAAGCCATGATCTACATCAAGACAGAGGATCTCCCTTCAATCCTTTCAGGAGTTTTGGGTTTTCTTATGTTTTGTTATTTTATTTCTTCTGAGATGTTTTCTTTTATAAACATGAACTAAATCCCTAAATACCTAAGGGGATGAAACCTAAGACAGATCTTGTTATTGTTATCTGAGCTGTGTGATAAATATTTGATTTGTTCTTAATTGTGTTTTTAACTCTTAAATTGATATGTCCGGGATATTGATTTAAATCGAATGTGCCTATGTGGAGGAGTAAAAGTTCCTGCATAGGAGTAGATCCAACACAATTAAGCAGAGTTGATCGCAATCCTAGACATAAGACGACGAAAATCTACCGGATTAGAGTCAAATCTAATATGGGGAGCCATAGATCGAATTAATGCGAGACTAGGGGTTTTAACTAGAAAGAGATTTCAGTTAATCAACCTAGGATTAGTTGTTCTTATCCTCGATGGAGGTATTAACATAATTTAAAGATCTCTACAGATCAAATCAAATGAAGAAATCATCTGGTTCAGAGTTAGATAACAAATGAAGTCTAGGTGGATTCTTCCTTAGGTATTGCCTTAATCAATCAGTCTTTCCCAAAAGCAATCTCTCACTTTACTCTTTATCGTTTCTTAGTTAGTTAGTTTAGTTTACAACAAACCCTCTTTATTTTTAGGCTAGATAATAGAAAGAAAGTTATTATTAGTACTCATAGTTTCTTGGATTTGATATTCCGGTCTTGCCATTAACTATACTACTATTCGATAGGTGCACTTGCCTTTTATCGTGATATTAGTTAGTTTACAGGTACGATCAGATTTTATTACTTTATCATCATCACTCGAGATCACGATCAAGTTTTTGGCGCCGTTGCCGGGGAACTAAGATATTAGGAACACTTGATTTCTATTACTTTAGCCATTACTATTTTTATTTATTTTCAACCTTTATTTTTATTTGTTTTATTTATTATTTATTTTAATTTTCTTTACCTTTTCCCTTCTAGGTATCTCTAGTTTATGACCAGAAGAAACCCGGGAGGACAACTGCTTTTTAACGACGATTTAGAAGCGATAGTTCGTCGAACTCGCCGAGAGATAAGAAGAAGCTTGAAATATCCAGAACAAGGACAAGAAAAAGAGCCAGAACCTACCAAAGAGATGGAAGCAAATCAGGATAATCAGCTACCTCCTGTAGTAGCCGCAAATCTTGTTGACCAAAAACCTGCTCCGCATACTATGTATGATTATGCTGGACCTAATTTAGTAGGTACTGAATCTAGCATTGTTAGGCCTACTATTGCTGCAAATAATTTTGAACTGAAACCTAACACTATTTAAATGATACAGCAATTTGTTCAGTTTGATAGTTCGCAGAATGAGGATCCTAACTCGCATCTAGCCAACTTTTTAGAATCATGCAATACATTCAAAATAAATGACGTTTCTGATGATGCCATTCGTCTTAGGCTATTCCCGTTCTCCTTGAGAAACAAAGCTAAACAGTGGTTAAATTCTTTACCACGAGGGTCTATCACTACATGGGAACAAATGACCGAAAAAGTTTTACTTAAGTATTTTCCTCCAACTAAAACAACTAAATTGCGGAATGATATTTCTTCTTTTGTGTAGATGGATTTAGAGATGCTTTACGACGCCTGGGAAAGATACAAGGACCTATTAAGAAGGTGTCATCACCATAGACTACCTTTGTGGTTACAAGTTCAAACCTTTCACAACGGTTTGAATCCTTCAACAAGACAAATGATTGACGGAGCCGCCGGAGGGACAATCAACAACAAAACACCCGAAACAGTTTACGAGTTTATAGAAGAGATGTCACTAAATAACTATCAGTGGCAAGTCATGAGAACAAAGCCACAGAAAGCTGCAAGAGTTTTTAATATTGACGCAGTCACTATGCTTTCTAATCAAGTAGAACTTCTTAATAAAAAGATTGATAACTTTGCTGGTTCCACGCAGGTACACCTAGTGATGCAGTGTGGCACAATTTAAGGAAATATGTAAAATCTTGATCACTCCTTCAATGGACATGGCATGGAAACCGAACAAGCCAACTATATGGGTAACAACTCTAGACCTTAAAATAACCCTTATAGTAACACTTACAATTCAGGTTGGTGGAACCACCCGAATTTTCATGGGGAGGACAAGGAAATCAAAGACAACCATCCCCTCCGGGATTTCAACAGCCACTATTCCAACAAGAGAAAAAGCTGAACCTTGAAAAGATACTCACAAAATTTATTACCATATCAGAAACACGTTTTCAAAACACCGAAACAGCACTGAAGAATCAGTAAGCATCCATTCAAGGACTCGAAACACAAATAGGTCAGCTCGCTAAACTAATTTCTAAAGGACCGCAAGATGGGTTACCAAGCAACACTGAGACTAACCCTAAGGAGCAACTCAATGCCATGGATATAATAGATAAGGAAGGTTTAGCCAAAACCAACCCAGAGCCATGCAAGGAGAGTGTGGTAAGTAAAGGTAAGGCCGAGGTAAGTAATAAAGAGCCAGTCATCAAAGAGTATAAACCTTGTATCCCACACCCAAATGCGTTAAAGAAAGACCGCACAGATGAGTAATTCACAAATGCCAAATGCTGTTAAGTCTCTAAAAGAGCTCTTAACAAACATGTGGAAGCTAGATGAGAAATCTCATATGGAGCTAAATGTTGTCTGCTCAGCCATTCTACAGAATAAGCTGCCCAACAAACTAAAAGATCCAGGGAGTTTTACTCTTCCTTATTTACTTGGTAGCTTAGACGTCAAAAATGCTTTAGCTAATTTAGGGGCTATCATGCTTTATAAACTGTTTAAACAACTAGGTCTTGGAAAACCTAAGCAACCTAAGATGAGCATCTAATTGGCTGATAAGACCATTAGATTTCCAAAGGGAATAATTGAAGATGTGCTTGTCAAAATCGATAAATTTATATTCCCAATTGACTTTGTTATTTTAGACATAGATGAGGATAGCAATGTACCCTTAATTTTAGGACGTCCCTTTTTAGTAACTGCTAGAACCATAATTGATGTAGGAACAGGTGAGCTTACACTATGTGTAGGTGATGACAAAGTTACTTTACAAGCTCGAAACTCGATTAAGATTGTTGATGATAAGAATATAGTTGCGAGTCCTTATAAAAACACTGATCTCACCACTCAACCTTCTGTGCAGGATACACTCCACATAAAGGCGACTGACCACAGACAAGTCCATCCAAGGGAGACGCACCTGAAAAGCGAATGCTTCAGATTGAGGAACTAGATGAGTGGCTGAACTATCACGAAAAGGCCAAAATATGTCACACCAACCTAGAACATCACCAAGATGATCCTCAGGTAAAAACGAATCAAATCAAGGTAAGGGATAAGGTAATCTTAGGGGAAGATGATCATTGAATCTTGAATTCAAAAGAACATACAAGTGACATACCCTACTTCACGGTAATAAAAATCTTTCCCTATGGTACAGTCGAGATAAAACATGAGTGACTCGGCACTTTCGAGGTAAATCAAATGCGACTCAAATCTTACGTTGATAATAAAATTGCAAGCAGGACAGAAAAGTTCCAACTTTTCAAACCACCATGAACGTACAAGCTTGAGAAAAATCGAGCTTAGACTACAAACAAGCACTTCTCAAGAGGCAACCCGAGCACTAACTTAGTAAATTCTTTCATTTAGGCTATCTAATACATCAACTAACCCTTAGAATGTAGGTTTTTCGAGCCACGCGGCCATGCCCACAGGCGTGCCTAAGGCCGTGTGGCCACTACGAGCAACGACACGGTCATGCGTAATGGCCGTGTATGAGCAGAGTAAGATCTTTCTACACATGGGCTTCTATAAACTTGCCATGGCTGTGCAATATGGCCGTGGCCAAACCTGTTAATTCAACAAGGACGTGCGACACGCCCGTGCCTCAAGACCTTGGTCGAACCTGCCATTTCATACACGGTCGTGTGACATCTGACACGGTCGTGAGAGAAGCGAACATCGACAGACACGGCTGTGTGACACGGCCGTGTGCCCTAACATGCCCTAAGAACACAGACGTTTGACACGAAACCGGCGCGTCAAAATCCCCAAGTTTCGAACCACACGAGCTGACCTCGAGTCACACGGGCGTGCGTCATGCCCCTATGACTCAAAATCCTATAAAAACAGCCCTCTATTCACCTTCTTCCTCACTTAAACCCTGAAAACCTCTCAACCCAACTCCCATACCACCCTCTCTAGCGCCGCTGCCAACTTCAACAGCACCACCACTTCTGTGCAAACCTTGCCATGATCGTGCTCCGCTCCATAACCACCCATTCGGTTCCCCTTTTCTTACTTTTTCTCTTAATTTTTAATGTATTGTATCTATTTTTATGATAATAGTTTCATTTATTTTGTTATTTACATTATTCTTGATATGAAATTCATTTAGCATGATCATTCTAGAGTATTCATTATGCCATTTAGGAACATCTCTTGGCTGCCATCTTTACTTATCTTGAATAGTTTGTGCTTACTATAAATTGATACCCATGTCTCCATCATTTGATACCATGCTTAGGATGAATAGAATATATTATTTAGGTTAATGAAATCAACGTTTCAATACAATACTTAATAATGTTTTGATTGTCATTTAGCTTAAGAACTTATTATTACCATATTCTTTTTAGGAATGATAGATATCTATCTTATTATCTTTTTGCATTTTAGGTACAATGTCGTCTTCAAGAGGGAAGAAAACTGCCGTCTCTACCTCCAAAAAGCGCAAAGGCCCCAGTGGCTCCTCTTCTAGACCCACTGCCGAAGTCCGACACCACTTCCTTTAATTCCCGCAGAACTTACATGAAGAACTATTTCAGATATTACGGGCAAGACCCCTTGGAATCAGAAGGTGCATCGACTGGCCCGTACTAGAACAGGTCCAGCTAGCTGACGAAGTCCTTTCAAATCATAGAGCTCACCTATCTCAAACTTACCCTCGAGTTCTACTCTACATTTCACCTCCAGATGGTGATGAGCTAACATGATGATCCAGGAACAATACAATTATGTCTCAAAGGCCTCGTTCGTCATCTCAGTGTACCGAAATTCGGTACAGCGCTAGGCCACTACACTGAGCAGTTCGTGGAGGAAAAAGACCTTTCAGAGCTCCACTGCCACATCCATATCTCTCCAGTCAATTGTTAGCGTGCCCTAGTCCTTGACCAGCCCACATACGACCCCAGTTGCTCTAAAATAACCAATCTCGCCCCATCTCTAAGGTATGTACATGCCCTACTCGCAAACATGATGCATATTTCTTGTGGAGCATGGCGCATATTCACGTGATTGACCTCACCTACTTCATTGCCCATGCCATCCAACACCAAACGGAGCGACACTGTAGGGGCGTGATCTTGATGGGCCCATACATCACGAGATTGGCCTGCCACTTCAACCTACTCAACACCACGACCCGGACACCATCCTATACACTGATCGGCCAGATGTCCCTACAGGGCATCCAAACTATGCTACATATGAGGATGATTCAGCACCGACGTAGGAGCAACCCTCCTCAATATCAGTTAGCTCATTCTGCCGAGCAGGAGAACCCTAAGGACATTACTGATGATGTCCCACCACCAGAGGAGGCACCGACTGAACCACCACCCCCTCACCGCCCAGTTTATGTGGCAGTTTCATATGCTAACATATCCAAGAACCTCACACTATTTGAGCAGCAGTGTTTTCAACACTTTGATCACATCGACGCTACTCTTCAGTAGATATGCCAGCATCTATACATCTCATCAGCATCCCCACCTCGTGAACCATCTGAGGACTAGAACTTTCTATTCCTCTTATCTTCTTTTTTATTTACTTTCTTGATCTTTATTTTTACCTTCTCTTGAACTTTATATTTCTTTAGAATCTTTAGATTTTTCTTTATCTTTATTTCAATCTTTATGTTTATTGAATATTTTAGTTTAATTTTCAATTTTATTTTCATATTGGCTGTTCCCTAACGAGAAAATTATGCTTAACCTAAATCCCTAAACACTTATTTATGCTATCGCAGTTTCAAAGGAGCTTTATAACTCAAATCCATATGTAATGGGAAAACCCTGCCACAACTATCGGCTCTTACAATTCCAATATCCGTCTCACAGAATTCATCCAATTTAGGGAGTTTCATTTCTCTCCCTATCTTATGAATTTATGCTTCTATTGTTACTAATGTATCTTTGTACGTTGAGGGCAATGTACATCTTAAGTGTGGGGGGGAAACTTACTTTCAGTCATTGCATTCTCTTTGAACCCCTGAAAAATTTTTACAACTAACATTTTGCATTGTTCTCAAAATTTCGAATCTTCATTCTCACTCTCTGCATTAGTTTCAATCTTCTATTAGGAATTAATTCTGATTGATTTATGATTTTTATCGATATGTTGAGAATTAAAACATAGGTACTTATGCTTTGATTATTCAAACTTTAAGACATTAGGGAATCAAGCATGATAAGTTGGAATTTTTGAGAATTTAAATTTTTCTAGGTTATTTTCCCTAATTTTAAGTGTTATATTGAGATTTGGAATTCGCAGGATTGACATCAAAAAGCCATAATTCTGGTGAGATTTTTGAGCCTTTTGAGCATACATCCTTTCGTGCTCACTTTTATTGTTGTTTTGAGTGAGTCAATACTAATTTGTTATTCTAGAACTTGCTTCGATTATACATGTCGAGACCACATCATTGATTTGATATACCGAAATGATAAAGGCACTTAGGTTTAACCCACTTACTGCATAAAAGCCTACCTCTATAAATTAACCCCTAGTGAACCCCATTGAGCTTAACAACCTATTATTTTACTAACCTATAATATTAACCTATAACCCAATTTTTGTTGAATTCCATTCAATTATTTCTATCCTTATTTTTTTCGAGATTTGAGTTGAATTACTGTCTAGCTTTATTCTCTTTTTCAGTTTGTAAAGTTGTAAATATTCAAGATATTGTATTTGATTTGTTCTTAAAAAAAAAGGTGTATATATAGTTAATTCAGTTGTAATTCATATTTTAGTTATTGTTTAATATTTTTGCATATTTCTATTATAAGCTATCAAATCCAGAACGATGTCATCATAAGGCTTAGCTCGAGGAATATGTTCTAGTGATAGAGATTTTTCTAGCTGAATGATTTTTCAATTTAATCAGCTTGTGACAACACCTCTAACCAAAGCCCCACTACAACCATTAAAAGACCTTTTGATCGATGTGTCATATCAATCTATAGTGGTGGAGATTTGATTTTCTTGTAAGCCTATGGTAATAACTTTTCAGGTTGACTAATGAATGCTTAATTTTTGAACCCTAAACACTTTGAGTGAATAGAGTGAAACTTTAAGTGAGGATGTCAACTCTTGTTGATTTCGATTGAAAGGTAATTACTTAGGAGAAGGGAGAAAAACCTATGTTTCTGTGATAAAATTCTCAACTTAGAGTGATTGAAATTTTAATGTTCTTCTGGTTGAATTTTCATTGTATGATCACTTATGGATTAGTTTGAAACATTATTGATAATGATTATAAGTTGAGAAAAATGATTTTTAATTGTGAGTTGAGATTTTGCTTGAGGACAAGTAAAGGCTTAAGTGTGCGGGTATTTGATAAGCAATAAATTATACATATTTTTACCCCATGCTTAGCCCAATTTCTAGATGAATTACCCTTTCATTTGTGTAAATTGATGCTCTTAAACCTTTAATTTCATGTTTTATACTCAGGTGAGCATAAGAAAGTGAAAAAAACGAGAAAAAGGCCGAAAACGGAGAAAATGGGCCAAAGTATGAAAACAACACGGCTTGAAGGTTCGCCACATGGCTGTGTCACACGGCCATGCCACCTTGAGCTCGAACACGACCCAACCCCGACTCGTACGGCCAAACCATACGGTCATGCCACTTTAACAGGCTCGAGCACGGCCTGGGCATCGATCCACACGGCGTGGCACACGAGCGTGTCCCTGTCGTGAGGAAGTTTAACTTCACTCGGAAAAGGGTACTTAGGGGCTAAGAAATATATTCCAAAACTCTATATAAAGACCTTAGAAGGCAACTTCAAGAGTGTGCTTGATTTCTCGCTAAGGGTGCTTTTCTCCCGCCAAGGAGAATAATTTTTCCCGTCAAGACGGGAAGTTAAAGGCAGGAAATTACTTGAAGGAAAGCCGATTGATCCATCTCAGAAGTAAGGATCTACATCAAGATAGAGGATCTCCCTTCAATCCTTTCAGGAGTTTTGGGTTTTCTTATGTTTTGTTATTTTATTTCTTCTGAGATGTTTTCTTTTATAAAAATGAACTAAATCCCTAAATACCTAAGGGGATGAAACCTAAGACAGATCTTGTTATTGTTATCTGAGCTGCGTGATAAATATTTGATTTGTTCTCAATTGTGTTTTTAACTCTTAAATTGATATGTCTGGGATATTGATTTAAGTCGAATGTGCCTATGTGGAGGAGCAAAAGTCCCTGCATAGGAGTAGATCCAACACAATTAAGCGAAGTTGATCGCAACCCTAGACATAGGACGATGAAAATCTACCGGATTAGAGTCAAATCTAATATGGGGAGCCCTAGATCGAATTAATACGAGACTAGGGGTTTTAACTAGAAAGAGATTTCAATTAATCAACCTAGGATTAGTTGTTCTTATCCTCGACGAAGGTATTAACATAATTTAGGAATCTCTACGGATCAAATCAAATGAAGAAATCATCTGGTTCAGAGTTAGATAACAAGTGAAGTCTAGGTGGATTCTTTCTTAGGTATTGCCTTAATCAATCAGTCTTTCCCAAAAGCAATCTCCCACTTTACTCTTTGTCGTTTCTTAGTTAGTTAGTTTAGTTTACAAATAAACCCTCTTTATTTTTAGGCTAGATAATAGAAAGAAAGTCATTACTAGTACTCATAGTTCCTTGGATTCGATATTCTGGTCTTGCCACTAACTATACTACTATTCGATAGGTGCACTTGCCTTTTATCGTGATATTAGTTAGTTTACAGGTACGATCAGGTTTTATTACTTTATCATCATCACTCGAGATCACGATCAGTTACAAACATGAAAATAGTTTGACACATCGTATTGATCCCTATTCTTCCCCCTAAGTGACTCTTACCTGCTCACCATATTATTTCTCATTCTCTCTCTTTCCTTGTCTCTCCATAGGAAATCATTGCACGACATGGTAACTACGGCCAACTTACGAGTTTTTATGCACTAATGAACGAGTTTTCTCTTTCTTTTTTTTTGACTCTGTCACTTACTTTTTCAGTTCATTTCACCTAAGAATGCTTTTTATTTTTCAAGTACTTTTTCTACTTGTATTACTTTTTCTTTTTGGATTTCTCTTTTGTCTTGCACTTTCGGGTTAACCTCTAGTTCCCACATCACTCTAATCCTTCCTATTTCTCTCTTGTTTTTACAAACTTCTCTTTAATGTATCTAGTTAACCCTCAATACGTATGACCAGACGTCTATAATCGTGTAATGTAGGACCAAAGAAAAAAGGCAAATACAAATTAACGTTATTAGGCTTGGGGTTTGTAATAAGGTTCATCAAGAAGTGTTAATAGGCTCAAAATTAGTACTAAAAGTGAAATATAAATAGGAAAGCTTTTTGGCTCTGGATGTGTTCCAAACAATGCCTTAGGTTATCCCTAAATATTTCGACATGCATAAATTTAATAAACTGAACAAACACAAATTCAACCATTTATCATTAATACTAGAATGCTTGCTTCCTTGTATTTTCTATATCACGGAACTTTAGTAATCTAATAATAAAAAATTTAAAATCACCTATCATCATGCCAAACTTGTTCATAAACACAAGCAACCTACATAAATGATCCTAACCAATTACTTGTATTTCTACAAGCTCAAGCACACCAAAAGACAAGAAAAATCAAAGAAAATGTAAAATTTTGAAACAAATTTTCTATGTTACCCCTCACACTTTAGTTGACACATTGTCCTCAATGTGTAGCCCATCACAAGATAAGGAAAGAAGTTACCCTATTAGTTTTGATTGCTTGAACTCCTATTGGTGGGTGCTTTCTCCTTTGATTGTTGAAAGTTTGAATTTGTTTGTGTCTCCTTCGTGTTGGGTTCCTACATAGAAAAATTTTAAAAAATGCAACAAAACTAGAAGAAAATTTACTTATTAATCCTACTCCTATAAAGTCTAAATTACAATCACCCAAAATTAATACAAGTCTTTTTTTTTTAAATTGTTCAATTATACGTCTCATTGTCCATCTTATCATCATCATCATCATCATCTTTTTCTTCTTCGTCGTCATCATCATCATCATCATCATCATCATCTTCTTCTTCTTATTCTTCTTCTTCTTCTTCTTCTTCTTCTTCTTCTTCTTCTTCTTTACTTTCCTATGCAAGTCTAAATTACAATCACCCAAAAATTAATACAAGTTTTTTTTAATTGTTCAATTGTCCTTCTCAATGTCATCTCATCATCATCATCATCATTATCATTTTCTTCTTCTTCTTTTTCTTCTTCTTCTTCTTCTTCTACTTCTTCTTCTTCGCTTTCCTGTGCTTTTTCATCTTGTTCCATATTCGTTAGACTGAACATATTAGTTGTATAATTCGGGACTCGTATGTTATTTTGCCTAGCAAACGCTTGAAAAATTGGTCCCGATTCTTGTATCCAATGAATCATCCAATCTAACTTTGGATAACTGTTCTCACCAATGTCTTGTTGAGCTTGTGCAAACTTTTGTGACAAAGTGGGTGTATCTGTCATTTCTTGTTGTCGCTTGTTCCCATCTTTGATCTGTTTGGCCCGTAGCTCGATGTATTACTGGAACAATGTGTCTCCAATAATGCTTCGTGTTGGTTTCAACGATTATTCAGTCGATGTCATAGGTACACCTACCTTTTTGCATAAAGCCATCATTAGATGGGAAAGAACACTCCCACCTTTTGGCTATTAATGCATCTTTCCATGTTCTGGTGGATCCATTTGTTAACACACACTTGCTATTTTTGCAAAATAGCATAGAGAAAAACTGCTCTAAAGGTATTAACATTAGAAATATTTAAAGCAAGTACAATTGGTGTGCAAATGAACTAAATCCACATCTTAGCCTCAGGGAACAGAATAGCTTGATAAAAATATATTAGGATATTAGTACTTGCTCGATTCCATTCACCCCTTCCTTCAGTTAAAAAGTTTATAATACTATCCATACCATTCACCCCTTCCTTCAGTTAAAAAGTTTATAATACTACCCATATCTATGTCTCTCAAATATTCTAAGTTAGTTGCATCGATGAAATCATTTTCATAATATGGAGCATTATAAAATTTACAAATTATTCGAGGGGTTACTCTCACCTCTTTCCCTCATACAAGTATTGTATCCATATATGTCCTTCAATATTTCTAAACTCGTGGTCTCGTAAAGATGGGTAGAATTTTTAAACAACGAGGAGCATGACATTATCCTTTAGGATCGTCCAAAAACGCTTCCATCAATTATATCTAACGAAAGGCCATATTTCTTTATATAAAATCATTGATGAATCAAATCCCCTCTCTTGAATAAATATTTTTCCTTGAAATTCACTAAAATTCTTTTCAACTTTCCTTTTCGAAAAAGTAGAGGGATTTTGAACCATCGATAGTCTGTTTCCATTGTTCACCTAACTTTTCTAGGAGGCATAATGTTTCTATCCTAACAAATTACTAAATAAATAATTCAATGGAATAGTAAAAAGTTTGAGTTTAGGAACCCTTAACCTTGAATGTATAGTTGAAGTTCGTTTGAATTCCTTGCTCACCTATGATGTCCTCGTTCCTTGTTGCACCAAGTTTGTGGAAGGAAATATGGGAAATTTGGGGTTTAAAGTTTAAAGATGTGATAGATTTGAGATAGTTTGAAGGGGTAAGGTTTTAATGAGTGTTTTAATTAACAATAAATAAGAATTTAAGTTGTAAAATAGGGTTTTAAAGGTTTAGAAATTGGATAAAATTAGTGTTTAAGCCATCAGGTTGCAAAATGGGTTGGGTCAACCCTACAGAAAATTGCAACGATGTCACGACATCTCTAGCAGGATAACGAAGTTACGAAACAAGGGTTTCATTTCATAACACATCCACTAGTTTGGAGATTCTTAGGGACTGTCTGCTACATCGCGACTTGCTATTATGATGTTGCAACGACAACTTTGTTTCAGCCCAAAACTCCATCTTAAGGATGTTTCGATCTACGGATAAACCTACATCAAATAAAAGTTAAAATATGTGGTTAGTTAAGTATACAGTAATTTACAAATATCATGCAGCAATTCATAAATTTTAAGTTATACTGCCAGATTTATCCAGCAGTATTGTCAGTTCACTCGTGGACAATTTTTTATTCTATCAATATTGGTCCACTGCCCATCGTGCCATTCCGGCCTTGCTCGTTTGTCCCGTTCCTTAAATCTGTTTATTCTTTATTTTTTTCATAAAAGGAAACATTTCCCTTCATTTGGGAACACCAAAAATAGATAAATTTTTCCAATGCTCCCCTAGTTTCCTCCTACTTTCCTCCTACTTTCCTCGTTCAACTGATAGCCACATTTGAAGCTTTTAGTGTCACCATTAATTTTCATTGTCAACTCATTTTTCTCTAAGTAAATGGTGGATCTAGAAGTGGCCAGGAAATGTCTTTCTAGTAAGATTGGTATCTCATGATCTTCCTTAAAGTCAACCCTATAGAAAATTGTAACGATGTCGTAACATCTCTAGTAGAATATTGATGTCGCAACACAAGGGTTCTATTTCACAACACATCCACTAATTTGAGATTCCCAGGGACTGTATGCTACGACGTGTCGACGACTCTATTTCGACCCAAAAGCCCATCTTAAGGATGTTTAAATCTAAGGATAAACCTACATCAAATAAAATCTAAACTATATGGTTAGTTAAGTATATATTAATTTACAAATATCATACAATAATTCACAAATTTTAAGTTATACTGCTAGATTTATCCAGCAGTATTCACTACACCAAAATAGACTTTTAGCGGCGTTTTTAGCGGCGTTTGAATAAAAAACGCCGCAAATATTATACATTAGCGGCGTTTGTAAGAAAACGCCGCTAAAAACAGGGATTTCGCGGCGCTTTTGCGAAAACGCCGCTAAAGAAAGGGGATTTAGTTGCGTTTTTTCGAAAACGCCGCTAAAGAAAGGGGAATTAGCAGCGTTTTTCCAAAAACGCCGCTAAAGAAGGGGGCATTAGCGGCGTTTTTGGGAAAATGCCGCTAAAGATCTGGGAATTAGCGGCGTTTTTGGGAGAACGCCGCTAAAGATCTGGGCATTAGCGGCGTTTTTGGGAAAATGCCGCTAAAGAACTGGGAATTAGCGGCGTTTTTGGGAGAACGCCGCTAAAGAACTGGGAATTAGCGGCGTTTTTGGGAAAACGCCGCTAAAGAACTGGGAATTAGCGGCGTTTTTGGGAAAACGCCGCTAAAGAACTGGGAATTAGCGGCGTTTTTGGGAAAACGCCGCTAAAGAACGGGGCATTAGCGGCGTTTTCTCAAAAACGCCGCTAAAAGTTGAGTAGCCATTTTTGTTTAGGAACTCGTTTCGATTTCTTCGGATTTAATTTTCATATTTTTTTCTTATTCTTGTTTTGAATTATATTTGCATTGTTCTTATTTTTGGGTTTAAGATTTAATAATATTTAAGGTTTAATGTTTATGGTTTAGGGTTTTATGATTTAGGGTTTAATATTTAGCATGTTAATTATATGGTTTAGGGTTTGTTATTTTGGGTTTAATTGGAGTTTAGTGTTTAGTGTTTATGATCTAATGTTTAGTGATATTAGGGTTTAAAGGTTGGGGGTTAGAGATTTAGGGGTTGAGGGTTAGGGGTTTAGTACTGTTTGTGATTTATAGTTTATGGTTTAGGGATTTTTATTTTATAGTTAGGGTTAATTTAGGGTTAGTTATAAATATTACTACTTTAAAGTTAATTTGTTATTTGGGGTTTACTATTTTTAAGGTTTAGGGTTTAAGGTTTAAGGTTGAGGGTTTAGGGTTAGGGATTTTAGGATTTAAGCAATCATTAATAATATTATTTTTTAATTAGTTTTGTACCTTAAGGTTAAAATACTATTATTTTAAATAATTTGAACTTTGAGGTTAAAATGCGATGTAAGTTTAACTATATAATTAGGTTTCGGTGTTAACTTCTGTAGTTATGACAAGGGTTTAAGGGTTAAGGTCTAAGCTAGGTTTATGATTTTAGGGTTTAGGATTCGAAGGTTTTGAGGTTTAGGGGTTGGGTGAAATTATTTAAGGTTCAATTGGTGTAGTGTGCAATTGTATCCATGAACTTTAATTTGATCTGGTTCTTGTAAATTATTAACACAATTATTGATATAACATCATTTTATATTTATATATTGCATACATAAATATTTATATTTATCCAATATAAAATTATATTGATGTATTTATTTTTTAAAATGTGTATGATTAAATCAAAATTAAAGTTTCAACTATACATTTAAACCACAATTAGAATTTCACGTTTACAATTACACATTAAACTGAAATTCATATATAATTCTGATATGTATCTCTATCAAAATTTAGGTGTATACATATAATTAAACGAGTTTCCTTTTGTATCTCTATCAAAATTCATATACAATTACACATTAAACTAAAATTCATTTTATTTCTGTTAAAGTTTCCTTTTGTATTTTATATGATAATTTAAAAATTATAAAAATCTTAAAAAAGTTTAAGATTTAAAATTTAAAATTTAAAAAATAAAAAATAAAAAATAAAAATAAAAAACTTAAATATTTAATATTAATATTTTAGTCCATATTTCAGTTAAAAGTTCAACATTCAAAATATAAAAAAATTCCAAAAAAATATAATGTCAACACAAACATTTTGAAAAAAAAAAGAAAAAATAGGTTAAAAATGAAAAAAAATAAAAATTAAGCAATAGTGGCGTTTTTATATAAAACGCCGCAAAAAATCTTACCCCAAAATGCCTTGGGACTTTTTTTCCCAAAATCAGTTCCCCCTTCCCCCCGAAATCCCAAAATTTGACATGAAATCTCTTCTTTTTTCCCTCCTTCCTTTTTCCCAAAATCGGTTCCCTCCCCCTCCCCAAAGAAATCGGTTCCATATGGCTGTATTAGTATTGCTTCATTCCATCCATTCCTTCTTTCTTTTTTGTTTTCATTATTCTCTCTTCCTCCCTTCTCCTACTTCGTGGATTCTTTTTTGGTCTCTTCCCCTGCTTCGTGGGAGAGTCATTACAGGTACGAACATTTACTTTTAATTGTATATTTGCCTTTTCATGTGTTTTTTAAATTTCAGATCTATGCCTCTCTTCTTCTTTTTTTCTGTTGGTTTTTTGGTTTTCATCTTTAGAATGTCTCTAACTTTTCATCTCTATTTTAATTTCAGAGGAGAAAAGGGGAGAAGGAAATTCTTTAAAATTTCTTTTCATTGACCGTCAGAAGGGAAATTGGTGGTGAAAGGAAGGGGAACTTCTTGTTTTCTTCCATAATATATTTTTCTTTGTCTGTACTTTTACTTTTCTTTTCTTTTGCTGGTCCGAATGGATGAAATAAAAAGGGAGGTCAGTTGCATGGAGGGAGAGGCCATGGATTTGGCATATTAAATCGTTGTTTCTTCATATTAAGAAGCTTGAGAAGTGGGAGACGGTCAACTGGTAAAGACGAGGAGAAAGTTTGTGCTCGTAACAGCAATTTGGGGAAGAATTCGGTAAGTTTCCCTTGAAATTTACACACACACACACTCGTTTAGTTAATTGTCAAGTTGAAATAACTAATTGGTGACTTCAATTAAGTCTCTGAACTTTATGATTAAACTGTCAATTAGCTGCTGTTGATTTTCGGTTAGGAGCAAATAAATCATGTTGGAAATTTGAAGAAATGGTTGTAAGTAAAAAAAAAAAATGGCTGTTGTTTGGTTATGGTGTGCTGTTAATGAATAAATCGAGTTTTATTTGCCTAATGGCATGTTATTTTAAAAATACAAATTGAGTGCTGCTAATGGTGAGTTTTCTTTAAACTCCTTTATTATTTCCATTTATTTTGTGTTTTTATATAATGGTGAGTTTGGGTTTTCGACTATAATTGAGGGTATGTAAGTGTTTTGATTCGATGAGGTTAAACAGCAGAGATATAGTCAAGGTGAGTATTGGTTTGGTTTAAATTAAACGTAATTTCTTTTTTGATTGTTATAGTGTTACTTGCTTAATTTTTGAATCTGGATGAAAGTGTTGGTTAATTTTTAATCATATAGTATTGGTTCTAAGTGACCATTAAGTATAGAAGGTGTCTTAGACTTGTATGCATTAATTTCTTATTTGAATCAAATGTCATTTTTTTGATTGGTATAGTGTTACTTGTTTAATTTTTGAATGTGGATGGAAGTGTTAGTCAAATTTTAATGATATAATATTGGTTTTAAGTAACCATTAAGTATAGAGGGTGTCTTAGACTAATATGCATTAATTTCTTTTATTTTTTAAATTGTGAAAAAAAAAAAAACAAGTGATGTTGAACTAACAAATATGCAACTAAAGCCAGAGGCACTTAATGCATTGAAGTTGCCGGTGAAGGTTAAAGTAGGGTTTCTTGGATCAGTTAAACTCAAGGTTTGTGGTGTAAACTGTTGTTGTCATAAAATTTTATTAACATATGGGGTCTGCTCTATGTTCTGGAATTTTGTCATATGCTAGTTGCTGGTTGATTGAATTTAAAAACAAATTATAATCATAAATTTCATGAGTGTGAAATCTATAAAGCGATGAAGCTGGTCTTGAAGATGGTTAAGGTGAAGTTAGTATTATGGTGATTGTATGGCAATGGTGACTGGCTGGTAGTATATTATGCCTGAGACGTGCATGATAATGCTGAACTGCAAATTTAATAAAACTGCTGTTTTGCATGCCACTATTAATTTCAGTAAATATGAGAAGTCCGAGTGAGGAAAACAAGATCTGAACCTTGGATGTTGGTCCTCCTAAAGAGAGGCAACAAACATCAGGCAAATCTTGAGTTGTTTATGCAGCTTTTGTCTAAAATGCATTATTTAATTCTTGCAAACTTCATTTCATTCTTATAAGCATGGACGTTTCATATGCCAACTTCAGGTTCCATGGAGTAGGCTTGGTCAGGATCCAGTTTTGGTTTACTTAGATCGCATTTTCTTGTTAGCTGAACCTGCAACCTCAGTTGAAGGCTGTAGTGAGGATGCTATCCAAGAAGCTAAGAAAAGCCGAGTACAGGTAAGACCTTGATGAGCAGTGTGTATGTTGATACAAATTGAGTGCTTTTATTTTGTGTTTTTGCTTCTGTTGAAATTCCATTTATTTTAAAGTAGCAGCAGCAGCAGCTCTACGGTGGTGTCTCTCTTTTTTGAAAAAAAAACGTGCTTTTACTTTCTGTCTTTGCATCAGTTGAAGTTCCATTTATTTTAAAGTAGTAGCAGCCGTAGCAGCAACTGATAAACAGTGAAGAATTGAGGTAAGTTTGGAGACACAAATCTCTTCCTTATTCTGAATAATACTGCTTTTGGTTTAGCTAATAAACTCAATTAAAACAGTGTGTTGGGTTGACTTAGTATGCAGTCTTGTGGTCACTTTGGTGGTTTGTTGGTAAAAGTAACTGGAAAGACCATCTTTATGAAGTATACATTTATAAACAGTGAAAAATAAATGTTTAGCTGAGAATCATGAGGTATTGATGCATATGAATTGCTTAAATTTTTTGTTCTGTTTTATTGTGATAATTACAAGAATAACTAGTTTTTTGTGTACATAAGGGTTTTCCTTGAATGTAAGTTGGGAAATGCTTTAGTCGGCCACAGTAAATTGTTAAAGGCATATACCTTGATGCTAGGTGCAGCACTAAATAGAATAAGCATCCTAGACCTATCAAGAAGAGTTGCTTTTAATCAGGCACATGACTTCTGTACTTGGGTGCAGTTTCTGTTTTGGCCAAACGCAATGAAAGCTCAACTAAATAAAGTGTCTCTTTGATCTTTTTTTTATCTTAAGTAAAAGGACAGTTTGCAACCTGTATAGAAGACGGATATATATCTATAATATGCTCCTTCACTCACTGAGTGTATTATTTTTTGTGCATTAAGCGATAGAAGGCTTTTAGCCCCTAAGAGTGTGCCTTGTGCTCTTGAATGTTTTGCATCTAAGTTTATACTTGAAATTTTAGTTCTCCATCAAAAGTTCATATACTTTTTCTCATGGCGTGTATGCGTTTTTGTGGTCTATTTTCATTATATACAAAAATTGACTGTATACATCTTATTGCCAAGAACCAATCATATGTATATACCTGTGTTACATATGCAAGTCCAAACAAATTGCCTATATTGTTTTAAGTTATACTCTTGAGACATTAAAGAAAGGGGGCTTTTTTTGTAAGATGGCATGACACACCTCTTCTTTTCAGGGAATGGGGATGATATTGAGAAAAATATCAATATTCATGATTCTGTTTGAACAAAATCAATCCTTTAAATTTCCCATGTTATTCTTCCAGGCTCTATACTTAGCATACAAATATATGTGTTCTTTCTCGCATATATTTTTCACAAACCATACATACCTTGTTACTTCATTTTTAATTCAAACTCCCAATATACCAAGAGAAAAATGAAAATTTGATGATGGTTTTTTTTGTTTATTTGCAAGTCTAATAAAAGACATGAAATGGATTATTATTGCATTTAAATGTAGTCACTATTTGGTGGGACCTTTTTTTAGAAGCAAATGGAACAAACTTTTCACTATTTGCCATCTTAATTCTAGGTGTTGGAAGTTCCTATCATCTTAATTTTTAGAGGAAATCTTCTTATTTCTTTATTATCTTGGTATTTCTCTAATGCATATATGTTGAAATTTGAATGGAAAACAAATATGCATGTATTTCACACAATTTCTTTCCATTAAATATGAAGGCATATTGAACAATCATGTATATTAGCAAGCATTTGTGAGCTAGAATTTAATAATTGTGTAACGGATGGTATTTTGCTTAAAGAAGTATTGTTTGCATAGAATTTGTCACTGGTTTTTCAGCCACTGAGAGTTTAAATTATGATGAGATATGGTTCTGATGTACTACGTGTCTTTCAATTTTGTAAGTACAGGAGACAATTCGGGATGCTATGGAAGATTCTATAATGGCCTGTTAGGAAATTTATACCCATTTTGCCTGGGGATTACAGGTATACTAAGTCTGCCACTTGATTAATTTTATCTCTTGCTATTTCTTCTTAATTTCTGAAGTGTTTGTTGCATATGTTTCTTCTTGATGAGATATGTTTCTTGATTCGGGATTACAGGTATACAGTTACACACCCTTCATGCTGCTGCTGGTACTGATTCAGAGGAAGAGGATTGAATGTAGGAATGCTCATTTCAAAGCATGAAAATTATTTCATGCCTTTCTTTATTATACATTGATGTTGACTGCAGTTTTGTCCAGAACTGAGTTGTAAGGGTTTGAACTTATTTCACATTTTGTTTCAATTTTGTTTAGAATTTTTGTTTTTTGTTTTTTTTTTGCAATTCGAGTGTAATTGAATTATTAGATTTTTGGATATTTAGTTGATTGTGAAATGCAATTTTAGCAGTCACATTTTTAAGATGCAGGGAAAGAAAAACCATGATGAGATTTGTATTTTTATCTATTTATAAATTTTTAATTTGTTTTATTTTTCATGACTTTTAGCGGCGTTTTTCCAAAAAAGCGCCGCTAAAGATCAAGACTTTTAGCGGCGTTTTTTAGAAAAACGCCGTTAAAAGTCATGATCTTTAGAGGCGTTTGAGGGAAAAACGCCGCCAAAAGTCTTGAACTTTAGCGGCGTTTTTGGGAAAAACGCCGCTATAAGTCCTGATCTTTAGCGGTGTTTGTGTGAAAACGCCGCTAAAAGTCCTAATATTTAGCGGCGTTTGTGAGAAAAACGCCGCTAAAAGTCCTGATCTTTAGCGGCGTTTGTGAGAAAACGCCGCTAAAAGTCCTGATCTTTAGCGGCGTTTGTGAGAAAAACGCCGCTAAAAGTCCTTATGTTTAGCGGCGTTTTTTTCATATAAACGCCGCAAATTTTTGCGGCGTCGCTTTTAGTGGCGTTTTTTACGGCGTTTGTAAAAGCGCCGCTAAAGGCAAAAAAAACGCCGCTAAAAGTCAGTTTTGCTGTAGTGATTGTCAGTTCACTAATAGACGATTTTTTTATTCTATCAATATTGGTCCACCGTCTATAGTTCCATTCCGCCCTTGCTCGTTTGTTCATGTTCCTTGAACCTGTTTATTCTTTCTTTTTTTTTTTTCATAAAAGGAAATATTTCCCTTAATTTGGGAACTTACAATGCTTAGCTACATTTGAAGGATTCAATCTCACCATTAATTTTCATTATCAACTCATTTTTCTCTAAATAAATGGTGGATCTAAAAGTGGTCAGGAAATGTCTTCCTAGAAAGAGAAATCTAGCAAAAGAAAAGTAAGTACTTATATGAACTCTATTTATTTGTCAAAGGATTAAATTGAAACATGTTGTAAATTAAGTGTAGAGAATGAAAAATAAATTAAAATAATCTTAATGTGAAATTGCTGAAGAGAAATAATATTTAGAACTACTATAAGATTTAAACTGAGTAAATTGACATGTATGTGATATGATCAGTGAAAGTGAAAATAATTATGTTATGTACAAAACATATTAGAAAGTGAGACTAAATTGAATAATATTTGAAAATGTAGACAGAGATGTGTAAATTCTTGAGTTAGAAATTACTACGTGAAAAGTTATTTAATTAGTAATTAAATGAATTTAGTAAAGTGAGTATAGTAAGTTATATTAAATCATGCTTAAGTGATAAAGAGTAAATAAATGATATTAAGTGACTATAAATGTGAATTCCATGAATAAGTATTAAAGTGTATAAGATTTGAAAATTTATATTCAAATGAGTAAAATATTAAAAGGCTTGAGTAATATATGTCTAGTGAATTAATTAAAAAGTGATGAAATTAGTGAAATGAGGTATAGAAAGTGACTTTAAAAATGAATAAGTGTAAGCATAAGTGATAATAGATGAATATTATAAGTAATCATATGTATACTAGAAGTGAAAAATTAGTGGCTAAGTGAACTTCAAAATGAATATGAAAGTGATAAAAGTTAAGTAAAGCTAGAGGAAGGTTATAAAATAATTTTTCAGTGGACTTAAATGAAGTGTTATATGGTAGTGAGTTAAATTCAAAGTGATATTAAAGTGGATTTATAAGGGTTATTGAATTATAGGTTACCAAGGACTAAATTAGAAATATTGTAAATTTAAATGTGGTGAAATTGATGTAAAGAGGACTAATTTACAAAGAGTGTAAAAATTAGAAGTGTGAAATAAAGTACTTGAATTTAATTCTAAGTGATATTAAAGTGATAGTTTAATGAATATTGATTTTCATGAAAGTAAGGACTAAATTGTAAAAAGTGAAATTTTTTATAGGCCATTAATTGATAAGTGACAATGATGAAAAATGAAAATATAGATGCCCAAGTAGGCAAGATTTGAATATATTGGATATCAATGACATGCCATTAGAAAATTTTCAGTGCGCATAGTGATAGTGGCACTTCGGTACAACTAAGTGACAGTGGCTCTTCGGAGCATTTCAATGTTATTTTCGCATATCCTACTTGTTCAATCAAGTCTACTATGAGTTATTAACTCAAAAGAAAGATAAACAGTAAATGATTAAAGAGTCTTGAGAAAAAGAGATATGAGAGTAATGAAATAAGTGGTAAGTAGAATAAGTAGTTAAAGCATTATTATTTCTAAATGTGTTATACCAATGATAAATTGGCAATATTATAGTGCATTAATTAAATTAAGGCAACTTAAATAAAGAGCTAGTGATATTAATTTAATTTATAATGCTTGATTAAACTTATGATTCATATGAATATTAAACTTTTGTGAAGCTTAACGTGTTGTTTCTAATGTGTAACATGCAAATAGTGATCGAGAAGAAAATAGTTCAATTAAGCTAGATGAATCACATCTCATCATTGACAAGGTATGAATTATGAATTTTAAAGATAATGGAATTAAAGCGGCATGTACAAAATTAAAAGATACTTATGTTGGATCTAGTGCCCTAAGTGTAGTATATTCATTTTGTATACTTGTATTTTTCGAACAAACTAGTATTAAAAAATATCCATTAATTACATTAATACCTTTTGCATATTGTCCTCAATGTTTTTACACGCAAAGCAAAAATGGGCTCACTAGTTATCTAATATTTAACTAATACTAAGCGATATTATATTGTCAGATTGTAATACAAAAAGATAGGCTGTATAAGTAGATGAACCTAAACATGTCCTTAGTCTAATTGGGAATGAGCAAACTGATTAAAAGACCAATGTGTCATCTATCAAGTCCAATTGGTGAGATTTTTTTCTTGAGCATTGGACCAGATGAGTCCTAAAAGATAGAAACATAGATGTGGCTGACTAGACTGAGAGTACATCGGGTATGACCTAAGTAGAATAGACCTAGATCCGTTTATGGATTTATTCACTTTTGACGTTCAAAATATGGCATATCGTAACTTGAGTGGATGATGGACTATGTATGGATGACTCATATAGTTTGATGTAAGTAAAACCTTGAGTTCAATTAGATAGGAACTGAAGTTTGGTTCATTGAATATCTTCTGTAGTATGTAGCATCATTCAAATAGTGGAATTCATAACCCAACTAATAGGTAAATGATAGATGAAAAGTAAACGTGGCCACGAGTCATTTGTCTTTGCAGTAATTCATTTGCTTACTATTTGACAGTAATTGACTTTTCATAAAGGAAGATGTAATGGTTACCCTAAGATAAAATAGAATCATATTGGGAGAACGAATTTACCCCAAAGAGATAAAGGATATCCTATGAGAGTAACACACTTCTGGCTAGGTTATTGGACGAATACTGATTAAGTAGCTTTCGTAATGGTATGTAATTAAGAAGAGCTTAGTCACGATACTATAGTGGAATGACTTCGTGACTAAATGAGCTTATAATTAATAGGAAAAAAGCTGAAACATAATTATAAATCACTTGATCCATAATTATATATGTCCAATCGATCCTTTCACTAGCTCATTGAAATCGGAAGTGGATTGCATATAGAACCAAATGAATAGAAATGAATGAAAATGGCAAAGTTAGAGAAATGTGTCGCATTCACAAATGAATGTGTTTTCTTGCTATGTAAAGAAATGACTTGAGAATTAATTTAAAGTTTTCGAATTATTATTTAATTAATTATAATTAAATAATTCAAGTTCAAAAATAAAATTAAATGTAACAGCCCGATTTAGACTCTAATCGGAATGGTGGTTTCGGGACCATGAATCCGAGTTAGAAAAGTATTTAAAATTTATTTTCTGTGTTTATTATGTGTGAATTTGTATGTGTGAAATTTTCGTACTTTAATTTTGTTGTTTGATTGTCCAATTAAATAAAAGAACTTAATCGCGTAAAATGAAACTTGATAGTTTAATGTGTGAGGACCAAATTGTTGATGTCTTTATAGTATGAAGCCTTTATGTTGTAATTGGGCCATCATTAGTATTAGTGGACGGTAGTTGACATATTAAATATGGTAGTATAAAATTTTAACTAAGGTTAATTATGTAATTAATAATATAAGTTAATATTATATAAGACATATCATAAAAATCAAAGCCATTTTATATGTTTATTATTTTTCTTCTTGCCGAAACTTAAACAAAAGAAAAGAAATAAAAGAAGTTAGATTCGGCCATCCTTCCAAGCTTGACTCAAGACCAAGAACCAAAGAAATTGGATTTGGATCGAGGGAAAACCAAAGTTGTCGACTAGCTATTCCGTTCCATTTTATATCATCCGAGGTAAGTTTATAAGCAAATGGACGTACTTAATTTTAATTAAATGCAAATTATACATGCTGAAATGAAATATATGAATTTATTTATGCTATTGTCGAATGTGTATAAGCTTGGTAACCATGTTCATGCATTCGTTTTGACCGAGTTACGACGTCCGAAAGTTCCGTATGAACCTTAGGAATAGTTAGGATACATATGTCATGACATAGGATACATATATATGTGTGTGAGTAAGACTGTGGCATCGATATGTGATTTCGATATATGTGCGCGAGTAAGACCCTGTCTAGGACAGTGGCATCGATATGTGAATTCATGTAAGACCACGTCTGAGACGTTAGCATTGTACGATATGTGTGATTATCTGAGTGTCCTATCCAATTCCGAATGGTTCATCGGGCAAAGATAAATTGTGTTCGAATGAGTAAAACAAGCTAAACAGCCAGGTATGCATTAGCTTGTTGTTTATTTAAAATAAGGTATAAGTGAGTATTTGATGCTTAATACAAACTATGTGTAATGCAAATGAGGATTAAATGTGAACTAGGTAAGTGTCTTTGGCCTTGTGAATACTATTGAATGAGTCTAAATTAGATGCATGTCTGATTATGAATATTCGGCCACATAGCTGATATTTGTGTATGGAATTATAATATGACACATGAGCTTATGTGTTTTGTGCGTATATGAATTTGGTCTATAATGGCTATTTGGTTTTAGAAATTAAATGATAATATATTAAGTTGGCTAATTGAGTATCCGACCAAGGTCACGTTTGTGAATGAATAAATATTTAAATTATGAACTTATATGTGTTTGGAACCAAATATATTACGATAATATAATTTAGTTTAGTCTAATTAAGTTGATAATATCTTTGAGTTGTTTATTTGCTTATAACTTATTAAGCTACAAAAGCTTACTCGGTGTATATGTGTGTCCCTGTTTTATAGACTTTGGATTCGAGTTACGAGCTCGGGAATCGTCAACAAGTCTATCACACTATCGACCGCCTTCGGTATTTATAAGTTGCATTTTGGAACCATGGCATGTATAGACGAAAATGTATTTTGAAATAACGAACTTTGGTTATGTATAAAGGCCATACGAAAATGGCTTATCCTCCATGCTTGAATGCGGTTTTACTTTTGTTTATGCCTTGAATTATTTCAGTTATTATGCCGTGTGCTAAGCATGGTTATAAATCATGTTACATGATAGTGTGTTATGGTTGGTTGTGGAATTCGAATGTGGCATGAATAAATTTGGTTACATGATATATATGTTAGGTCTTAGTTGAACCGATATTGAAAACGTAACCAATATATATAAAAATAATGTTTGTGGTGCTGTTATATGTTTTGGCCATATGGAGCATAATAGATGTTAATTGTGCTAAGGTAGGTCATGCATGGGTTGAATGCGAATTAAGACATTTATGCATGGGGTGAATTCGGGTGACATGCTTAATTAAGGGATTAATATGTAGTTTGGTAGTAAACTGTAATTGGTTGTATCCAAACATGAGATAAGTTGTTTTGCTAAGATTATTACACTGCATGAAGAACTATATTTTGAATTTGTCTACAAGTGGTCAATGTCCTGTAATGATAAATAGAATTTTTCTTTTTACTAATATGTATTTTCGGTCAAACTTGGTTGAAATATTGCATGTTTAAACTCGGTTGTCATGCATTTGTCATTAAGGTTGGGTCATGATTTACAATAAATGATCAATAATTTATACTGTCCGAATATTGATTGCACTTAAGTGTTGATTTTGTAATTGTTGACATATTAATTAATATAGGTAATAAGGGTACTTTTAGGTGATTCAAGTACATAAAATGGTTATATTAATTAAGGCCAAATGCGTGTAATTATTAATAACCAAGAATAAGTATACATAGTCCTTAATGATTAAAACTTAAAATAAAGCATATGAAAGTGTATAATTATCTCCGTGTGGGTGTCTCAATTTGGTTTAATGTGTGAAGCATGTAAGTTCAAATTGACCTTAACCTTAAGTCGCATATGTATATGGTTTCAAGGTATGTAAAATGACTTATTAAATTGTAAGGATATGTATGTGATTTGGGTGGTTTACGCATAATTATATAAGTGTTTTAGTAACATGTTTAACCATGTTGATAATAACACTTGTGCGTTTTGATACATTATATACAGTAAGTAAAATGTTGAAATTTGTTATGACTTGCGCGTGCAATGTACAAATCAATGTATGTTCTGAAGGTAAACTAACTATACTTTTATTCATGAATGAGTTTGTCTTTGGTGAATATATATAAACGTTCGAAAATGTGTTTTGGTCGGTAATACTTCGTAACCCTATTCCGGTGACGGATGCGGGTTAGGGGTGTTACATTAAATTAATTAGTCATTTTGAATCCATTGAATAAGGAAATTAAATAAATTTCTTCATATATTCTTTTATGGTAAAGATGTCACGACTTTAATAAAATTATAATTTGGTTGAGAAAATTATTTAATTGGTAAATTAATTTAGTTAATTTAAATTAATTAATTAATCAATATTTATTTTAGGAAATAGAAAACAAATATTGGGTTGGATTAATTATAAAGTGTTGGATCAAAAGTTCAAGAAGAACATATAATTGGATCCAATACAAGGGAAGCCCAAAACCCTCTCATATTACATGTGAGGGGTGATAACACTAGTGTTATTATCTAGGGTGTGCTACCCCACTCTTTACTAGTTGGACTAGGGAAGTGTATCTATGAAATAAATATTATTTGTGCTATTATTATTTACCTAGGATTCTCCTATCTCTCCCAATAAATAGATTACATTAGTAGAGATATTGACATACAAGTTTTATATATTGTTATTCTGGCATAAAATAGTGAGATTTTCTAGGAATTACAATTTCTACCAGTTTCTATTGAGAGAATTACTTTCCTACTGAAAGTAATAAAATTGTTTCTTGTTTTGTGAACGTCACAAGTAAATAAACTCATAAATGAATCTTGAATCTATTCTACTTGGGTCATGTCCGATATAGTGTCAGTTTAGTTAGTCACATCTAGAAGTCATTAGCTCCAACTTCAAAGACAAAACATCTCATCAATTGGACTTGATAGATGACATATTAGTTTTTCAATCAGTTTGTTTATTTCCAATTAGACTAATGACATGTTTAGGTTCATCTACTAATACCTTTTTGTATAACGATTTAACCACGTAATACCACTTTGTATTAGTTAAACATTAGATAGCATGTGAGCCAATATTCGCTTCATTTTGCTTTGCGGCAAAAACATTAAGGATAATATAAAAAATGTAACACCCCAAACCCGGCCTAGACATTATGACCGAATCTACGATGTCACATTGAAGTGTTTTTTTCAAAAAACATATTTTTGTTGGAAAAATCCGTTCTATATTAAAACCTTTACGTAATCCTACCAAAACCTTAGGATATCAAGTACTTTGTTAATACTCAAGTCGTTTTAGCAAAAAGTTAATCATTTTAGGTTGTCATTACTATTAAAAACAATGTTTGTTGCAGAAGCCTTTAGAAAGTGTTGCGTAAACGTGGTGATTTGAAAACATTTATTTGTTTTAGAAATCTGCAGCCTACTACTAATAGATACAAATCAAGTAAATAACTCCCAATTTAAAATCAAAACTTAAAGAGGCCTTCTAACAAAACAAAATACCCAAATTAAATTACTTAAAAATCAAAAATGAGGAATGGAAACAAGCAGTTGTGTGGCCACCGTCAAGTCCCTCGTAGCACTGACCAGCTTATGACTGGGGATTACCTGTACAGATAAAACAGAAGGGGTGAGTTTTTGAAACTCAGTGTGTAATCCCCTAACGAGCAACAATCAATCATACAATAGATAAATGCAGTTTTGGCCTAAGCCCATTACAGTATCAGTATCAGTGTGGGCCTTAGCCCATTACAGTAATAGTAACAGAATATCAGAAACAGATAACATATAACATGCCCACCAACCCTGCACACCAGCTCCATCCAACCCATCACACTATGTGGGGATAAAATCGACCCATCCAGCCCTACACACCAAGATTAGCACCAGTTGCGGTACTAAACAGTATTGCAACAAAGCTGCCAGTAATATAAACGACATTAAGCCATCAGTAGGTCCACAACCGTCTTAGGCAACCCGTACAACCTTATCAGTACAGTACACTTCCTTCAAAAAAATAATCCTATCCCCATGCAACATGTCATGCATCGTATCATAATATTATACATGAATGCAATATAAATATAATGTGGCATGCTCAAATACAGTCATACACAAAATAATGGCAAAACAGTCATTTTGTCTCACAAGGGTATAACAGTCATATAATCAGTTTGGGGTCTAGGTATACTTACCGACCCAACAGTAGGTCCACAATCGTCTTGGGCGACCCGTGCAACCCTTAACAGTCAAACAGTGTAATGGGCCCAAGGCCCATTATGCGACCTAAGTGGGCCCACACGCCCGTATAGCCCACGAAGCCCAAAAATGACCTTGGTCATACGAATAATACAGTCGAGTCCAATATCTTCCACACAACCGTGTGGTTTACCCGTGTGGGGCCCACAAGCCCATTGGGCCCACACGACCCATCTCAGCCCAACAAGGCCCAAACCAGCCTTAGCCCATGAAATCACTCATGGTGGCCTTTGTGATCCAGTACCCACGTCTATGCATTTGGATTATCACATGAGTGATTGCACACCCATGTGGCATCAACGGTCCTATTTTCGACTTTTGCCGATTTACGCTTAAGACTATGATTACACACCTGTTTGTGAAAACGTGCTAAGATCTACAAGCACCAAAACCTACATTTATACAAGGCTTTCCATTAGTCACTTGACAATAGGGTTAATCACCCTCCTTTACACACTTAACCCAAACTAGAATTAACGCTTGCCTTGATTGACAAATGTGGCTTAGCCCATTTATACCACTGACGAAGGTTGATTACAATTCCCTTGACGAATATCTGCATTTTAAGCGGATCTTATTAGACATGATTGTTCATACATGTGGCTTAAATCCACAAACATTAATTTACCGAGTAACGGAAAGCATTCGACCTACACCCAAGAATGCAAGGTAAAGTACCTACCTTGATTGAGTGATGAGAGAAAGGCTTCAATGGCTTCAGTAACACTTGCAACTCCTTCACTCCTCGAGAAAACCTAGGAACCATGAACTTCACATCATGAGAAGGGACAAGAATCGAAAATAAGAAAACATAAGAAGAAATGAGCATTCGGCTTAAGAAAAGTGTAAGAGAGCACAGACTTGAGACATATTGAAAGAATAGAGCAAAACAGGAAAAAGTCAAGCGACTCACCGATTGTTAAAGAACAATTACCAAACTGAAAATAGAACAAAGAAAGGGAAGAAGAAGGGAGAAATCGATCAAGGAACCAAAAATTAAAAGCTGAAAGAAATGGATATTCGGCCAAAGTTGAGAAAGGAAGAGAATATAGAAAAGAGAGTCGGCTACAAGAGAAAGCCGAAAAGAAAATAGAGAGGGAGGAGAAATGATGTATTCAGTCACACTTGCCAGATAGAGAGGAGGAAAAACTGTTAACAAAAATGATCGAGGGAGGAAGAGAAATTGAGTTCGACCAAAAGAAAGTAAAAGAAGACTTGCAAACAAAAAAATAAAAGCCGCAATATGCTCACCCCAATTAAACAAAAATATGGCCAATTACCCTTGCACAAACACGGTATCCAAAGGACCAAAAATGAAAATGAGAGGTAGCAAAAACATCAAAAACGAGTCCAAGAGCACAAATATCCAAACCAATGCCGAAATACTCCCCAAAACCAGCTCCCTTGAGTGCCTACAATCCCTATTCGGCTCCAACGCTCCCTCAACCTCACATTTCCTTGATATTCTCCTATTATCTCTCCACAACACACTCCCCCAATATCTCCTCAACCAACTAGTTTGAATTCTCTTCAAACTCCTTAGAGTTTCGGTCACCCTAAGGCACTCCCATGTACTTACTGCAAAATAAAACATTCCCTTTTTCATTGCCAAGCCTCGAACCACAGACCCCAAGGAAACATCCACACACCACCATCCACTAGATCAATAGGCTTTTTGTGACATATCTTACCCACAATAATTTAAAAAGCCTACATACTAGAGTCGGGGTTCAATCAAGTAAAAACAAAAATTTTACATAAGCCAAGGCTTGAACCCAGGGCATCTCAGACACTCCCAAACACTCCTAAATCACTTAACCATTAAAGTAGACATAACATTGTGTCACAACATACAAAAATTAAAAACTTAGAATTTTGGGGCGTTACACAAAAGGTATTAATGTAATTAATGGATATTATTATTAAACAAAATTGTTCAAAAATACAAGTATACAAAATGAATATACTACACTTAGGGCACCAGATCCAACAATTGGAGGTGAGTTTAAAACTTTGATTTAGGCTCCACTATAAAAGAATCCAATTCCTAAACATCAACAATTGAGATATGGAATGTATTTGCCTAGACACCATTGATGATTTATATTTTCATAATCTTTTATTTTATTCATAAAAAAAAATATGTAATTATCTTTTTCATTTATATAGTTTTTTGTTTAATTTACTTTTGTTTTATGTAATTATGTTAAATTAAACTTGATGTATTTTTATCTTTGAAGAGTAAATCATGAACATACAACCCTACACTTTAAACCCGAAATGTTAATGTTTAAAATTTGAGTTTAAGTGTTACAAAAATGGGATAGTGTTAGCTTTAATGTCCCAATCTTTTTATCTAATAACATTTAATATAAATTTTATATATTAGTCTTTTGGTAAAAATATGGTTGAAAAGTTTGTCAAACATTTTCAAAGACTTGCAAAATACCCAAATACATTTTTTAAATGTGTTTTATCCTTTCCACGCGTTTTTTAGTGAATATTAAAGTGTTCTAAGGTGTTTAAAAATTTTTAAGGCACTTTGATAGTCAAGTCTTGAGACGTAGAACTATATGTCTCAAGACATGAAAGTTCAAATGCAAAACTTTGCTTCAAGGGCTGCATGTCTAAAGGCATGGTCTGCATGTCTAGAGGCATTGGCCAGTATGTCTCGCGACATGGCCTACATGTCTTGAGACATAGCCTATCAATTGCAATGTAACATCTATTTTACAATCAGGTCTTGAGACATCTTGGTAAGTTTCAAGACCTCGGCTATTGGGACACTTTTTAGCCTAAAATTAATGCTTGCAATTACTCAAAATCATCCCCAACTACCATAAACATCCACAAAGTTATTCGTTGATATAAATACTATTGGGATCTAGTGCCCTTAGTGTAGTTTTTTTGTCATATGTACTTGTAATTTTTTTAGTAAATTGGTTTAATAAAATTTTGTCATTCATATTAATATCATTTGTATTTTTCCTTAATGATTTTTGAATGCAAAGTAAAATGAACAAGCAAATATTGACTCATTGATTACTTAACGTTTAACTAATATTAAGTTGCATTATGTGGTCAGATCAAAATGCAAGAAGACAACTTATAGTAGTAGATAATCTAAATGATCCGTATTCTAATCAGAATGAAGCAAATTGATTAAAAAGATTATTATGATGTTTATAAAGGCCAATAGGGGAGATACGTTGTCTTGGGTATCGAAGCGAATGATTCCTCGAAGATAAAGATATAGATGCGATTGTTTGAATTATCAATACATCGGACAAGACCCAAGTAGTGTCACATCCCAAAAGCGGGCCTAAAAGATATAGGATAAAATTGATATTGTTAGTTATTTCCTTTAGAAATAGGATAAGGGAATTAAAATGCCTAAAAAATTATTTTTGTTAAAAAGTTGATAAGAATAAGTTTTTTGATTCAATGGTAAGGTCTTAGGTTACCCTTAAATCCCAAGTTCGAAACCCTTGTATGCATTTAGCCAAAATATTTTATTTTCTTATTTTTGCCCCATAAAAGTGTCGAATAAAAAAAGTATCCCAACCAAAAACTGTTTCTTTTAATTTAGTCATTGTTTTAAAATAATATTAATCCTACATGTATATTTAAAACCTATTTCAATTAGGGAAAGCAAGTGTTATAAATAACCAATTTCAAATCAAACCCTAGAATTTTTACCTAGCAAATTTTTAAGAAAAACACATTCAACCTCTTTTCTCCCAAATCAATTTTCAAAGCAAAAGAAGTCAAAGCTCAAAATCATCCCTCTCCCTAAAATGGATCTTCAACCTCCTCTTACAAACTAAGGTTTTTGTGTTTTCTCAATTCAGATGTGGGATATAAACCTAAATCTTTGTATATAATTGAAAATTTTAAGAAGTAGAAAACCAGCATGTGCGAACCCCCTAGTCCAGGCAAACCCATGTATATATAAGCCTTAGTCTAAGTGAACCCCTATATGAATGAGCTGTGTGTGAGACCGTATGCGAGCCTGTAGGTGGAAGACTGTGTGCGGGCTAGTGAACGAGCCTATGTGCGCAAACCCCCTACTGCGAATCCATATGTAAGACCATATAAGATTAGATACGCGAGCTCTTAGAATATACATGCGAACCTTAGGTTATTATATGCAAACCCTATGTGTTTAATTATGCAAGCCTATGTACTATAGAATACGAACTTGCCTTTTGCATATGCGATTCAAGTATGTGTATTGCATGTGAGTCATAAATTACATGCAAACCACTATATGTGTTATATGCGAACTATGTTATGCAAACCCTACATTGCATGCGAGCCTATATGTTATGTGAACCCTAGGTACACTGCAAGCCTAAATGTTATGTGAACACTAGCTACCATGCGAGCCTATATCCTATGCGAACCCTAGGTGTTATGCGAGCCTATATGCTATACGAACCCTAGGTAGTATGCGAGCCTATATACTATGTGAACCCTATGTGTCAACAGTATGCAAACCTAGTATGTTTATGTGAACCCTATGTGACAACAATATGCGAACCCTATAGTGCAAACCCTCAAATTGCAAACCTTAGATACAAACCCTCACCTGCGAGCCTTGCATGCGAACTTGTATAAATACTAGATAACTACACAAGTTAAAATCACACGAAAATTCTATATGTGAGTAACTGTTATTTTATTATTTGTACAAATTATATGTGTATATGTGAAATTTATATGTATGAATGCATGAACACATGCCATTACATGCTTATATGAAATATTGAATGAAGCATCAGTTGGTGATAAAAGCATTACATGCTAAGTATATGTGCATAATTACATGAAAACAGGTAAGAAGGACGGAGGAGTTCCGTAGAAGATAATGGCAAATTAGGTCCACATCAAAAGTCAGTACTGCATGAAGTAGGCGGCAATGTCATCAAAACAGGATAAACTGAAATGATAGTTTAAAAAGTCATAAAAAACCAGACAACTGAGATGGTAAGTTATTGTAATAAAAGTCATCGTCACATATAACAAGTGAACGGCCATCATCACCAGAAATCAAATCCAGGATGGTCAGTTATTGTTATGTGTTTCAAAGTGTCGAGCAATGCTAAAGGGTGGATCAGATAGACGAGTGGGATCTTAATCCATAAATTGCATTGAATCACATATATAAATTGATTATATGTTTTTATATGTACCATGAAAAATGATTAATTCATTACTATGCTTTAAATTTTCTACTTTACGTTTTTTCAATTATATACAATGATCTTATTACGTCGCCAAAATAGAGTTACGAATCATTACCAAAAAAACATAACATAAATCATTCTTTTCAAAACATTTCAATGAACATAACATAATCCAATATTATAAAAGCATATTGTCCCTTATTCGAGCCCTCGAGGCCTTAAAATCACTTAAAAAGTGTTTTGAGACCAAATCGAGAACATTTGAAAACTTTAGGAAAAAAGTTAGAAAAATTCAACATGCCCAAATTATGACTTCAAACACAAACATACGTTTATATATATATATATACCAAACCAACATTATACTTAAACTCAATTACATCACATATACCAAATTCATTAAAAACCAAACACATCCTAGGTACATGCCATTACAAAAGGTAAAAATCACCACATTTGAGATCGGGATCATTGTTGGATGCTAAATCGGCGATCAAAAGAGAAGTACCTAACCTACACACGAAAAACAAAACCTATGCTAAGTAAAACTCAGTGATATCTCTATAATCCAAACAATTAAAGACATAATGGTACAAGAATGCATAATTTGAATTATACAAACATACTATTGTTTAAGCTTACAATTACCATATACCATCGTTTCAAATTCATGCATATTACCATATCTTTTCATACCATACTCAATTTTCACATGCTATCATATTTGATTTGTTTAACAAATATCTCAATTCTCATCACTTGCTATATAACTAGCTTTTCACATATCAATCCACATTTCATTTAAACAATGACATTATTCATTCCATATTCAATTCATGAGTACATAACTCATATATTCCATTTGTTCACAACATATTTCACATTTCATTTTCCATCCACCATCTCATTTCCATTTCACATGCCATGCCATTTCAATGTCAATTATAAAACTTTATTAGTTATTTACCCCTATTAACATGACTCAGACTTGGACAGATACACGGATCCAACCAACACACCAGTTTTGCACCTAGTACCTCATCGGATAAATCCGAAGTAATAACTGCACCTAGCGCTATATAAACTGACACTCAGTGTCTCATCGGTTAAACCGAAGCAAATTGGCACCCAGTGCCTCATCAACTCGGAGTCAAAGAAATCCCTGAACTCTTCCTATCCTATGGTATGCCATCTATATCTAACTCAACCTGATACAGTTAATAGGGTTCCATTTCCCTTTCAATATATATATCCAATATCAAATTTCATATAAGCACATTATCATATATACACTTATTCAATTCAATCAATATAAATTCAATAAATTCATCACATACCAAATCAATCCATTTCAATTGTAAAACACAATAGTTCTCACCTCCAATGCTTACCATATGTAAGAAATAAAAATGCAATAATTTACAACTTAGTTCGGATTATAAAGACACAAATCGTGGATTCCGAGCTATTCGACATCGATTTTATGTTTTCCCTTTTTAGTCGAGAATTTCGGTACAACGTTGGCTATAGAATTAAAACAATTAAAATACATTAATACTACACAATTCAATTCCACATTGAGTATTTCAATTTTTACACAATATTTGCATAACTTCCAATTTAGTCCTTAAACCAAGACTAATTTTTATTCTTCACATTTAATCCTATATTTTATGCTAATTTCACTCTAAGCTAAAGTTAGCTCCCTATTTTTAATTAAACCCATAAATTTTAAATTTTTCACAATCTAGTCCTTATTACTCAAAATTTACAATTTGTTTTTATTTTTAACTTAAAAATATATCAATTTAATCCCTAATACTAAAATTATTCAACATTATCAACATTTAAAATCTTAATCAATACTAAAATTTCAACATAGATCGAGCAGTACTTAACACTGAAATTCCAAAAATATAAAAAATATAAGAAAAGAGATTAAATTAACTAACCAATTAAAAATATAAAAAATATAAGAAAAGAGATTAAATTAACTAACCAATTGAAATTTTGAAACTTAGAAACCCTTCGCCGTGCGTTTCTTTCTCCTCTCTCCTGTTCTTTTCTTTCTCAAATTTTACATGGCTTTCTATTTCTTTTTCTTTATTCTTTCTTTTATTATTATTACTTTTTTTTATTATAACCTTTATTCATATTAATTTCATTTTATAAATCATAATATATAACTTATATATATTAAACTGTTATATATATAATACCCCATTAATGCCGTCCACTACCTAATATAAAGGTATATTTACCACTTTAATCCCTTAATTGATTTTTAATCTATAATTCAACTTTTACTCTATACGCAATTCAGTCCTTATACTATAATATTTCTTAATTCATGCAATTTCACTTAAACGAAATATAATTAACTACACAAATAACTTCGTAAATATTTTTAATAAATATTTACGAGTCCGATTTACAAGAATGGAGTCCTGGGAATGCATTTTTTGACACCTCTAACTATTGGGTCGTTTCAGTTTGTATGCCGTAACATCTGATATCTGGACTCGGTGATTCGGGTCGGGTAGAGGGTGTTATAGGATCATTACCCATCGATGAGTAGAAAAATATACATTGGATCCAAGTCGATATGATAGTCAATGTCCAAGATCGGAGAAGAAAGTTGTTTGGATTTTGATAAATAGATTGATGACATTCAAAGCTATTTCATGAAAAAAAATGAATTGTGGAAGAGAAAGGGAATGAGAGCTTTTAATTGGTCCAAGCGGTGCAAATAGATAAAGCCATACAACAACGATCTTAATAACACAATTACTTAAACGAAAACTTCTGAATAGTTAAGTGATCATTTTGTAATTTTTTAAAATTAAGTGATCAAGATATAAATTTACTAATAGTTTAGCAATTTTGGATATAATTTACCCAAAAATTAATTACTCATTGTTTAGAATTATATCCTAATATAATAGAAATGCAATGATTAGTAGCAAGAATGAATACTAATCAGTTAGACAATAATGCAAAACAAAGATTAGATAGAAATTAGAAGTAAAAGAAAGAAAAAGGAAAATTAGAAAAGCAGGGCAGGGAACTGGGAGGACCAGCGGCTCTGTTTTGGGTTGTTAGAAAGTGGTAGGCACGTGATGCGTTGGCGTCGTGTTGCTAGCGTCGGCAATAAAAATTACCCACTTTGTTTCTTTCTGCTCCGCTCGGGCCCCCACACTCGCTACATAAAATATATTAGTGTGATAGCAATTGCAGTTGCTTTTCACCCCAAATCTATGCCTCCATATTTCTTTATTATATTAATGTTCCTCTCGTTCGTCTATATATGAGAACAATAATATACTAAACTACCTAAATATTGTGCACTGCATTTCTTGACATGGAATGGGTTGATTCTTAAGGAAAAATCTCTTTCTTTCTTTTTTCAGATACTGGCTTTTCTTGTTCTTAGTTTGCGTTGAACCAATGATCCCAGAATATACCAAATGTAACTGGCTCGAATACTCCTAACTACGTGTCCTAAGCAAAAACGACCGGACTAAATTGTGCAATACTTGAGAATTACCGTAATAATCCTAATGGAACTTCACTCTCGTTTGGAAGAACTCATTAATCACCCTTCATTTTCAATTTTTTAGAATTAGATCAGTGATTTAATCAATTAGACTACAGGTGTATTAATTTGTTCGATCCAATCGGTTCGATTAATTCATTTAATTAAATTAAATAAGTAATTAGAAATTCAAAATAAAAAAATCCCGCACAACAGCCTAATTCGATCGGTCTTTTGTCTAATTCAATTGGTCCATATTATTTTCTGATCAACCGATTTAATGATTTTCTTCAAATCGATTTTTGATCTAATCAATTCGACCAATTAATCTAATCCAATTCAAACATTATTATTTATTTTTGTGAGTTGAATAAATCACAAAGTAATAAACGTTTTATATTAAAGTATTCAATTAACATCAATTTAATATTCGATTCCTGAACAATCCTTACTTTTACTCTTAATTAAAAAATTAGAATTTTAAAAAGTTTTATAAGTAAGATAAAAACTTCGTCACCCATTCCCCTCCTTCCAATATTGTATGATAAAAAAAAAATATTTAATCTATTTTTTTTAATGAGTGTGCTTTTGGTATGTACATTATTAGTTATTTTTTAAAATTTATCAAGTCGTTACAAATAATGTTTTATTTATATATTTAAGATGTATTATCTTTTTATATATGACATTGTTGAAAGAAACAACCACAAACCTTAAAAAGATTAAATGTATGAACTATAAAATAAACATAAAAGAAATCTTAACCATAATAAAATATGTACTAGCCTTTTAGTGTTGTTTATTCAAAGATATATTAACTGGTTTTTTTTAATATATTATTCATAACTTCATTTATGGAATTTTTCAGCATAATAATTTATTTGACCCTTTAATTTTATAAAGAAAAAAGTTATTTTAACCCTCTATTTAATTTTAAGTTTTTTTTAGTTCTTACACTTGTGTTTTTTTATCAAATCACCTCAAAATAAATGAAAACGTTAATATTTGTTAACTTTGCTGATGTGGCATATATGTGGATTTGCCACATAGATGTCACGTCGCGTCAGCAATTAATTATTTTTTAAAATTTAAAATTTCAAAAAAATATTTTAAAAAATAAAAGAAGTATAAAAATGTAAAAAATTGTTTTTTAATATTTTTAAATTTAAAATATTAATTAATTGTTAACGTGACATACATGTGACAATCCACATGTATGTCATGTCAACAAAGTTAACAAACGTTAAATTTTTCTATCCATTTTTAAGTGATTTAACAAACAATACAAGTTCCAAAGCTAAAAAATGTGGGAAAACAAATAGAATGCTAAAATATTTTTTTTATAAGATTGGAAGGACAAAAAATTCATTAGGTCAATTTATTTTAACTCTATAAAATAACTTGCAATACTAATTTTTTTTGGGTGAAAGAAAAATATGTAAATAACATATAATTTTTTAATTAATAGTATTTTTTAGAAGAAAATAATGATATTTTTTTTAACTTATGGTAGATTCTTTAAGATGATAAGTAAATTATTTTCATAAATGTGACTTTTTTTAAAGTGTGGTTTAAGATTATGGTTGAGTTGGAGTCACCTTCAATTAAGTCTATAACACATTGAATTATTTAATTTTGTTTTTGAGAATTTTAATATAAATATGTATCTACTTTAGTAGTTAAGTGTTTTGATTGTGTGTTGAGGTCTTAGGTTCAAGTCTCATATATAGAAAATATGTTATTTTTATCATACCTTCGTCTCTTTTAGGTGCGTTTTTGTTATATTTTTCGTAACCTTATATTAGAATGAGCTTGCTAGTTCAAGTAGTAAGATGTTAGCTTCCTTAAGGTCTTCTGTTTGAATCACAGTGTGAGCGGAAATGATAATTTTTGCTTCAGTTGTGTGGTAAAGGTTCCGTGGAAGTAAAATTCGGAGGTTGTTGGATGTGGTTAGTGGGTAGGATTCTAAAGGATAAGGTGGTTAGTGGATGGAGTGGGGATTTTGTCATTATTTTTATTTTTTTAATTTTCATTTAGTTTATTATTTTTTCTTTTCCCTAAAATTTCCCCCTATTCTGACTTTTTTCTCTCTTCTCTATTCTTTTCCTTCTCTTGAGTAAATTTCTTTCTTCCCATTTTGCAATCTTTGATTTCAATTAAAATCAGGTGTTCCTGTTGATTGATCGGCATTGTGGTTCATTGTCGTCTTCTTCTGTTCCAATTTTCGAGTATACTTCGATTCAGTAAGTAGGTAGGTATAGTATTGCTTTGGGTTGGTGATTCTTTATTAATGGTGTTTTGATGTTAATGCCGTTTAGAGGAAGACCAAGAGGCTCAGGATAATTCGTCGGTGACTTAGATGCATGGAACTGCTATTGTTCGATTGAAGATAAGGTTTGGTTGAATAATAGGTTGAATGGATTGATTTGGTTTCAGTTTTAGTACTGATTTAAGCGAATGATTCGGTGTTTTAATGGCCAATTTTAGGTTTTGGTTATCTCGAGATTGCTTCCGCGTCAAAAACGAACCAAGTGTGTAACGAAAATATGAGAAAACGTGGTTCGACACACGACCGTGTGACTAGCGAGTGTGTAGCTGTGTGGGTTACATGGGCTAGGCCGATTTGGGCGTGTGGGCCACACAGGCATATGGGCCTAAAATTTTAAAATTTTCCCTAGGGTCACATACATCGTTCCGATCAACTGTAGGCCTTCTGTAGGATCAGTAAGGGCAAAACAAACCCTAATGCATGATATCTGCTATTCTGATAAATTGAACTGAGCATTTAGCAATTGCTATATATGATCTGACTGGTTTGTAGTAACATGTATGTTATCTTTATATGAGCATAAGAGACATTTTAACTCTATTGTATCTATATATCTGTATATGGGGTGGGATTTGTATATGTGGAGGAAATGTTCTGTGAGGCAACATTTCGCCGGTATACTGGCAGCTTGGCTGCAAACTATTCTAATAAGTGTCATGAGGACACTACGTGGTGTGCAGGGATATGTGGGTGTTTTATGCCCCACATGGTGTGTTGGGATGGTCGGATATGGTGTGTAGAGGATGGGGTAGGACTTTGCATATCTGTATGTTTCTGATAATCCAATTCTAATATGATTTGATTCTGTTAAGGACCCATGTCCGCTTTGGTTTTGATATTCTGAGAAATCTGAATTTATATGTATGCATGACTCTGTTTAATTACACACTGAGTTTTAAAAAAACTCACATCTGTTTGTCTATTCTGTTTAGGTAATCCTCAAGCATAAGCGGGTCAAGCGACGGAGGCTCAGCAGTAACCACTAGATAAAAAATTATTTTTAATTATTAAATTATTTAATTTTTGAGATTTTCTTTGAGAATTTTATAATTTTGGGACTCTATGGATTGTTGTTTATAATTTTGGTTTTGGATACGTTTTGATTTTAAAACTACGACATTTGGCAAACAATGGTTTTACATAAACAAATGTTTTTTTTAAATACAAGCTCGATTTTAAATTATAACGATTTACAAACTTTAGCTACAAATTTACGTTTTACTTAAAAAGGTAATAAATGATGGTTTCATTAAAGAGTATAATAATTTTTTCCAAAAAAAGTAGACTCTTTTAGTAACAACTAATATGTAAAATTTTAACATGAAAGTTTCATTTCAAAACCTTTCTTCGTAACATTTCCAGATTTGGCCATAACGTTTTGGTCGAGTTTGGGGTGTTACATTTAGTAGTATCAAAGTCAGGTTGTAAAACTCGGGCTGTGATTTTTGGGTTCAAAATTATAATTGTAAAAGAACTAATTTTCAAACAAAATTTGCTTCTTTATGAGTTAAGTATGTGGTACATCGAGTCTCCAGCGCTGATCCAGTAAGTACTTTTGAACTTAGAAATATTGTAGTTAGAACTATCTAAAACTATACTAAATTAGTTAGATACTAAAAATTTTGAAAGATTTCTAAAACTTCTAATAATTGTCTGAAGCATAAAACATCTGCTAATAAACACTAAAACTGATGTATAAACTTTTGAATGTAGATAAAATTTTGAAACAATAAGCACTCGCTGAATGCATGGTCATGGTACTCGTGGGCGCAGCAGGCGCCGTAAGGGGACTCAAGCTGAATATTCTTCTTTGTACAACATGCCAAATCTAGATACAAGCGAGACACTAGTTTCACCTACTGCAGAGATTGTGTCTCAAAGCTGCTCGACTAGGGACGACGCACTGTTCTAAACCATGTGGATAGTTTTAGAGAGGGTTATTGGACCCCATTCTAGATCTAGGCGCCATGGGTCGGTAACTAAACGACTCTAGTCCAATAGAGCTACACTGTTTAAAGGTGTCACTAGAGTCTCCCCTACCATGGCTGAATACTGGTTGGAGGCCACCGAGAGAATAATGAATAATATTGACTGCACTACTGAGTAGAAACTGAAGGGTGCAGTTTTTTTTCCTTGCGAGAGGCATACCAGTGGTGGTCATTAGTTGAGGAGGATACTCAATCGGATCGTCTTAATTGGGAGTATTTTAATACCGTATTCTAGAAGAAGTATGTGGGAGCGAGTTATGTGGATGCTCATAGACGTGAGTTCATGAATCTCATGCAACGTGATAGAATTATAGTCGAATATGAGGCCGAATTTCTAAGACTGAGCCACTATGTTTGAGGATGGTTTAAGGGACAATTTGAGGGATTTGATGGCTCTGCAAAGAGAGCGAGAGTTCACCGTTCTGGTGGACAAGGCAAAGATCGCCAAAGAAGTTAATCATGTGTAGCGCTAGAATAGGGATCGTGAGAAAAACAAGAATAAAAGGGATTCAGAGCTCTCTAATTCTGTTCAAAAGCCAAAGAAACTGGCCAGACCTGATAGGCCTTTTAGAATGGGAGTTCCACTTGCGTCTATTGGACTTCAGTCATGCAGTGATTGTGGTAGGCGGCATCCAGGTGAGTGTTGGAGGAGATTGGGAGCATGTCTGCTTTGTGGGTCATTGGAGCATTATATTAAAGAGTGTTCACAATGTTCTTATTAGATGCAAGCTTTAGTTCTAGGTTTTGTTTAGCCGTAGAGGGTAGTACAGCAGCTACCTAGGGACCATGGTCTGGCCAAATGTGGTAATGGTTTGGGCAGAAGTACTAATCAGACTGAGACGAGGCAGCTTGCACTGGTATATATTGCTCGACGCTGTGAGAACAAAGATGCTCTTGATGTGATTATGGGTATGTTCTTTATTTTTTATGTCATTTTATACTACTTTTATAGATAGAGGGTCAACACACTCGTTTGTAGATAATTCTGTCTCTGAAACTTTCAGATTACTATTGAGAATACTTCGGTGAGATTTTTGTACTAAGTCCGTTGGTTCAATCTGTTCAAGTAAATAAACTATATAGGAATGTACCGTTGAAAGTTTAAGGGGTTGTGTTTCCGGCAAATCTAATAGAGCTACTGTTTGGGGAGTTTGATTTAATTCTGGGTATAGACTGACTAGTAGAGCATCGAGATAGTTTGGATTACGTAGAAAAAAAGGCAATTCCGAGAACCAAGGATGATGTGGAAATTATTATGATCGAATAGCATCGAGATTACTTGTTTAACGTAATCTCTGCTCTAGTGGCTGAAAAACTAGTTCGAAAAGGGTGTGAAGCATATCTGGCTTTCATAAGTGTTTCAGTTTTTGAGGACTCTTCTGTCGGGGACATCAGAGCGGTGAGCGAATTTTTGAATATATTCCCTGATGAGTTACCGGGTTTACCTCCAAATCAAGAAGTTGAGTTTGGCATTGAGCTTCTACCAGATGCAGGTTTGGTGTCCATCACTCCTTATCAAATACCGAAGGAGCTTACGGCTCAAGTTCAAGAGCTTTTGTATTGTGGGTTCATTCATCCTAATGTGTCTCCGTAGGGGGCACCGATTTTGTTTGTAAAGAAAAATGGCAGTATCATGAGAATGTGTATCGACTATCGATAGTTGAATAAGTTAACTATGAAAAATAAGTACCCACTTTCAAGGATCGTCGATCTGTTTGATCAATTTCGTGGGGCTTCAGTATTCTCAAAAATAGATCTCTACTCTGGGTATCATCAGCTTAGGGTTAAGGAAGTTGATATTAATAAGACGGCTTTTAGGATTCGTTATGGGCACTATGAGTTCCTAGTTTACCCTTTGGTTTGACAAATACTCTAGTTGCATTCATGGATCTGATGAACCGGGTTTTTCAGCCATATTTGGATCAATTCGTCAGTCTTTAACGATGATATTTTGGTGTACTCTAAGACTGAGAATAAGCATGATGAGCATCTTAGAGTAGTGCTTTAAATACTGCGTGTAACAGTCGAATTTTCAGTGGTGTCGGAACAGTGATTCTAGATCACTAAATCCGACGATTAAGTTATAAAAATTTGATAATCAATAATTTATAGGATGAGTGTGGTTTTAGAAATATTTTTGAATTAGTGAATTTGCTAATTTTAAAGAAATTATTTGGTAAATTGAGTTAATACGAGGTTTCGAGACCTTAACATTATAAACCAAGCCATAAATATTTTTATAAATATTTATAGAGTGTTACTAAGTTGACATTAAAGTTTTGTTAGAAAATTTTAATGTATGGATAGTCAATTAAATGAAAAGGACTAAATTGACAAAGGTGTAAAAGTTGCTAGAATAATTAAATTGCTTAATTGCCAAATTAGGAAGGACTTAAGGCAAAAATATGCCAATAGGGAATGGTGTAGGCGGCATAAGAAAGAAAAAATCTGAGAATTGATGGGACAAGGACAAAATTGGAATTTTTGGAAAGATTAATAGATAAAAATCTAATAAAAAGGAGTTCTAGACATTTCACCCCTAATCTCCAGCCAAAAACAGCCATTGAAGAGCCCTCTAAGCTAGTTTTGCATATATTTTCATCATGTAAGTTCAATTTTTGATAATTCTTTGTAATTTTTGTGATTTTGTGACTTTTACAATTTGGTCCACTTGTTTAATCCATTAGTTTTTGATTCTATGGTTAATTTTGAAAGTTACCATGAATGAGTGCTGTAAGTTTATGATGATTTAGCATGGATTTGAAGTTTACCTAATTGTCAAAAATGTTGAAATTCTAATTGCTAAAGGTTGTATAGTAGTTTAAGATCATGGAATAAAGTAATAATTGAGAAAAATTAGCTCAATTAAGGGGTTAATTGAGTAGGGACTAAATTGTAAAAATTGTAAAATTTAAGGTAAAAATACAATTTCAAAAATTGAGGGGTATAAATTGTGAAGTGAGTTAGAATGGAAATAAATGCTGATAAGTGAAAAATTTTATACTATAGATCAAGAAATTTAAGATAAACGAGGAAAGGAAAAAGTTACAGAATAGTCCTTGAAATTTCTACAACTACTACAAATTGTTTCGAGTAAGTTCATACGGTTAAATTAATAATGTTTGATATTATTTGATGAATGATAATTTAGTATTTATTTCTATTAATTGTTGAAAATAGAAAATTTTGTATTAAAGTTATGAAATTGAACCAAGTGTTCAAAAGAAACGAAATACAGGAAATGAATACGATCGTTCAGTATAAAAAAATTGACGATGAATTACCCAAGTAAACCAAGATTCAGAATTTGTTGCTAATTTTCATGTTTGCTTTCTGTTTAGCTCTTATGAGCTTCCGTTAACTCATATGAGTTTCAGTTAACCCTTTTCTCGGGTTTTAGTTTAGCTCTTCTGAGCTTCAGTTCAACTCTTATGGGTTTCCGTTTAACCCTTTCGGGTTTCCGTTTATCACCTATGTACTTCAGTTAGTCTTTGGGCTTCCGACTACGATGTACTCAAATCTGTAAGTCGTTCTCAGAATGGACAAGTTGGTAAGTAGAATGTGGAGCATGTATGTTGGAATACTGTTATTATTATTATTATTATTATTATTATTATTATTATTATTATTGAGCTCAAACACATGAATTTTATCAAATGAGTTGTGGTTGATAGGATATATATAAATTACATGAAATGTGCATTTGAAATAGTTATAATATTTCAATATTCGGTAAGATTTATGTTTAAAGCCGACGAACTTACTAAGCTATATGTAGCTTACTTGTGTTGTTTATTGTTCTCAGTAGATTAACAAGAGAGTCGGAAGATTGGATCATCACAATTCAGCCACATTATTAAGATTTTCTGGTAGATTTTACAATATATGTTTTGATGGTTTATATGGCATGTATAAGGACCCAAAATGATTATATTATGTAATAACCTAAGGATACATTAGTTATGTTTAGTAATGGTAAGATAGATAAAATGATAAAGTTATGAAATTGCACTTATATTATAACACTTAAGATAGAAATTCATGAAGTTATTTAGGTTACTTTGAATATGAATGAATAAAAGTTGAATTAGTTGATCTATTTGTGACAACCCCAAATTTAGCCTTAATCGGGAAAATGATTTTAAAACCGTTAAACCGAGTCAGAGAACCTCGAAAATATTATTATACATGAAATTTCTTTGTGGTTAATAGTGTGTACAAATTTTGGTGCCGTAAAATTTTTGATTTAATGGTTAATTAGTGAGTAGGACTTTAGTGATAAAATTTGGAAATGATATAGGTTGAATTGGGAGGACCGAATATTGCATGGCTTTAAAATACTTAGCCTTGCATGTCAAAATCACCAATATCCTTTTAGTGGCCGGCCATGCAAGCTTTTAAAGCTTTAATTTTTACATTTTCTTATATTAAGAGACATTTGATTGGTGGATAAAAATAATGTCAATTTTAATGATAAAGAAAATGGTGAAAAGAACAAGGCAAAATTTATTTTCTTTCTTGTTCTTCAATTGCCGAAAGTGAGAGGGGGAAAAAGGGCTAAAGCATTCGGCTATAGTTCTAGTTTGAATCAAGGTAAATTTATTTTGGTTTTTGATAAATTGTTTATGGAATTTAGTTGCTCACTACATTATTCTCATGGCCCATACGGTTGATTTCTTTGAAAAATTTAGTGAGTGTTGCATTCGGCAATGGGGGAAATGCATTGATGTTATTGATAAATTTGAAGTTTGATATTATAAATAGTTGAATGAGGCTATTAACCGTGTGTTTTGAGTTATGTGTTCAAATGAAGGGAAATGATGTTTTTAAGATTCAATTTGTTAAGGAATGTTTCGGTTGAGGTCTATTTTCTTGAGGAAATGTTTTTGGAAGCTCTTTTGATAAGTGAACGGCTAGGAATTTAGATGTAGCTTAGAAATTTTTGGTTAAAAGTGAAAGATAGAAATCTATGGGACTTTCGGCTAAGAGGGTTTGTGGATAAAAGAATATATATATACATATATATATACTCACTCATAATCGGCCTTGGTATGAATGTATTGGTTTAGTTGAAAATTTAGAAGTTAAAACATTAGAACAAGTATGTGCACTTAGCCGAATGATGTCTTAGTGAAAGGAATAGGAAATTTCCGTGTTTTAAGACATTTGTAAACATGACTAAAATTTTGAGAAGGTTTTATGCTTATGTATTAATATATATAACATAGACATATGTGAGTGAATTGTTAATTTTAAGGAACAATCGGCCATAAACTTTTATAATGAGATTTTGACGATTTAAATTTTGTACCTTTAGCTCAAGAGCATCGAGGAACAACTTCGGATAAGGGGAAAGCCAAAGTGACAGAATAGTCGCCCCGTAATTAATCGGAAAGTTACAAGGTAAGTTTATTTGTCGTAGCTTAGCTCATGTTCTAATTTAACATGATTTATGGTCGATTCGGATTTGTCGAAAACGGCCAAGTAGCCGAAAGTTTACTAGACTTAGGAAGGTTTTTGAAATCAATTCAATATGTGGATAAATTATATATCTACGGGCTGAATATGCTGGGAAATAATGTCATACTGTGCATTAGCTTGTTAAACGAGGCAAATGAATGTCGTTCGGCATTAAAAATATACATGATAGATCCGAATGTATGTGTTTCAGTTCTTTAATCCGAGTTAACTCCCGAAGGGCCTAAGGGTCAGTGTTTAATCCGGGTCAAGTCCCGAAGGGCATATATGCCAGAGTTGTATCCAGGATAAGTCCTGAAGGGCGTTCGTGCCAGTGAGACAACCGGGCCAAGTCCCGAAGAGCCTTAAGGCTAGGACCTTATAACCCGGGCTAGGCCCGAAGGCAGTCATGCTGGATCTACAAAAATTCAGGTTTTACTAACTGTAAGAATTGAGCTCTTAATCTAAATTAGCCAGGTATGTAGTACATTCAGATTTCAAACGTACTTCTATATAAATTATGCTATGCCAACCGGGTGATATCGTATCCGACCTTTGTTCAGAATGGTATGAAGGCATGATGTTTTATTATTGTATTGGGATTGTGTTAAGATTAATTTAAGTATACGGTTATACTATGACTTGAAGCATATGGAATTTGATGTGTATGATTCTTTTCTTCTCGTTAAACCCAAGAAAGACTTAGCTTTGTAACTTAATTTAATATATTGGCCTATTGATTGAGCTTGTCTTGGGATGAAGAAACTATCTATATGATTCGAAATTTAGTTAAAGAACGATGATTGATATATATATATATATGGTTAGTAAAGGTAAATTTTAACATTAGCTGCATTCAGTTAAGGTTAGACCTTGGTAAACAATTAAAGGTGTTCTGTGTAAATCTCTGATTGTATTATCATTACTATGGTTTAAAAACTTACTAAGCATATGTTTGCTTACTTTGTTGCTTTAACTCTCTGTTTTGTAGATCTCGTTCGTTAGCTACGGTCTCGGGAATTTCAGGGCTGAAGTCATCCACGCTATCAAAACATCCTTCGGTATTTTGTAACTAAACCTTGAAAATGGCATGTATAGACTTGACATGTGGTTGTTAAACGAGCTTGATTTTGAAGTTGTAATTAAGTCAGCCATGCGAAAATGGCTTAACCGAATGTCTTAAATCCATGTCCATGGTTTTAAATTTGGTTGCGTAATATGGAATGGAAATTAAGTCACGCAATTGTAAATATGTTTGAAGTATTGTTTATATATATATATATATATATATATATATATATATCGATGTCTAACTATTGAGAGTCGAATGAATTGTATGATATCGCGATAAACGAAGGCTGAAATGTGGAATTAAATGTGACCAATCGGTAAGTCCATATAGATTGAATGAAACCTGTGTGAAAATTTCATTAGATTGGATTAAGTAATACGAACTTAGAAGCGTGAGTAGTAGTTGTCTTTGATCATCGAATCGATTCATGAGGGTTGTGCAATGCCTCTTAACCCTCCGGCGATCGGAACGGGCTTAGGGGTGTTACACTATTGGTGTGAATTGGTTGTGGTTTGAATTTGTAGGGCTTGATAACTTGTTATAAAAAGGCTTGTATAGAGTCCACGTGGCCTAGTACACGGGCGTGTGACCAGACTGTGTGTAGCAAATGGGCATGTGAATTGGCTGTGTATCCCTTGCACCTTAAAATTTTGAAACGGAATGCCCAGGTTTAGGCACACGGGTAGAGACACGGATGTGTGTCTCAACTGTGTGAAGGGCACGGTCTTGAACACGGGCGTGTATCATGGGCATGTGAAAACTTCACTTAAATTCGAAATAAAAATTAATCCATACAGGCTGAGCACACGGGCATGTGGCTTGGCCGTGTGAAATCAATTTGTTCATAGTTTGAAAGTCAGTAAGCTCCTAAAATTCACACGGGTAAGGGACACGGGCGTGTGAAACCACATGACCTGGAACAAGGTAAGTCACAATGGAGTGTTGGCCACACAACCTAACTACACGAGCGTGTACCTAGTCCACACGGACATGTCCCTAGTCCACATGGACATGTGGCCCTATATTTAAGAAAAATTTTAAGATTTTGTGAAAAAGTCCCTATGGTCCCGATTTAGTCCCAGATTGATCTTAATATATGTTTTGGGCTTCGAGAGCCCAACTAAGGGACATTTTAACATATTTCAGAAAATGAATAGTACTTGACTAGGATTAAAAAGTAAAAGGCTCGGTAAACTTTGGTAATGCCTCGAACCCTGTTTTGGCGACGAATACGGGTAGGGGGTGTTACACTGCGTGAGAAACAGCTTTACGCTAAGTTGAGCAAGTGTGAGTTCTGGTTACAAGAAGTAACTTTTCTGAGGCACGTGGTTTCTACTGAGGGGACCGGAGTTTATCCTAAAAGGATTGAGGCTGTACTTGATTAGAAACAGCCTAAAAATGTTTCTGAGATTCGCAGTTTTCTGAGTCTTGTGGGTTATTATCGACGGTTTGTTGAAGGGTTTTCGTTGATGGCAACTCTTCTGACTAAGCTCCTATGTAAGAATGTTCCTTTTGTCTAGACTGATGCGCAACAATTGAGCTTTGAAAAGCTCAAGTTTGTTCTGACTCAGGCTCTTGTTCTGATACAACCTGAATCTAGTAAAAAGTTTATGGTTTTTAGTGATGCGTCACACGTCAAATTGGGGTGTATTCTGATGGAAGATGGTAAGGTTGTGGCTTATGCATCCCGACAACTTAAGTCACATGAGGGAAATTATCTGACGCATGATCTCGAATTAGTTACCGTGGTTTTTGCTTTAAAGATCTAGAGGTACTATCTGTGTGGTGAGAGGTGTATTATCTACATCGATCACAAGAGCTTTAGGTACTTCCTTACTCAAAAGTAGTTGAACCTTAGGCAGCGTAGATGGATTGAACTGCTCAAGGATTACGACTGTACGATAGAGTATCATCCCAGTAAGGCTAATGTAGTGGTTGATGCTCCTAGTCGTAAAGTAATATCTGATTTGAGGGCGATGTTTGCTTGCTTAAGTTTGTTTGAAGATGGGAGTCTTTTAGCTGAGTTTCAAGTTAAGTTGACTTGGATTGATCAGATTCGGGATAAACAGTTGAAGGATGAATATTTGGTTTTGTGTTTTCATCAGGTTGAGAGTGGTAATACGTCTGATTTGTATTGAATAATGAAGGGGTTCTGTGTTTTCGAGGACGGGTTTTTGTACCAAACGACTCTGATTTGAGACAGTCGATTCTGAGAGAAGCGTATAGTAGCCCTTATACTATGCATCCCAGTAGAAATAAGATGTATCAAGATCTTCATGAACTGTATTGGTGGCCGGGTTTGAAATGAGAGGTAACAGATTACGTTGCTCGATGTCTGACGTGCTAGCAAGTTAAGGCTGAGCACTAGTTGCCTTCGAGTTTGTTCTAACACATTAAAATTCTTTTATGGAAATAGGAACGTATAACAATGGACTTTGTTAGTGGGTTGCCTTTAACACCTACTAAGAAGGATTTTGTTTGGGTCATTGTGGATCAGTTGACCAAGTCCGCCCATTTCATTCCGATCCGAACAAATTATTCACTGCAGAAGCTGGTCAAGCTCTACATTTCTGAAATTGTGAGACTTCACGGGGTTCCTATTTTGATAATTTCTAACAGGGATCCTCGTTTTACTTTACGGATTTAGAAGAAACTTTATAAAGCTCTGGGTTCGAGATTGGACTTCAGTATTGGGTTCCATTCTTAGACTAATGGTCAGTCCGGGAGGTGATTTAGATATTAGAAGATATACTTCGGAGTTGTGTGATTGATTTCCGAGGGAGTTGGAAGGATTTTTTGCCTTTAGCTGAGTTCGCCTACAACAATAGTTTCCAATCTAGCATCCAGATGGCACTTTATAAGGCTCTTTATGGTCGTAAGTGTCGTACTCTGCTGTGTTGGACTAACTTAAGTGAACGACAAGTTTTGGGTCCTGAGTTGGTTTTCTAGACTAAAGACAAAGTCAGGTTAATTCAAGATTGTCTTAAGGTGGCTTCCAATAGACATAAGTCTTATGCGGATTTGAAAATGAGAGATATCGAGTACTATGTGGGTAACTTTGTCTTTCTTAAGGTATCACCATAGAAGAAAGTTCTACGATTCATACGTAAGGACAAGTTAAGCCCTAGGTTCATTGGGTCGTATCAGATTATAAAGCATGTGGGTCCGGTTGCTTATTAGTTAGAGTTACCTCCAAAGTTAGACCATATCCATGACGTATTCCACGTCTCTATGTTGAGGCAGTATCGGTCCGATCCATCTCACGTTGTTTCTATTAAAGAGATTGAGTTTAAACCAGATTTCACATTTGAGGATGAGCCAGTTTAGATTTTGGATTGAGACCTAAAGATTCTGATGAGGCAGTCTATTTAGTTAGTTAAGGTTCTGTAGCGAAATCATGGCACTGAGGAAGTCACGTTGGAATCTGAGGACTCAATGCGTCAGCAGTATCCTCATCTGTTTGGATCAGGTAAATTTCGAGGCCGAAATTTTTTTTAATGGGGTAGAGTTATAACACCCTAAATTATTTAATTTTGTTTTTGAGAATTTTGACATAATTATATATCAGCTTCAGTGGCTAAATGTTCTAATTGTATGTTGAGGTATTGGGTTCAAGTCCTATTTTTGGAAAATATGTTATTTCCTACCCTTATCCTTCTTAGGTGGGCTTTTGTTATATTTTTGGTAAGCTCATATCAGAATGAGCTTGTTGGTTTAAGTGGTAAGGTGTTAGCTTGCCTAAAGTCTCGTGTTCAAATCCCAGTGTGAGTAATTTTTACTTCAGTTATGTGGTAGAAGTTTGGTGAAAGTAAAATTCTAAGGTAGTTGGATGAGGTTTGTGGATAGAATTCTAAGTAATTATTTTTGTAATTTTAATTTAATTTATTATTTTTTACTTTTCCCTAAAATTTCCCCTATTCTGACTGTTTTTTTCTTGTTCCTCCATTATTTTCCCTCTTTTGAGTAAATTTTCTTCTTCCCACTTTGCAATCTTTGATTTCAATTAAAATCGGGTGTTATTATTGATTGATCGGCATTATGGTTCATTGTCGTCCTCTTCTGTTCTAATTTTCAAGTATAATTCGATTCGGTAAGTAGGTAGGTGTAGTATTGCTTTTGGTTGGTGATTCTTTATTGATGGTGTTTTGTTAATGCCGTTTAGGGGAACCAAGGGGCTTAGGATGGTTAGTCAATGACTTAGTTGCTTGGAACTGCCGTTGTTCGATTAAAGGTAAGGGTTTGGTTGAATAATAGGTTGAATGGATTGATTTGGTTTCGATTTTAGTAGAGATTTAAGCGACTAATTCGGTGTTTTAATGGTCAATTTTAGGTTCTGGTTATCTCAGGATTGCTTTCGCGTCAAAAACGAACCAGGTGTGTAACGAAAATACGAAAAACAAGGTTATACAAAAGCCAAAAAAAAGTGGCATGTTGACGCCACACTAGAGTGTGCCCAACCGTGTAGCCGGCTCTGTGCTACACATTGTCGTATGACGGGCGAGTGTGTGGCAGTGTGGGTCATACGGGCTAGGCCAGTTTAGGCATATAGGCCACACGAGCATGTGGGCCCAAAATTTTAAAATTTTCCCTAGGGTCATATACGTTGTTCTAATCAATTGTGGGCCTTCCAAGGGTCGGTAAGGGCAAAACAAGCCCTAATGCATGATATTTGTTATTCTGATAGATTGAATTGAGCATTTAGAAATTGATATGTATGATCTGACTTGTTCATAATAGCATGTATGTTATCTGTATATGAGCATGCGGGACATGTTAACTCTGTTATTTCTATATAACTATATTCTATATCTATATATGGGGTGGAATTTTTATATGTGGAAGAAGTATACTGTGAGGTGACATTTCTCTGATATATTGGCAGCTTGGTTACAAACTATTCTGATAAGTGTCGTGAGGACACTATGTGGTATGTAGAGATGGGTGAGTGTTTTATACCCCACATGGTGTGTAGGGATGGTCGAAGATGGTGTGTAGAGGATGGGGGTAAGACTTTGCAAATCTGTATGTTTCTGATAATTTGATTCTGATATGATCTGATTCTGTTAAGGACTTATGTCCACTTCTATTATGATATTCTGAGAAATCTGAATTTATGTGTGCGCATGACTCTGTTTAATTACACAATGAGTTTTAAAAAAATTCACATCTGTTTGTTTGTTCTATTCAGGTAATCATCAAGCATAGGCGGGTCAGTACAACGGAGGCTCAACGGTGACCACTAGACCGAAAAATTATTTTTAATTATTAAATTATTTAATTTTCGGGATTTTCTTTGAGAGTTTTGTAATTTTGGGACTTTTTGGACTATTGTTTATAATTTTGGTTTTGGATGCATTTTGATTTTAAAACTGCGACGTTTGGCAAACAACAGTTTTACGCAAACAAATGTTTTTTAAAATACAAGCTTGGTTTTCAACTATAACGATTTACAAACTTCCGCTGCAAATTTACGTTTTACTTAAAAGGGCAATAAATGACATTTTCATTAAAGAGTATAATAAGTTTTTCCAAAAAAGTGGACTCTTTTAGTAACAATTAATACGTGAAATTTTAACATGAAGGTTTCGTTTCAAAACCCTTCTTTGTAATATTTCCAAATTCAGCCATAACGTCTAAGTCAGGTTCAGGGTGTTACAAAGTCTTAATTCAGATATGAAATTATCAAAAACTTTTAATTTTATAAAGTAACAAATATTATTTTAAGGGTAGTATTATTTTTTTTATATAGAAAAATACATGTGCGTAATAAGATTTAAATTTGAGATCCCATCGCATTTATAAATTCAATTTTATCATTTGAATTAAAGCTACATTTTATTTTTATTTCAGCTTTTTATAAATTTGTTACATAATTTTTTTCACCCACATTGTGGATGTATCATAATCTAATATTAGATTAAAGCTTTAAAACACGATAGTAACTCTTAAAATGTCTCTTTGAAAAAATATGTTTTTAGTTTTTTTTTTTTTTTCTAATTAAATTTGTGCTTAGTTAATTTATGATATAAATTTAATAATAAATTTTATAATAATAATAATAATAATAATGATTTGATAGGATCTTTACCAACTTTATAAGTGAAATTAAAAACTATCATTCATTTGAAAAATAAATAAATAAAATATACGAAGACTCTTTTAACTCTATTCATAAAAGTTCCACTACCATCAATAAATCAAATAATAATCGTATGGTAAGATTGTTTATCTTTTTTAACCATGTGGTCAGAGATTTAATCTCGCTCATGAGAATAAAGTATAATTTCATGAATAACAATTTACCTCTTTAGAGAGTGTTGTGACGAGATAATAAATCATTACTATCAACAATGAATATCCTAATTAATAAAATAAAATTATTATTTCAGATTTACCGTGATAAATGCTTTTTGGGACAATTCCTGAAACGATACGTTTCCCACTACCAATCAACATATGAAAATGGAGAAATGGCGTAAAGCTGGTCGGAGTAATGTAGTATTAGTCAATAGCTACGGTGTTGCAACAGGAAGTGAGAAAGTAATCAAACAGGCATATATTTACATAGAGCAACAAAGCAAATGAAGCCCACCAGAAATTCGCAATCCTCATACCAATAATGCTTTTTTTCTTCATTATATATTTTAAGGTCCACAACAATTGAATGTGAAGTTTTAGATATTTGTAGAGAATGGAATAGGGAACCCAGTGGAGTGACTTCAAATACGTAGAGGTCATAGATATTTGTAGTCTTCATGTTCTGCTTCTATGCAATGTATTGTCAGCGGCAGCTAATACACAAAACCTCTTTCGACATTCGATTAAGAAGCAAAAGATAGGTAGATAGGGTCAACAAGCCAGCCACAAGTGGAAGCATATGCGGCTGTACTTGGCTCTTCATTGTTGAGTTTGGGATTTGTTTCTATCATATAATACTCCTGAGAGTAGACAGAATTGTATCAAGGTGGCCTTCAAGGCTCTGTAGGAATGAATATTAACATTAAATATCAGATTACAAATGGACGCCTAAAATTTTACCTTTTGGAACAGGGTAAAACGAGAGACCGTCTTGGGACCAGTAAGCAATTTTAGAAAAGGATGATGAGTTGACGATTATGCAGTGAAAAAGACGGGGCGAGTGTTTGAGGGCAATTTGCATTTTGAGATCAATACCTGGATTAGTGTATTTATTTCCCATTCATTGTAGCATTTCATGTAAAGTAAATAAGCCGGAAATAGCAAGAAAAGATTGATTCAAAGAACAGGTGGCCTGTTGGTTCAATTTGGTGTCCCTATTCACCACTTGATTGAACCCAACCTCTGTCACACGTAACCTTACTCATCTTCCCCCTCAAATGCTACATTCCATAATATATGTTTATTTTAATTGGAAACCCTGAGGCAATACTATATTACCAGTGTTACCCTTTCTAAGAAACAATTCAAGCTTCCTCTGCTTTAGTTTTTATTTTTTCAATATTGAAAATTTTATTTGGGAAAATAAAAATCAATAACAAAACTACTCAAACATATTTGGTACTTTAACTTTTTATAATAAAAATATGAGAAATAAAATAATATAACTACTATAGATTTGATCCAGGGTCAAGATTTGATAATTAATATATTTTTATGTTTAAATGTTTTTTAACTAGAATTAATTTATTAATTAAAACTAAAGTTAAAAACACTTATTTTTAACTTTTTTCAGTTTTATAAAACATTTTTAGTCGAATTATTTTTTTAACTTTTACGTATTTTTAACTAGTTTTATAATATTATAAATCAATCCAAATTATTAATATCATTAATTATTATTATAAAACTATACTAATGTGGAATTTTTTTAAAAAATTTATATATCAGTTGCATGTTTAATAAAAGTTTATCTTAAGAAAATTTTAATAAAAAATTAAACCAACATTTTAACAAAAAATAGTTAATGATTTTAAGCATTTATCTTCATTATAATATTATAAAAAAACCACTAAATTTTATCAAACATATAGAGGAAGACGCCCATATTACTTCAACTCCTTTTAACCTAGACATGATTACGAGTCAAGTTATTGGTTCACTTAGAAAGTTTATTCGAAAATTGAGAGGGTTTGAATAAAAATATAGATTTGGAAAATGGGCTTGAGCAAAAAAAAAGGCCTGTTTAGAAAATAAGTCAGGTCTCGAGTAAGGTTTTTTGGCCTAGCCCGAATTTACAAAAAAAATTATTGTTTTTTCACCATTTTGCTGTCATTTCACTATTATGTTGCTATTATTTTGTTGTTATTATTTGGATATTATATAACTCTTGTTTTATTGTTAATTTTACTACTATTTTAGAGGCATTTGCTTGTTAAATTACACCTATCTTAGTGTTATTTAAGTATAAAAACTTTTTTTTAATTTATTTTCAATTTGTTGGGAAACATTTATCTTAATTTTTGTAGTGTTTTTTATGTATTATATTTTTAATTTTTTATATATAAAATAAAATAAAAAATTTTATATGAACCGGGTCTAAATTTAACATCTATAATCTAAACCGAGTTTGAGTAAATATTTAAATTTATTTTTTGGGTTAGGTCAAACCTAAACCTATTAAACGGACCTAAAATTTTGTTAGAGCTAGAAGGATGGAAAAATCTACATTAACCATTGTGGTTTGATAAAATTGACATTGATGAAAGATAACTTTTTTCTTAAATTCCTCCTTTCCTTTTAAAGGGAAAAGAGAACCTTTTGTTCCTAATAAGGCCAAGGGTGTAAGGTGTGGAAAGGAAAAGTTGTAATAATTATAGGCCCATATTCTCATTAGAATAAGAATTCTAATTCTAATTTAAATATCTTTATCAACTTATGATATTCACATAAATATAGGAATATTGTATATGATTCATTTTGAATAAATTTATTTTCTAATACTATTATCTCTTATTCTTTTGCCACTTTTGATTTTTATTTTATTTTTCTAATTATATATATATATATATATATATATATATATGAGTCAAAACTCATAAGGTTATATTTTTTATTTAATTTAAGGGATTAAATTAGAAATCTGCATTGCCCTTATTGACCTAATTTCCCAATGACTTCTTACCTTTTCTTCCTTAATCCTTGCAATTTTTAATGCTGTCCATAAGAAGTAATAAACTTTAAACCATCCTTCTTTTTTGATAAATTAAAAAAAAATAAGTGTTCGATTTTTAGTATTATATTTTATTAGTATTGAATTTATATTACAATTTATTTTGCATATTAGTAAAATTTAAGAAATGAATGTCAATATATATTTTTTATGAATATAGATGTGTTATTTGATAAAATAAATCTTAATTTTTGAAAATTTTTACTTCTTAATTTTACTTTTATTAATATAAGATTTTATATTATTTAGATAGTTTTGGATTAAATATGAAATTTTCAAAAAAAAATATTTCAAATATATTTTTAAAATAATAAATCAAATTAACAATTTAAACATCATAAATAATTATTTACTTACTTATTTTATTTAATATTTTTTATAAAAAAATTATATTAAATGAAAATTAATGTGATTATGAGACACGTCTAAAATATTAAAAAAATCATTTGAATGAAAATGAACATTTTCAACCATTTATCAAACCCACATAAATATATAAATTTTTCATTTTGTTCTTAAAAGGAAAAGAAAAGATAATCATATTCAATTTTAATGGATTACATGTAATTTATGTGTAAAATACAAATAATAAGTTGTTTAAAAGAAATTGACCAACCTTTTCTTTTTAATTTCTCTTCTCTAGAAAAATTTAAAATATATTACAAAACTTGTATCAAACTTCCAATCCTTATATTATTCGTATATTTAAAATTTAATGTTTTCTATTTTAATTTTTTCCATTAATAATTATTTACATTGTTAAAATTCTTCTATTAAATTTAAATCATTTTCAATATCATTTTTTTATTACATAATTACCAAATGAATATTCCAACAAATTTAACAAAAAAATCTAACAATATAGCAATTAAACTACATTCCTAAAAATAAAAGTTAAAAAATTAAACTAAATTAATCTTTCTATTTTTAGTTTTGTCCATTACTTGTCAGATTTTAAAAATATAAAATTAATTGTTTACATTGTTAAAATTTTTCTATTAAATTTAAGTTTTTTCAATGTATTTTTTTACATAATTATATTCAAATAAATTTAACGAAAAATTTTAACAATATGATAATTAAACTAAATTAGGAATGAGAGTCAAAGAACTAAACTAAATTACCTATTTTAATCATTACAAAAAATATCCATTTTATGTAGAGATGTCAATTGGGCGAGGCACCTCATCCTTGCCCCTCAACTCATTGCGGGTAAAAAACCCAAAACCATCCCCGCCCCACCACTCACGGTGGATCTAATTTTTATCACCATCCCTGCCCCACCACCCGCGAAACCTATATCCATCCCCGCCCAATTGGGTGCGAAATGGGGAGGGACCCCGCGAAACCCACCCCACTAATGCTCCTAATTTTATTTTTATTGTTCAATAACTTGTAATTTAATCCAATTTTCGATGTTGCTCCAAAATCCATGTCAGATTACATATTGACAAACTTTTGTTAATAAAATATTGAGAAACCTATTGTATTATACATTAATAATACAAAATAAAATGATGCAACATTAGGGTAAATGGACTTGCAACTGAAGTTTGGCCAAATACTATGGGTCCTCGCTAGCTATAGGTGGATGGTGTGGCTTTCTCTTCTCTTGTATTTGGTGTTGCTCATGTAGGACTTTGAAAAGGATCCCCTAGTATTCTAAAACACGATGCAGCCTGTTTGAACTCCACCAAAACAGTAAAGAGAAAAAGAAGAGAGTAAAGGAAATGGTCTACTTATTTTATTACTATAGCTCTAATAATCCAAAAAGACCGAGCCATCTCATTTATACAAGATTGTTAATGAATTTACTAGAGTATTCAGTGCTAACAACCAATCCTAACTGAACCTCAACTTATTCACTAACTGAATTGAATATAGTTACAAAAATTAACAAACTGACTTGAACAAAACACAGACAACTAACAATTAACTACTTACTAACAAACTGAAGTAACTATACAACTTCAACACAATATTAGCTAACTGACTGTTAGCTACCAGTTTAACAATGATCATATACCTTAATATTCACCAAATTGGTTTGCTCTCCTAGTTTCTAATTTGCAACTTTTTCACACATGCTAACAACTTGAAGTCTGGATCAGAACTTAATGAAGAAACTAGCTGACAAAGGCTTGGTGAGCACATCTGCTATCTAGACCTGTGCCAAAACATAACCAACAGTTAACCTTCCAGCTGTTACCTTCTCTTGAACAACAAATAATTATACCTCTTATCTCCAGCAAAAAAATCTAGTCTACGCAACAAAATGTTGCCCCGTACAACCAACCAAATTCACTTTTGCAAAATTCCTCAAGAGACACTATTGTGACAAACAAGTTAGCTTTACAAAAATCCTTATAGGGATGAAATCACACCAACTTGGTTGCCATATAAATCTTTTAAGAATATAAGAATTCAATTATAGAATAAAATCTTACAGACAAAGACAATATAGCTCTCTAAACTTGTTTAACTAGTAGATCGATACAACTAAGAAATATGGTACAAAATCATACCACAACTTATCCTTAATGGTGCACTCCAAGAATAGCTTAAGCCTTTCTATAAACAATAGCACTCTATTCTTGTAGCGTATCTTATATACTTGCACACACTCCACGTGCGTCTTTGAAACTCATAAGCACTAAACTAATAAGTGAATTTTCTAACAAACATAATAGAACCTTATTCCACTATATGATCACTAACCTTCAAGTGATACACCCTTTATATTCTAGCGATAATTTACTAATCTCTCAAGGTTCAACATTTCAAATCCCTTGGGGGATCGTTATTTCAAGTCCCTCGGGGGATAGGTGTCACAAGAAAAATAGTAAAGGGAACCAATCCACAAGAAAAAGAGATAGGTGTCATAAAGAGAAGTCTTGGTAAAGCCACATCAAGGCCAAAAATAGCCCTTAATGAGGTACAAAAGATACAAGAATTGGGTATAAATAAGGAAACAGTCCCTGCCAAATAAGGATGCTAGACTCAGCCAAATTCAACTAATCAATAGTAATGAGCAGCAATACTCTAGACTCATTCACGTATTCTCATGCAATTGAGACATCTTGTAACGACTTGGAAGTTAGTGGTGTCGGAAACGGTGGTTTTAGAGTAGATTTCTATTTTGGAGTTTCCAGTGAGTTCCTTTTTACTTACTTGTATTATAAAATCCTCTTACTGTATAAATTGTGTAAAGTAAGTGTTCCCTTTCAATAGTGTAATGTGTGGTGTCTGATTATGGTAGAGTTAAACTAGTGTTGTCAGCGTGAGTATGGTCAGTTCTTGTTTCGATGTAAAATTCCCTTCTTGCTGCACAAACCCAATACCATCTATATGTGAAGTGTGATATGTGATAAATGAGAAGCAAATATGTTTGTGATGCCTCCAGTAGGGCAATTATATTGCAAATCGGACCGACGGGTCACGGAAAAACATGTTCAGCCAAATAGAAATTATATGAGGGGTTAATGAGGTATATGCATATGAATACATCTGATTGATATGATTCTGATTCTGAATTTGGGTTCGAGGTTGGCACAAGGATGGATCTTGTGTAAATCATATATGTTGTATAAATTATAGGTAAGTTGGCGGATGGTGACGACCCATGTGTCTTGTTAAAGTGGCGGAATAAGTCCGTCTAAGTTCTTTAAATGCCATTGGGCGTATTATGTTTAGTATGTCTGAATCTCTTTGAAAGGTTGAGTATCTTATGAGAATTTGTACTTAATAACCAACAGAATTCTTGTATATTGTTTGTTATTACATTTGGAATTTACTAAGTTCGCTTGAACTTACTTTATTATTTTCCTTCTCAAGCAAGTTGACTAGAAAAGAGACAACGCCAGAGTTACTGTTGCCAATGAAATACTTGTTTATTTTCTAAATCATGCATGATCGTTTGTGTGGGTGGCATGTAAAACTATTTTGTAACCAACTTTGTAATAATTTACATCTTCCTCCAACTTACTATTTTTAAGAGAATTTCTACAAACTCTTGAGACATATATTAAATATTAGTGAAATATGTTTTATGATATCATCTTTAAGACATATAGGCCAAAATGTTTTAAATGATATTTAACTACTAATGATGCACATAAACTTTTGTATGGGAAATAACTCATCTTGCGATTTATATAATCCTGGCAACTTTTATAACGCTTCCACCAGATGTTTATTTAAACTATGTTTTTATCTTACTTGGCATGATATTGAGTTGATTATTTTGTTTTTGTTGTAATAGGTTTAATGCCAAATTTTGGGAATATATGTCGAGACCCCAAAGTTATAAAAATTTTAAGTGTTTTTATCAAACTCAAATGGTTTTAAGTTGTGACATGCCATACCTGGATCCAGTGATCGAATCAAGCGTAGGTGTTATAGAACATAATATGTTTGGTCATCCAAAAGAATTCCCAAATGAATTCAATACATGCAAGAGAATATCTAGTTTTGGTGAACACTTACACCACTCATGGTTCTAGGTACATGAACTTTCTGTTTTGGCGGATCATAATGGCGAGTTCATCAGTCAGCATACTATCAAGAATTCTTTCAGAAAATGCCTCAAGAGCATGTCCAGGTCTCACCATAAAGGCGGGCTAACAACTTGTCGATTAGGCATTGTAGATTTCACAATAAAGACTTTCTAGAAAACTTGCCATAAGTATTCTCCAGATTACTCCGCCATTGAGGCTTTTTGAGTAATACACCATGAAGGCTTTTTCAATGAATTTGCCACAATAGCTTTACAGAGAGTTCATCATAAGGGCTTTATAAAGAGTTTACCACAAAGGCTTGGTTTAGTTTGCCACAAAAGCATCACACCAACTATCATGTTTGACGATATAAATTTGCCTAAACTCATCATAGTCTAAGGTTTGCCCATCATCGGCCCTGAGACATGTAGAAACCTAAGTAAGCAAGTGCGGCTCATCTGCCATTTCTAGAATATGTCATGGACGTGGTCTTTCTACATAATTGTCACACTAGCCTTTTCTTGTGTTTACTATCCCAGCGGACCTCGTATTTACGATCCTAACAGACTACATTTCGCCATACTGGCATTTGTGTTAACTGTCCTGGTAGATGTCATCAAACTACCACCACAGGGTCAATTATCATATCACATATTTTTCAAACACTTCGTCTGAACCCCCTTATTGCCAACCATACTTTGACATGAACTACTCAAATAAATCAACATGGACAACATATCATACACTTCAATACATACATATAGTTACCTCATAAAAAACACATAAGCATACATATATATTGCCACTCTTCACGAATATATACTTATCTATATTGACATTCACCATGCAAAAAATCATTACAAGATAACGTATAGAGGATAGGTCTAGAGACTCACCTTTACCTCGGTCCAGAGCTTCTGTTTCGATCGTCCGTCCCGATCCAGTAGCAATAACTACTTAAAATATCATAAAATTTCCATTAGAATCCACATTACAGATATTTTACTAGTGTTCCAATCACATGGATCCCCTAAGCAAGGCCTTCCCAATCACACCTTACTTTTAACACCTTTCCCCTTTTATAATCGTGACATACAAAGTTGTAAGACTTACCAGAAAGTTGAATCATCCACAGATTAAACGAAATATTGACTTTAACTTAACAAAAAAGAAAAAGAAAACATCTTGGTTAAAGAGAAAAGAACTAGAATCATAAAGTAAAAAATAAAGTCATCTGAAATGTCTTCGCCTTAGATATAAACTTCCTGACCCATACTGTAGACTTGACAAGTGATAATGCTTACCTAACCCAAATCCTCTTATTTTCTCACAAAAATTCAGGGGCAGGTAAAGAGAAGTCGGAGAAGATTTTTGTTATTGTTTGACCATTTATGGAAAGGGTCAAATAAATCCAATTGACACTTGTTGATTAGTGGCTAACCATGTTACTGTGATGATTTATTAGTTGGCTTGCTTTAGCGTATAAGTAATGTTTCATGCATTTCACTACTTCGTTCGATTCTCTGTTTTTGTTGCTACAAACCCCCTTAACAACTTTCAAATAAACGTGTTGCAAGAACCAGCTTGAACAATGTTCAAGAAAACCAAACATACTACACCTTGGTGGTGACTCACGTATGGCGTAGTCCTAAAGACAATTAAGTCTCCTACCATTTTTTCATACACTTGGTAGGTCTTTTGGTTCAGCCAAAACTCTAAGACGTTCTCTTTCTTCACTTTAAGTTACTTTGCAATTAAATCCTTAGATACCGCCAATTGGTAGCTACTTTAACGTTAGTATGTGCCAATGCTCTATCTTGCCAACCAACTAACCAAGTTGTGGATCATGCTATCATACTGCATCAAAATAGAATTAATATGCATTGCCGCACTCTCAATTGGATTCGCCAATTTTGAGATGTGACAAATTTTCTTCATTAAATAGCTAAACCAAATAAGGCAAAATTTTAACCACCTTAGTAGTAGTCTATAGCAGTGCCACTTAGCAATTCTCAGCTCGATATGCCTCAACAGTTTCCCCATTTAGAAATTTGATAAAAAAAATCAAAAAATATAGGTAGCTAACAACCACAGTCAACAATAGCTCCCTCTGAGCACAACCTCACTCTATTCAACTTAACTTAGTACATAATATAGTCATTTTAACTATTAATGTTATGCCTAGTATTCACACCAACAATCAAAATACTAGAATCTAAGCAAGTAGCAAATAAGGTAGAGTGTATCAAAGTAAACAACTCCATAGCATTATATCATAGTCCCAAATCAACGAAATCAATGGTTTTAATTTGGATTTAAGGGTTTTTGAGACTTATCTTAAATCAATAAAATCCATTTAAAGGGTTATAGATATTTGATCTTAAAAATGGCTTGGGGAAAGTTTGGATTCAAGAATCTTCGTGACTTGATCTTGGATAGATTATTCCATTTCAAAGGTCTTCTAAACTTGATCTAGAATAATGGTTTTATCTTTATTGTGATAATGCAACCAAATTGTAGAGAGTTTTGATCCAATGGTCTTCAAGACTTGATTTTTCTCTCCCTTAATACCCCTACCAACTAAATAATTAAAAAATAAAAAAGCTAGGTGTCAAACATTAGGCTTGACACTTCTACAATGCTTAGCTACAATAAACCATGTATTTAGTTTTTATAGACGTTATAGATTAGGATTAGCTCGCGCGTTACTGCAAGTCATTATTATTAGTTTCAAACCATATGTTTTGTTTTTATTTTAATTTCATACCTATTGCATATATATTATTATTAGTTTCAAATCATATGTTCATTTTTTATTGGATATTATTTATAAAGGCACACATGTATTCTAAGCATATGGTATCTACACATATGCGTATGATATATTACTAATATAATTTAATTATTTTTTATGCAATATCTATTTTTATACTTAACATCACTCTAACTCTTAAATAAAAAAAATTAAACATGTTTCAACCAATAAACTTTGATTATTGCAATAACCACAATTATCAAGAAAAATAATTCAATTATTAGAAAGAAATATGTAACCAATTAAAATAGGATCATTTAATCGAAGAAAACATAATTAATCAATATGGTAGAAAAATAAAAAGGTCAAAATTAGGAAAAAGAAGGCATTAACCAGCGCCTGACGGGTGTTGAAAGTGTCAACATTAGCATGTGTGAGAGCGCCAACACTTGCGCTGTTATTAAAATTAGGTTAAATGATAAGACGGTCTATGAATTATAATTTGATTTTCAGATTGGTCCTTAAAAGTTTTTTTTTGGTTAAAAAATAATCCTTAAATTTCAATCTCGTCGGTCCAAAATATAAACAATTAAATTGCGACTTTATCAAACTTGTGTTTCTTCAACTCTTTTTTAACTTTCTCTCACTTGCCCACCCAGAATCCTCATTCATCATTTCTTCTTCCTTTACTTGGCTGCAAAAGCAAACAGAATCAAGACAGCCTAGAAAATTAAAATAAAGAACAAATAAAATAGTACAATTAAAGTAAAGTACAATAGGAAACAGATTCATGCATGGTGGTGAAGTCCAGCATCAGCCGCCAAAATAGAAAACACGAAATTTGCAGGATGACATCACATCTCGTTTCGCCCTCATATTTTGCTGATTTTTCAGCAAAAAAAAAAAAAAGAGTACTGAGCTAACCTAAAATCATTTTTTAAAGGATGCATTCTACATCTATCACTATACATAATTAGATATAGCAACTATCGTGTTTAATTGCTTTGCTCTTCACTTAAAATTAAATATTGAATTATTAGTCAATCGTTAGTTGGATGTTAATTTAATTCAAAAAAAAAATCTGAAATTGATGTTCCAAAAATAAATGTTAAATTACGAATTTTTTTATTAATTCCTCGATGCCCGACTTATAAAAATAGTTTAGGTATCTAATTTAAACATAGAGTATAATTTAAGGGTCAATTATTTAATTAAGTCTTGTAAATAGACTTGTCCATGAGCTTGAAGCCTCGTTCGAAAAGTGAGAGATTTGAGTAAAAATATAGGCAAAAAAAATAGTTTTGGAAAAAAAATAAAGTCGGTTTAGAAAACAGATCAAGCTTCATGTAAATCTTTTTTGCCCGGGCTCGACTCGGATTAAATATGCAAAAAAAGAAAAAAATTATGATGTTTTCCTGTTGTTTATGTTTTCTCATGATTTTGTTATCATTTCACTATTATATTGTTACTATTTTGTTGTTATTATTTGGATATTGTATAACTTTTATTTTATTGTTAATTTTGTTACTATTTAAGAAGCATTTTCTTATCAAGTTGCACCTACGTTAATGTTATTTAAGTATAAAGATTTTTTTAATTTATTTTCAACTTGTTGGGAAACATTTATTAATGATTTTATTATTTTTTATGTATAATATTTTTTAAAAAAATTATATAAAAAATTAATATGGGCGGGTCAAGCCGAGCCCAGGTTTTAGTTTTTTTATCCAGACTAGACTTGGGTAAAATTTTTGGATCCTTTTTCGGTTCGGTTTGGATCTATCAAACGGGTCTAAAATTTTGTCAAGACCCGACCCAACCCATGAACAAGTCTACTTGTAGAATTAATGTTTTCGAGATGATCACTTGAATGCTTTACTTAGTAGACTGAGAAAAAAATGGATAAAAAATTAAAAAGGTAGAAAAATGAAAAATATGTTAATTAGTTTTTAGGTATTATTTTTTATTTTTTGAAAAAGAATTAAATTAATTTTTATTTTTAAGTCCATTGTTCTGGGCATTTTTTAGATTAAGCAATGTTTGTTTAAGCATTAAGTAATATTGGGTTATCATTGTTTTGATTGTTTTTGTTGTTGTGTTTATATTGAATTTTAAATTATTTAATATTTTGCATAACTCTTTATATTAATTCAATTTAGAAAAATAAATTATTTGTGTTAGAAACTTAGTATATCAATTTATGATATATTGTGAATAATTTATTAAGTAATTCAATTTAGAGAAAAATCAGGTTGAATTTATTATCTGTTTAGAGTTTTATTAATTTAAATAAAAAAATTTATTTTAATTGTAGCATCCTTACCTAAATCATTGATGATTCTAAATAAGTGATGCTATATTTGATATTTGGAGATATCATTAATCTCTCAAACTTTGACATACAAATCTTAATTGATTTTATCTATCATTATACAAATTTATTAAAAAAGCATCCACATCTTACTCCTCAATATTGAACTTGATGCACCCATTTTAAAATAATTAAGTCAGTAGATGTGAGTTCCTCCTAACAATGTATTAGTACTTAAGCATTGAAGTATCGATACCTTAATGTCAGATATTGATACTTAATCCCTAAAGAAAACTTAAATAACTACTAACTTCAATAAGTATCGATACCCTCTGCTAATGTATCAATACCTAAATTGTGGTGTCGATACTATTACTTCAGATATTAATACTTAACCTCTCTCGAAAGTATAATTGACTATTGAGTTATGCTAATATCGATATCTCTGCATAGGTAAGGGGGAAGCTAGAAAATGTTTTTAGGGGGACCGAAATTAAATTGTAATTTTTACTATAGTAAAAATGTAATTTCACCATTTGAATAACTTATATTTTAATAACTTTTAAAGGATTAAATCAAAATTTTATTATTTTTAAAAGGTCAAAGTACAATTTTACCTTTACTAGTTTAAAATTTTAAAGGACCTAAATAGAATTTTTTTCATTTTAAGGGGTTAAGGCCCCTGCCAACCTGTAGATACGTCCTGCGCATAGGTGTCTATACCTATATGCAAAGCGGCAAAAATCAATCCCAAAAGCATACCAAAATAATGAATCAAACAATCTCTATCATGCCAAACATTTAGTGGATATATATTGGCCTAAATTTCGGAATCAAATGTATACTTGAAGACCATTAGGGACCATCAATCAGAAGACCATAACATTGCCATTTTGGCTAAATCTATACATTAAGAAGCAAATTCTACCTCAAACATACAAACACTTATACCTCAATTCATACAAACCAAACACTTAAGTACATGAGAAGCTAAAAAACATATATGCTTAATATTGATTCCGATTTGACTTTAACCATAACAATATAAAAATCTTCACGAATTAACCCACAACTTACGCGACAAAAACTACTTTCACGCACTAACCGTTCAAATATGCTTAATATTGCTCTAACTAAATTCCATTTTACCCTTTTTTCCATATTAGTGAATTAATTTTACCATTTACCACATTAACATACTAATTCAAGTTGACTTCCCAATCTTACCTATGTACAATTTTACAAGACTTTAGCTTTTTTTTAGCCAACAATCTCTTGATCTAATAATAAAAACATTACAGATATAAAAATTTGAGTTTGATCCCTTTCTCCAATTATCAAAAAAAAAAAAATTAAACCATGTTACTAATTCAAGTTCAATTATTAGAACCAAACGATGCTAAATTGCCAATATATCATAATTTCATTACTAATTTGTTTTGAACAATACAAAAATGGTAATCAATGTGAATTAATCTTTTTTTTCCATTTCTAACTTTCTTTAATCTTATTCATAACTTTATTATTTTTTTTTTATATTATGAATGTTCCTTTTATAACCAAAAATGTTTAGAGTCAAGGGTGAAGCCAGAAAAATTTTTTAGGGGGGCCGGATGAAATTTTAATTTTTTATAGTTTATATCTTTATAATTTGTAAAAGATTAAATTAGATTTTTATAATTTTAGGGGGGCCAAAGTGCAATTTTACCTTTACTCATTTAAAATTTTTTAAAAATTTTAAAGGCCTTAAAAATAATTTTACATTTTAGGAGGGGCGGGGCCCATGCCAGCCCCCCAGCTTCGCCCCTGTTTAGAGTTCGTAGTTGTTCCTTTAAAAAATATTGTCTTCAAGCTCTTATTAAGAGTACAATGTGTCTTACCATTACACCCAACCACTTGTTGATAATAGAGTTGCTTATGGGCTGGGCAGGGCTAACCAAAATTTTAGGCCCGTTTATTAGGTCCAGTCCAACCCAAAAAATGGGCCTAGAATTTTGTCTAAGCTCGGTCCAAATAAAAATTTTAAAACTCAGGCCCAGCCCATATTAATTTTTTATATTATTTTTATATAATTTTTTTAAAAAAAATATAATATATCAAAAATACTAAAAATATTAAAATAAATATTTCTCAACAAATTGAAAATAAATTTTAAAAGAATGTATACTTAAATAATACTAAAATAAGTACAATTTAATAAGTAAATTCATCTAAAATAGTAACAAAATTAATAATAAAATAAAAATTATATAATATTCAAATAATAACAATAAAATAATAAAAAATAATTGCGAGAAAATAGTTTTGTGACTTGAGCCAAACATCTTGCGTTGGAATGTAAGTTCCCAAAGATAGATACATGATTCACTATTTCATTTTTTAAAATATTTTTTCTAATTCATTATTTACAAAATACTGCAGGGATTGATGATTGATGTGTTCAAAACTAAGTCATATCTGTTCACTAAGAATTTTATACATTTGTTTTAAGGTTACAGTCTTCGTACAAAATTATCTTTCAATCATAGTGTTTTTCTTTAATAAAAATAAAAAAGTTTTTGTTAAGAATAATTCTAACCAATTTTTAAAGTTTTTACAAATTATATTTTATTAAATAAATAATAAGAACTTTCTTTTACGATATTAAAAATGAAGGATGAATGTCATACCATTTAATTTCGTGTCAAATAAATATTTAACAAAAGGTTTAATATAACATTTAGTATTTAAATTTAACACTTTTTATCTAATTTGATAATTTTTCTTAAGTTGGTACTTAATCTTTTTTAGTTCAATTTGGTACTTAAACTTGACTCTTTTCTTAATTTGTTATCTTTTTCTTTTTTTTTTTTTTTTTGATTTGGAACTTATCAAATATTTTATAAATTACTCCAACATACTAAAATTGTTTTATTTTATGGGGTAGCAAAAATAATTAATGTATGACCAACATGTGACATATGATAATATTTTTTTTGTATTTTATATGTTCAATTAGTTTTAATTTTATTTATTTAATTAATTATTATATTAATTGAAATTAATGAATTTCTTTTAATTTGGAGTTTTAAAATTTTTTCTTATTTAATATTAATTCGTTAAGCATAGTTTAATACTTATTTTTTTAACATGAATTTCCTCTAATATTGACAATACTTGTGTAGCATAACAAAAAAAATTTTAACACCATTAGTATTTTGCATAATTTGTACAATATTTAATAAATTTAGGTATCAAAATTAAACCTAAAAAAATTTAGATACTAAATTAAAAAAAATTATCAAATTCAAATACTAAATTAGACAAAAATTTAAATACCAAACTAAAAAATAGCAAAATTAAATACCAAATATTATTTTAAGCATTAACAAAAGTTTTAACTCGCTCCATAGAAATTAAATACATAATAAGAATGATGATTAAACAGAAAAAACCGTGTTTTGAATAGGTATGAGGAAAGATGATTTGAAAACGACATATGATAAAGAGTTACGTAACCCCTGACCCATAATCAACCCAAAGACAGGCCGAAATAAATTATTAACAAATTATAAATGGATTGTCCTTTATAAATTATATAACATATAAGCCTACGTTAGAAAAATATGTGTATTTTTTAATTGGTTTTTTAGTTTTTTTTTTTAAATAGGAAAATAAGTCGTTTTTAGAGAGAGTGTGTGAAAACGCATCCAATTTTTTTATCAACTGTACAGGAAATGCATCTAGCTGGACGCATTTTCCTCCAACAATTATTTTCTCAACGATTTTTTAAACGATGGTAACAGTAAAATTTTTTAAAATGGCCAATAGTAAGTCATTTTCCTTTAAATACCATGCAATTTTTCATTCTTTTCACTCAAATCCAACTCTCTCTATTCTCTTTAAACTCTCAATTTTCTCAATTTTTATTCGAAATTTTCCTATACACTTTGTTTAAAAATACTATAGTTTTATTTAATTATTTTGTATATTCATTTTGCTTAAATTTTCACAAATGGTAAGCTATTTGATTCATTTCAATGACAAGCACATTTCCACCGCTCAAGCAATAATGGTAAGAAGAATTTTTAAATTTCGTTATTTTCAATTAAGTTAAATTTAAAGTTTTTAATTTTTAAAATATTTTAAAATATTTTATTTTGTTGATATAAATAGGCGAATGATCGTGTTTTGGAAAGGCTCATACATAATTTGTCAAAGAGTCCAGATACTGAAATTTTTGGTTATTTACAAGACACAGGATTCTTACATGTGTCTCGTATACTCGGGGGCTGCAAATTGGATCTTACACTCATTAGCGCATTGGTGAAAAGATGGAGACTCGAGACATACACATCCCATCTTCCAAACGACGTGTGTACAATCACACTCGAGAACGTAGCATTATAACTCAGTTTACCAGTAGATGGGCCGGTCGTTACGGGGTCAACAGTCGTTCTAAGTAAAGAGGGACCTTTGCGAGGCCTTTTTAGGGAAGGTGTCAAACAAATTTCAAGGTGACCAGATAGATATAAAGTGGTTGAAAACTAATTTCAAAGAACTTCCTCCAAACACGCCAGACGTCATCAAAGAGCAATACACCCGAGCATTCATCCTGAGGTTAATCGGGGGCATTTTAATGCTTGATAAATCTTAAATTTTGGTAAACATAAGGTGACTACTACACCTATTCGAGTTTAAAGAATGCGGACAATTAAGTTGGGGATCAGCCGTGTTGGTCACGTTGTATCGAGAGTTGTGTCAAGCAGCAGAATCGGATAAGATGTCAGTTGGTGGTTCCCTACTCCTACTGTTATTATGGGTGTGGTGGCGGCTACCATTTCTACACTCCCGAGTGAATGATCCTTATACGTTCCCATTAGTGACAAGGTAAAAATTATTTTATAATAATATGTAGTTAAGATAGTAAATGTTGTTTGTTTATTATATGTTTAAATTAACATATCACTTGAATAGGTGGAACCATGGGCCGAGTTACGTGAGACTACCGGAACAGCTCCAAGATATCTGATTATTGTTAGATCAATGCTTGAAAGTCGGGTTAGTTACTAATTTTTTCAAACATATAATAATTACGTAATGATTTGTAATTTAAAATTCCGTACATAACATAATTTACAATTGTGCACTGCAGTTTGAATGGATGTCATACATTAATCCATATATCATGGAATACGTCCCACTAGAATTTTTGGCCATTTAGAGTATGTGGGATGTGAAGGTGCCATTGATAATGTACGTGATAGAGGGGATGCACAAATCGAATTGAGTGATACGATAGTTTAGGTGGAGGCAAAAAAAATTCACAACTATCGGGAGACATGAAAGCACTGCACAAGCTTGATCTACATGGAAAGACTGACAAAAATTAACGATATTACCATAAGGAGTATGTCGACATTTGGGATTGTAGGATGAAATTCTTACCCATCTGCAAACCTTTTTTCTCATCGTACACGATGGCCTATTTGGAGTACATGCCTTGGTTCAGAGTCATCGGCAAGCCATACCTACTGTCAGTAGAGGCAAGGAGTATGCAACTTTATCAGAAGAGGCCACGATAATCGTCCCAGCAGTGTAGGTCAAAAGGAAGTGCCACAATTAGTTCATTCTTGGCTCCAATCCAACAAGCGCCACCAATGTCTACACCACATCCCGGTCAATTCACTCTACTTATTCCTATTCATTTCACTAACCTCGTGTTTTTTCACAAGCACCACACTATACACCACCACAACACATTGCATCTACACCTCCCGCAGGTACGTTTTTCAAGGAACCTCCATCTTCAACATTCTACACCCCTATATCGACATCGATGTTGACATAAATTCTAACACACATGATGACTCATGACTGACAATGATGGTGACATCGGTGCCTTCATCAATGATAGTATCAACGCGCACATCAATGTCGATGTATCTGGGTTTTGTGGCTGATAATACCACAAACACTCACCGCGTCATTGTTTTATCGAGATGGGTCATTGGAACTGCCACATTCTTGTGGAGTAGAGGACACACAATGGGAGGCTAGGACGGCATCACACTCAAACACAGAGGAATGTGATAGAGGCAAAGACAAAGGCGAGAGTGAAGATGAAGATGAGTACGAAAGTCGAGGTGAAGACAAAGAAGATGAGAACGATGATCACAATGAAGAAGAGGAGCTAGCACTACCACTTTTATGCAGAAATCTTATGTGCAATCGTTAGCCACCTTCCTATGGCACACATTCGGCCCAACAACACTGGTGATGTGTTTTTTATTTATTTTTTGTCATGTAAATATAAATGACATCAATGAAAAAACAACCAATTTTTTTTATATTTCTGTTTCCACTCATATTTATTTATGTTAAATTTTAATTTTAATTATACATAATTTTCCATATATAATATTTGATATGAAATGTTTAACTTTGAATAAGTACCTTTATCGATTTAGTGAATTATTATAGTACAGGGATAAGATCGTAAAAATGATAAAAGTTCAATCACAAGAGAAATTGTAAATGGTACTTGAAATAGAGCTTAAAGTAGCAATTTTCCACTATGTGAATATTAGTAGACGGTAGTAAATACAAATTAAAAGCAATAAAAAAAGAACAAATTTTATACAAAAAAATCATTGTAATTAATTTTATATCGCAAGAAAAAATGAATGCTAGCAATGTTGAAACTTCAATGAATCCCTCAATACGAAACATGTTGTCTTTGTATGCCCTGGGTTTTTAGAGTACCCGCATAACCTCTGTTGATTGTCCCTCTCATGAACATCCATATTGGTGCGTATCCGAGTGAAAGTCGGACGACCTTCCGGGATGAGACACAAGTTTATGTTCAAGGCCAACTTGAATGAGGTGCTGGACACTGGTGACCACATACTCTCATCTAGGATGAGTGGAAATTCAGATCTCCATACATTGTGTATGCGTTCTAGTTTATACACATCGTTAATATAAAACATGTACTCAATTCGTGCATTAGCACATGCGACAATTATATGTGCACATAAGGATCAAAGTGCTTGAAATCTCCCACAATCGCACGTCCCTTGGGGTAGGTCAAAGGATATCATGACTCTGACATTTCTTCCTCAGGCCTAACATACTCCGTGACCTGCAATCTCATGTTTAGACGCGAGTGATACACTACATACATAGTGTTAGCTCTCTCTACATTTCGTCTAATTTCTTTCATGACATCCTTGCATCAAACGTGACTGTCGCTATTTGCTCAACATATGCCGTCACCCTATTTGAAAATAAGACAGTTAAATAAAAGTATGTTTTTTTGACAACCAAGGTTATCAGCAAATGATGCGTCCCCTTCAATACAAAATTGATGCATTCGTCTAGGTTTATTGTTATGTGCCTGCACCGTAGACCCCCAATCATATAATTGCGTCTACTGTTTGAAGGGTATGCTGGCGAGATAGTCTGTACCGGCGTTATTGATGGCGCACAAGTTATCTAACATCTCATGGAAACGATGTTGGATGAACTCGTACCTTGTCAAGAAAAGATACCCATGAATACAAATAATATACTCCATATATAGTCTAGTATGATTCTAAAAATAGTGGAAACTACACTCATGTCAATGCATTGATCTCGTTCACTTTTCGAAGGCCATTTTGAGTGGTAGTTAGAGCCGACATGCCTTATACAGTACCTATGGTAGGTGTGATCCCAAAGGCTACCATGTCACTCAACAGTGGTCAATATTTCAGTTTCCTTATCGGATATGACACATATTTTAGGCTGTGGGCAAATGTGACGACGCAATCAGTTAAGGAAAAAATCTCAATCATCTGTCTTTTCAAAGGGATTTATTGCAAATGCTATCAGCAGAATCCTCTTATTACCATCTTGAGCAATGACAACCAACAACTGATGCTTATACCTCTCGTACAGCCAGGTGTCATCAATTTGCACAAAAGGTTTGCAGTGTCGGAAAGCTTTCTTGCATTAATCGAATGTCTAAAAGAATCTGTGAAATACTCTTTTCTCAAGGACTAGATGACCATCGAAGTACGCTGGGTGTGTTTCTAGATCAGTTATAGAATCTGATATGTACCGATCAAGTATCTGACACCATTGCCACAAATCGTTGTACGACATGTCCCAGCCGTGATGTGACTTATCCATAGTCTTTTGTTCTTCAACTCATGCATTGTAGTATGATGACGTATAATCGTACTAGCTACGAATGTTAGCAATTAACACGGACAGGAAACTAGGGACTTACTTTCACTATAGGTAGAATTATGCCAGATATCATGTCGGAGTCTAGCCTCGGATGATCTTGGCTTACACCTGTAAATTATGAGTTAAAGTTACGCTATTGAAAAAAATGAAAACCCTGATCAAGTCACATTATGTTAGAAAATTGAGTGATCGCATCGTGCACCTACTGCAACACAAATATGTTGACCGAAATACTTCTTTATCATCTACAAGCTCCTCTCCTTCTGAAAAGAGGTCATGATTTTCCATTTGCACCTCTCGTTGTGCATTGTGCACTTTCCTTCGAATTTCTCTAAACGAGATTTTTTTGATATGATAATTCGCGTCGTTCTTGAAGCTATATCACCTCAGTACAGCAAGAAAAATATCTTTATTGGGGTACTCCATGCCACCTTTCAATACTCGGAGATCTGACGATGAGCTTGTATAGCCAGGTGTTCTGTGTGAAATTATAAACCGCCCTCGACGGAGAGGTCAATGTTAGTCATGTGGGGTGAAGTTCAATGCCCTGAATCATGGATTTGGATCCAGAGCATTAGTCAAACCATCATCGTTAGAACTGTAAGGTTTTTACTCAGTTAGAACATGCTATAGTTCAAAAAAAGTATACTTCCGAACCATCTAGACTAGACTGCCAAATTGGATCTAGGGCTGACTCTGCTCCGTCAATAGCATCTATTGCCCCTTCTTCCTTAATTGCATCTTCTTCCTTAACTGTGTCTTCATTGTCATCTTTATTGATACTTCGGAGACATCATAATAAGAGCTTTGTAACAAACTAGTGAACCCACTGTACAACCTTGTAGTAGGACTTTTTACTTCTGCTTCGGTTCCCGTATCACCCATAACAATGGTCGAAGATGGACCAGCTCTATCAGCCTCATCAAACTTGAAAAATAACTCCATTATAACATTTCCTCTTGAGTTGTTTCATGATATAATTGCCTCCAACTCGATCTCGTCTTTCATATCAAATAGCTCATATTTAAATGGGTCAACCGATGTCAGATATCGACATTGCAAGCTCAAAATTCTTCCCTTGCTTGAAGCCCTAACTTTCCTCTTAATTCTAGTTTGTAGCTCACATAATTAAATGGTACAATTGAAAGTCAATTCCACAAATTGGGCTCCTGCAAATATGAACTCGACTTTCATATTGTAGATTTTATCGTCATCGTAAATGATAGATTTCACTCATCAACTCATTTCAATTTAAAACAAATTAGATATTTAGAACAAAAAATATTCAAATGGTTATGCAAAGAAATAAAAATGACACTCGCAGTGCAACTTTTCAATGTTTGATATGGATTTCCTACGTGTCTAAGTTTTGAATATTTTGGTACTTTACAAGGAGAGAGTGAATGCGTACTTTAAAATATGTTTCAGAATACGTGCTTTCGTCAAATAACAATAATGAAATGCTCATCGGTGCTCATAAACGCATTTCTCAAATCAAATAATTTCATCAAATGCATGCTTCAAAGGATATTCAATGCCTTAAAATGTGCTTCAGATTTTACCCAAGATTCCTAGAATCAATGTACTTTTTAGAAGACTTTAGTGGAAATAGTAAGAAAGCCCGTCCAGCTGGGTGAGCTTTTTTGCTGACATGGCAAGAAAGCGTGCTTAGCTGGACGTGTTTTCCTTGTATTTAATGGAAAATTTACCAAAAAGTACCCTAATCTCGGGAATCCAAAGTAAAACCTAAAGCACGTTTTTTAAATATTCGATGAAAATGCTAGTCTTGATATGCGTTTTCGACCATGGAGTTTTTTCCTTTGTAATCTCACCTCTCCTTTATACTTATAAAAAGAGGTTCCCCCTCTATACTCTATTATCCTTAAACCACCTATCATCTCTTCCGACCTTAATGCCTCCACTTTACAATATTTCTCCATCTCAATTTTCTTCCTAACTTTAGTGTTAAAATTTTTTGTCACTAATAAAATTTCTGGTTTGAGGTATTCTTAAGTCATCGGTGATGTGATATTGTTCTAAAACGCTCATATTTCATATATCCTGCCGAGATGAGACAATTTCCTCGAAAACTTATCCTGTAGAAGTCGAATTCTAAGGTGATTTTGCTTTTTATGATCACATGTAAAAGTTTACGTAGAAGTTTCGATCAATGGCCGTTATGATGTCATGAATTGGAGTATAATATGGGAGCGAGTTGACGATCGTTATGCGAGCACGAGCTCAAACTTTTCAGATACCTGGAGATGTTGCCTTATAAATATCATACAGAAGTTTGAGAACATAATCATAGGAAAAAGTTGTAAGGCTTCCCGCTATAATTGGCATAATTTTTTCTCTATTTCCACGCAACTAGTATGTTTAAACTTCTTTATTATCTGAAGGCCGGCACCATCGTGGGTGCAAGAAGACTTTCAGGCGGGGAGCGACTGTTTTGGAAGATGATACTCATTTTGGGGTGACAACAGTTGTCATTATTAAATAACTCATTAACAACTGCAATCATTATTGCGTCAACCGAAGTTTGACCTCTATTTTTGTCAAAACATCCACTCTCCTCTTAAGAGCCCTATTGCGTCCGCCTCAATGTCAACCTGTGGATAAGAATGAAAGGTTAAAGATATCGACTACCTAGAAATAAAGAAAACAATTACATTGATTACACCGGAAAGCCTTTCGTTTTCCCTTATGATTATGGTCTCAATCTTATGTATGGTATATATAAGGCATCATTTGTGGGTATCCAAAAAGCTTGAACTCGTGATCACATCACAACCATCGACTGGGACCTCTACTTAGACTTCGACTCGTGACCATATCAAGCACTATCACCTCGAAACCTAACTTCAATAGGATCAGTTTCTGAGGTAATGGTCCTATCTCGACATGACATATGAAATGTATGTGTTCTGAGACGCATTATCGCATCCCCGACCCCTCAAATCTACCTATAAACTTTCACGGTTTCACTCCTAAAAACTAAACCCTAATTCCTAACAAAAAAACTCTAACCCTAATCCTAAAGAAAAAAATTGGGCACACTTTCACACACTCTCTCCAAAATCGGCCTATTTTCTTAATTTTTCAAAAAAAAAGGGCCTAAAAGGCCAATTAAAAAAAATTGGCATATATGCCTAATTTACCAACATATAAATAAGATAAGGTAATTATATTGTTTATTATCAGTAAAGTAAAAAAATTTCACAAGTAAATTTAAGATGATGTCAAATATCTTTTTTAATTATTTAATTATCATTTAATTATATCTTAAAAACAAATGACATCAACTCAAAAGCGTTAGTAAATTTTTTTTATACCACTTGTAATATATAGGATAATGATCTAAAATGGATTTGAGGTTTACGTAACTTCTAGTTTAACCATAATAAATAAAACTTAGAAGGGTGTTTTAATTATTTATTTGAATAAAAACAATTAAAGAATATTAAAATTTATTGTAAGTAATTTAGGGAAAGAGATGGCGCGTGTGTGCGTGTTTTACAAAATAAAATATCTTATCTGAACACATTATGACCGTGGAAGTTAGGTTAGAAAGTAAAATTTGTAGAGAATAGAAGTGAAGACATGAAGAAGGGGGAAGAAATTACTATAGAAGACAATGGAATGTACAAGAAAGGGTTTGGTCATTGTCTCACTTCACATGCTATCCGTGTGGTGTGAATCACATTCATATTCACATGCTATCTGCTGTTTGTAAAATATTTGTCATTAAAACTGCCCAAGGCAAAAGCAATAATTCCAAATGATTGACCATTTAGGGAAGTAAAATAGTAAAAAGACGAAACAGCACCTACTGTCCGAACGAATTCCTATTACTATGGAAGGGTAAAATAAACAATTCATCTTAACTTATACAAATATAGCTAACTTAATCTATTTATTAAAAGCTAAAATGTTGTTTCCAAGTGAGAGATTCGGTAAATTGGGTAAAATAGACAATTCATCAGTGTACCTTTCGTAACTTACACAAAATACAGTTACTAAATTTAATTTATTATAACTTAAGATGTTAACTCAAAGTGATAAATTTGCTATATTAGATTGGATTTCAAATTTGTAGACTTAAAATTTATGATTTTTTTAATTTATTATTTCTATTTTTTGTTGTTTAGAAATTAAAATATTTGAGATTCACAATTTTAAACATAATTATTTGAACCGGACCGGACCAACCAATCGAATTGAGAACTGAACAAAATACTGGTCTAGGGTTCTTGGTTTGGAGAAAGTTATTAAAACTGTTAACCTAGTAAGTAGTAACTAGTATAGACTGGTTGAATTAGAAAAAAAAATTAATTGATGGGTGGTTGAATCGGTTGAACCAGACTTTTTTTAATTTTTAAAATATTTTTTTATTTTTATGAATTTTTAATTATTTATTTAATGGGATTGGATGAATTGATCAAGTTGATCATATCGATCAAACTGATTAGACAAAAAACCGATGACTTTAATTGTTCAACCTTCATTTGATTCTAAAAACCTTGATTTTGAATGAAAAAAAAAAAGTTGCAATTTAATATAAAAATTGATTGCTTGTTTATAAATTTAATATAAAAATTGATTGCTTGTTTATATTCTTTCAAACAGTTTTTTCTTAATTATGCTTTTTTTTAAAAAAATTTATGGGTTCAAATATTAAAAAGAAATCTCAACATTATCACATTATTTATACAAATCATTTATTCTTTATTTACATATGAATAAAATAATATAATTTGATAAATAAGTGGACTTAAGTATAAATAAAAAGTTATGGATTTATTAAAATTGTGGAAATTAATAAATTGAATATTTGAATATTTATATTGTATTAAATTAAATGCATAAACTTTTGTCACTATTTTTAGAACCGGGTCGATCGGTTAGACCAATTGGATGGGGAGCCACTAATGTATCAATCTAGAATAAGGTGTCAGACTGATTGACCCGTGAACCGTTTGAATTATTCAAACTAATATTTTTCTATTTTTTTATTTTTAATAATTTATTCAATCAAACTAGTCAAACCAATTGAATCGAGAATCAATGGTTAGACTGATTTGCTAATCTGATTTTGAAAATCTTGAGTTTTGTTGATAATATATTATAAGTGAAATTATTTATTTATTGTTTGGGTTTGTGAAAGAAGATAAAATAAAAGAATTCTCATGTTTTTTTTGAAAATTTCAAATTTTAAAATTCAAAAATTAACTCTTGAACTAAAATCTATTTTGATATTTATTATCCAAATAAAGAATTTAAAAATTTCAAATCCAATTAACTAAATTTATTCGAATTAGTTGGAAGTGATAAATTTGGTAAACTAAACAATTCATCTACTGTAATTTTATTAATTTATACAAATACAGTTAACTAAATTTATACAAATACAGCTAACCTATTTTATTACAAATAAAATTTTACTTCAAACTGATAAATTTGCTAAATTTAACTCAAAACAAAATTTTAGAAAAATGTGCTAAATTTGCTTAACCTACAATAACGCAATAAACCATAAAAATTCTTATTCCTACTCCATTTTTAATTTTTTAATTTTTTAATTTCAATTATATTTAATCTTGAATTTTAATTTTATTTTTGGATAAAAATAGGAAAAACAATTTATATCCGGAGAATTTTTGAAATTTTAACCAAAAAGATAAATTAAATCATTTAGGTAAGTTTAAAAATCTATCCAACATGAAAATAGAAATAAATTCAATTCAATTCAATTTAGGAATTTTTAAATTTTATCTAAAAATAATTTTTTTATCCAATTTGACAGAAATGGAAAAATTAATTAATTAATTTTCGGAATTTTCTATAAAAAGGTAAAAAAATTAAAATAGGTTATATTTAGGGAATTTATTTAGTTTTTTTTTTCAAAATGAAAATAAATAAATTTAAATAATTTTTAAATTTGATCCAAAAAAAATTATATTGAAAGAATATAAAAAATTTTAATCAGAATGATAAAATAGAAAAAAAGATAAATTTAAGTTTACCTAAATATGAAAACTGATAAGTAAAATATATTATATTCAAAGAATTTTAATTCTTTTTAATGTTTTCACTAAAAATGTTTTATATATAATTGAAAAAAAAAATTTAATACAACATTCAATGGACTCGCCTGATTGAAAAAAATGATTTTTAAATATCAAATATGCGATTAGGAAAATAGTTGTAAAAAATGTTTGCATGTTTTTACTATTGAAACCAAATATTTATGTTTATTAACTAAATGTGTTTTTTCATTTTCAAAAATAATATATATTTTTTTGTAACCAAATAGAGCTTAAAACTTTTTTAATCCACAATTTGATTTGATGCTGTACATATTATTATTTATTAACGAATAAAAAAAGTAAAAAATTAATAAATTTTATTATAAAATGCTTATGTATTTTAATAAATTTATATTTTATTTTTAAATTAAATAACTTAAATCCCAATTTTAAGATTTAATATTCTGTCAATTGATGTTGACTTTATATAATATTTTATGTTTTGCATAATCTATAATATATTTGATAAAATGTCTTTTACAATCAAATACAATCAATTTTTTTTTTGTCGTTGTTATTTGAATAGTAGCTGTATTTTTTTTCTGGTAGATAGGCTCTAACAAGTTGGTAGTTTTTTAGTTTTTTTAACCATTTCATTATATATTATATGTTTGGATTATACCTATTCTTTTATATAATGTTTAGATCTATTCATAGCTCCCCAACTTATAAATAAGAGAATAACGCAGTTCAACACACTCAAACCCATATCCTCTTACATTGACGATAATACCTATACTAATTGAGCTTATGTAAAAGAATATAAGATTGAATTTATTGAATAATTTAAGAAAAAATGGTGTGATGTGGATCGAGTATAAATAAATTGGAAGAGGAGTAGTTTCAATAATTGAAAATATTACTTTAGTGGAAGAAAAGTTTAGAACTAATTAATTATTTGGCTTTATTTGTTTTTTAGACTATTTTAATGGTTAATAATTAATTAATTATTTTTAAATTAATTAGAATAAAGTTGATTGAGTTGTCATCAAACTCAAACTCAGTGGAAGAGTTTTATATGATAAATAGAACATCTACATCACGTAGATTAAATCCAATTAACCGAAGAACACAGAAGAGATCCAGAAGGTGGGAAACTGCGAACTTAAAGGGAAGGGAATTTAAGGAGAGTTTACACTCAAACAAAATCAAATACCCAAACCAATTCCAATTACATCTATTTGATACATATAAAACAGTTGTTTGTTTCTCAGTTGCGTTGCAACTGCGAGGCGAGTGAAAATAATACTCTGTATTTCGAATAACACCCAATTATTGTTTTATGTCCTAAGAATCAAGAGCAGAGCAGAGCAGAACGGAGAAGAAGAAGATGGAGAGGATTCTGTCGGCGGTAGGTGGAGGAGGAGAGTCTTTGTTAGGTAGCATAAAGATTGCAGTTCTACCGATAGCCAAAGTGTTCACCATGTGTTTTCTGGGCTTTTTAATGGCTTCCAAGTATGTTAATATCTTGCCTGCTAACGGCCGAAAGCTTTTAAACGGGGTAATTTCTTTTTTCTTTGTTTAGATCAAAGGGTAATTTAATTTCTTTTTTTTTTTTTAATTTTGTTGATTAACTTTGGACTTTGATGATAGCAGTTGGTGTTTTCTCTTTTGCTTCCGTGTTTGATCTTCTCTCAACTGGGACAAGCTATTACTCTGCAGAAAATGCTCGAGTGGTATGGACTCATGAGTCTGTTTTTCTTTCTTGTTGCATCTCTGTATCATGAAAAGTCTAGGCTATATCTTACCATTGGATTGGGTTGCAGGTGGTTCATACCTGTGAATGTTGTTCTCGGCTCTTTGGTTGGCTCACTCATAGGTTTCATTGTTGTAACCTTAGTCAAGCCTCCCTACCCATACTTCAAGTTCTCAATCGTACAAATCGGTATTGGTAAGCCACTAATATCAGTCGTTCTGTATTCACAGTTGATGCTGCCAATCTCTCTTTACAAGTGTTTTATTGCTTAAACCTTTGAGCTGTTTGTTTTATGTTATGAACCATTTAACACTTGATGCAGGAAACATTGGGAATGTACCACTTGTTCTGATTGCAGCTTTATGTAGAGATACATCAAATCCTTTTGGGGACACAGACACTTGTACCACTCAGGGAACTGCATATATTTCATTTGGACAGTGGGTATGTTTGCTTTTAACCAATTAATCTTATGTGCCAAAGTTAGTCACAACACTTTATATATGGATTTTTGTGTATTTTCTGCACTGATTGTGATGAAATTCTGTTTGCGGGAAAGAAAATACTACTTTTCTTTTAATTGCTTAGTGCCAATTCAACTGTTTATTTGGAATTTTACTTTTCATGGGAAAAATATGGTTCCTTTAGTTTCTTTTAAGTAATGGACACTATACGAATGAGTTTTAACCATAATATATATCAGGTTGGCGCAATCATTCTATACACATATGTATTTAATATGTTAGCTCCTCCCGTGGAAGGTACCTTTGACCTTGAAGATGCAAGTCTTCCCCTTAAGATCCCTCAGAAGGATGTCTCTCCTGAGCAAGCTCCATTGCTGGTGCAAGAGGATGCACCAGTGGATTCAGATAATTCAGATATGAAAGGAAAGGTGAGATCAGGTTTATTTGAATTTGTTCTGTATTTTGCTTTACAACAAATGTTTTCTGATCATTCGACTATCTTGGATTTTTGTGCAGATTAAAAGTTTTCTTGTTTTTATTTATGAGAAGTTAAAGCTCAAGCAGATTCTTCAACCTCCTATTATTGCTTCAGTAAGTTGCACTCCTTTTTTTGGTTTCTTTTATGAATTCCTTTACGAAAAAACTGCTAGTTTCCCTTCCAAATCACTGTCAAATCTCAAATTTTAGGTTGGTAATACAATGTGGGTAAGAAATACTGTACGTTTGTGGTTTAATTTAATCACCTGAATACAACTGGCAAAATTTTGTTGAACATATTGTTCAGCTCTCGCCCTTGTTTGTTGTTGGAGTGACAGTTTTCAGTTGTGAACTTGAAATGTCTAAGTGTGTTGTTTCTGTCCTGGTTTTAAGGATTGATCACAAACTTTTTGATAGATGAAGGGAAAAAGAAAAATACAAGAAACTGAAGTTATGGATTGGATTTTATTTTTTTCAGTAACCATAAATGTTTAAGTGTTTTTAATTAGTTCTATGTTTGTTTTGGTGAGTAAAATATACAAGTGTTTTCTTTTTTTTTTGGCTTGCTTATAAATTGGCAATTGTGTATTTACTGCAGATTCTAGCCATGATTCTTGGTGCAGTGCCGTTTCTAAAGAAATTAATATTTACAAGTGATGCTCCACTTTATTTCTTGACAGATAGCTGCATTATTCTTGGGTATGTTTTGGATGTTTTAATGAAAATAAGTATTTGGTTATTTTTAATTGTATTTGAGTTAAGACGGGTTAATTATTTTTCATGTTAACAGGGAAGCCATGATCCCATGCATTTTGTTGGCACTAGGAGGCAACCTTGTTGAGGGTAAGTTAAAACATCTTTGTTCTTGTTTTTCTTATATATCTATATGAAATTTTGGACAGTGTTAGTCAGCTAGAGAGATTTTTCTTATACCATCGGTTCTGCCACATGAAAGAATTTGATGAATTTGTGTTTTATTTGCAGGACCTGGACCAGGAAGTTCAAGAATTGGTTTAAAAACACTTGCTGCTATAATTTTTGGGCGTCTATGCTTGGTGCCTCCTGCAGGACTTGGCATTGTGATGATGGCTGATAAGCTTGGTTTTCTTCCTGCTGGTGATAAGATGTTTCGATTTGTCCTTCTTCTTCAGCATTCAATGCCAACATCTGTGCTTTCTGGTAATAACTCAATTTTTAGTTATATTTGATTTGTTTTTATCAAATTTAAAATTTGTAAATTAATAATAATGTTATGTTTTAACTGTTTTGGTCCATAATATAAAAGTTTTACTTATAATGTTGTTGGCTTAAACAGGTGCCGTTGCTAATTTAAGAGGCTGTGGGAAGGAGTCAGCTGCTGTGCTGTTTTGGGTTCACATTTTTGCAGTTTTCTCTATGGCAGGATGGATTATTCTATATCTGAACATACTTTTCTAAAATTGTAACAGCCGCAGTTTTTTTTTTGGTATTTTATCTATTTCCATGCATGTTAGTATCAATAGCGTGATGAAGAGATATGCATGCATAAGCTGTGGTTGTGATTACAGAAGATAAACTCTATTTTGCAATTTTTTTTTGATAAATTTAGTGAAGTGTATGAAGACACACTGAAAATATTATTCTTTAATATAATACCTTTATTAGTTTTAAATTTTCATATGTTGCTTAGTTTCGTAAGGAATAATTATTATTTCTTATATATAATAAGATAATATTTAATAATATATACAATTAATATGAATATTTAGACTCTGATTGTTAATATGATTACTTTTAAAACATGCATCCAGTTGTTAAGTTTTAATCTCGCATTATAATATTTTAATTGTTGCAAAAGTCATGCAGGAAAATTTTTAATAAATCTTAATACGATATTTATAAAATATATAGAAATGGTAGAGAATTTTACATATATCATACAGAAAATGTAATGTCTACAAATGAGAGAAAGTCATATATATGTCATTTTTATCATTAATGATATAAAAACTTTTAAGCAGTAAAACAGAGTAATAGTGGTTAGAAAAAATTAAAAGGAGTAGAAATTGCGGAAAGCATTAGAAATTGATTGATTTTATAAGGTTGACACAATTGCAAGATTTAAGTTAAAAGCAAAATTTTGATGAATAAGTAGTGAAACCAATTGCATTATCAATGCCTTAGTGGTGTATTTTTTAGTTTTGGAGTTGATTTGTAAATGGGTTTTAGGTTGGGTGTGTTAGATTGTATTATTATATATCATTTTTAATTGTTTATTAAGGCATTTTAGTTGGCCTTTTTCTTTTTATATGAAAAGTTTGTATCGGGGTGATCGATTGTTTATACAAGTGTTGTATAGAAATTATCTTAAGTGTTGTATTCTAATTTTTTTTCTCGAAATAATATATATCTTTCAGTTGAGAAAAAAATTGTTATACAATTTAAAATCTTACCAAATATAAAACATATTTATACTTTATGATAAATATTCTAATATTCTTTCACTTGGTATGAATTTTAAAACTTTATCTTTTATACGATAGTTTTATATTTTATATGTTGTAGATGTAGTTTTTAACGTAACATTTGTTGCACCTTAAAATATATAATTTTAGCTCTGTATAATATCATTATTCAAAATAATAATTATAATTAAAATATATCAATTATTTTGACAATTCAAATATTATTGTCAATGCAATTCTTGCATGAATTGTAGACGTCACAAAAATTATTGCAACGACTTATGTAATAACCAATAGCGTGTTTTGGTCGACAATTTTAACTTGTATTTATCTTTTTTATCATTTATCTTGAGATTCAGTAGCAAACAATATAAAAATTATATCTGTAATCGAAAATTAGATTATAGAATTCTTTACTAGCAAAGGCTAGTATATGGTTGTTTATGGAAAAAGATTGGGTTATAGATCGCTTAATTAGAAAGATTTCTTAATGCCATCATTATCTTGAAGATTTAAAAGATCATCTTGGTGAAAATAATCAACTAGTTGGTAGAGTATACAAATAGAGATTACAATCCTCTATCATATAGTACGAATTTGAAAACGTCAACTCTACACTATAAGATTTGTTTTGCTTAATGCAATTCTATTATTTCATTATTGTAAGAAGTTCTTGGCACCTTTAGTAAGAAGTTATTTAATAGTTGTTAGAGCCTTCTATAGGTAAGGTTGGGTAAGTAAGAGAGTTTATACTAAACGTGAAAAAGTGGTTGCAATAATTAAATGATTGGTTGAGTTTAAATCATTGATAATACTATGATTTAGTAGTTGATTCATCTTAAGAAAGCCCTCCCAGACATAGGGTTTTACAAAGTTGCTTAAACATTTGCTAATGCTCATATTTATTTTGTTTTCTTATTTGTTACAACTACTTATTACAACTACACCTACAATAAGTATGTCTAACAAGTTCATACAGAATACACTTTTAATTGGTATCAGAGTCTAACACTACTCTTTTCGTTGTTAGATCATGTTTGTCTAGTTCAATGTAAACTTAATGAAAGAAGGAAGTTTAGTGTCATGCCCCTCAATGCTAGATGGATCCAATTATGTTGCTTTTATTTTTAAAATGATAAGTGTTACATCTAGTGTTGTAACATTCTCTGAAACATAATCTAATGAGGTTGTGAAAGTGATGACAATGCTTTTAGTTTACATAAGACTTGTAAAGTTATGCCGGAGAAATGAAATATGGTTTGTACTATAAACAAATTTGTAAATAAGCATGTTACAATCTTGAAAAAGTTAATTTAAAGCTTGTAGAGGGTGTAATAGAAAAAGATGTGATTATTGATCAAAAAGCAACATTAAAAACCACCAAAGCATAGTTGAATGTTACAAGGAGCAGTTCAAGAGGATAAGCACAATGAGTGAAATACTTGATGAAATCATTTCCATGATCATACAAAATTGTGATCATAGTATTCTTAGCTCCGCTAAGAAAAATCTTCCACATTTTTCTTAAAGCCAAGCAAACTATTGTACCCTTTAAAATGGACAAGAAGAAGAAATGAGACCAATATGGCATTATTATGGTCTTGTAGGTCATATAAAGCATCCATGTTTCAAGCTCTTCAATAATTTGAGATGGGGGAAAAATAGAGATATTAATACCAATGTTCCAACAAGACAAGTAATAAAAAAGTCTCAGTAGTTAAAAAAAGATATAGGTAAGAAAATATGAAATATGTTTAGTGGTTGCTCACTCTTCCTTGCAAGTTAGTACAGACAATGAATGATACTTTAGTAGTAGTTATTTGAGACATGTGACTGGTGAATATGGTTTTTTGAAGGAGATCAAACACTATAAAGAAGGCAAAATCACCTTTATAGATAAGAAGAGAGGAGGACTTCGCAACAATGGAGTTCTTAATCTAGGAGGCATGCCTAAGTTGAAAAATGTGTTGCTAGTAAAAGGACTAAATACTAGTTTCATCAATATTAGTAAACTTTGACCAAGATCTCCACGTTAAGTCCTCAAAGGATGAATGCATAGTGATGGAACAACAATATTTGATAAAATGTCAAAAATCCATGATTGATGAGCTTCAAATTTGGCACTAGCGATTTGGACATGTCAATTATCGAATCCTCATGTGACCCATCTAGAAAATATACCTAATTATATCGAAGGGTTATTTTATTAGGAATTAATTAACACTAAAACATCTTAATTGATAATTTCAAGCCTAAATTCCAAAATATGCAAAAATCAATTATGGAACTATAAGCATATTTTGATTTTAAAAATAAAAACAACATAATCTTCTAAGCATATTTTGATTTTAAGAATAAAAATAACATAATCTACAAATCATAGAAATTTTAAAAAATGCTAGATAGAGATTGTAACACGTTTTGATATTAAATGAAAGTAGAATACAAATATTATTGATGTATTTTAATAAAAAAATATAATGAGGTTAGTTAACAGCATGAGCTGTTAATGAATTTATTAATATTATTTTTATTTCAATTAAAAGTTTCATTTTAATTAAAGTTATGATATTAATAAATTATTATTAATAGTTGATTTAATGTTTTGCTTCATTATTTCTTTAATCTTACATTATAAATATCAAAGTTATTTCATTGCTAATGCATCTCATTTGTCAAAGAGAAAAGTTTTCTTTTTAATTGCCTTTACTATCTTTAAAATTTAAAGTCTCTTCCTAAGTTTTTCCTTTTTAAATGTTATAATTATTTGGCTAAAAAAAATGTTAATTTCGGTGCAAACTTTGCTTTCTAACTTGTGTAGGTTAGCAAGGTGTACAGTAGGTGATTAAGTTTCTTGTATCATAGGGGACAATGTACAATAAAACCTCTTTGCATAGGTTATTATCACCGAGAGGATGTGTATTGTCTCAAGAGAGTGATCTAGTTCACGCCTCAATCTCCATCACCCTATTTTAAATATTATAGTTGTGATAGTTCGGTGGCAACAAATTTATCCTATACTTCTATTCAGAAGAAGTATAGTGCAACATTCTCCAACAAATACTTTGAAATACACAAACACAACACAACTACAATCACATATACATCTATTATAATGCACACAACTTCTTAGCCTCCAACCATAAGGCTTCAATTCTTGTGGGATTTGTAACAATGACCAAAAGTTAGTGTAAATTTATTTAAATGACACGTTTAGTTTTGTCATTTCAATTAAGTCAGTTATTTTAGCTAAATTGAATGAGGGTTTGGTTAGAATAGTTATGTTAGTTATCGGTTAATGAAATTCATAATTGAATTGACCAACTAAATTGATATTAATATATATATCTACTATAATAAAGCCTCTAACTGAGTTGGTGTTGACCATCAACTAAGTCCCAACTCAATTGAGAAATTACCAAAAAGGCATAAATCTATTTTGTTTACAAAGTAAGTTATATTATTGGATCATTTTTTTTCTTTTTATATTTTTACTCAACCTAATTTACTCAACCTAATTTCAAACAATTTTACTCAACCTAAATTTAAATTAAATCTATTTTTAAAAACCCCTAAATTTGTAAAGCTTAAACAACTAAAATATTCTAATTCTCTTTTAGATTGTTGCATCTTGCTTCCCATCTAACCTTCCTTTTCTTTATTTCATTAATTCATCCTTATCCATCGTCAAACCATCATATTATTCTTCTAAGTTCTGTTATCTCATTAAGCTTTTTGTAGTTTTCTTGTTGTTCTTATTTAGATCTAGGTTTGTTCTTGAAACAAAATTAGCCTGCAATATGATAAAGTCTACTATGCTTATAATTTGTTGCAACAATAAAAAGAACAAGAAATTTGTAAGGAAATAAGAAAGAGGAAGAAGAAATGACAAAACCAATCTTTGTTAACACAGTTCAGACACAATAATCTTATGTCTGTGGAGCCCTACTCAAGATATACTCTTATTCTATCTCTAAATCAAACAACAGTAACAATCTACCTCTATTGGCTAAAACCCATAACCTCTTTAGAAGCCAAGTTCATGTAGCCCTAATAAAGAACAAAACCATAATCAACATACACCAAATATAACTCTAAACTCCACTCAAGAGAGTTCATTAACAATCAAACAAGAATATAAAATGCTCAATACAAGAAAAATAAATAAAGGCTGGTAGTGAAAATATTTGAGAATTTAATAGTTTTCCAGCTTTCCAAGTAGTGTAGCATCAAGAGAATTAGACACCTATTTATAATGTCAATGTAACACCCCTTACCCATATTCGATGCCGGAATAAGATACGAGGCATTAGCAGACTTATTACAAGACAAACATACCATTTCGAGTCATAAACTTTCGTCTAATTTAAACCATTTGTATTCAATCATAATGTCCCTAAAACGAGCCTATAAGGCCCAAAACATGCATTAGAAGCGGTTCAGGACTAAACCGACAACTTTAGAAAATTTTACTAAACTTAGAAAATTTTCCACTAAACAGGAGTCATACGCCCGTGTGGATATGGGACATACCTGTGTGGGTAGGTCGTGTGGTCACATACGCCCGTGTCTCGACCCATGTAACTCTCTGACTTGTAACTCATGACCAAATTGAGCTCACACGGCCAAGTCATACGCCTGTTTTCGAGGCCGTGCCGTCCACACGGCTGAAACATACACCCGTCTCTCTGCCCATGTGCTCAATTTTAAGCATTCTATTTCTCAAAATTAAGGTGCAAGGGACACACGGTCGGAACACTTGTCCGTGGGGTGAGCCATGTGTCACATACAGCCTGGACACATGCCCGTGTATCTACCTGTGTAGACAAAATCGAGGCTATTTACCAAGCCATTTTGCCACCCTCACTTACTCACATTTACACAACATCACATGTCACAAATTTAAGCATGTAAAAGCAACTAAACAATCACAACCAAGACAATAACATGTCAATCTCATACCATTATTAATCATGCTTAGAACATCAATCTTTCCACATCAATTAATGCAAATTTCCACATTCACAAATGACGTCAATATAAATATACTCATAACCAACATTAGTCAACTTCCAAGGCTATATACAAATCGAACCACAAACCATTATAAGTCATACATATGACCACATGACCGAGTCCCTATACATGCCATAAACTCTAAATACTTGAATTCGTCAATACCCAAAATGATAGCTTGATAATGTGATAGGATCTCCGGTGATCTCCAATCCGAGCTAACTTGATTACATTATAAAACATGGGAAAGGAAGGGGAGTAAGCTATATAGCTTAGTAAGTTCATATGCAAATAATGAGCATCTTAAACACAACTTAATCATACAATTTATATAATGAAAAATAGCATAAATGTCATTAAAAAATTTCATAGTCATAACTTGCTTAATCACAACCTTATCCAGAGTCCATCATTTATTGAGTTTATCACTTATGAGTTTCATTACCAATCATTTACCAAGACTATCAATATAAGCCCAAGGTAAAATAAGTTGCTATAAAGCTCACAGTTATAACTTACTCGGTCACATTGTTTACTTTATCAATTTACAAGTATAATTTACATGTCTCGACATTAGACCATCAACTGTAATTTCTCCATTATAACATGTTACCATAATTGTCCAATCATTCCTTACCTCATAATAAACATACATATTAATTATGAGTATTCACTTTTCAAGTATATATTTTAACATCTTTCAATTGTTTAAAACACATATTTTCCCATAATCATTTTAATAAGCAATTATGCCAATATTTCCTTTTTCTCATATTTGATAATTCATAATTTGTGCGAATAAGACATGCTATATCATAACTCAACTTGGCTCGAAAGCCAGTTACATGATCGCTAACTGAATTTACCATGTATTTCATACATCACAAGCATAGATCAATAATCATAAAGCTTTCACAAAACATTCTCGTAGAAATCATGAATTTACAATGTCATGAAGTCAATAATTTTAAATGTTACGTACATACCTGAATTAATTCGTAATATAACCACATTATTTCTCATCTTTGACATTCTCGTTAAACACTCAGAGTATTAATGGATACTTAGAAATTTGTACATAAGTGCCACATATGTAGCCAAGCTACCTCATATCACATAACACATATAGGCTCACTATCGAGCTATTCACGGGCCTGCTCACATAAGCTGTCGGTCAAAACATAGTTACCCAGTGCTGCTCACACAAGCTGTTAGGTATCTACAACAAATGCCGGAGTACCCAGCCATTGGTAGGACGTATGAGACTAGTACCCAGAATCACATGAACATATATGTATACACATGGATTCCTAGTGACATGTCACTTGTATCCTATTTTATTCCTAATGTTCAACCGGGATTCCTTGCTTGCCGAAACTTTGTAGAATACTTCTAAAGAGTCAATCACACAATTCATGCAATATTAAAGCATTTAAACATAAATATAAGAATGCAGTATTTACATACAAACTTACCTTGGCACAAAAATGGCGAAATGGACCTAACCGTTAAATACTTATTTTTCCCCCGTTCTAATTTTGAACCTCGTTTTTCTTTATAATCAAGCTTGGAAGCTTGAAAAACCCTAGCCATGGTTTCTCCTTGAGAAATTCAGCCATGGGTGGAAGATGAGCAAAATTTGACTTTTAATTTAACTTTTTAATTCATTTAATCACCAATTTACTAAAATGCCCTTAATGAAAAACTTTAGAAACATACCTAACTATGTCTATTTTTGTCCACCAACTTAACCAATGGTATAATTGCCATTTAAAGACCTCTAATTTAAAGTTTCATAACAACTAGACACCTTTAACCTATAGAACTCACATTTTGCACTTATTACAATTTAGTTCTCTTGACTAAATTGAGTACCCAAACGTCAAAATTTTTGAACGAAATTTTCACGAAATCATTCCATAAAACTGTAGACCATAGAAATATATTAAAAATAATTTTTTTCATGTTAGATTTGTGGTCTTGAAACCACTGTTTTGACTAGACCCAAAATCAGGCTGTTACAGTTAATCAACAGCTTGATATCACAAGGTAATATTTAATAAAATTGTAGATAAATTTCTTGGAAAATCCTTTGAATAAATTTGATAAAAATCCTTTGATCAATCCTTCATTCAACTAAGGTGATAAGCATAAGGCTTCGATCCTTATTCTATAGAACTCAACTCAATCAAGACAATCAGCTAAAGAGATGAAAAGTCTTAGTCAAATTTCAACTCTCATTTTGTCAAACATGCCATGGCCAATATCTTTTGGAGATTTCTGGCGATCAACACGGGGACTACGCTTAGATTTTGGAGGAATCCTAGTATCTAGGTTTGTCATTGTAGGTGCACGTTCACTACACCAAATTGTTAACATGAGAAGTCAACAAGGAGAAGTAAACAGGGAAGATAGTGGTGGTTCACCCTAGTAGCACGAAGAACTATCATGTTAGATAGATTTAAGGAAGGAGAGAATGGTTGAGAGCAAGAGTGAAAGGATTAGGGGATGGAATGTTCTATTCTCTTACCCTTGTTCAGTACAATGGGAAGACTTATATACACGAGGTAAGATACATACCACGTGTCAAGATCTTACTAGTAGTAAAGTCACATCATATTTTCTTACAAGGGCGGTGATGTGACCTCATAGGTTGGTGGCATGATATCTTAGGATATTTAAACAATCAATGAGCTCGAGGCTCCATGCGCTCCACTTATGGAAGTTCGTTAGGCTTACTGTGGAACCACTTGATGTTGTAAGTCCTCTTGAAAAAGGACACATGTAGGGCTTATGTATGTGGTATACCAATTGCATTTTGGATTCCAAGGTTATGGTCGGAGTTGTTGAGGATTGTTTATTTAAATGGGGAAAGCTAACGTGTAGCCTGACTTCTACTAGCAACATCCAACGAGATCCATTAGCGAGTTGATGGAAAACCTAAATTTATTTGAAGGAAAACTTTAAGGTAATTTAATATCTTTTTCTTTTTTGTTTGTATTTTTTTATTTTTTAATACATATGTTTTTGTTTTTATTTATAATAATTTTTACATTTTAAAGTTTTTTTATAATTTTTTAAAAAAATAAAATTTTAAATGATTTTCTTTTTAATTTGGAATTTTTAGAATTAGAACTAAATTGACAAATTTCGTAAATGTTGAGGGCTAAATATATTGAATTTTTTAGAATCAAAACTAAAATGACAAGTTTTGTAAACATTAAGGGCTAAATTTGTTGAATTTTTAAATTTAGACCAAATTAATAGAACGTGTAAACATTGGAGGGCTAAATTTGTTATTATGCTAATAAGAAAAGCCCATGTCAGGCTTCCATTATTGAGTTAATGGCAATTAATGGAAGAGTAACTAAAATATTTAATTTCAAAAAATTAAGTGACTAAATTAAAAAAAATATTGTTAGGTGATTAAAATAGAACTAAGTACATTATTGGGTGACTATTCTTATAGTTTACCCAAAAAAAAATTACTAAATAGTAATTAAATTAAATCTAATTTTATGATAAAAATAAAAAAAAATGTTACTAATATAATAAATTAAATTAAACTTAAATAAAGATAAGTGAACCAATAGAAAATAAAATATTTTTATTATTAATAGAAAATAAAATCAAATAATTTTTATTATTAAAAAATTATACATTTATGCATTTTCATTACTAATTTTTTTTATAAAGGATAAAGAATAATGGTTATTTAAAGATTAAACTTAATCTCAATGTCAATAAAAACTTAATATAATTTTTTTATCATTTTGCTCGTGGTTCGATGAATGGGACTCTCTTGGATTGAGCTTCTCCCATTTTAACTTTTAATTTTATTTTTAACATCTATTTTTGAATAAAAATATAAAAAAATATAAATCTATCGTGAAATAGCTTTTAAAAAATATTTTTATTAATTAATTAATTAAAATATTTATAAAATTGGCATCAAACTTTTTAAAAAAGAGTAATATTTTTCTAGAAAGAAATTATTAATAAAAAAAGTATATAAAAAAATATTAATTAAAGGCATAATAACTCATTTGGCCCTTCAATTTTTTTGAAAAGGTCAATTAGTTTTCCATTTAATTTTTCAACCTTTTAACTTGTATTGTTGGTCAAATCACTCTAAAATAGATGAAAAAGTTAATATCTGTTAACTTTGTTGACCATTCACATGATAGTTGACATGTATGTCAGGTAAGCAATTAATTTATTTTTTAAAATTAAAAATATTATTTTATAAATTTTTTATGTCTTAATAATTTTTTATAATTTATATTATATTTTTAAAAATTTTAAAAATTTAATTGTTTACTAATATAACATTCAGGTGACAAGTTATGTGTAGGCCACATCAACATCTAGATGTTTAAAGGTTAAAAAAAACTAAAAATTAAAGGAGAATTAAAATGACATTTTATTAAAGTTAGAAGGTTAAATAAGTCATTATACATTAATTAAATGAAATTATAATATTGGATCGGAGGTTTACTACTAGGTATATAAATGTACATCTGTGCATCGCCTAGAGTTTTATTTACTGCTTTCTACCCTGAAATTGGCCTCCAAGGATTGCAGCCGCCCCAGCCACAATGCTCCCCAAAGCTTACCGAACCAGCTCAATCGACTGGAAGCCGTCTCCGGTTGTCGCCCTTGCTACCAGCCCCGACGACTCCCAGGTTGCGGCCGCTCGTGAGGATGGCTCCCTCGAGATTTGGCTTGTCTCTCCAGGCTCTGTTGGCTGGCATAATCAGCTGGTACCCTCAACTTTTCTTCTTCCATGTTATTACTCTATCCTTTTCGTTTTAGTTCAGTTTAATTTATTGGTGGCTTTGTGTAGACTATTCATGGGGATTCTAGTTGTCGAGTTTCCTCGCTGGTATGGTGTTGCGTTGGTTCAAAAGGCCCGTCTCCTGGCAGGTTGTTCTCCTCGAGTATTGATGGCTCAGTCTCGGAATGGGATCTTTTCGACTTGAAGCAGAAGGTTACTTTTCATTATTTTTCCTCGCTTTTTCCATTTGTGGTATTCTCTGTTGTATTAACCTATTGGTTAAATCCAGCGGGGTTTATTGGATGATTCCAACCTCTCCAACCTCAATGAAACATTTATATTACTTACTTATAACCTTTTTGAATAATGAGATTGTACCCGAGTTCTGAGTCCCGCTCTTATCATTTTCTTCCGGTTGCCTTAGTGTAGGCTTAATTGTTTATGTTGGTTGGACTATGAGATACTGCTATGATTCAATGAGAGTGATATATGGTTAAGTAGATTTTGTTGATAGACTCCCATTGAATGCGTTTCTTTCTTTCTTCCTTTCACATTACCCTTCTAGTGTGCAAGAAGCTTTGAATAGAAGTTATCTTGTATTCATTGTTTGTTTATGTTATTAAACCCTTATGCAGATTGTGCTAGAGTCAATTGGAGTTTCAATCTGGCAGATGGCTGTGGCACCGGTTAATAGACTGCCAACTCATGAAGAGACTAGGTCTCAGAATTTTGGAAATGGTTATTTGAATGATAAATATGAATGCAATGATACTGATGATGATGAAAACTGTGAAAGTGAAGATGTTTCAGACTCAGAACAAGTTTATCAGAAACTAGTTATGGAAGATAGACGTGTAGCAATTGCTTGTGATGATGGAGCTGTGCGAATGTACACTATTTCTGATCTTGATAAGTTAATCTACCAAAAATCATTGCCTAGGGTTAGTGGTGAGATATCTACACCTGATCAAAAATTCTTCCAAGGTTATTGCTTTTAGTTTTACTCGGAGCTTATAGGTGCTAATACTATTTGCAGGACGTGCTCTAAGTGTGACCTGGAGTCATGACTCAAATAGGATATATTCAGGGAGTAGCGATGGGTAAGTTTGTCTTTAAGTGAGTATGCTGCATGTTATTTTATGACAACAGTTAATTCATACGGTAATATGATAATTCTGGGAATGCTTGCTTATTAATTTCTCATTTTGATTGATTTTATATCATTAATTTCAATTCCACTGAACTTCTATGTAGGGATGGTAATGTAGCGGGGTGGAGGTGGGGATTGGCTCTTCCACTTCTGCCCCCGTCTTGCATGGATTTTGAAAATATCGATCTCGATGGATAACTGTTACATTAATAACCGCTCCACACTGGTTTCACTGCTCTACCCCATTTTTTACTAGTTATTTCTAAGTAAATATCGTGTAAATTTTTATAGTTCCTTCATGATATAATCCATTAGTATATATAACATGCATTTATATAATAAAGTATATATAAGATTTGTATACATATGATTTTAGTATGTATACATATGTCTAATATATATACTAAAAGTATAAAAGGGATACAGAGATTATTTTGAGGGGTAAAATATTAATTTTAAAGGTGGTGAGGAGTGGGACAAGCTTTTCCTGAAACTGCTGCACTTGATTGCCCATCTCCACTTTCAGAAAAAAGAAAAAAAAAACAACTCACCATTTGGAGTAGATGAATACTAAATCCGTGACACAGATATAGTTTTGCTATCCCCACTTCTATGAGCTGATGGTGCATGCTTTGCAGTGAAATTGCTCTTATTTTATCCAATCTAATCTTGTCTAGTGTGGTAACATCTGCGCTAACTTTCTTGCAGGTTAATTAGATGCTGGAATGCTGATTTGGGTCATGAAATTTTCAGAAGTGTAGTAGGTCTTGGAGGTTTGGGCAGTGGGCCTGAGCTTTGTGTATGGTCATTACTTTCTTTGAGGTACATTTTGAATTGTCTATCTCAACTGATCGTGCACATAGTTGCATAATCTGGTGAAATGTCTATGGTTGTTGCATTATCAATGGTTAATGCGCTTCGTTTTGATAGTTGGTTTATTTGTTAAATTCAGGTGTGGAACTGTTGTTAGTGCAGACAGCACCGGATCTGTTCAGTTCTGGAATGGTGATAATGGGACTCTTCTTCAGGCACATTCTACCCACAAAGGTGATGTGAATGCCTTGGCAGCATCTCCAAGGCAGAACAGGGTGTTTTCTGCTGGGTCTGATGGACAGGTATGAATGGCAATGAGTGGATTTTTTTTTTTTGGGGGGGGGGGGGGTGCTATATTAAAAAAAGGAAAGAAAATAATAGGCTATAAACCTGTGTGCTTTTTTTATTGAAATCGTCTGCATCATATTGTTAAATTTAATCTTGGTCCTTGTCACTGATGCGTACTGTGTTATAACATTTTATAGGTTATTCTTTATAAGCTTTCCAGTGAGATGCTTCAGTCTGGTAATGACAAATCTTCTTATGAAATGTTGAAGAAATGGGTGTTTGTTGGTTCTGTAAGGGCTCATACCCATGATGTCAGAGCCTTGACAATGGCAGTGCCTATATGTTCTGAAGGTCTGTTCATGTTTTTGATTCCTTGTCTATATATTGTTTGATTTATTTCATTAAAATTTTGAGCTTTCATTTTTATTGCTCAATTAACCAATTGATGCACTTCTTGATTTTAAACATTCCCCCCCCCCCAAATTCTAGGTTCTTTATCTGATGAGGCAAAAGACTTGCAAGATGAAAAGAGGAAAAAAGTAAAAAGAATTCGAACTCGGGAGAAGAAGCCCCTCGATTTTAGTTATGGTAAATGGGCTCATTTTGGAGTTCCCATGCTTGTCTCTGCTGGTGATGATGCGAAGCTATTTGCCTACTCTGCTATGGAGTTCACTAGGTTCTCCCCACATGATATTTGCCCTGCACCTCAGAGAGTTCCAATACAACTTGTCACTGGCTCAAGGTTCAACCAAACTTCTTTTCTCTTTGTCCAGGCTTCTTGTTGGTTAGATGTACTCTCTGTTAATGCTTCTGATGTGGGTTCTGGCCCATATGGTGGTCTGGTGACCACTAATATAGTAGCTCGGGTTAAGAGTAAGGCAGGTCGAAAAATCATTTGCAGTGCAATGTCTAACTCAGGGGAGTTTTTTGGCTATTCTGATCACATTAGACCTAGTCTATTTGAACTAAGTAGGCAAGCTGGCCAAAGTACATGGACCATTAGTAAAAGGCAACTTCCTCAAAAACTTCCATCTGCACATTCTATGGTTTTTACCTCTGATGGATCACGGTTGCTGATAGCAGGGCATGATAGAAGGATCTATGTAAGCCTCTACCTTCACGGCTTTCAATGTATTATCCTTATTGTAATTTTTAAATTGTCAATTTTCTAGTGGTTTACTTAAGCAAAGATTTTCAACGTCAAACTTGGAAATTCTGATTGCACCTCTTGAAACATTATTTTGTCGGATTTATAACATTTTACCCAAGCATCTAACATAATCTGAATTATGTTAATGTGCACCCAACCTTGTATACTTGCTTATTGTAACATAATCTGAATGAATGGAGCAGACAAGGATGGTAGCTTACTCTTTGATCTTTGATAATAACCTCGATAAAACATAGAATATGCGAGTTCAGAAACTGCATTTCTGTGATCTTTGATAATAACTTACTCTTGGTTTTATAGGTTGTGGATTTGGAGAGCTCGAAACTACTTCATACCTTCATTCCTTGTCGTCAAGAGCATGAGAAGGAAGGACCCCCTGGTGAGCCTCCCATAACAAAAATGTTCACAAGTTCTGATGACCAGTGGTTAGCTGCTATCAACTGCTTCGGAGATATATATTTATTTAATCTGGAGATACTAAGGTAAGAAACTACATTTGAGACAATTCTTAAAGTGGTAGTACTTAATACCTGTCTAGTTGATAATGCCATTTCAAATACATGATTAATCATTAATGTCTATGAGATGAGGAAGGCTGAATGTTTTATGATTTTCCATTGCTTTGTTTTCCTTTTGATTAAGCTTTGTTTCTCTGGACTAGGCAACACTGGTTTATATCAAGATTGGATGGTGCCTCTGTTACTGCCGGTGGCTTTCCTCCTCAGAGAAATAACGTGCTTATTATCACAACATCCTCAAACCAATTCTATATATTTGATGTGGAAGCTAGACAATTGGGAGAATGGTCGATGCAGCATTCATTCACTCTTCCTAGAAGATACAAAGAATTTCCTGGGGAGGTTATTGGGTTATCTTTCTGCCCTTCATCATCCTCCCATCCATCAAAATCGACATCTCTTGTTGTTTACAGTGCAAGGTGCTATTCTTATACTGTTTGCTTCATGATGCTGCAGTGATTTAACATGTCCTTTTGTACTTGCGTTTTCATTGTTGCCATATCTTAATATATATACTGACCATTGTGGATAACAAGACCAAGTTGGGGCACACCTGATGCATATAGGTGCTTTATTTGTGCTGTTTTATCACGAGTCTTCATTTCCCAGCAATGTTTCTTACACTTAGTCCTGGTTGCCTGCTTTGCCCTTCCACTCCCATGTGTGCTATTATTTTGCTAACATGTTTTCTTAAAACTGACAACCTACCGCCACATGTTTGGGGCAGATAAAGTGTTGTTTCTTTTAATTGCTTTAGGCATTTGGGAGATGTGGTAAATTTAGGGTCCTTCCATAATTTTAAGGGGTATGCTTCAAGTTTAACCACTTAAGTGGGAGATATGGAGTTGAATTATTATTATTTTGCATGGCCTGGAAAAATTCCATTTTATGAGTGCTTATTTATTTATTTATCATTAAGCATTTTAATGGATGGAATTTTGTAAGTGCAGGGCAATGTGTTCAATTGACTTTGGAAAGGCAGTAGATGAAGATGATGAAAGTCAGTTGGTACATGAAGCGTTGTTGAAGCTTCAAGGCTCTATCACCAATAAGAAATTGAAATATTTGTTGATAGATGGTCGTCAAACAGAGTCAAAACATACTAGTAGAAAAAATAATTTTGAGATAATTGGTTTTAGAGACCCAGTTTTATTTATTGGACACCTTTCTAAAAATTCCATCTTGATGGTAGACAAACCATGGATGGAAGTGGTTAAATCTTTTGATACTGCCCCTGTTCAGAGACATATATATGGGACATAACTTCCTGTGGACGAAAGGAAGTTCATCACTTGAGTGCCTTGTTGGGAGAAGAAAAAAAAAGCAGCATCCAATTCCCCCATTTGGAGTCCCACTTTAAGGTTTACTATATGTTGTTACAATGGGGGTGGTAGGGTTGGGGGATCAAAAGCATTGTGTTGTGTATTGTACTCAATTTTTGTTAACGAGCTAATATTAGTTTTTCTTTTTCTTTCTTTTTCAATCCTTGATTGATAGGTTTATACTTTACCCGGACTTCTTGTAGCTGCGAAGTAGAAAGGCATCAACACTAATTTCAAAGTATTCTTAGGGTATATTTGTCGAGCACACTTACATGCCTTTTGTTGGGATTCTGTGATCCAATTCTAAACAACTAATCAAAAGCAAATTTATGTAGGCCATAGTTTCAGATTGCAGCGTAAGTTGCCAAAAATAATTGCTTCAATTTAACCAAACATCTCAAACTATGTCCAAACTTTAAAATATTTTCATTGCGTCTCATTAAAAAAAATTAAAAAAAGTGTGTGGTAAAAATGAAGGCTGTGAGACTATTGATTTTGAGGTTTACTAGGCATTTACAAAACTAATGTCCAGTTTTCTTTTTCGATTTTATTTTTAGTTTTTAAATTTAAATGTTGTGTGATAATATTTTAATTTTCTTTAAAATTTTTATTTTAAATTGTATCACATAATATTACATGTCATTTAATAATTAAATTAAATATTTTAATAATGTAATGATTTAATTAAAATATTTTAAAGTTTAGAACAAAATTTAAAATAAAATTCGATATCTAATGAATTTACTATATTCTTCTCAATGTTATGAGTAGAGGTGATCATCGGCCGGGCCAGGCTGGGTTCGGGCCGGGCCCAAAAAACTTTCGGCCCATTTTCTAGGCCCAGGCCCGGCCCGGCTCGAAATATGGGCCTGAACCGAGCCCGGTCCGGCCCGGCCCATATTAATTTTTTTTGCTTATTTCATTAAAAAATTTAAAAATATAATAACTTAAATAAATTTAAAAACATAAAAACAAATATTAAAACAAGAAACAAAATAAAATTGAGATAAACAATTCTTAAAACAATAGACAAACTAAAAAAACAAAGTTAATAAAATAAAAAAAAAAACAAAGTTAAAAATTACATATGCTTAAAAAAATAAAAAATATATATATTTATATAATTTGGGCCGGGCCGGGCCCAGGCAAAAAAAGGTTGGCCCAAGGCCAGGCCTATTTTCTAAACGGGCCTCGTATTTTTGCCCAAACCCATATTTTGGCCTATATTTTTACCCAAATCCTCTCATTTTTCTAGCAAGCCTTCGGGCCGAGTCGGGCCGCTCAACCCATGATCACCTCTAGTTATGAGTTAAGAGAGAAATTAAGAGATACACAAACCCCAGCAAGAGTTCTGAACCTACCTACGAAAATTGAAGTCAGTGAAGATATTGGGGGTGTGTCGAGTTGTTGAGAAAAAAAGTGCAGTATTATTTAATGGAGTCAATACCATCATATTCAAAATTTAAAATCTAAATTCCGCTAACCTAACTGATATTATGTGTTTTTATTTATTTATTTATATAAAATAGATCAATAAAGATATAAAGTAAAATCATATTATGTGAAGTAATTTTGGGTGGAATAATAAACTTTCGTATTTTTTTTTATACTTTTACCACTTACCATACCCGGTAAATAATCAGATTTCTTTTCTTTCCTTTTATTTTACTCTGCTCCACCTACATTTAAGTGTCATATTGTAGTTGGTTTTGGGCATGGGAACTTTTATACTTCAAGCTGCCCCAACTTATCTCATTATTCTTTATGTTATACTTTTGTAATATTTTTGACTTTCGCACAATTCAACTCAACTCAATTCAAAATAAAAAAAAATTTTCTGGACCAAATGGAAAGCAAGCAATCTTTTTTAAAAAATTAACAATTTATGGGGAAGTATATCATTAATTTTATGAGAGACTTTCTTACAAAAAATCAAATGTTAACACCATATAAAAAAAATCACATCTAAGATTTTGGTGTCAAAATTAAGACCTATTCTTGAGGATATTATATCCCCTTTTCATAATGCATTTATCAAGGGCAGGCAAATAGGAGACAATGTGATTCTAGGAGCTGAAATTTTGAGAAAATTGTAACATTTTATACCCGACCCGGTCGTAAGATCCGAAAGTGTGATGTCACAATACGTTGCTGAAGCAACTTAGGCCATCTTATTACATAACCATAAAATTGAATTCATAATTATCAATCAGTTCAATTTAAACACCAATCTTACTTATACATATGCATTCGTAATGTTTAGGATCAATTCATCGTGTTTCAAGGTTATGCAAGGTCAAATTTAGAGTTAGGGCTCGAATCCAACTCAATTGTCAGATTTGTCTTGAGATAGGGAACTTCATGTCTCGAGATAAATCTTATTTTATTTTTAAAATTTTTAACTTTGATGTCAATATGTATCGAGACACTAGAAGTAGTGTCTCAAGGCAAGGTCCCTCATGTCTTGAGGCACGATTAATGGAATTGTGTGTGCATGTAAAGTGATTAGGTAACCTGTTATAGTGGGATTATGGGATAATTCATATATAAATAGGATGAAAGCTTAAGGAGAAGGACTTTATTTTTCTCATTTCTCTGTTCATCCTTGTTCTTTCAAGAGAAAACCAAGGTGTGTTCCTAGCTGTGTGAAGAGTGTAATAACCCGATTTTTAATAGTACCAAAAACGATAGTTTTGGAACTTTGTTTTCCGATGATTGAGTTAGTAAATATTATTTATTGATATTTACAAGGTTATTACCATAGTATACTAAATTTTGGTATAATAATTTTAGTTATGTAGAATGTTAGTAAAGGTACAAGTGTATTGATCCTAAAGTCAGTAGTTTTAGAAATTGAGGTAACGAGACCTTGTTTTCGTAAACTGAACCCGTAAATATTTTTATTAAATATTTACAGAGTTATTGTATAAGTGAATTGAATTTTTGTTAGATAATTTTACAGAATTGGTGATTAATTAAGGTATGAGAACTAAATTGTAAAAATTGTAAAAGTTAATCGCTATTGAATTTTATTAGCTAAAATGCATACTTAGTATTGTTTAAGGTTTTAAGTGACAATTTATCACGTTTTAATATTAATCGACTGTTAGTGTCTTTATTTAAGCAGAATATATGTTTTAATTAAATTAAAAAACTGATAAAATATAATAGGGTAAACTATAAAAATAGTCACTTTTGTTTGACTCAGGTTACATTTTAGTCACTTATGTTTGAAATGTTACATTTTAGTCACTTATGTTATTATTTTGTTACGAAGTGATCACTCTTCCGTTAAGTTCCGTTATCTCTCTAACTGTAATCCTACGTAGCAGTCCAACTAAATTTTAAGTGCCAACTTGGATTTACTAATGGGATGAAAATAGATTTTTTTATTAAATAAATTTAATTAATTAAAAATTTTAAACCCTAAATCTTAGTTAAAAAACCATTCATCTCCCCCCTTCTTTAGTTTTCTTTTTCAATTGACTAAAAAAGTTATTGTCATCAAAAATTTTTATTCACGTACAAAAACAAAAGATGATTCAATAGAGGGTTCATGTATGTTTTCTTCACCGACAAATTTATGTTCTAAGACTTAAAATGAAGTGGTTGTCGACAAATAAGAAAATGGTAACCGTTTTTGTTCCTAATCATTTTATTTTCCAATTCTTTACGTTCTTGAATAATTGGTTTCTCAATCCGATTTTTTCTTATCTGAATCGGCTTGTTTGTTCACAATCCCTTTGTAGGTATCCTTTTTTTCTGATCTAAAATTCTTTTAGTTGTTAATATTCATATCAAGAATTTTAATTTAGGGTTTTCATTAAATAATAAAAAATTCAATCTTTTGTTTTTCAGTATTGAATAAAAGAGATACAGAAATACAAAGAAGACATACCTGAACCCTCCATTGAATCCATCTTTATGAAGCAGTCAATTTAATTTCAACTATTTTGATCTTAATAATAGTTTTTCCAGTCAAATGAAAAAAAAAACAATTGAAAAAAAGAAGAGACTGAAGAAAAATTAAGAAGAGGAGATGAACAGTTTTTTTAGTTAAGGTTTAAGTTTAAAAATTTTAATTAATTAATTTTTTAATTAAAAATCTATTTTCATCCCATTTAGAAATCCAAGTTGGCATCTAAAATCTAGTTGGACTGCCATGTAGGATTACCGTTAAAGAGATAACAGAACTTAGCGGTAGAGTGATCACTTCGAAACAAAATAGTAACATAAGTGACTAAAACGTAACATTTCAAACATAAGTGACTAAAATGTAACATGAGACAAACAAAAGTGACTATTTTTGTAGATTACCCAATATAATAAAACATAAGAAAATGAAAGTCTTCACTTTCTCATTTCTCTTCACTGAATGCTTAAACTAAAAAGGATAAGCTATGGTATTTTGCTTCAAATTCTTTCAGCCATTGCATGGTAAAATTTTCAAAATCGTTTTTCGTAACTTTTATATTTTTGAGATCATTGCAGCTTAATTTAGTTGGCTTAGGTACTAAATCGTAAAATTGTTAAAGTTTTCAAATGTTACCATTGATGGTTTTTGATTTTTTTTTTCTATTAGATAGCTTGGGTATAAACTTAGATTTGATTATGGACTAAATTGTAATGTAAATTTTGTTAGTTTTAAACTTAGGGACTAAAATGAAAATATTTTGAAATTGACATAAAATTTTTATAATTTTTTAATTTAGCGTGATGTACAAGAATGAAATTGAAATCAAATTAAAAAACAAAGCTTAAAATTTAAAGATATAGCTATTTCGGTTTTAGGGACTAAATTGAATAAAATGTGAAACTTTAGGGAACTTTTGTAAAATGAAATAGAATTGATATATTGTTGTAATAAGTTGTTAAACGATGTTAAGAATTGATAAATTGAAATGAATTATTATAAATCGGGATTTGGATCAATTAGATGATAATCGAGACGTAAAAGAAATTACAGATTAGTCCTCAATTTCTCGTTGATTGTTGTTTTCCAAGTAAGTTTATATGAGACTTACTTTGTTAGTTCATAATATATTTGTATTATTTTTTATTGCTTTCTAGCTTGAATTGCTAAGTATATATATATTGTTGTTGACATCAAATGGACTAGATCGAAAGGGAATAAAATATATGATAAATATGAATATGTACACACTATGGAATGAATGGGAAAATGGTTGTATGATTGGATACTTTGTACATGATTGAATGGGAAAATGGTTGTATGATTGGATATTTTGTACATGATTATATTATATGGCTTAAAATGTATATGATTACACTTCGGTGCCTCTAATTGCACATTCGTGCCCTTGATTGTACTTTGGTGCCCTTGATTGTACTCCGGTGCCCTTGATTGCACTTCGGTTCCCCTTAATTGCACTTTTGTGCCCTTGATTTGCAATCTCGTGCCTCTGTATGCATTTCAGTGCCTCTGTTTGTTTTATTGATATTCCTCAGGATAAATGAACGGTAGTAGAGAAATGATTTCAATACGGAATAATACATACATGTCTATGATTTAATGATGTGTGTATGATGATAACTCACCGTAAATGTATGTGAATTGTTATCGAAAATATGAAAAGCGAGTATATGGCTACAGAAATTGAAAATGGATTGAATATTAGGAATAAGGCCCATTTTTCACAACTTGTGTGAGCAATCTTATCTCGTGTGTCTGAAAGATATTTTTTAGAGCTCTCTGGGCAATAAATAGGTTATGAAAGTGAATTGGTATTAAGGTTAAAAGATGTATTAAATGTTGTACATAAATTGAGTATGGTATTTGTGTTTCAATTCTTGAGTATATTAATTGTCAAGTAAGTTCATGTGATATTTATTTGGACTAGTATTTGTTTACGCTATGTTGAATGTTTATAACTTATAATTAAATCATTATGAAATAATGAATTGGTCGTGAAAGACTAAGTTGTGAAATGTTATTTGATTATTGAAAATTATGGTCCAGGAAAATGTATATGGATATGTTACATGATGTATAAGTAAACTAAAAATTTGATTATTCCATGGAAATGTATATGAAAGTAACAAGATACCAAAAGGTTTCTAAATTTAGCTTCATTATGTTTCCATTGCTTAACTGTTAATTTATTAGGGTAAGTTAAGTGAATTTCATATGGATCTACTGAGCATGCATAATGCTTATCTTATTTGCTTTTTTGTCTCTGTATAGGCCATTTTGTGGAACACGTCGGTTGGGTCAACCTAGAGCTCACATTACCTGGCCTTTAATTCGATAGTCTTTTCTTTATTCTAGACTCGGTTATGTGGCATGTATATAGGTTTGGTTTTGATCAAGTGTTTTTGTGTTTAGATGATGAATTTGGAAAGTTGATGTAATGGTTTATATGTGATGTTGACTTTAAAGGTTTATATGGTATGCTTTGATGGCATGAATGGTATCCATGTCTAGTTGATGTATTCATGGTTTTGAATCAAGAATGAGTTTGATTATAGGTAATGTTTGAATGAAGTGTTAAGGCATGAATGTTAAAAGACATTTTCTAAGTTTGAGACCTATGTGGTCAAGATTGATGGATGTTAAGGTACGTTTTGGCATGATTGAAGGTTAGACTTGGTAAGTTTATCATGGCAAAATGTACAATTGCAATATAGGCTATTATGCATGATTGAACTATATGAATGGAACATTTTAGTATCAAGTTTAGTTGGATATTTTGGTAATGTTTATAACTTGTTTGTGATGATGCCAATGTGGCATATGGTTAGGCATTATTAAGATAAGATGTTATGTGACATATTTTAGCTTGGTTTTGCGGTGTTTAGAATAAGGTTACAAGTTGTCTATCTGTACTTGAAAGTTACCTTAATGTTTGGCTTGATTAAATTACCAAAATTACATATGGTGGTGTCACGCAGTTAACCACACAGCCGTGTGTCGCACATGGATTGTGACACGATCGTATGCCACTAGGGAATAGGTTGCATTTAGGTCACATAGTTTCTGATTGTTACACAAGCTGGCCATACACTCATGCGAGTACTATAGTTATGGTAAGTCATATTGCCACATGGTCACAGTGAGTTACACGTACCAGTGACTTTCCGCTACTATTATCACTCTCTTTACAACTATGAGTATCACAAGTCATTGTGAAATCTTGAAAAGAACACAATACTCAAGAAAGAAAAATTAAGCAAGCATCATCGTTATTCAACCAGAAATGAAATCAAATTATCAATGAGGTAAGAATTAATCTTGTGAGTTTTTTAAAAGTGTTTATATTAACTAATCACAATGCGTGAGAATCGAACAAGCAAAGCAAACCTAGTGGTATTAGGAGTCCAAAATTAGCTAGACACCAAAGAAATGTGTTGCACGGAGGAAGGAATATGCAACGTACTTAAACCTAATAACACAAGAAATAATAAAGTGTTAGAATGCATAAAGAAACAATAAAAAAAAAAAAAAGAAAACCTAAGGCTAAAAGATAATGAAAATCGCTAAAACCCAAAAACTCAAAAATTATAGAGATAACAAACTTTGTTTGAGGTGTTCCCGATTTTAAAAAATTATGAAATTTAAACTAGAGCCTCCTCAAATAATATACATTTGATATGGAAAGTTTCTATACAAAATTCAACCCACAAAATATTTTTAAAATTTTTCTTTATTTTTCTATTTTTTTCCTCTTTGTTGATTTTTTTGTGGGAAATATTTTTTAATATTCTAAGAGAGTTTCAAGAATTAGTATGTAAAATTTCAGATCATTTCGAAAATATTTACACACAAAAAAATATTTTTTTAAATCTAGGAAAAAAAATTGTTTTAAGGTTGTTTTGCTAGAAATCAGTTTATCGCGGATTTGGCCTAGGGCTCTAGACGAATGAAGGAACATTTGGAGTTTGACACCACTTGAAATGCGAACAAATCCAAGTTAGATCTAGAAATTAAAATGGCAGCAACTAAAACAAGTAATTAAGATAGAAAAAGCACAAGGAATCCAAATCAAATTAGGGATCTTGAGAGAGAATCCAATTCAACTCTGTTGGGACTTGTTCATGATGAGTTCTAGACAATCTAAAGTTGCCAAGATGAGAAAAAAAAGAACTATGAACATATCTAAACAATAAAGCAAAGAATCAAATGGAAACACAAGATAAACAATAGAGAAGAGTCGACCAACAAAGAACAATTAAACCCAGGTGTCTTAAAGTGATTTGGGTCATTCTTGTTGAATGAGAAAGTTGTTGAATGGAGATATGAACAAAAGAAACAAAACAAATTAGTAATTAAACAAATTGAATGAAAAAGAAACCTAATTGAAAGAAAGAGAGGGGCGACTTGAAAAGAGTCCAAGAATGATCAAAATTGGGGTTTCTTGAGTGAGAAGAAACCGTTCTTGAACTTCCAAGAAGGCCCCAACTAGATCTGAAAGTAAGGAAACAAAATAATTTATTAGAATGAAGAATTAAGCAAAATAAAAATTGTTTTGTAACAAAAGATTTAAAATAACAAGAAAAGAAAAGAAATCATATTTTTTGATTGATTCTTGATGTACTAAGGTGGTAGAACCTCTTTTCTTGATGACATATGACCTGGAATTAAAAAAATCAAATATTAGAATAGTTAAACAAGAACAGAACAAAATAACAAAGAAAAGAAAGAAGATAGATGGAAAAAATGGAAGTGGAGTGTAAAAGTTCTAAGGAGCCCTGGAAACAATATGAATTCCCCTTCAAACGATTCTAATTTCCCCTCCAAGAAAGAATACATGGCAAGAAAAAACTTAAGGATGAGTCCCACAATCTGAAAATATTGTTAAAACTCTTCTAAAAGAAAACTTAAGAGAAATTTTTGAAGAGAAAAACTCAAAGGAGAAAAGTTACTGAAATGAATGAATACAAGAGGGGGGCGACACACCCTATTTATAACCTACTAACCCTTAACTAATCTCCTAAATTTAAGGAATGTGATAAATATGTCAACTAAGCATGACAACTATTAACTAACTAACTAATTAACATGTGAAAATAAATCTAAGTGTGGAATTGAATGGAAAATTCGTCTAAGGGTCTAAATTGGCTCTTTGGGCTGAATTTTTACATGTTGATCTACTAGTTAAGTACAATTAAGCAGAAAATTTAAAATGTTTACAAATTGGGCCACTTTAACAATTTGACATGATATTCAATAAAGTCCTTCTCCAAACTTCATGATGGGCTTATGGATATCCCGATGGGTCGATTTTCATGAACTTGGACTTGTGATCCATTTGCTCTCGAAATTGGTTCGTTTGAGCTAGTACATGTAATCCATTGCGTACCAGTCTCAAGATTCAATTTCTTGGACCAAGAATTCCAAGATTTGAAATCTTGATCTTCTTGATTCTTAAAATCACTTGAAACAGAAAAATTAGATCAAGATTCAGTTTCTTGATGTTCTTGAAACAAGAAAGTAAATCTTGATTTTCTTTTCTCCTCGTATGCACTTCTAAGGCCTTTGTAAGGAAGTATTGTATGGCCCCATTCAATTTTGCTTTGATTTCTTTAGCCTTTGACCTCGTTATTGGGCCTTGAGGTAGTGTAAACTCATCATGTCCATGGGCCTAAGATTAGGCCTTGATGCTTGCATCAAGATAGCTTGGCTTAATTACCTTAGAAACAATTTGAATTGTGTGTGAGGTATCTGGATCCCTAATAGGAATGTAAATGAACAGAGTGTTAGATGAACAATTCATGAATAGTTTAATTTCTATTCATTTTTTGTTTGTTTATCAAGCTAAATAAATGAACATGAATAAGATTTTGAGGCTCATTTATTAAACGAACTGCATACAAACAAAACTTGTTTATTTCATTTATGTTTATGAACAAACTTGTTTATATTTATTTAAAACTCGTTTAATAAATAAATTAAATCTCATTCAAAACTCATTTATTATTTGATTATTATATCTATACTATATATAAAATCACCAACTTAAAAAGTGTAAACAATGAATAACATATATACCCTTAATAATTTATAAAGGTAATTATTTAAATGGTAATTTCACATTTTTAATATTATTTCTTATAAGTAATAATATTTAAATGGTAATTTCACATTTTTTTAATATTAATTTTTGATAAGTAACAATAATACTTTTTACGTTTTTTTTTTATTTCACCTATTAAATATTAATTTTAAATTTTTATAGTATGAAGTTTAAGATGTGTTTGGATGAGCGGTGGGGTGCGGTGCGTTTAAATTATTTTTTGTCTCGCGCTATAGTATCGTTATAATATCTAATTTTACTGTTACCGATATTTTTACACGAATTATAAATAAACACACTGACTATCCAAATTCACCCTTAATTAATAATGAAATTGTTGCTTAACGAATAATTGAATATCAGTGAGATGAGCAAGAAGTCCACACAAAATTACAACAATTCGTAGTACACATTGGTTTTACGGTTTTTCCTTTTGGATAATAATTTTCCAATTACTTCACCGTCATTAATTTCAACTATTAAATTTTAATTTTAATTGGAGCAAAACAGATTATTTAATTCATTTTTTCTCAAGTAATTATAAAAGTTTAAAGCCTTTTATTAGTTATAGATATAGTAAATCTCTAATTGATTAGATGCCTTTTAATTTAATTAAAATTCGTTAATCAAATATTAAATACTTGATTTTATTTACTAGGATAAATTAATTTATATTTTAATTTAATAGAAATAAAACCTTAATATGAACTTTAATGGAATAATACAACCAAAAAAATTAAGGTCTAATAACTTATTTAGCTCTCCAACTTTACAGCGAAAATTATTTTAGCACTTTATTTATTTTTTCTCTTCTTTTAACCTTTGAATTTGTATTTTTTTTATCAAATCATCCCAAAATGATGAAAAAATTAATAAACGTTAACTTTGCTGACATAGACATATATGTGGACTGCCACGTAGATGTTACATAAGCTTAATTAATTTTTAATATATTTTTAATATTTTTAATATTTTTTATTTTACAAAATTTTTAAATAATTTTAATAACTTCCTATATTTTTGGAATTTTTTTGAATTTAAGAAAAATATAATTGTTGATGTGGCAATCCACATCAGCAAAGTTAACGTTTGATAACTTTTCCGTCCATTTTGGAATGGTTTGATAAAAAAAAGCAAGTTTAAGGATTAAAAGAGATAAGAAGTTAAATAAAGGGTTAAAATGACTTTTGTTGTAAAGTTGGGTGCTAAATAAGTCACTATGCAACAAATCAATTGATATTTTCAAGATTTAATTTTGAAAATTTTCTGAGAGCAAATATGGCATTCACTATTTGTAATTTTCGAGTTGGTAAATATTTTTTAAAAGAATTATTATAAATTTTTAGACTTTATATATAATTTCAATTTTTTGATATATTCTTTTAATTTTCTAAAGTTTCTAGAATTTTATTTAAAAAAAAAATTAGACAATTTTTGTAATTTTGAAAAAAATTAACTAAAACTTTTTTCTTTTACTTTTTGAATTTTATATTATATATTTTAGAATTTCTTACATTTTTAGTTTAGAAAATCTAACTTTTTTCTATTTTCATAATAGAATTTATATATAAATTCTAATATCTATTCCCATGGATGCCATATGTAGTATTCTAAGTGGATGAAGTTCCATGTGGCGTTATTAATAGGCGACATATGCTAGTCGCTTTTTTAAAACACATTTAACATTATTGGACTAAATCGATTAACAAAATATAATTTTAAGTACCAATCTGATAAAAAAAATTTAGTTGCTAACATAAAAAAAGGAATATTGTAGAGACAAAATCATGCTTAAGCCTTAACTTTTTCATCTTTAACAAGATGGGCATAATATTTTTATTTTTTTATTTCAAAACTTTTTAACTTAATAATTTTTAAAATTAAATATTCAAATTGTAATTAATTTTATTGGTGGTATTATTTTATTAAAATGTTTACCAATGTGAAATTTTTGTATATAATATTTTTAATTACACTCTAAGTAAAGAGATAATAACTGATAACTCTCATATAAACTAATTAATAGAAAAAGGAGTCAAATTCCCAATTGTCCTAAACTAGCATTTGGGATTAGTAAATACCAATATTAGACATTGATAAGGATTAATTCAACTGCTGCAACAATGAAAGTATATAATTAAAAGGAAGATATCGAGGATGCAAACGTTAGTTAGCATCAATTTTGATATTAGACAATGTATGAGAGTTCTACACAAAAACTTAGAATAAGCATGGAGGATCAACATACTCATCAATTTATGATCAACAGACAAATTGGTTAATCTTGAATCAACCGATACTACTGAATTATATTTATGATTAATTTAACGATTTTTGTATGTAAATTCTCTATTCTTTGTTATTTATTATGAAATAATATATTTTTATAATTATTAAGTCTTTTAGTGGGTGAATAAATTTTATATATCATAAATATCAATTAAACTATTATATTTATATGTTCGAATTATTGTTTAAAATTATGATCAATACATAATACCATTTAATCCTTGACATGATAGCATTTTTAATTTGCCATAATACAAATGTTTACTTCTAAAGTTTACCCCTTTTCTCATTTTGCCTCTTATTCTTTTTTGTTTACTTTAATTGCTTTTTTGAGATGAAAGAGTTATGTTGGATATATTTTAAGTACTCTTGGGTGGTATATTTTATAATTTTTAATTTGCTTAAATTTATTTAGACAAATAAATTACTATATTTTATAATTATTTTAACATAAATTAGATTATACGTGAGCTAATACTAGTATTACTAAAATTATTTTTTATTTTTTATAATATATTATTAATATTTATATTTGATTATTTATCAGGGGCGAAGCCAAAACAATTTTTTAGAGGGCCTGGGTGAAATTTTAATTTTTTATAGTTTATATCTTTATAATTTGTAAAGGATTAAATTAAATTTTTATAATTTTAGGGGGGGCCAAAGTACAATTTTACCTTTACTAATTTAAAATTTTTAAAAACTTTTAAGGGCCAAAATAGTAATTTTATATTTTAGGGGGACTGGGGCCCATGCCCACCCCGGCTTCGCCCCTGTTATTTATATATATAAAATAATATATGTTTGTTTGTTGATTGTTCATTATAATTGTTTGTGAATATGTTCAATTATATATTAATGAATATATTCGTAAATATATTTGTTTAATGTTCACAAATTTGTTTATTTATTTTAAATGAACGAACATGAACACACATAATTTTAAATAAATAAATATCAACATAATTTTGAAATTCTTAACAGAGAAAAAAAAAGAATAAAAAATAAGTTGGTTTTTGTTTTAAGTTTGATTCATTTCCAGAGGAGGGTAGGGAGAGTAACTCAGATTTCATAGAATTCTAGTTGATCAGGCATTAATAATCAATAAGGAGTAAAGGGAATTCCAGAAATCCAATGCCATCCTCAATTTGATACTTACTTTTCACCATGCAATTTCACACAGAATAGACATAGAGGGACCGTAGAAAGAGGAATATACATTAGGGTTCCGCCTTGATAATGTGCCAATTAAGAAACATATATACAGATATCCAAAAGTTTCCTAAAGACTAGACAGAAACAGAAACAGAAACCAGAAGCTTTGGAGGAAGGGGGAGTAGGATGATATACAAACTTAGGTCCAACTTCAGATAATTTCTAACAAGATTTACATGAAATTATTCTCTAGTTAACAAGTAAGACTTTTAACTAAGCAACACTGAAGGAATTTGCAGCACTCTCCACAAACTTTCTAGCTCCTTTAAACCACCGCTTGTCCCCAGCTTGTGCTTTGCAAATGTAAAGTTTACCATTGTTTACGGTGGCTGTAATTAGTTGGTGCTTGCCACCTTCATCTCCATCAGCAGTTCTCGTCAACACCGACAAGAAGTAGTACTGTTTCCCTCCGATCACAGGAGTTGAAGTCTCCAATATGTTTGCAGTTGCCACTGCATTTGAGTCAAACCCACCCTGCATGCCATTCATTTCAAGAAATCAGAGATTTGCTCGTAATTGGGAAAAGAAGCATAGGAAATATGTGGGGATACAAAACTACGATTCCCTAATATGAGTAGGTGCCGATATATATATACACATGCTAGTTTAATACCTCAGCGTCAGTTAAGCCAGAGTATGCTTGTTTTCCAAGCAGATAGTCCACCTGAAAAGATCCATGAGAAGCAAATAAATCAGCAAAACACGTTATATATATATATATACACATATATATATATATATATATGCAATGAAACGAAATGATAAAAAAAAATTAAACCTTAGAGAGGAAATTTTCAGGGGAACCGAAGTCAGTAATGGACTTCTTATCAGTAGGAGTGACCATGACGGCAACATTGGTGGTGGAGTCGAAGTTGTCCTCGTATCTCAGGACTTGACCTGGGTACTCAACCTCTTTGCTTGGGTTCCATTTTGATGGTATTGACAGCTTGAACCCTTCCCCATTGTATGGGATGAACTCTGTGTTTGTTTTTGGCTTTCCAAATACATTTGCTGTCATCCAATCAACTCGTTATTTCCATAATCATCATCTACAATCAATTCCTCCCTATTTGAATATCGTTTTACAGGAAAGGGACTCATGATCACATAAGGTATCATAGAAGAGCATTAAACAAATAAAATGATAGAATTAAGGAGAAAGAGAAGGAGAAAGGAAAGTTACCAGCTTCACCATAGGCAGCATCAGCAGGAGAAACCTTAGAGCCAACCGCTGCAGTACCGATGAGCAGAGTGAGAGCCAACCTACGGGAGATCACAGCGTTGCTTCCCGAATCATCATTTTCTTGGACTGCCTGTTTCTGAGAAGTGCAAGCCAGCAGTTGATTTGACTTGACGATTGCAACTTGGCGCTGGGATGTGGAGGGTGGAGTTGATGATGATCTGGGTGCGGAGGTGAGTGCATGGTGGTGCAAGAAGCATGCGGTGGAGGCCATTGCTGCTCTAATGTAGTAAACAAAAACTAAAATGAGTGGGGTTGATTTTATATGTGAAGGGGGGAATCGGCATTGTATTAATTAGGATATTAGACGACGAAAAAGGATTGGATTATGGTAATGGGGGATAAGGTTGATCAGCCTCTTATTGGTGCCACGTAGATTGAATTAGGTCCATGTCAGATTTCCATTTTGGATGTATGTCCAGCGATGGAGTTCCAGACTTTACTCCATAATTTATAGCTCTCCCACTCTTATCTTATCCAACAAAAATCCTCTGCCAATTTAAAATTAACACGTGGATTTCTTGATTAAAAAATGTTAATAATTTATGATTATTTATATATATATATATATATATATATTTGAAAAAAATTCGACTAGACTTCTATAAATTTTTTAAAACGAAATAAAAGAAATTGTAGCAGCAATACTGGACTTAAATCCAGTAATGAAAGCCTATTAAAACAAAACTAAAAAAAAAAAGGCCCCAGTCCACACAGAATTGGCCCATAAATTAAGCTTAAATAAAACAAATAAAAAAAGGAAACCTAGTCTTATCCTATACCAAATCGAATTCAATATCATTAGTCAGTATCCATTCACATTACCGTCCCCGCTTTTAATTATAGCAGTTTTCAAATATCTTTTAATCTTCTGCTACCCATTTCCAAAGGAGGCCTTCTTTCCTTTTCTTTCAATGGTAGCCTTGGCCGATATTTCTCCAGTGCACGGCGAACATACTCTAGAACTCCACCCAACAGGTAATGGCTTTCTCCCTTCTTTAGAGCCTCTTTCGCAAGAATATGGGCATATGTATTCTCTGTTTTAGGAATAAAATGAAACCCTATTTATTGAAAATCAGCCTTTTTGCTGTGGATATCTCTGATGAGTGCTTCAATGGCAGATTATCTGCACTTTGGCATTTCTTTATTACAGTTTTTGAATCACCCATTATTTCCAAAATATTAAAACCCAAAGAAATTCCTAATCTCATGGCTTGTAATCCTGTATATGCCTCCGCCAACGGAGATGCTATATCGGAGTGGATGACTGTCTTTGATGCCAGATCTCGCCCCCTACATCTCGTACTATTAGACCCGAAGCAGATTTGAAAGATTGCTGGTCAAAGGCTGCATCAAAATAGATTGTTACCCTTGTTCTCCGATTGACTATTTTATAGCCTCTATCAACTTGTAAGGTGAGTTTCTTCTCTTCTATACCATCCAACTCAGAGATAGAGTTGCAAATTTGTTTCGAGATGTCCCTTCCTGCCATACTTTTCCTTTCATAAAGAAACTGATTTCTATTTGACCAGATTAACCAAAGCTCGCAACAGAGAAGTCAACACTGTTCGCTAGTCCCTCGACTAAAAACCCATGTAAGCCATTCCTACATACTTTGAATGTCATTATTAAGTATCTAGGGAAGATTTAAGTATATCTATACATCTACTCTTGTAGGACACTGTCGAAATATATGATTACTATCTTCCTCATAGTGACGACACCGAGGGTAATGAGCGTCCACAACCACTTTCTCATGCTTGAGATTAACAAGAGTAGGAATATAATTCCAGGAGATTCTCCATACTGTTATTTTAACTTTCAAAGGAATGTATAAATTTCATAGTTTCTTGTAGAAATTTTTTGTCTTTTTTATTCTAGTGTTTCTAGAATTTTTATATAATAATTCAACAAATGAAATTGGGAAAAAATGATATTATCACTTTTTCAAAATTTCAACCAAAAAAATATTATACTTATATAGAAGTTACCTTTCAATTTAGAGAGTATAAAACATATTCTTTACACGCTCTATTAGACACAGGAGCTACAACAAGTAGCTGTAGACAAAATGCTATTCCATCAGAAAAATGGGAATTAATGAATAATCCCATAATGGCGGTAGGGGTAGATGGTAAAGAAACCTTAATTGTTCATAAAGCTAAGAATATACCAGTCTACATAAATAATGTAAGATTTGTAATTCCAAAAATTTTATGTTTCCCTGATATGCATGGTGAGGTAATAATTTTATATATCAACATTTGCCTTTTTCAATTGATAGAAATATGATTACATTAACCACAGAAAACACTTATGTGGAAGTACCATTAATAGAAAATCATAAGTATATTTGTAATAAAGATTTTAATCCACCAAGGAAAGATCATTTTAAACAGATCGAAATAACCCATTGGCTGTTTAAAATATTAGAAAATAATTTTAGTGAAGAACCATTAAAATTATGGAAGAATAGCCCTCGATATTGCGAAATCAAGTTAGAAAATCCTAAAAAGATTATCAGGGTAAAACCAATGATCTATACTAAACAAGATATAGATGAGTTTGATATTCAAATAAATGAATTAATGGAAAAAGGATTAATAGAAGAAACTACTAGTCCACATTCTAGTCCTGCTTTTATGGTAAGAAACCATGCAGAAATAAAACGAGGAAAAGCTAGAATGGTTATTAACTATAAAAGATTAAATCAAAATATTATTTTTGATGGGTATTTTATTCCAAGAAAGGAGGTACTCATAAATCAAGCAAAACATGCTAAATATTTTAGTAAATTTGATTGTAAATCGGGTTTTTGGCAAATTATGCTAACAGAAGCTTCTAGGCCTTTAACAGCATTTAGTGCACCTAATGGACATTTTCAATGGAATGTAATGCCTTTTGGTCTGTGTAATGCACCACAGATTTTTCAAAGATGGATGGATTCTATTTTTAAGAAATATAAGAAATTTTGTGTAGTCTATATTGATGATATATTAATTTTTTCAGACACTCTAGAAAGACATAGAAAACATCTAAACATCATTTCTAGAGAATTCATAAAACATGGAATAATACTAAGTCCTAAAAAGATAGAATTAGAAAAAACTGAAATAGAATTTTTAGGATTAATATTATCTGAAGATGGTCTTAAATTACAGGATCATATTATAATAAAAATCAAGGAATTTCCTGATAATATTAAAGATCTAAAACAACTTCAGCAATTTATAGGAATTGTTAATTATGGAAGAACCTTTTTTCCTAATTTATCTAAAAAATTAGATAAGTTATATGAAAAACTAAAGAAAGGAATAACATTTGATTGGACTGAAAGAGATTCAGAAATTATTAAAGAAATAAAAGAAGAAATAAATTATATTCCAAAAGTTTATTTACCTAAACAGGGTGATAAATTAATTTTAGAAACAGATGCTTCTGATAAACATTGGGGTTGTATATTAAAAGCCAAAACAAAAAATGAAGAATTAATTTGTGGTTATAGTTCAGGAAAATTTAAACCAAATGAAATTAATTATATTATATATGAAAAAGAGTTATTAGCAATAAAGAAAGGAATAAAGAAATTCTTGATATATTTAGCATCCGAATATTTTATTATTAGAACAGACAATCAGGCTGTTAAACAATTTCTTACTAATAACAGTTTAGAAACAGTACCAAGACGGATACGATGGTATAATGAGTTATGTAATTTTAATTTTCAAGTCATAAATATAAAAAGTGATGAAAATATTCTTGCTGATTTTCTTAGCAGGCCTTATGGATAGAGGTAAAAAACCTCTAATGGGAGAATGGAATACTGTTCATAAACCCAACAAAGGGAAAATAACAAAATCCAACCAAGGATTTGTTCCTATGCCTCCACAAGTACAATTTTATCCTAATCAGGGATATTATGTACCATATCCAATGGTAAGACAACCAATTGGAACTCAATTTTCATTGACGCCAAACCCGGTATGTCAATCTCAATGGTCACAAGACCCTAATTCGGCATTTCAAACCAGTTATGCTGAAATTATTACGGGAGCAGAAAACTTTTTATCCCAACAATCGCTCTCTGAAATAAATGATTTTTATAATCCAGGATTACCACTGGAATATTATAATTATATTAATAAAATATGGAAAACCCATGTTTTAGAACAAAGAGCAAATTTTCGAAGAGCTCTTACTAATTTTTCTCAATTTTTAGTTGAAAAAACAACTAAAGAAAATAAAGCCCATGATCTTTTATTAAAATCAGTTTTATATAGAGAATGGGAAGATTGTTATGTAGATTATATGGATATTAAGGAGATAAATAATCTTCTTGATATATTTCAATATTTTATTGATAATGGGACAAACAGTCCTGTTATAAATAAAATGTTTAGAAGATGTTTATTTAATAAAGCTAGAAAAATTTTACCTGTAGAAATTTTTACAAAAATAAACAGTATAATTTGCAACCAGCAAATTCAATTTAGAAAAACTTTTTCTGAATACTTTTTACAAGCCTATGTTTTTACAAATCATTTAGGAGAAAAATTCCCTACTATAAAATTTAGGCTTAATCATGAACCATTTGATATAACAAGTATTGAATGGGGATTTGTTAAAGAAATAACAGTCCAAAATCTTTCTTTTGATTTACTAAAAGATTTTCCAGCTATCGTAAAATCACGATTAGCAAGTTTTCCAAATATGGATTTCTTTTACTATTTTCATATAGAAATTAGTAGTTTTATTGGTATTGCTGAATATGAAAGATTTTTTCAGCCATATTAAATTTGGACTATTCAAACGATGTTTGGAGGAATAAGCCTCTCATCGGTTGATGAAGATAAAGATCACTTGTCAAAAACCATTGACATGTGTTATAATAATTTTTCAAATTATCAAGTCCAAGCCGGAATTGATTTAATGCTTAAAGCTCAGTATTTACTCCAACATAATACTTATGTCCTCTGGACTGATGGAAGAAGAATACTGGCGTACAATACTGAAAGACCTCATCAAAACCGTGATGAAGATTCTCTACAGCTGTTAAAAAAGATAGCTGAAATGGAGATTGATGATTATCCATTAACAATGGAAATCAAGGACACGTGGGAAAGTTGGAACTCACCACCAGTCTCACCGGATTCATTACATCTAGATGAAATAGAAGAAATGAATCTGACAAATATCCAAGAAGGATAATCCCGAGACTAGACACGTGTAAAAATCCAAAAAAGGAGAATTTAATTATTGATGGAGACTTGCAACTATCTCATTAAAAAGATGTTGATGGAAGATGATGCAAGCCATGATGCAGAGATGATGGAAGCAACCATTAATGCACGCAACCATCAAGAAAGCGACAAATAAAAATGACTACGTGGAAGAAACCATCGAGTCAATATTTATTACGTCCTTATCAGGATATTTTCGGATTTGAATTGTAAATAAATTAGAGTTCAATTCTTACACTATAAAGAGGCATTGTTGTAGCCTAAACAAGGCATCGATTCCTACACCAATTCATAGTATAGTTTTCTTAGATTTTTGTAAACTTTCTTTCAATAGCCTTTTGTAAAATATCCTTTACTATCAATAAAACTCTCTGTAAAAATTATATTCCGCTGTATTGAGCCACCATAGTCTCCCCCGTTATTGGTATCAGAGGGCCGGAGTAACGATACTTGGAAGCAAATATATCATAGTAATATTGTAAGTTTCTATCTTTTGTTCTCAATTCTGTTTATTTCATAGTTATTTATCTTAAAACCCATATATCTGTTGTTGTGTCTTTGTTGCCTGTTTAAGTCCAGGGAGGACGTGTTTAAGGCCTTTGTTAAAGACATATTAAGATAACGGACGGTTTTAGGTACCAAAGATAAATAATATGGAAGAGATAGATTGTTTATATAAAGATAAAACTTGTAATCATACTATGCATATAGAACCCAAAAATGAAAACAACATTTCGGCTCTTAGTAAAGGTATCAATAGTCTTGTGGATATAACTTCTGTTTATTTTAATAAGTTATATAATAAGGTTAATAATATTGAAAGTAAAATTGATAATATTAGTAAAGTAACAGAGTTAGACTTGAACAACGAGTCTAAAGAACTTTTAACAGATATTAATAATAAATTAGATAATGTTTTCACTAACAAAAGTGAAGACCAAGAAATGGATTTAGGTCCATTATACTATGGTAATAGTAATGTTATTTTAGCTTTATCTGAGGAAGACCAAACTTCTTCGGACAAGTCTAATACTAATAATAATATTAAAAAAGAAAAACAAAAAAGAGAAAATTCAAAACAACAAAAACATGATTTCCAGTGTTATAAAGAATTAATAGAACATTGGAAAATAAAATTCTCTACTACTAATGATAGTTATGAAAGAGTAGAATATTTAAAATTAATAGAAGAACTTTATGAAAAACATAAAGGTCTGTTTAAAATATTTAATTATCATTATATGTTAAATTATGATACTACAGAAAGTAGTAGTAGTTCTAATGAAGATAATAAATCAGAAGATAATAATTCTATGATTTCAGAAGAAATTAATGCAACTAGCTATAATTCTGATGAAGAAAACACTTCAACAGAAGAAAATATAGAAATACCGGAACCCATGGATACTGACAACACAGATCCATATATACCAAAACCTAAAGAAAAGGATAAGAAAGAAGAAATATTAATATTAAAACCAGAATTATTATATAAAAATTCTAGAAACACTAGAATAAAAAAGACAAAAAATACAATAATAATTCAACAAATGAAATTGGGAAAAAATGATATTATCACTTTTTCAAAATTTCAACCAAAAAAATATTATACTTATATAGAAGTTACCTTTCAATTTAGAGAGTATAAAACATATTCTTTACACGCTCTATTAGACACAGGAGCTACAACAAGTAGCTGTAGACAAAATGCTATTCCATCAGAAAAATGGGAATTAATGAATAATCCCATAATGGCGGTAGGGGTAGATGGTAAAGAAACCTTAATTGTTCATAAAGCTAAGAATATACCAGTCTACATAAATAATGTAAGATTTGTAATTCCAAAAATTTTATGTTTCCCTGATATGCATGGTGAGGTAATAATTTTATATATCAACATTTGCCTTTTTCAATTGATAGAAATATGATTACATTAACCACAGAAAACACTTATGTGGAAGTACCATTAATAGAAAATCATAAGTATATTTGTAATAAAGATTTTAATCCACCAAGGAAAGATCATTTTAAACAGATCGAAATAACCCATTGGCTGTTTAAAATATTAGAAAATAATTTTAGTGAAGAACCATTAAAATTATGGAAGAATAGCCCTCGATATTGCGAAATCAAGTTAGAAAATCCTAAAAAGATTATCAGGGTAAAACCAATGATCTATACTAAACAAGATATAGATGAGTTTGATATTCAAATAAATGAATTAATGGAAAAAGGATTAATAGAAGAAACTACTAGTCCACATTCTAGTCCTGCTTTTATGGTAAGAAACCATGCAGAAATAAAACGAGGAAAAGCTAGAATGGTTATTAACTATAAAAGATTAAATCAAAATATTATTTTTGATGGGTATTTTATTCCAAGAAAGGAGGTACTCATAAATCAAGCAAAACATGCTAAATATTTTAGTAAATTTGATTGTAAATCGGGTTTTTGGCAAATTATGCTAACAGAAGCTTCTAGGCCTTTAACAGCATTTAGTGCACCTAATGGACATTTTCAATGGAATGTAATGCCTTTTGGTCTGTGTAATGCACCACAGATTTTTCAAAGATGGATGGATTCTATTTTTAAGAAATATAAGAAATTTTGTGTAGTCTATATTGATGATATATTAATTTTTTCAGACACTCTAGAAAGACATAGAAAACATCTAAACATCATTTCTAGAGAATTCATAAAACATGGAATAATACTAAGTCCTAAAAAGATAGAATTAGAAAAAACTGAAATAGAATTTTTAGGATTAATATTATCTGAAGATGGTCTTAAATTACAGGATCATATTATAATAAAAATCAAGGAATTTCCTGATAATATTAAAGATCTAAAACAACTTCAGCAATTTATAGGAATTGTTAATTATGGAAGAACCTTTTTTCCTAATTTATCTAAAAAATTAGATAAGTTATATGAAAAACTAAAGAAAGGAATAACATTTGATTGGACTGAAAGAGATTCAGAAATTATTAAAGAAATAAAAGAAGAAATAAATTATATTCCAAAAGTTTATTTACCTAAACAGGGTGATAAATTAATTTTAGAAACAGATGCTTCTGATAAACATTGGGGTTGTATATTAAAAGCCAAAACAAAAAATGAAGAATTAATTTGTGGTTATAGTTCAGGAAAATTTAAACCAAATGAAATTAATTATATTATATATGAAAAAGAGTTATTAGCAATAAAGAAAGGAATAAAGAAATTCTTGATATATTTAGCATCCGAATATTTTATTATTAGAACAGACAATCAGGCTGTTAAACAATTTCTTACTAATAACAGTTTAGAAACAGTACCAAGACGGATACGATGGTATAATGAGTTATGTAATTTTAATTTTCAAGTCATAAATATAAAAAGTGATGAAAATATTCTTGCTGATTTTCTTAGCAGGCCTTATGGATAGAGGTAAAAAACCTCTAATGGGAGAATGGAATACTGTTCATAAACCCAACAAAGGGAAAATAACAAAATCCAACCAAGGATTTGTTCCTATGCCTCCACAAGTACAATTTTATCCTAATCAGGGATATTATGTACCATATCCAATGGTAAGACAACCAATTGGAACTCAATTTTCATTGACGCCAAACCCGGTATGTCAATCTCAATGGTCACAAGACCCTAATTCGGCATTTCAAACCAGTTATGCTGAAATTATTACGGGAGCAGAAAACTTTTTATCCCAACAATCGCTCTCTGAAATAAATGATTTTTATAATCCAGGATTACCACTGGAATATTATAATTATATTAATAAAATATGGAAAACCCATGTTTTAGAACAAAGAGCAAATTTTCGAAGAGCTCTTACTAATTTTTCTCAATTTTTAGTTGAAAAAACAACTAAAGAAAATAAAGCCCATGATCTTTTATTAAAATCAGTTTTATATAGAGAATGGGAAGATTGTTATGTAGATTATATGGATATTAAGGAGATAAATAATCTTCTTGATATATTTCAATATTTTATTGATAATGGGACAAACAGTCCTGTTATAAATAAAATGTTTAGAAGATGTTTATTTAATAAAGCTAGAAAAATTTTACCTGTAGAAATTTTTACAAAAATAAACAGTATAATTTGCAACCAGCAAATTCAATTTAGAAAAACTTTTTCTAAATACTTTTTACAAGCCTATGTTTTTACAAATCATTTAGGAGAAAAATTCCCTACTATAAAATTTAGGCTTAATCATGAACCATTTGATATAACAAGTATTGAATGGGGATTTGTTAAAGAAATAACAGTCCAAAATCTTTCTTTTGATTTACTAAAAGATTTTCCAGCTATCGTAAAATCACGATTAGCAAGTTTTCCAAATATGGATTTCTTTTACTATTTTCATATAGAAATTAGTAGTTTTATTGGTATTGCTGAATATGAAAGATTTTTTCAGCCATATCAAATTTGGACTATTCAAACGATGTTTGGAGGAATAAGCCTCTCATCGGTTGATGAAGATAAAGATCATTTGTCAAAAACCATTGACATGTGTTATAATAATTTTTCAAATTATCAAGTCCAAGCCGGAATTGATTTAATGCTTAAAGCTCAGTATTTACTCCAACATAATACTTATGTCCTCTGGACTGATGGAAGAAGAATACTGGCGTACAATACTGAAAGACCTCATCAAAACCGTGATGAAGATTCTCTACAGCTGTTAAAAAAGATAGCTGAAATGGAGATTGATGATTATCCATTAACAATGGAAATCAAGGACACGTGGGAAAGTTGGAACTCACCACCAGTCTCACCGGATTCATTACATCTAGATGAAATAGAAGAAATGAATCTGACAAATATCCAAGAAGGATAATCCCGAGACTAGACACGTGTAAAAATCCAAAAAAGGAGAATTTAATTATTGATGGAGACTTGCAACTATCTCATTAAAAAGATGTTGATGGAAGATGATGCAAGCCATGATGCAGAGATGATGGAAGCAACCATTAATGCACGCAACCATCAAGAAAGCGACAAATAAAAATGACTACGTGGAAGAAACCATCGAGTCAATATTTATTACGTCCTTATCAGGATATTTTCGGATTTGAATTGTAAATAAATTAGAGTTCAATTCTTACACTATAAAGAGGCATTGTTGTAGCCTAAACAAGGCATCGATTCCTACACCAATTCATAGTATAGTTTTCTTAGATTTTTGTAAACTTTCTTTCAATAGCCTTTTGTAAAATCCTTTACTATCAATAAAACTCTCTGTAAAAATTATATTCCGCTGTATTGAGCCACCATAGTCTCCCCCGTTATTGGTATCAGAGGGCCGGAGTAACGATACTTGGAAGCAAATATATCATAGTAATATTGTAAGTTTCTATCTTTTGTTCTCAATTCTGTTTATTTCATAGTTATTTATCTTGAAACCCATATATCTGTTGTTGTGTCTTTGTTTGCCTGTTTAAGTCCAGGGAGGACGTGTTTAAGGCCTTTGTTAAAGACATATTAAGATAACGGACGGTTTTAGGTACCAAAGATAAATAATATGGAAGAGATAGATTGTTTATATAAAGATAAAACTTGTAATCATACTATGCATATAGAACCCAAAAATGAAAACAACATTTCGGCTCTTAGTAAAGGTATCAATAGTCTTGTGGATATAACTTCTGTTTATTTTAATAAGTTATATAATAAGGTCAATAATATTGAAAGTAAAATTGATAATATTAGTAAAGTAACAGAGTTAGACTTGAACAACGAGTCTAAGGAACTTTTAACAGATATTAATAATAAATTAGATAATGTTTTCACTAACAAAAGTGAAGGCCAAGAAATGGATTTAGGTCCATTATACTATGGTAATAGTAATGTTATTTTAGCTTTATCTGAGGAAGACCAAACTTCTTCGGACGAGTCTAATACTAATAATAATATTAAAAAAGAAAAACAAAAAAGAGAAAATTCAAAACAACAAAAACATGATTTCCAGTGTTATAAAGAATTAATAGAACATTGGAAAATAAAATTCTCTACTACTAATGATAGTTATGAAAGAGTAGAATATTTAAAATTAATAGAAGAACTTTATGAAAAACATAAAGGTCTGTTTAAAATATTTAATTATCATTATATGTTAAATTATGATACTACAGAAAGTAGTAGTAGTTCTAATGAAGATAATAAATCAGAAGATAATAATTCTATGATTTCAGAAGAAATTAATGCAACTAGCTATAATTCTGATGAAGAAAACACTTCAACAGAAGAAAATATAGAAATACCGGAACCCATGGATACTGACAACACAGATCCATATATACCGAAACCTAAGGAAAAGGATAAAAAAGATCCTTATGGTAAAAGAAAATTAGAATCAGATATTCAAAAAGATGATTATCTGAGATCTTTTAATAAAGATAATGAGCTAGTCGAAGAAACGACTAGAATATTTGAAACTATAGCTACAAATTGTCCTAATAAGGGAAAAAATGCTAGAAAAATGATTAAAAATCTTGAAGAACAAGATTTAGAAATATGTTTTAGTGAGGAAATAAATCCTACTGAAATCTTATATGAAATAATATCAGAAACTAAATCTGATACTGATAATGAAGAATATATTTTTATGTTAGGACATAATAATCAATTAGAAGAAATTCCTAAAACTGAACAACAGGATATAAAATTAGGAAATTTAATAGGAGAAGAAAAAGGCTTCTCAGAAGAAATGATAGAAAAGATAACTAAAAATCATATTTCTAAAGAAGAAATATATAAAATATCTAAGTTTAAAATATGGTCACAAAGACATATTGAAAAAATTAGCGGTAATACAGTCGCTAAAGATACAAAAGGTGGATTAACTGAAATCCCTTTATTTACTAAAGAAAAAATTAAGAGGATTAGAAAGAAATATCCTCAGGTAAGATATATACATCTAGGTATAATTATGATCACGATTAGAGCTTTATTTAGAAGGGGTCATGATGTACCTATAATAGCAGTTTTATTAGATAAAAGATTTGAAAATCCAATAAAAGCACTTATTGGAGGTATTCAATCAAATTTATATAATGGAGTAATAGGATTTAAGGTAAAACCGAATTACTTTATATCCATTACAGACCCTCTAATAGAAGAGTGTCTTTGTTTAAGAATTCAGACAAAAAATTCTGATATTAAGGATTTAGCAGAGGATCTTGCAATAAGCTGGACTGCTATTAATGAATATACTAATACTGCAGAGGTAGAAATAAAAGAAGTCAATAATAAAATTATTGAACTTTTTGAACCAAATAAAATTACTACAGAAATACAACCTAAATTATTACATTTAAAAGATCTTTCTATTCCAAAAGACTGGATAATAGGAGATATAAATAATGCGAGTACTTCAAAACCTGTAAGTACTATAGAGTATATAGCCTCAGGTGATAAGTTATATTTTAAAAATAATCTGTTAACAAATACAGATGATAATTTAGTTCTACCTTCAACTTCTCAAATAGAGGAAGAAGAAGATAATAAAAGTACAACATCCTCTACACCGATAGGTATGAAAACGGTTCATATCCCTATCTTTCCTACTGAACCTAGTAGAAATACTAGAATAGAAGATATACAAACTTTGGTAAAAAATACAAAAGACTGTATTTATATTGAAATAATATTAAAAGAAAAATTTCTTTTACATGCTTTAATCGATACAGGTGCTACAACAAGTAGCTGTAAAATGAATGCTATTCCTAGAAAATATTGGAAACCTGTAAAAAGGCCAATAAAGGTTAGTGGTATAGATAACAATAAGACTTTAGTATATTATAAAGCTAGGAATATACCAATTTACATAAATAATGTAAAATTTGTAATTCCAAAATTATTAGGATTCCCCGAAATGAAGGGAGATATATTATTAGGCAATGATTTCATAAAACAATATTTACCATTTTCTATTTATAAAAAATCAGTTATACTATCTATAGAAAAGAATTCTATAGAAATACCTATTGTTCAAAATCCTAACTTTAATTGCTGATTTTCTTAGCAGGCCTTATGGATAGAGGTAAAAAACCTCTAATGGGAGAATGGAATACTGTTCATAAACCCAACAAAGGGAAAATAACAAAATCCAACCAAGGATTTGTTCCTATGCCTCCACAAGTACAATTTTATCCTAATCAGGGATATTATGTACCATATCCAATGGTAAGACAACCAATTGGAACTCAATTTTCATTGACGCCAAACCCGGTATGTCAATCTCAATGGTCACAAGACCCTAATTCGGCATTTCAAACCAGTTATGCTGAAATTATTAAGGGAGCAGAAAACTTTTTATCACAACAATCGCTCTCTGAAATAAATGATTTTTATAATCCAGGATTACCACTGGAATATTATAATTATATTAATAAAATATGGAAAACCCATGTTTTAGAACAAAGAGCAAATTTTCGAAGAGCTCTTACTAATTTTTCTCAATTTTTAGTTGAAAAAACAACTAAAGAAAATAAAGCCCATGATCTTTTATTAAAATCAGTTTTATATAGAGAATGGGAAGATTGTTATGTAGATTATATGGATATTAAGGAGATAAATAATCTTCTTGATATATTTCAATATTTTATTGATAATGGGACAAACAGTCCTGTTATAAATAAAATGTTTAGAAGATGTTTATTTAATAAAGCTAGAAAAATTTTACCTGTAGAAATTTTTACAAAAATAAACAGTATAATTTGCAACCAGCAAATTCAATTTAGAAAAACTTTTTCTGAATACTTTTTACAAGCCTATGTTTTTACAAATCATTTAGGAGAAAAATTCCCTACTATAAAATTTAGGCTTAATCATGAACCATTTGATATAACAAGTATTGAATGGGGATTTGTTAAAGAAATAACAGTCCAAAATCTTTCTTTTGATTTACTAAAAGATTTTCCAGCTATCGTAAAATCACGATTAGCAAGTTTTCCAAATATGGATTTCTTTTACTATTTTCATATAGAAATTAGTAGTTTTATTGGTATTGCTGAATATGAAAGATTTTTTCAGCCATATCAAATTTGGACTATTCAAACGATGTTTGGAGGAATAAGCCTCTCATCGGTTGATGAAGATAAAGATCACTTGTCAAAAACCATTGACATGTGTTATAATAATTTTTCAAATTATCAAGTCCAAGCCGGAATTGATTTAATGCTTAAAGCTCAGTATTTACTCCAACATAATACTTATGTCCTCTGGACTGATGGAAGAAGAATACTGGCGTACAATACTGAAAGACCTCATCAAAACCGTGATGAAGATTCTCTACAGCTGTTAAAAAAGATAGCTGAAATGGAGATTGATGATTATCCATTAACAATGGAAATCAAGGACACGTGGGAAAGTTGGAACTCACCACCAGTCTCACCGGATTCATTACATCTAGATGAAATAGAAGAAATGAATCTGACAAATATCCAAGAAGGATAATCCCGAGACTAGACACGTGTAAAAATCCAAAAAGGAGCATTTAATTATTGATGGAGACTTGCAACTATCTCATTAAAAAGATGTTGATGGAAGATGATGCAAGCCATGATGCAGAGATGATGGAAGCAACCATTAATGCACGCAACCATCAAGAAAGCGACAAATAAAAATGACTACGTGGAAGAAACCATCGAGTCAATATTTATTACGTCCTTATCAGGATATTTTCGGATTTGAATTGTAAATAAATTAGAGTTCAATTCTTACACTATAAATAGGCATTGTTGTAGCCTAAATAAGGCATCGATTCCTACACCAATTCATAGTATAGTTTTCTTAGATTTTTGTAAACTTTCTTTCAATAGCCTTTTGTAAAATCCTTTACTATCAATAAAACTCTCTGTAAAAATTCTTAATACCATAGTCTCCCCCGTTATTGGTATCAGAGGGCCGGAGTAACGATACTTGGAAGCAAATATATCATAGTAATATTGTAAGTTTCTATCTTTTGTTCTCAATTCTGTTTATTTCATAGTTATTTATCTTAAAACCCATATATCTGTTGTTGTGTCTTTGTTGCCTGTTTAAGTCCAGGGAGGACGTGTTTAAGGCCTTTGTTAAAGACATATTAAGATAACGGACGGTTTTAGGTACCAAAGATAAATAATATGGAAGAGATAGATTGTTTATATAAAGATAAAACTTGTAATCATACTATGCATATAGAACCCGAAAATGAAAACAACATTTCGGCTCTTAGTAAAGGTATCAATAGTCTTGTGGATATAACTTCTGTTTATTTTAATAAGTTATATAATAAGGTTAATAATATAGAAAGTAAAATTGATAATATTAGTAAAGTAACAGAGTTAGACTTGAACAACGAGTCTAAAGAACTTTTAACAGATATTAATAATAAATTAGATAATGTTTTCACTAACAAAAGTGAAGACCAAGAAATGGATTTAGGTCCATTATACTATGGTAATAGTAATGTTATTTTAGCTTTATCTGAGGAAGACCAAACTTCTTCGGACGAGTCTAATACTAATAATAATATTAAAAAAGAAAAACAAAAAAGAGAAAATTCAAAACAACAAAAACATGATTTCCAGTGTTATAAAGAATTAATAGAACATTGGAAAATAAAATTTTCTACTACTAATGATAGTTATGAAAGAGTAGAATATTTAAAATTAATAGAGGAACTTTATGAAAAACATAAAGGTCTGTTTAAAATATTTAATTATCATTATATGTTAAATTATGATACTACAGAAAGTAGTAGTAGTTCTAATGAAGATAATAAATCAGAAGATAATAATTCTATGATTTCAGAAGAAATTAATGCAACTAGCTATAATTCTGATGAAGAAAACACTTCAACAGAAGAAAATATAGAAATACCGGAACCCATGGATACTGACAACACAGATCCATATATACCAAAACCTAAAGAAAAGGATAAGAAAGAAGATTTTTTCTTAATCATACTATGCATATAGAACCCAAAAATGAAAACAACATTTCGGCTCTTAGTAAAGGTATCAATAGTCTTGTGGATATAACTTCTGTTTATTTTAATAAGTTATATAATAAGGTTAATAATATAGAAAGTAAAATTGATAATATTAGTAAAGTAACAGAGTTAGACTTGAACAACGAGTCTAAGGAACTTTTAACAGATATTAATAATAAATTAGATAATGTTTTCACTAACAAAAGTGAAGACCAAGAAATGGATTTAGGTCCATTATACTATGGTAATAGTAATGTTATTTTAGCTTTATCTGAGGAAGACCAAACTTCTTCGGACGAGTCTAATACTAATAATAATATTAAAAAAGAAAAACAAAAAAGAGAAAATTCAAAACAACAAAAACATGATTTCCAGTGTTATAAAGAATTAATAGAACATTGGAAAATAAAATTTTCTACTACTAATGATAGTTATGAAAGAGTAGAATATTTAAAATTAATAGAGGAACTTTATGAAAAACATAAAGGTCTGTTTAAAATATTTAATTATCATTATATGTTAAATTATGATACTACAGAAAGTAGTAGTAGTTCTAATGAAGATAATAAATCAGAAGATAATAATTCTATGATTTCAGAAGAAATTAATGCAACTAGCTATAATTCTGATGAAGAAAACACTTCAACAGAAGAAAATATAGAAATACCGGAACCCATGGATACTGACAACACAGATCCATATATACCGAAACCTAAGGAAAAAGATAAAAAAGATCCTTATGGTAAAAGAAAATTAGAATCAGATATTCAAAAAGATGATTATCTGAGATCTTTTAATAAAGATAATGAGCTAGTCGAAGAAACGACTAGAATATTTGAAACTATAGCTACTAATGATGTCAAGCCTGAAAACCCAGGAGAAACATCTACTCAACCTATACCATATAGGATTGATGATTTAAATAAAAGAAATGTTGCTCAAGGAGGTATATATTTAGATTTAACTAAAATACCTTTATCAGACTATGAAAAAACTATAGATGATTGGGCACAGTCTATGACTATTGTTGTTAATAATAATAGCAGTAGTTGGACAAAAGAAAAATTTTTAAATTATTTTGTAGGAACTTTCCAAGGAGATGTTTTGCAATTTCTCCGTCGTTGGGAAGAATCTGAAAAAGGGAAACAACAAAAGGAACAACTTATTAATCAGATAGGTACTCCTAAGGAACTATTAAAAGGTTTAACTTTAATTCTAAAAACAGAATTTTGTGGCTATACTGATAAAAAAGATCAGGACAGTCAATCTAGTTATATATTATCAAAAATAAAATTATGTGATATTAGATATTTAGAAGAATTTTCTAAAAAATTTCTTCATGAATATCAAAAGTTAAAAAATAATAACATAGAATTTTGGAAAAACCAATATTTCCATAAATTACCCCCACCATGGGATGAAATTTGTATAAATAAATATGCTTCTTATCTAGAAAAACATAGTAAACTAGCTGGTATAGATAAAGAAAATATAGATAGTATAGGAAATAGGATTAATTTCGCTAAAGAAAGAATTACTTTACACTGTTTACAGAGTAAAGCTGCTAAACAAGTTAAAAATAAATTAAGTCATAGGTATTGTACAAAATTATTAGAAGGCGAATGGGAGTTTGGTTGTAAACCTATACAATCTAAACCTTATAAAAATTATAAAAATAAAAAATATAGGATGATAAGGTGGAAACCAGGAAATAAAAAATATACTGGTAATAAAAATGATAATAACAAAAAGAAAAAATTTGTAAGAAGAAAAACTTCTAAAAAACCTATAAAGCAACTTTGTAAATGTTTTATATGTGATGAAGATGGTCATATAGCTACAAATTGTCCTAATAAGGGAAAAAATGCTAGAAAAATGATTAAAAATCTTGAAGAACAAGATTTAGAAATATGTTTTAGTGAGGAAATAAATCCTACTGAAATCTTATATGAAATAATATCAGAAACTGAATCTGATACTGATAATGAAGAATATATCTTTATGTTAGGACATAATAATCAATTAGAAGAAATTCCTAAAACTGAACAACAGGATATAAAATTAGGAAATTTAATAGGAAAAGAAAAAGACTTCTCAGAAGAAATGATAGAAAAGATAACTAAAAATCATATTTCTAAAGAAGAAATATATAAAATATCTAAGTTTAAAATATGGTCACAAAGACATATTGAAAAAATTAGCGGTAATACAGTCGCTAAAGATACAAAAGGTGGATTAACTGAAATCCCTTTATTTACTAAAGAAAAAATTAAGAGGATTAGAAAGAAATATCCTCAGGTAAGATATATACATCTAGGTATAATTATGATCACGATTAGAGCTTTATTTAGAAGGGGCCATGATGTACCTATAATAGCAGTTTTATTAGATAAAAGATTTGAAAATCCAATAAAAGCACTTATTGGAGGTATTCAATCAAATTTATATAATGGAGTAATAGGATTTAAGGTAAAACCGAATTACTTTATATCCATTACAGACCCTCTAATAGAAGAGTGTCTTTGTTTAAGAATTCAGACAAAAAATTCTGATATTAAGGATTTAGCAGAGGATCTTGCAATAAGCTGGACTGCTATTAATGAATATACTAATACTGCAGAAGTAGAAATAAAAGAAGTCAATAATAAAATTATTGAACTTTTTGAACCAAATAAAATTACTACAGAAATACAACCTAAATTATTACATTTAAAAGATCTTTCTATTCCAAAAGACTGGATAATAGGAGATATAAATAATGCGAGTACTTCAAAACCTGTAAGTACTATAGAGTATATAGCCTCAGGTGATAAGTTATATTTTAAAAATAATCTGTTAACAAATACAGATGATAATTTAGTTCTACCTTCAACTTCTCAAATAGAGGAAGAAGAAGATAATAAAAGTACAACATCCTCTACACCGATAGGTATGAAAACAGTTCATATCCCTATCTTTCCTACTGAACCTAGTAGAAATACTAGAATAGAAGATATACAAACTTTGGTAAAAAATACAAAAAATAGTATTTATATTGAAATAATATTAAAAGAAAAATTTCTTTTACATGCTTTAATCGATACAGGTGCTACAACAAGTAGCTGTAAAATGAATGCTATTCCTAGAAAATATTGGAAACCTGTAAAAAGGCCAATAAAGGTTAGTGGTATAGATAACAATAAGACTTTAGTATATTATAAAGCTAGGAATATACCAATTTACATAAATAATGTAAAATTTGTAATTCCAAAATTATTAGGATTCCCCGAAATGAAGGGAGATATATTATTAGGCAATGATTTCATAAAACAATATTTACCATTTTCTATTTATAAAAAATCAGTTATACTAACTATAGAAAAGAATTCTATAGAAATACCTATTGTTCAAAATCCTAACTTTATTTGCTGATTTCTTAGCAGGCCTTATGGATAGAGGTAAAAAACCTCTAATGGGAGAATGGAATACTGTTCATAAACCCAACAAAGGGAAAATAACAAAATCCAACCAAGGATTTGTTCCTATGCCTCCACAAGTACAATTTTATCCTAATCAGGGATATTATGTACCATATCCAATGGTAAGACAACCAATTGGAACTCAATTTTCATTGACACCAAACCCGGTATGTCAATCTCAATGGTCACAAGACCCTAATTCGGTATTTCAAACCAGTTATGCTGAAATTATTAAGGGAGCAGAAAACTTTTTATCCCAACAATCGCTCTCTGAAATAAATGATTTTTATAATCCAGGATTACCACTGGAATATTATAATTATATTAATAAAATATGGAAAACCCATGTTTTAGAACAAAGAGCAAATTTTCGAAGAGCTCTTACTAATTTTTCTCAATTTTTAGTTGAAAAAACAACTAAAGAAAATAAAGCCCATGATCTTTTATTAAAATCAGTTTTATATAGAGAATGGGAAGATTGTTATGTAGATTATATGGATATTAAGGAGATAAATAATCTTCTTGATATATTTCAATATTTTATTGATAATGGGACAAACAGTCCTGTTATAAATAAAATGTTTAGAAGATGTTTATTTAATAAAGCTAGAAAAATTTTACCTGTAGAAATTTTTACAAAAATAAACAGTATAATTTGCAACCAGCAAATTCAATTTAGAAAAACTTTTTCTGAATACTTTTTACAAGCCTATGTTTTTACAAATCATTTAGGAGAAAAATTCCCTACTATAAAATTTAGGCTTAATCATGAACCATTTGATATAACAAGTATTGAATGGGGATTTGTTAAAGAAATAACAGTCCAAAATCTTTCTTTTGATTTACTAAAAGATTTTCCAGCTATCGTAAAATCACGATTAGCAAGTTTTCCAAATATGGATTTCTTTTACTATTTTCATATAGAAATTAGTAGTTTTATTGGTATTGCTGAATATGAAAGATTTTTTCAGCCATATCAAATTTGGACTATTCAAACGATGTTTGGAGGAATAAGCCTCTCATCGGTTGATGAAGATAAAGATCACTTGTCAAAAACCATTGACATGTGTTATAATAATTTTTCAAATTATCAAGTCCAAGCCGGAATTGATTTAATGCTTAAAGCTCAGTATTTACTCCAACATAATACTTATGTCCTCTGGACTGATGGAAGAAGAATACTGGCGTACAATACTGAAAGACCTCATCAAAACCGTGATGAAGATTCTCTACAGCTGTTAAAAAAGATAGCTGAAATGGAGATTGATGATTATCCATTAACAATGGAAATCAAGGACACGTGGGAAAGTTGGAACTCACCACCAGTCTCACCGGATTCATTACATCTAGATGAAATAGAAGAAATGAATCTGACAAATATCCAAGAAGGATAATCCCGAGACTAGACACGTGTAAAAATCCAAAAAAGGAGAATTTAATTATTGATGGAGACTTGCAACTATCTCATTAAAAAGATGTTGATGGAAGATGATGCAAGCCATGATGCAGAGATGATGGAAGCAACCATTAATGCACGCAACCATCAAGAAAGCGACAAATAAAAATGACTACGTGGAAGAAACCATCGAGTCAATATTTATTACGTCCTTATCAGGATATTTTCGGATTTGAATTGTAAATAAATTAGAGTTCAATTCTTACACTATAAATAGGCATTGTTGTAGCCTAAACAAGGCATCGATTCCTACACCAATTCATAATATAGCTTTCTTAGATTTTGCCTTTTGTAAACTTTCTTTCAATAGCCTTTGTAAAATCCTTTACTGTCAATTCCAGGAGATTCTCCATACTGTTATTTTAACTTTCAAAGGAATGTATAAATTTCATAGTTTCTTGTAGAAATTTTTTGTTTCGGCCTGTATAATATTATTACTAGGACCTAAGTTAGTCTCCTGTAATAGTTTATAGGCACTTCTAACTGAGAAATCGCCAGACTGGTCTTCTCTCCACACTTAAAAGTCATCATATGTTGTTTTCGCCAGAGGGATCTACATGATTTTCTTTGCAATATCCGTATTAAAGGTATTAATAATGACATTTGTTTTCCAAGTTCTGTTGGTAACCTCAAATTCGATACCAACTTGATGTTTTCATTATTGTCTTGATTCTGTAATATGTCTGCTTCATCCCCCGAAATCCATAGATCATCCCAAATAGAAATTTGGTCCCCCGTTCTAACCCTCCAGCATAGACCTTTCTCCAAAAGTCTTCTTGCTACCTAGATACTTTCCCAGGTAAGCGAAGGTAAATTTCCTAACTGAGCATTATAATAATTTGAGTTTGGATAATATTTTACCTTCAAGACACGGGTTAATAAAGAATTGGGAAAATTAATAAGACGCCAACCCTGCTTTGCTAATAATGCAATGTTAAAATTTTCAAGATTTCAAAAACCAAGAGGACCATCTTCTTTTAATGAGCATAGATCCTTCTAAGCACACCAATGAATACCTTTTTTACTTCGACCTTTTGGCCACCAAAATTTAGCTATAATACCCTCCAAATCAACACATAAAGACTTAGGGATTAAAAAGCAAGCCATAACGTAGATTGGGATGGATTAAAGAATAGACTTTATGAAAACCTCTTTCCCTCATTGAGAAAGATACCTTATACTCCAGTTATCTATTTGTTGCTTAAATCTATCTTTCAAGAATTGAAAAGACAATTTCTTTTTTCTTCCCACCATATTAGGAATACCAAAGTATTGTTCTGAATTATTTGATCTACGCACCCCAAGTACAATGGAAACTGTTGTTTTTTCCCATCCTGTGTATTAATACTAAAAAATACAGTTGACTTATCATAGTTCACACATTAACCAAAACAAATCTCATATTCGTGCAAAATCTACTTTAAAGAATGAGCTCTTCTTTCAGTAGCTTCTCCAAACAAAATACAATCATATGCAAATAATAGATGTGAAATATATGGTCCACTTCTGCTTACCTTTACTCCTCTAATTATTCTTTCTTTCATTGCAAGCCTCATAAGACTAGAAAGGCCTTTTCCACAAAATAAAAATTGAAATAGGCTCAAGGGATCCTTTTGTCTTAGTCCTCTAGAAGGATGAAAAGTTTACCCAATATGGCCATTAAAAACCACCGAATACGATACTGTAGCTACGCATTTCATTAAGGAATCAACCCATCCTAGATCAAAACCCATTCTCCTCATTATTTCTCGTACAAAATTCCATTCAACCCTGTCGTACGTTTTGCTCATGTCTAATTTCACAGCCATAAATCCTTTTTTCCCCACCTTCTTGTGCTTTAGTGTGTGTAAAATTTCATAAGCCATTAAAACATTATCAAAAATCAATCTCCCAGGCACAAAAGCACTTTATGCTAAATCAATACAGTTTTTAACGACTACCCGAAGTCTATTAGCAATAACCTTAGCTATCAATTTATAAAGCACATTACATAAGCTAATTGGTCTAAATTGAGTAATATTTGAAGGGTTTAGAATTTTCGGTATTAGCACAATATTAGTTTTATTAATCGAACTTATATTCATACCTCCGTTTAGTCGTTAAAGATAAAAGGCTGAAACATTTTCCCAGATAATTAACAACATTTTTGATAAAATAAGGCTAGAAAACAGCCATCTTCTGGCGCTTTTGTGGGACCTAATTCAAATAATGCTTCTCAGATCTCCTCCTTAGTGTAACTCGTTTTTAGCCTAGAGTTGTCTTCATTAGAAATACAACAATCAATTCTTGACAAAATATGTTCATAATTTCCTTTCTTCCCAACTGAAAATAAATTTTGGAAATACGATCTAGCAATTACTTCTATTTCCTGAACCTCTTTCGTCTCCCTATCATCATCAAATTGCATTTTGCGAATAAAATTCCTTCTTCGCCGCTGTGTCACTTACTTATGAACAACACTGTATTTTTATCCCCAAATTTTAGCCAATTTACTCACGCCCTCTGTTCCTAGCAGCACTCATCCTTCTCGATCTCAAAATTCAGTTGTATCTTTGTGTCAACAAGTTCTACCAAATTTTCATCATTTCTACCAGATTCCAACAATTTTGCCAATTTAGAAGTTAATACCTCCTTTTTTTTTTACTTTTCTGCTGTGCTGAATTTGATTAGCCCATCTCTCCAAGCCTTTCTTTACACTTTCTAACTTGCTCAGTAAATCTCTTATGGAATTTTCCCAAATGTGTCAAACTTCCTCAACAAATGATTCCTCCAAAACCCACTAAGCTTCAAACTTGAAACTTTTATTAGGCTGCCTTTTATATTCTCGTTTTGTAGTAATGAACAGTGGACAATGGTCTGAAAAAGAATAAGGAAGATGTTGAATTAAGGATTCAAGAAATAAAGATATCCATTCTTCAGTAGCCACTCCCCTATCTAATCTCTCTTAGATGTCCATTTCTGGCAAATTTCCTCTCTCCCAAGTGAGCCAGTTTCTTGAATAGCCCACACCCAACAGATTACAATCTTCCAACGCCTTACGAAATGCTTCCATTCGTCTCTCCTCTTGAGGTAAGCCTCCATTTTTTTCGAATCCATACATAATTTCATTAAAGTCCCTACAAACTAGCCATGGAAGCTCCCCATCATTGTGTAAATGCCTTAAAAGATTATATGATTCATCCCTATCCTGCGTATAAGGAGATACATAGAAACAAGTAAATCTCTACTTGTTACTTTCATCTGAATCTTCAATTACCACGTTAATATGCCGTTTTGGAAAACTTTGAAGCGTAATATTAACATCCCTATGCCATGCAAAGCATAACCCTCCTCTAGAGCCAATCGATTCAACATTAATGCCATTAGGAAAACCATAACTCCTTTGAACTTTTTCCATCGGACTCCTATTAATTTTTGTCTCCATAAAGAAGACCATATGGAGATTATATAACTTCAGTGAATGCCAAAGTTTTCGAACTGTCCGTGGATTTCCCAAACCGTGGACATTCCAACTTAAAATTTTCATTGCGCCCAATCGGCTTGCCTTTTGGCAGCAGCCGATGATAAATGGTTAATTTCCAACATTCTCCTATTTCTAAACACTAAAGTGTTGCTTTCTTTAATCTCCCTCTAGCTTTCTTGTTCCCCTCCTCTCCGATTAACACATCATCTTCCAGATCATGATCCATTGCAGTTTGAGCTTGACTTATCAATGAATTTTCCCCTTGACATGAAGAGGACATTCTCCCTTCCAAATTAAATCCCAAAACAGGATTAATAACCTTGCTACACCCTTGTTTTTTGCCTACTTCCCACAAATCATTCCCTTGCGCTTGACTACCCTCACGGTTTCCACTTAGTACTCCCTCTTCTTGTTCACGTAGCCAGACACTATTCATTACTTGGGCTCTTCGAGATTGTGCTCGCAACTATAAATCCCAACGCATTTCAGCAATTTCTACCTCTAACGCCATTTTTGCTTCACAAAAAGAATCACTATAGCCTAAACGGCCACAATAGAAACAAAAAAGTGATAATCTTTCATACTTAAATCTGACATATGAGCATTTTCCACAAAACATAACCTATTTCTTCTTTTTCAGAGGACGCCAAATATCAATTTGAACTCTTATTCTCATAAAGTTTCGATTTTCTTTCTCTAGATTCAAACCGTCATACTCCATAAAATTCCTTATGAAATTACCTATGCATAGCCAAATTATTAAAGAAAAAACCAATAGGAACATCATGATTTTGTACCCAGAAAGTTGTTAAAATTAAAGGAACTTTTAATGGATCGTCCCCTCATTGTAGCTTGTATAACACCAGTAAGTGATTATTAAAAGTCCATGGAGACCCCTTCAAAACCCTTCCCATGTCCATAACATAAAAAAATTGAAATAAATACCTTTTCTCCCCCAGATATCATATTTGAACACCCCGAACAGGATGCCATAAGTTTGCCATAGTACTTTTCATTACTGGAAAGTGAATAATACTGGCTGTTAAAAAGTACCCCACCAGTCAAAAAGCCCCTACTTCACTTTCTGTGTTCGGATATACTTTTATTTGTAAAACTGTTTCTTTTTCTTCATTGAGCGTTGATCTAGCGAAATTAATTTCCATGAATATAGGTAAGATCTCAAACGTGGATATCCCTTTTCTAAAGACTTAAAGAGGACTTTAAAGATGGCTGCCGTCAACAAAATAGAAGACTAAAAAAAAACCTAAAACCTTGCCAGTGAGAACAGATAGTTACGTGCTAAGGTAGCAGAATTTTATGATTATTTATATTATTAAATAGGGATTTTAACGATGAAAAGCAGCATTGAAATATGAAGTTGGATATCATCCAGAAATTAATCACCATCATGCATGATGGCTTGCTCTACTAAACAAACATAAAATCTATGATCGCAATTTTCCAACTTCTAAAAACACCAAAAAGAGTAGTATAATTTAAATATCCTTTGAATTCTCTATATTTGTAGTGTGTCACTCATAGGCCTTTCTTTCTTCTACATCACTAAGAATTGTGAATATACAACTAGATTTCTTTATGAAACTTTTTTGGGTTCTTGTTTGATAAGAATAAATGATCATGAAATGCACGTTTAGTGAAGAGGTGGTGCGGGTTGTACACAACACTGCTTTTGTAAAGTTTTGAGTTTTATATTTTAAAGTTGTACTCTTTTAGTATTTTAAAATTTTATTTCTATTTAGATCTTTTTAAAATTTAGGTGGTTTCGCATATAACTTAATTTTTGAATATGTCTAGATTTAAGTTTAATTATGGATGGATTTTTATTGACTTTATATAAAAATATAAAAAGGCATTTATAATAAGGAAAAATATTTGGTGCATTTTAGACTTTGCAAATAAAATTAGAAGATTAACAATGTTCTATATGAATATAGTAAAATATTTTTAAAAAATAAGCCATAATGATTCTGTTGGCCTTCTAACTTTATAAAAAAAGTCATTTTAGTTTTCTATTTAATTTTTTTCATCTTTTAGTTTTTAAACTTGTATTTTTTGTCAAATTACTCTAAAATGGATGAAAATGTTAACGTTTATTAACTTTGTTGATATGACATACACATAAATTGTCACATAAATGACATGTCAATATTTAATTATTTTTTAAATTTTAAAAATATTAAAATCTTTAAAAAATAATAATTTTTATAATTTAAAAACTTATACTTTTTTAAATAATTTTAATTATTTTAAAGTTTTAAAATAATTTTTATAGTTTTTTTTTTAAATTTAAAAAATTCATTAAATGCTAATGTGTCATCATGTAGCAATCCATGTATATGTCACGTCAGTAAAGTTAAAAAACGTTAATTTTTTCATCCATTTTAAGTGATTTGACAAAAAAAAATGTAAATTTAAGAACTAATAGAGAAAAATTAAATAGAAAGTTAAAATAATATTTTTTTATAAGGCTGAAGAGCCAAATAAGTTATTATACCAAAAATATATATTTTAATAGTTTACTTTGTAAATGATATTATTTTAGTAAATTTTCAATTGAATGGATGCCCGGTTTAGGGGTGTGCGAAATTCGGGTAAAATTAAAAAAATTTGGTTAACAGACATAATTCGGTTAATTTGTCGGTTAACCGAATTTTTTCGGTCGGGATCGGTTAATAATTTTTTGAGTTTTCGGTTAACGGTTAATTCGGTTCGAAACCGGTCGGTTAACATAATTTTTTCGGTTTAGCTGAAAAAATTAATAAATAAAATTATAATATATAAATAGTCCACTATTCACTCAAACCCAATCCAACATAAACCCAATCAAACTAAAACTAATTACCCAACCCAATTACCTAACCCAATCATAAAAATAAAAATAAAAATAAAAATAAAAATAATTCGGTTAATTCGATTAATTCGGTTAATTCTGGTAAATCGAGTAATTCGGTTAATTAGGGTAAATCGGGTAATTTGGTTAATTTTATACTTATTTTAACCAAAAATAAAAAATATATAATATTCAGTTAATTTGGTTAACCGACCGAATTAATCAAAAAATTTTGGTTCAATTAATTTTTTTTGAAAAAATTTCAGTTCGATTAATGGTTAAAATTTTGGAAGGGTCCATTAATTCGCTTAATGGTATTTCGAGTCGGTTAATCGGTTGGTTAACCGATTGAACACCCCTAGCTCGATTAATTTGTGAGACTAATTTAATCAATATATTATAAATATAAAAAAAATTATTTCATTTATCTGCCTGCCATTATTGAACCAAACTAAAATCTACCTACCATTCCACTATTTATGACGCCATCACGAAAATAGCATTTTAAAGTTAAAACACTTTTAATTTAACATTTAAATTTTTTATTTGGAAAAGTTGTTTTTTTTGGGTTTCCTTTTGGGACTTAGTGAATGTGATATATATATTTGGTTAAATTCTATTAAAGTACATATATTTATCTAAAATTTAAAATTTAATCTCTATAATTAAAAAAATAAAAATTATTAATAATTTTAATATTTTTAATCAAAATTTACTAGCTTGACATGTTGACTAGACTATCCTGAAATGATGTTACATGTGATATACAAAAAATAAACAGGTTTATATTGATAAATTTTGATAGAAATTACAAACAGCTGGAATTATTAAATTTAAAAAATAGGTGAAATGAAAATAAAAAAACTAAATCTCAATTTTAGATAAGTACAAGGATAAATAGCAGATTTTAACCTATATTTTTTTTGTTCGAAGTGAATGTGATAACCAAGGTTAACGTACAAGAGAAACGTGGAAATAATTTATATTTGATTCCTCCCGTCTCCATTCATTTCTTGCTTGTCAGTATCACCCACTATCCTCAAACGTATCATCAACATCTCTTTCTCTCTCTGGTTTGTGCTCTTTTGCATCCTCCTTTTTCTTCTTCTTTTACAATTGATGATATTTTCTACAGAAATTGCAGTTCTTTGATCATGATTTTTTTTCTTTTCTTATATTTGATTCTACTAAAGTTCTTAGTTTTAAAATCTGGGTTTTATTTATTTCAAGTTGTTGGTTTTGTTGGTTCTGAGGTTTATCTTGTTTGCTCGAGTCCTTACCTTGGCTGCTTTGTCTTTCTTGAACTTTGATATTTCGGACGATTCTTTTTTTTCTTAAATTGCAGTAGCAAATTACCGTAACTTTGAAGATACTAATTTTTCGTTTGCTTTATTTCTGCTACTTTTTCTTTTCTTTTTGTTTTTGGCTGAAGTTCATGTACGGAAACACAGTTCCAATGTTTCTCTAAAAGGGTTACATGTGATGTTAAAGCATTAGTAAGAACAAGGATCTGCTTTGATATTATCTTTAGCAAATGGCAACCATAGGTTTTCTTGCAAAAGATTTGCTCTTATGAGCATCTCATGGTGGTTATGATACTGGGTTCTTCTAGCTACGCCAAATTACTTGAAATTGTTTCTTATATTTCAGTTGAGTGGTTATATGTGTCTACTGAGAAGCCAAAGCAAACGGAACTTTTTTTTTGTGCGTGTGTGTGTGGCTATAAGCTTAAGCATCAAGACTCCATTTTTGAATTTTTTTTCCATAAATATTGCAAAATATAATATTAAAAGTGAACTTCAAATTATTTGTTAGATGTTAATATTTTGATGAGATTTCAGAGCTGTTCTGTTTATTCCAGGAGAATAAATTTGTCTGTTTTCTTGAAGCACAAGAATAATGCCTGAGAAAATAACAGAGGACTTATTTAACAATCTAGTAGAGACCATTGCAGATAGTGTCTCTAAGCAGAAATCTGTGTCCATTTTTGAGGAAGAGAAATCAAACTCAGTTGTCTCTGGCTTCAATCGGCTTTTTGGACGTCAGAGGCCTGTCCACCATATTTTGGGGGGTGGAAAATGTACGACTTTCTACTCTTTTCTTGAAATTGATAAAAACCACCTGCATTGATCAATGTTGTTACTGTAAATTGTGCAGCTGCTGATGTTTTGTTATGGAGGAACAAGAAGATCTCAGCCACTTTTTTAGCTAGTGCGACTTTAATATGGGTTCTATTTGAATGGCTTAATTACCATTTCCTGACTCTTATATGCTTTGCTTTGGTTCTTGGCATGCTTGCGCAGTTTGTTTGGTCAAATGCCTCGGGTTTACTTAACAGGTAACACAAATAGGCATATGCTTATGTGCTGCTTTTATTTTTTATTATTTGTTGCTCTTCAAGGTTTTGGTACCATGTGTGCTACTGATAGGATTGCATAATTTTCATAGTAAATTACTTCATGGAAACAGGTCATCTTCTCAAGTGCCACGCCTTGTTTTGCCCGATGAATTATTTGTTAGCATTGGGAGGTCAGTTGGTGCTGAGGTGAACAGAGGCTTACAATATCTGCAGGATGTTGCATGTCAGGGAAACTTGAAACAATTTCTTGTGGTAGGCTCTCAATATTTTCCTAGCACTCTTCCCTTAACGACATATGCTTGCAAATTAAATGTTCCCTGCTGATCCATATGCCTTTAAAAGTTTCTGCCATAAATTTGTAGAAACATTCAGCAAACTCTTAAATATCATTAATTCAGGAGGAAGAAATGTTATGATCAATTTCTTTATGCATTCTATTTATTGCGGCATTCTTCACTCTTTCTTAATTTGGTTCTTGAATTACTTCCTTATTTATTTGGTTGTAATTGATTGTTAGTGTTGAAAATTATTAAAGTGAAATATGCCAGTAAATGGCCCTTACTAACATTTTACTAATGCATGCAACTTTAGAGACTCAATCCAAGAAAAAGTCCAAAAATCAAATGAAAAATATATTTGGAACAAGTTTCAGCATGTTTGATCCAAAAAGCTGAAAATAACTGCAATGTTTTAGACTTTTAAAGAATATTGTCAACTTTGCTACAGTCACAGTGTGTGGGTAAAGACCATTATATTGAATCTGCATTCCTAACTAGTTTCCTCCGTCACACTAGATTTGCTGGAGTGGATTATTAATGATCAAAAACTTTACAGGTTGCAGTAAGCTTGTGGGTTGCTGCTGTTATTGGAAGTTGGTGCAACTTTTTGACTGTTTTGTACATTGGTAAGAAATTTTATTAAATTATCTTGCATTAATAGCATGTTAGTTCCATAAAATGGGAAAGAAAGCATGGTAATACTCTAATGTGTGGTTGTCTGCTATGTTACTTGGACTTGGGTGTGAGTGGCAGATTTGGGTATGTATCTAACACGGATATGTTCAATTCTTTCTAAGTTTTTCCATATATTTGGAGGGTCCTTGGAGGGGGGTATATCCCGGTACCCTTGTCCAAAAATGTGCTGGACACGGGTGGTTCAAGAAAAACGAATAGTCGGAACAACATAGGTTGTCTGTACCATACTGTCTTAAGCAGAAAATATTCTGTTTATGGAACCCACCTTTGGTTCATCAGTCCAATAAATTTAGTATTGCTCAATGCCTGCGAAATGATTATCTAGTTGCATTTACAGTTTAGCTTATTTATCTTAGTTGACTTGAACATAGCCATGTTTGTTAGCTTTATGCATTGAACAATCTCTTTTTGCATTCGAAATTTTTACGTAAGATAATTGTTGCCTTACGGACATAGGCCGTGGCCCCCAACTAAACAAGTAACACCATTGCAAAAATGATTTTGTTCTCTCAAGTTGAAACCAAGATTTCCAAGATTTATCAAGTGTAATTGGTGACTGATTTTTCCAGAGTGGGAATCTGGCATTGAACTTTTATTTATTTCAGTCAAGTTATTCCATCTAATTATCTTGTGGTAACTGATGAAGTTCAGCCTATCAGACATTAATTGATTTGAACGTACAATTTTAGTGTATCCATTGGCTCTAATATTGCAATTTAGAGAAGAACAAGTTTTGACACAGAAACCTTTTTCGTTTCAGAGTTCGAATTGTTATTAGTGTCTTCAAATGAGCCTTAATATTCAAGTTACAAGTCCCAGGCCTAGATTACCTTTTCCTTCTTTAGCTTTCCAATCTCTTCTGCTCTCTTTCTTTTTTAGCTGCAGACAAGTTAGATTGCTGACAATAACCACCTTAGTCATGGCATGCCAAGGGAGGATCTGACTTGGTATGATTCTGGAATAGTTGGATCCAATTAGCCTAGGTTCTTCCATGCATGGTTATGCTGGTTAACCTGGATTAGACTTGTGAAGGCATGTCAGTGCTCATTTGGTTTTGGAATGGTTGAATCTGATTAACCTAGGCTTCTTTTATACATTACATGCTAGTCCTATGCTGGCTAGCTTGGATCAGACTTGTAAGGTGTTTGTGCATTGAACTTGCTAGACTCTGTCCTGTCTATGTCATGCCTGATCTGGTGCCAAATTGGCTGGATTTGCCGGTGCAAGGCTGCTCATGTGCAAAATCCTGGATTGTTGCTATCAAAATTAGACATGTTCTACGGATAGGAATTTCAAAATGAAAAAGAGAAGGAAAAAGAGAAAAAATTAGGAATTAAAAGTGAAAGAAAAAGCAGTCCGCTATAGCCTGATAGACCCCTAAATTCAAATGAATAGCCCCTTTCAGAAGAAAAAGAAACCTTCTAAAAAATGTTGAACTCAGGAAATTCCATGTCAACTTTCTTCTATTTTCATTGCCACATTAGATGCCAACTAGTTTATTTATCGTACGTATTTATCATTAAATAAGTATTGGACTTGATTGAGTCTAGCATAATAAATTCTGTTTCCTAATTGGATAAAAATAATGGTTTCACGAAGGAAAGAGGTTCTAGTTAGGTTTATACCAAATAGGAAAAATGGACATTTAGTTTGGGATTGAGGGTGTAGTATTTTTACCTTCTAACTTTATTTTTTAACTGTATGTCGGAACTACATAAATATGTATGTCAACATTGACACCATTGGAAACAAATTTTCTTTATAGAATCTGAAGACTTTATGAAAACTCTACTATGGGAAACGTTTTAGACAATTAAAATTTTCAGGAATTTAAACCTCTTCTTAGTCCAGTTGGTCCATGCTATTACTCTTAAGAAGTGGATTCAGCAGGTCTAAGGTTCAAATCTTACTATCTACAACTCTTTCCAAGTTCAACATCCTAGACTGTGACCACTTCTGTACTGAAAAGCTTTAGGTATTTTACTTTTGGGCTTTTGCATCATGATGTAAATGATGGCATGCTCTTCACATTGCATTTACCTGGTGGTCCATGTGACCTATATATATGGCTCTGGAGATGCTTATCTTTTCCTTTTCTATTTTACATCTTATGAAACAAATTTCTTGTCCCAGATGACAAAACACCACCATTGAAAAATCAGACCGACCGGACCTGCCGGTTGAACTGGGAACTGTTGCGTAGTCCAATCTGGTGTATGTTATAGAGCTAGAGAAAAACCAGAAAAAAAAAAAAAAAAGAAGAATTAGTTAACCCATTGGATTTCTATTAAAGACCATGCGAGTTGACTAAATATTCTTTAACTATTTATTAATAGATACTATTTAATTTCTTTTTAATTATGAAAGACAGCTTTAGCCTTTTGCTATATATGTGCAGTGCCTTTGATGTTGAAGTTTTTATTTTGCTTCTCAGGTTTTGTTGCAGCCCATACATTACCAGTCCTGTATGAGAGGTATGATGAGCAAATAGATGGCTTTGTTTACAATATGCTTGATCAGTTCCATAATCACTATAAAAAGTTGGATTCTGGTGTTCTGAGCAAGATCCCCAAAGGAAAGTTCAAGCTTAAGAAACATGACTAGGTGCATTTGGTCACTTCCATTAGATCTTTAGAGTTTCTGTAGCGCATATATACATCAAACACTTGAATAAATGGTGTTATATTTTTGTGAAATTATCAGTTTGAATATTGGAAATATCTTTGCCAACCTCAACTGCTGGGTCGATTAATGACCTGCTATGTCACATTTTTACTCAAACTTAGGTGTCACTGTTAATACGATTATGAATATGTTTAATCGTTCTTTTCCCCCAGGCCCCAAGTTTGTTCATGTATTTGTAGGCTATTTGGGGTTCATATCCTCGTATCCATGTTTGGAAACATGGACGTTGGACAAGGTTATTTGAAGCAACATAGGTGATCTGGGTTTTAATTGTACATATTTTCTCAAATCCTACTCCCTCTAAATTAGGATAAAACAAGCTGAGTAAACTATAATTCAGAATCAACATTTTATACCTTAAGACATATCCACCTTGACCTCATGAATGAAATACACAATTATAAACGAACATTTTAGAATATGTGGAAAAGTTAGAAAAGAAACAGAACAATATTCAGCATTTCACACCCTCAAGTCGTGAACAGATTGTGACACTTCCCATTCTTTTTAAAATTGAATTACAATTAGTGGTGCAACACAAGAAGCAACAAACAGGGAATCTATAAAAAAAAATGAAAACAATATTGTCGTATACATCATCTCATTGTATCTATGGTTCCGTCTATGTAGTTGTGTACAGCCAAAAACATGAATTATCAGCCAACAAGAGAAGAGTTGCAGTAAGAATGAGTGATAATCATGAGCCAGAGGTGCTGCCTTCTTGAGGCTTTAGCCGCCATTTCCAAACAGTCAATGCGCCGCTTGCATCCCCTGTGAAGAATAGGTTTTTCGGTCCTCTTTCAATCACTCTCACTTCTCTTTTCGAAAATATTCTACCTTTCTCACTGAACCTGTGACCACAGATGACAATATTCCTTGGTTACCGGTGCATTCAATGAGAACTTTTTCTGGGCTGTAATGGCTCAATTTAGCCCGGGCCCAGATTACAAACAAATAAAAAAATTTACACAAAAAATAACAAAGTCCAAATTAAAAATAAAAGAGTCCAGTTACAAGCTCAAATTTACAGGCCCAAATGGCCTAAAATAAAGGAAAACGCTAATAGCCCCAAATGACCTAAAAACCTAAATAGGGTTCAGGCTAAACAAAAACCTAGCCACCGCTCCCCTTCGCCACATCAGCATGCCGCACCCTAGTGCCACTGCCGCTTCTAGTCTCTGCTACCATCAACTGCTCTTCAACCACTACCTGCAAGGAAAAAGGAAGAAAAGAACAGGAGCAGATGCACAAACAGTAACGAAACAGTAGAAAAAAATAAAAATAATATGCAATGTAATGGCTATAAAAGCCATGAAACAGATTATAAGAGATTTAGATTTTTTTTGAAATAGAAATAAAAAAAATGGAGAAAAGCAATCGGATATACAAAAAAATCGAATACTAAAAGGTAATTTTATTTATTTATTTATTTTTTACTTTTCGAAATAAATAAAAAATAAGAAAAGGGAAGTTTTTTTTACTTGTTGTGCTGTCGTCGGAGGGGTAGAAGTTGAAAGGTTTTTCTCCCTTTCAGAGATTTCGGAGAGATTTTTGGCGATTTCGACTTCAGATCAGAGTTCTACGCGAAAAAAAGGGACTCCCTGAAAAATTTTGGCAATTTTCAGCCACCGGAGGTGGCTGTAACAACCCGTTTTCAGTGAAATCAGAATAGTGATTTTGAAATCACAAATCCGAGGTTGAAATATTTATTTTATTATTAATTTCATGTCTACAGCATGATACAGCATGATAGTATGATTGCATGAAAATTTCGTTAAGAAATTTTTCCGGTTGCGTGCATAATTCGATAAAAAGGACTAAATCGCGTAAAGTGTAAAAGTTGTATGTAGTGGTCTCAAACATTCGACTACTCAAGTTCCTTGCATGGTATTATTTTTCAACCCGTTTTTAATGATTTTTATGTTTCCGGGATCGTTGTAGCCCTTTTTTGAACAAAAAACGACCACAAGGGTCAACTCAATTTATTAAGTAACATCACAAATTACAGCATCATGGATTTCTGACGGATAATCCATTTCAAAACAACAATTTTTGGCCTCACTATACATTTTTTTTTACAAATTAAATGGGCTACATTGTTGCATGACCGTTCGGTCCAAATTAATTTGGCTGATTTAAAGAAGTTGAAGGCTGCTGTGCGTTCCTTAATCCGTGCGCCTATAATGGTGACGTCATTGGCTAAATTATTTAGTTTGTTAACCAGCCCGACATGATTTGTCTAAAAAAGAACATGTTCCTTTATTTTTAATTTGCGCGCCACATTAATGCTTTCTACAAAGGCCACCCATTCAGCTTCTTCCACCGATATCCTTTCCTCTTTAAAACCCCCACCTCCTCTTAAGACAAAACCTTCTTCATCTCTTATGACCATCCCATACCCAATTCTGTTTTCACCAACTGTAGTATCAAAATTTATTTTTATGAAGCCCTTTAGAGGTTTTTTCCACTTATTCTCCACGATGTTTTGTGACATTAATGGTTCATTTAGCATGTTACAGATTCGAAATTCCTTGCTCAAGTTGCTAGCTCTTTCCCATATTAGTTGAGCCTCCTCTTCTTTTCCTCTAAAAATGTAGTTGCTTCTGTTGTTCTAGCAATTCCATAATAATGTCATAAGGTTGGCCATGGCTCTCTTGTCAAGGGTTCGCATCATGTCTTCCAGTCATTCTATGTAGTGGTCATAATTCTTCGAAATAAAGCTCGTGGACCACCCTTCTAATAAGAGAACAGCGCGAGATGTTGGGCAACCTTTTAGCGCATGTATCAAAGTTTCAGCCTCAGCTCCACATCTTGGACATCCCTTATCAAACCTTGCCTAATGGAAGCTATTTTAACATTCGTAGGGAGAATCTCGTGCCCCACGCGCCAAGTAAACACTTGGATCTTTGGTAAAGTGTCGAGCTTCCAAATAGCTTTCCAAAAAAATCTGTGAGGACCATACTTCATTTCTTTCAATAATAACTATGAGTAAGCAGACTTGGAAGTATAACAGCCATGCGGGTTGTGGAACCATATTATTCTGTCATCATGGTCTTCACTAATTTGCAAAACTGTTTAAAGATTTAGGGTTTCACCATTGATGAATGTGCATGTGTTTTGATGTTAGATGGGAGAAAATGAGTCTTTGTTGTTGGATAAACAACATTTGTTAAGTGATTTTGAATGAAATTGCAAATTAGGGGTTAAATTGAAAAAATGAAAATTATGTGGTAAATGTATGAAATAATGAAATGCGTGGGCTGCTATGAATATATATAGTATTTGGCTAACATGGGTGTGCATTAAATTGCATAAATTTGTATTTTTATAAGATAGAGACTAAATTGTAAAGAAGTTAAATGTTTAGGGGTAAAATGGTAATTTTGCCATAACATGAAATTTTGGATTGAATTGAGTAGAAAGTAAATTAAATAAGTTAAATTTGATTATATAGATCAAGAAAAAACAAAGTACGGAATTAGATCAAGGAAAGGACAAAGTTATCGACTAAACGATAAATTTCCGTCGTTCAAGTTTGAGGTAAGTTCGTGTAATTAAAATTGAGTATTTGTATATATACTTTAATTGAAATGTTTTTATTATGGATTATGTCTTTAAGATATATGATTATCAAATGCCTAATCAAAGAAGTATAAAGAATATCGAGTCCCGTGTGAACCTTAGGAATTCATAAGATACAAATGACATGTCATTAGGGTTATTGATTTGGTTGAGATCCTGCATGTGTTGCGGACTCACCACAGCTCATATGAGCTTGCTGATTTGTAGCTCATAAGAGCTTACCGATTCTCAGCTCGTATGAGCTTAACGTTATTTCAGCTTGGAGGAGCTTACCGTTTATAGCTTGAAAGAGCGTACATGTACAGGAATTGACGGGTTATCGGTCAGTGCACTTAGTGTGTACTACCCGTGTATCTAACGATATTCTAAGTGGTTCAACGTGTAATACCCCTAACCCGTATCCGTCACCAGAATAGGGTTAAAAGGCATTACTATACTTATTACATCATTTACACATACATTTCACATGCATTATCATTCATAAGCATATATCAACTAAAAACAAACACTTTGTCCCTTAAACGAGCCTACAAGGCCCTAAACATGCTTTAAAAATGGTTCGGGACTAAACCGTTAACTCAGAACATCCTTAGGAAACTTAGAAAATTTTTCCTAAAACAAGGGACACACGCCCGTGTGTATAGGTCGTGTGTCTCACACGGCCACCAGGCACGCCCATGTCACAAGCCGTGTGGACATTCGAAATGGGATCACATGACCGTGTCCCAGCCCGTGTCCTACCCCGTGTAACTCTCTGACTTAGGTCACACAGTTGACCACACGCCTGTGTGTCTAGGCTGTGAAACTCACTAACTTGTTTTCATTAAATGCTACAGGGGACACACGGCTGTGTCACCTCACTGTGTGTCGCACATGGTTGAGACACATGCCCATGTCTCTGCCCGTATGGACAAAAATAGGCTATTTACAAAGCCATTTTGCCACCCAATTTATGCACACCTACACAAGCTCAATTGGTACCATTCCAAGACATAAATATGCAGCCAAATATCATCATCCAAAACACAAATCATACCATATCTATTTCATCCATTTCAAGACATAATTCAATACCATTTGTCTAACCAAACATATACCAAATCAACATGCTTCACTAGCAGTAATTCACATATAACACATGTCCTACAATTCAACTATTTAGCCATCTCCTTTCCCATCCATAACCAAGCATTACCAAAGCAATTATACATCATATATCAACATGCCATTAGCTTAAACACTTACATAACCACAACAACCAAAATAAGCCATCTCATTTGGCTATAAACCAAACCAAATAATTAACATATACAAGCCAATTCTTATGGCTAACATTTATAACCAAAACATACCAAAATGACCACATAGCCTAGACATGCCATATACCATATATATACAATTTCAAAAGTACCAAAATAGATGTCCGATAGTGCGATGAAGTCTTTGATGATCCTCGGATCTGAGCTAGCTTCAATTTCACTATAAAACATAAAAAATAAAACGAAGTAAGCTTTAAAGCTTAGCAAGCTCCTATGATAATAAACTTAACATATTAAAAATAAATGCAATTCAACCAATTAAGCATAATATGGTATAATACATATCAATCCACAAACCTTTCTTATGTTCGAAACATGGTTACATATGAACTCAACAAGTTATTTCCATTCGATACCTGTATAGGTTCTATACGTACCTGTGCCATTTAAACCGGTCTTTCTTTCATTTACGTCTCAATTATGCCCGTTAAACCATTAAGAATCACTAAAGGATATTCAGGAACACATTGCACACTAAGTGCCACATAAATAGCTGAAGCTATCTCATATTACATATATGCTCACTCTCGAGCTAACAACGGGCTTGCTCACACAAGCTGTCAGTCAAGACGTAGCTACACGGTATTGCTCACACAAGCTGTCAGGAATCGTAACACATGCCGAAACCCCACCACTGATAGGACGTACGGGACTAGCACCCAGATCACATCATCTCGGTAAATCCCTATGTCATGATATTTGTATCCTAAACTATTCCTAAGGTTCGTACGAGACTTTCGGTTGTCGTATCACTGTCGATCATGTCTCGTAGACTCATTTCCAATCATTTACACAGTTCAATCTAATAATAATACATTTATAACACAATTTAACAACATTTATTAGCATATGGACTTACCTCATGTACAAAAACGACGAAACAGACCGACTATTCAATTACTTTGCTTTTCCCCCGATCTAAGTCCAAATTCTTCCTTTCTTGATCTATATGTAATCAAATTTAACTTATTTAATCATCTATTTATTCAATTAAGTCCAAAATACACATTTAGGCTATTTTACACATTAGCCCTTAACTTTCAAATTTTTACAATTTAATCCTTATTTCACAAAATCATAAATCAATGAAATTCTCTTAAAACCCATGATATCCGAATTACTATAATGTCCCTAGCAACGCATATTTATCACTTTTTCACACATTTAACCCCAAATTTTCACATTTTCAGAAATTAATCCCTAATTTGTATTTTTACTCCAAATCACTTAATAAAACTTGTAAAACTATAAAAAAAATTCATATTTCATCATCAAGCATCAAATAACACATGTATTCAACAATGGAAACTATCAAAACATTTAATAGTTTTGCAAAATAGTCCTTAGGCTAGTTAGACCTAGTTACAATTATCACAAAAACATAGAAATCATTAAAAACCGAACAAAAACGAACTTACAATTAGCACATGCAATGGCTGAACCTAAGAAAGCTTCAATGGTTTTTTGTTTCTTTGATATTCGGTGAAGAAGATGATAAAATGAACATTAAAATTGTTTTTTTATTTAATTTAACATAATTCACAAATTACTATATTAACCTTTATTATAAACATTAAAATTCACCCAATATAAGTCCATTATTGTCCGCCCATTAATCAAATGGTATAATTTCATCATAAAGGCTTCCACATTTCAATTTCATAGCCATTTTGTATTTTAAACTATAGAACATCACTTTTGCATTTTATGCAATTTAGTCCTTTTTATCGAATTAAGCATTCAATCAATAAAATTAATTCACGAAACTTTCACACGTACATGCTATCATGCTGTAAACACTTAAAATAATAATAAAATAATTTTATTACTTCGAATTTGTGGTTCTAAAACCACTATTTTGATTTAGCTAAAAACGGGCTGTTACACAACGGGCACAGTTTTGTTACAAATTATATGAGTTCATTATGAACTAGCACAAATGATACATGACTTATATGAAAATGACATTTTATGATATATTGAAGTATGAAATGGAAGATATGTGCACTTGAAGTTTGCTTAATTATTGTGTTAATTTATGTTACTTGATTGTTATATGTGCTTTACATGACTAACATATTGGTGTGTAACAATCCGATTTAGGGCCAAGTCGGAACAGCGGTTTCGGGACCATGAAGTATAAAAATTCATTGTGATAAAGTTTTAAGGTCTATAGTATGATTTAATGCATGTGTGAAAATTTCGTTAAGAAATTTTATTGATAGAGGGTCCAATTTGACTAGTAGGACTAAATTGCAAAAATTGAAAAATATGTGTTCTAGAAGCATTGGGTGCTTAATTGAAATGAATTTGTAAATTAGAGGTCCTTATTTAGTAATTAGACCATTATATATCATGATGGACAAAAATGGACATGGAAGGGTAAAATTTCAAAGAAAGGCTAAAAGGGCATTTTGGTCATTTGGTTAATAAAAGAATAAAAAGGGAAAATAAAGCCAAAATTTGAGTCCATCTTCCTCACCATAACCGAATTTTAGAAGGGAAGCCAGAGCTAGGTTTTTTTTTTTCAACTTTCAAGCTTGATAGTAAGTGCATCCTAGCCTCGTTTTTAATGCTCTTTACGTTTTTGAAGTCATTATCACCCAATTTACCTATTTCTACCAATATTTTGAAGTAGGGTTCATGTTTAAAATTTTACCCATGTTAGACATGCATGTATTTTGATATCTAATGATAGAATATGGAAGTTAGTTGTGTGACAAATAACTTTTGCTAGGTGATTTTCGGTAAAAATATTAAGAAGGACTTATTTGTAAAAGTTGTAAAATATGTGTAGAAATATGTGAGTAAATGAAAAATATGAGCTGGTATGGGTATGTATAAGGTTCGGCTAGGCTTGGGTTTTGAGAAAAATGAATACGTTTCATTTTACGAGCTTAGGGACTAAAGTGTAAATAAGTGAAAAGTTAGGGACAAAAATGTAATTTTTTTGTAATATGATTTTTGGATTGAATCGAGTAATGTGATAATTAAATAAGCTAAATTTGTTATTATAGATTAAGAAAGACGAGTTTCTGACCTAAATCGAGGAAAGAACAAGATTGTGGAGTAAAATCACAATTATAGGTATTTTTGAATCGAGGTAAGTTTGTACGTAAATAATGCATCGTTAATTTATGTTTAAACACTTGATTGTTGCATGAATTGTGTAATTGACCTATCGGATGTATTTGATTAAGTTTCGATAAGTGAGAAATCCCGGTTGAACCTTATGAATAGAATAAGATATGAGTGACATGTCACTAGGAACCTATGTGAAATTAAGTGATAGAGTGATTTCGGGTGCTAGTCTTGTACGTCCTACTACTGGCTAGGTACTCCGGCATGTGTTGCGGATACTTGTTAGCTTGTGTGAGTTGCACTAGGTAGCCATGTCCCGACCGTCAGCTTGTGTGAGCAGACCCGTGACTAGTTCGAGAACAAGCATATATGTGAAATGTGATAAGAGGTAGCTTTGGCTACATATGCGACACTTATATGCAAACTTTCCGAGTATCCATTAATACTCCGAGTGTTCAATGGGAATATTATAAATATGTGAAAATATGCGTTTGTGTGATGATATGGTACATGTGTGTATGTGAAATTCATAAGTATGCATGCTATAAGTGATATATTTTCGGTAAGGTTGTGATTGAGTAAGTTATTACTATGTGGATTTAATGATAATTCTCATATTTTTCATTATAAGAATTGCATATTCATTTATATGGTTATGATGCTTATTATTTGCATATAAACTTACTAAGTTATTTAGCTTACTCCCTTTCCTTTCCCTTGTTTTATAGTGTCACAAAGCTAGCTCGAGATCGGAGATTGTCGGAGGCTCATATCACACTATCAAAAACATTATTTTGGGGTATAAATGATCTTAACATTTTGAAAGTATGACATGTATAGGGACTTGGTCATTTTGTATATGTGTCATAGTTGATTTGGGCAAATAGTGTTGGCTTATATTGGTTAAGTGATTATTTTGTATAAAATCATTGGAAGTTGGCTAATATTGCTTATGAGTAAAGTCACATAATGATGCATTTCATAGATGTGGTAATTTATATGACTTGGGTTGATAAGTGTGTGATGTTTAAGTATGATAGATTTGGCATGAGAGTGATGTGTGGATGTTTTGGTTGTGGATTTTATGGTTGCTTAAGTATGTTACTATAACACCCCTAACCCGTATTTGTCGTCGGAATAGGGTCACGAGGCACTACAGGAGTTAAAAAACCATTTTAGATAAATCGAGTCAAATACTATTCATGTCCTAAGATTAATCATATTGTCCCTTAAAATGGACCCTCGAGGCCTGAAACAAGCATTAGAATCAATTCGAGACTAAATCAGGATCTCGGGAAATTTTTTACGAAATTTCAAAATTTTTCTCACATATAAGAGTCATACACCCGTATGGTATGGGGCACGCCCGTGTGGTCAGGCCGTATGGGTTCACATGCTCGTGTCCCTAACCCGTGTAACTCTCTGACTTGTAACTCATGAACAAATTGATGTCACACAGCCAAGTCACACGCCCGTGTATCAGCCCGTGTGTCACACACGGCTCAGACAGACGCCCATGTGTCTACTCGTGTGGACAAAATAAGGCTATTTTACAAGCCCCATTTCTCACCCATTTTCATCCAATACCTGCACCAAACATTTCCAATAGCAACCAGCCAATTCAAGCATAATTTTCAACCAATTTCATTATTCAATATGTCATATTTTCACATGCACACTTAGTACAATTCTTACCTCTTTAAACTTGTATGTTTAATCTCATCAATTCAATCATTATCAAGCATACATATAAAATCTAATTTACATACACAACATTCAATTCAAGCATATAAACATATACAATTTAGTTATATGAACTTACCTACATAAATGTTCGTATATGTAAAATCTACTAATCTGACATTTTCCTCTTTTCCTCGTTTTAACACCAAAGTTGGTCTATCCGGATCTATACGAGTAAATTTTATACCAATTTAATACTATTTGAACTCAATTTAGTCCAATTTATATTTTAAAAAAATTACAATTTTGCCCCTAACTTTTTACTTAATGACAATTTTGTCCTTAGGCCCGGAAAATAAAATTCAAGCAATTTAATCTTTATTCCAGCCTAATTATTTCCATACATATCATTAACAGCCCATGGATTCCATGAAATTTCAAAATTTTCCATAAATTCAACAACTTTACAAATTAATCCTTTAAACATGATTGTATCCAAAATTCTTTAATAAAATACATTTAAAAATCCATTAACATCTCAATTTCATCATCAAATAACTAAAATAATATGAACTTAGCAATGGTATCTTCCAAAACTTTCCACAAAAAAAAAAACTAATGAATTTGCAAGTTGGACCTATTTGTAAAAGTCCAAAAACATAAAAATTTCAAGGAAAAAGCAAGAATTGAACTTACTTGAAGCTAAAATATGAATGACTAGCTCAAACCTTCTTCAATGGCTATTTTTTGACAGAAAATTCATGAAGAAAATGTGTAGAAACTATTAAAATAACATTTGGCCATATAAACTTTATTTTTATTCCAATTTTGTCCCTAATCTCATAAATATCCTTAATTTTTTCACGTTATGCAGCCTCAGCCATTTAAAATGGTCTATTTGCTCTTTTAGTCCTCATTTATTTACTATTAGGTTATTTAATCACTTTAGCAAGTTTTACACATTTTTCAACTTAGTCCTTTTTAATTAATTGACTACCGAAACGTTAAAATTTTCTGATCAAACTTTAATACTACCATATTAACACTCCGTAAATATTTATAAAAATATTTACGGCTTGTTTTATAACACCGAGGTCTCCATACCTCTTATTCTCAATTACTTGGTCTAATAAATATTTATAAAACAAAATTTACTATTTCAAAAATCTTTTAAAAACTATATTTGACTCGTAAATATTAAATAATATAATTTACTAGCTCATTTTTCGGATTTAGTGGCCTCAAACCACTGTTTTTCTATATTACTGAAAATCAGGCTATTACAACTCTCCCCCTTAAGAATTTTCGTCCTCGAAAATTTCACCAGTAAAGAGGTTCAAATATTTCTTTTTCATAACTTTTCCTGATTCTCAGGCAGCTTCTTATATATCATGTCATTGCTATAAAACTTTACCTAAGCTACCTTTTATTTATCGGTTCTTTCACTTCATATGCCAGAATTTCAATCAATCTCTCCCTGTAAATCATGTCAAGCTGAACTTCAATACCTATTAGAGAAATAATATATGATAAATCGGGTCGGTACCATCATAACATATACATATGAATAACATTGTAAATTTTGTCTAACTCTGGTAATAATACCAATCAGTACTCAACAAGTTTGCTTCTTTTCATTAATTTCATATAACCCGATAAACCACAGACTTAATTTGCCTTTACGGCTAAACTGAAGAGCTTCTTTCATGAAAAAAAAATTCAAAAATACTTTGTCACTAACTCAGATTTCTATTTCTTTTTATCTAAGATCTGCATAAATCCTCTGACAATCAGAAACTTTCTTAAAGCTATCTCAGATCACTTTCACTATTCCCTTCGGTTTCACAAATCATATCAACTTCATGTACTCTTCTTTTTTTTACTAATCTCAGTCCAATACTATGGAGTATTTTATTCATGATCATAGAGGGTTTCGTATGGTACCATATTATACTTGACTGAAAACTGTTATCATACAGAAATTCCACTAACAACAATTATTTCTTTTCTAATTGTTTTCAAATTCTCAAATACAGTACCAGAACATATCTTCCAAAAGTCTTATTCATACATTTAGATTGATCATTTATTTGGAGATAAAATGCAATACTACATATAACCACATGCCTAGAGCTTCTTGTAACTTATTTATGAATTAGAATATAAACCGTGTATCTGAATTAGAAATAATGAAAATTGGCATACCCTATAATCTGACAACCTCAGAAACTTATAATTCAATCAATTATTAAGAAAGAAATCCATTCATACTAGGATATAATATGCAGACTTCGTCAAATAATTAATGATTATTCATATAGTACATACCTTTTTCATAGACAAGGATAATTCCAATATAAAATCCCTTGAAATTTAGTCTCATTTCCATTTCAGTATTGTTACTGACTGTATCAATCCTATAGGTATCAATACTTGATGTTCAGCTTTAACTTATTTTCATATCAAGCATTTAAATACAATTTCAAAAATACCACATTTCATTCTGAACTACTACTATATCTGTTTTAAGTCGTTATGTATTTTATTATTTCCTCAGATGAACAGTCATAGTATTACTATGAGCTTTCATATAAAATTTTCTGTACAGGCTCTGAATCCTTGATTACACAGCCTCTGTCTCTAGATAACAGATAATTATCAGATTCACTCTGAAATTCTAAATCAGAAGTTGACTCACTCTGTATCCATTTATCTTACAACTCGTTATCATTTTTCTGAGTTTTATAGATCTGTTGTAGAAACATCAATTTAGCTCTGAACTCAGCTAAAATTAAACCATTATTAGACAATTACAATTAGATACACGTGGCTTACAAAGCTAACAGAGACTTTCTACTCAGAGCATCAGTAATTACACTTGCTTTTCCTACATGAAAATCAATTATCAAATCATAGTCTTCAACAACTCTAGTTGTCCACGCTATCTCAGTTCTAAATCTTTTTATGATATCAGGTAATTTAAACTTTTATAATTAGTAAACATATAACACTTTTCACTAACTAATAATGTCATAAATTTTCAGTGCAAATACAATGATTTCAAATTCTAAATCATATATCAAGTAATTCCTTTCATACGCTCTTTAACTGTCTGAAAACATAAACTATCATTTTGCCTTAATGCACCAAAACACAGTCTAACTATTCAATGGTGCATCACTGGAAACTACAAATTTCTTACCCAATTCAAGCTGAACCAGAACTGATGCTTTGGCGAACATAACTTTCATCTGGTCAAAACTTTGCTAACATTTATCAGACCATTTAAATCTTAGATCTTTCTGTAATAACCATATCATCAGCATAGCTATCAGTTATCAACACCAAATCTTTGAATTTTCTGAAGTTATGACTATCATACTGATTGAAACCATAATACTATAATAAGGCCAGCATTTCAATCATATAAACAGAATTATATCTTCATATTAATAGTACTTTTCAATTAGAAAAGGAAAAATATCGAAAGTAGTCTCAATAACAACCAGTGCGGTAATAAAACTTCTATAATCTGATGTTGTACTGAACTCCCATAATTGAGTCAATATTTATAACAGTAAATGTAATTGCCTCCTACCAATGATTATCTTCTATGAATAAACCATATTTGCAATTTAGAGCTTCAACCAGTAGAAGTAGAAAATAATATCATATAACTCTTTTCGTCAAATCTTCTCTCAAGCATAATTAATTAAAGAACCAGAGAAGGATAGAGCAATACTGCTCATAAATCAATTAGACTTTCAATATTTTCTTCTATTATAATTAATCAGCCTTTCAATATAAATATTGCATCTGAACATGAACAACTACATATGTCTTTGAGGATAACAAAACATATAGAATACCCAGAAGAGATCGCTATAAAATACCCTTTTATAACAACTGCATTCAGATATCTCTACCATTTCATCACTATTTCGCTGACTACTGAAGTCATCAATAATTTCATATTATTCAGTTCACTAAAGGAATTAATTTAGAAGAAATTTCCAGTTAATCCGGCCTGTTTATACCATAATCGAATAAATCGATTATTCATGATTAACATCCTCCTTAACAGTAGCATTATATTTTCTGAATAATCTTCAGAAAAATTTCTGGTGTCCTTGTTAAAATCATCTTTACTTACTAACTCATTCTTAATTCAAACTACATTGTTAATCATTTAGCCATTGAATTATTCAATTTCACACTTATAAACTTAATCAATATAAATTTAGTAATTTTACTATATAAAACTGTACTGGTGAGGGGGCAGAGGTCATAAAGCTTCGAAATTGACTTTCTTACATACACACTTTTAACAGGACATTTATCTTCATTACAAACATTTATTTCATACCTTTATGAGTCTTTAATCATCATAAGCAACCCCTTTTTCTATCAGATACTTGAGTATCACTTTCATCATTATCAGAATTAACTCAGTTGAAAGCATCTCTGTCTATTAGTAAATCAATTCTCATCAAAGCCGGAAGATATTACACTATCACAGGTTATATAATGGCATGTATTTCTAAACTTCTCATGTGCTAAATTCGGTCTGAGAATCGACTAAATCGTAGCTCTGATTCTAGTAAATGTAACACCCCTAACCCGTATCCGTCGCTGGAATAGGGTCACGAGGCATTACAGGAGTTACAGAACCATTTCAGATTAGTTGAGTCAAATACTATTCATGTCCTGAGATTAATCATATCGTTCCTTAAAATGGACCCTCGAGGCCTGAAACATGCATTAGAATCAATTCGAGACCAAATCAGGATCTCGGGAAATTTTTCACAAAATTTCAAAAATTTTCTCACATATAAGAGTCACATGCCTGTGTAGTATGGGACACACCCGTGTGGTCAGGCCGTATGGGTTCACACGCCCGTGTCCTTAACTGTGTAACTCTCTGACTTGTAACTCATGAATAAATTGATGTCATACAACCAAGTCACACGCCCGTGTATCAGCCAGTGTGTCACACACGGCTTAGACACACGCCCGTGTGTCTACCCGTATGGACAAAATAAGGCTATTTTCCAAGCCTTATTTCTCACCAATTTTTATCCAACACCTACACCAAACATTTCCAATAGCAACCAACCAATTCAAGCATAATTTTCAACCAATTTCATCATTCAGTATGTCATATTTTCACATGCACACTTAGTTTAATTCTTACCTCTTTAAACTTGTATGTTTAATCTCATCAATTCAATTATTATCAAGCATACATATAAGCTCTAATTTGCTTTATACCATACCAAAAATTAAGTCATTACTAGCCATTCCAATGGCTAGGTTACATTCATCCATTTCAATATATGCATTAACCTTTCTAGCCTATACATGTCATTATAACCTTAATTAATTTACCATATATACTGAAACAGACTAGTGGATAGTGTGTGTGACCTCCGTCAAGCTTCCAATCCAACGAGTTTTCGAATCACTAATGAATAAGAAAAATAAAACGGAGTAAGCATAGAATGCTTAGTAAGTTCGTATAGCATGATACTTAACTTACCATTTATTCTATTTCAAGGTAATCATATTAACTTACCATTTATTCTATTTCAAGGTAAACATATAAGGCATGTTAAATCATTTTGATCCCAAGCCTTACACATATCCTCATTGCCATTGTTAGTAATATATTCTATAATAACACCAAGAAGCATACATGGGCTCAACAATAGCAAGATTTCCATAGTCACATGCTTTCTACACCATGTATACTTATAACTCGTATACAAAATCATATTCATGTATTTTCTGGTACATTTTCATAACAATTCATATCAAGTTCAGGTGGTTTCATGTTAGAACTTTGCTCGTTTAATCATTTGAAACATCAATGTCACATGGATAGTATGCTCAAGGTGTACAATATAATCATAAATAAACATATTCATCAATCAAATTCTATATTTATGTAACATCATTTCACATTTCCATATATCATATATCATCATTTTCATGTACTTCAAGCTGGTACATGTAAAAACTCATTTCTTTTCATGTCAGGATTTTATCTGTTAAATGATTGAAAATATCGATGGATACTCAGGTAGTACACACAAAATGTACAAATTAGTAAAATCGTCAATTCAAGTTCAGGGGTACCCATTAGGGCACATAATCAGAAAGCACACTCTTTCGAGCCAACTATCACATGTACCTTTTCAAGAATAAAACATTCCAAGATTTACTATCTGATTCCAAATATTACCAGTTGAATTGACTGGAATTTCGATGGATACCATGTAGTACACTTAAAGTGTACAAATTTATAATCCGTCAATTCATATTCACATTTATCAGAGAGCACACTCCCGAGCCTCATCTTACACAGTAGGATTACCAGTCCAGGCTAAATCCTCTGTGACATATAATCAAAGAGTTTTGTCAAGATTACCAGTCCAGGCTAAATCCTTTCAGTGACAAATACTCTATAGAGTTTGATCTGGATTGCCAGTCCAGGCTAAACCCAGATTTGGGCTCAAGTAGGATTACCCGTTCGGGCTAAATCCATTATATAACATATACATCGGGAGGGCTTATATTAGGATTACCTGTTCGAGCAGTATCCCCTTTTCCTTGATCCATCGAATTCTATTTTTATTCAACCGGGACTTTCTCCTTTTCTGAATAATATCAAACATTTTATCAGGCAATTATCTAGTATGTGATCAATCTCATATATTTATGCATTTATGCAATTCAAAATGCTGACATTCAACTTAGGCATAACAATAATATTTTTTTCATTCATCACTTATCAGGAATTATCGTCAATTTCAGGCACTTTCATTTATAGGGCTTTAACGAATATGTGATCATTTCACATATTTATATCATTTATACAATTTACATACACAACATTCAATTCAAGCATATAAACATATACAATTTAGTTATACGAACTTACCTCGACAAATGTTCGTATATGTAAAATCTACTAATCTGACATTTTCTTCTTTTCCTCATTTTAGTGTCTGTAACAGCCTAAAACTGGGCTTAGTCGGAATAGTGATTTCGAAATCACTTCTCGAGGTGTAAAAAAATTATTTTAGTGTTAAATTATATGTTTTAGTAATTTTATAAGTATGCATGAGAATTTTGGTGAGTTAATTTACGTGATTCAAAGTTTAATTTCGGAGAAAGGACTCAATCGCATAAAGTGCAAAAGTTTTATTTTTCTAGCAAAGTGTACCAAATAGCTATGGATTATGACTTAGAGGCCTTTAGTAGGCAAATAAGCCCTTTTTTAGTATAGTTGCCGACCATAGGAGAGAGAATAGGAGACAATGGTTGATATAAGTCAATGTTAGGTGACTTAATCTTGATAAAAATAATGCCTAATGCCTAGCCTTCACATTTTTCTTCATTTTGCTCTCCTTCTTCACCAAAATACCAGAAAACAAAAGGGTTTTGGGGCTTCAGAAATTTCAGCACACTTTAACACTCATTAGTAAGTGATTTCTAAGACCTTTCTTGAATGTTTTTGCATTTTTGGAACCTTTGTAGCATGAGCTACATTTTAAGGGGTATATCTTGCATTTTGGTTTAGAGTTTAAGATTTTGCCATGAATGAATAAGTATTGTTTGCTAGAAATTTTGGAGAGAAAATAAACTATTGGGGCTAGGAAAAACAACCCATGAAAGAGTTTACATGAGAATGCATGGAATGGGACTTAGTTGTAGGGTTACAAAATAATGGAGCAAATGTTAGAAATAGTGGGGATTTGAGGTGGTATGGGAATAAAATGAGCTATCTAGGCATAAGAATTGAGGAAATCTAATAAAAATCGATTTCCAAGCCCAGGGGCAAAATGGTTATTTTGCCTAGTTGTGATTTTAAGCGTTTTAATTAAATTAGTGATTAAAGGATGAATTTGTATTTTTATAGACCAAGTAGAATGAGGAGTCAACCTTGATTGAGGAAAGGGTAAGGCTTCGGAGTAAAATTTCACTCTTCTCGTATTTTGTATATCGAGGTAAGTTTATATGTAACCAATACCTCATTAATTAATAATTTTGTTCATAAATGTTTTATGTGATGTATGGTTAAATGTTATGGTTACATAACAAACTTGTGATAAGTGGAAACGTAATTAAATTCCATAATTTATGAATAAAGGTAGGCTACGTGTGAACCACCGGGTAACTGTTGAAATTGGTGAGCTAAATGTGAATCGCTTGGTTAGCGATTGTTAGCGATGGGCCAAGTGCGAAGCCATCAAACACAAGTTAATAAAGGTGGGCTAAGTGCGATATCGCCATAACTTAATCAATAAAGGTGGGCTGAGTGCGATACTACCATAGCTTAACTAATAAAGGCGGGCTAAGTGCGATTCCGCCGTAATTTATCAATGATGATAGGCTAAGTGCGAAATTATCTTATTATTGCAAAAGTTGCTATGAATGACTATGCATGAATTTGTCACGTATGGACACTTTCATGGTGAAATTTCTTGAATGAAAATTCTATGTGTGTTGTGATGATCGATAAATCCAGAGATGGTATAAGAAATTCAAGGTGAGCTTTGTGCGTAGAACTGTGTTGTCCTATGCGAAATTATATTTGAGGAAAAAAAGGTAAATGAATCCTTGATTGGAGGAATTGGTATAGTAGATGCTATAGTTAATCTACTAATGCTTAATTATGGTATTAAATGTTTGCTTATAAACTGACTAAGCTTTAAGCTTACCCCTTTCTTTTCCCTTTTCTTTTAGTGCTGCCTAAGTGATCTGAAGATTTGTTAACATCGGAGGTAGCGCCAACACTATCATCTGTGATACTCGGTATGGTTGTATTTTGGTGTGTTAGGAAATGGCATGTATAGGTTAGATAGTCATTTTATTGTAAAGTACATTGTTGAGCCGATTGTGTTGGCCATTTATGACTTTAAAGCTTATTTTGTAAATGGCCATTGGAATTGGCTAAAATGATTCTAATCTAATTGAGGAAATGGGATGATAATACGTGAGAAATGCGCCAATTACTGGCTTGTTAAGTAGGTTTATTATACTTAAATTCAAATATGTATGGGCTGTGTTTTACATGTTATTAATTAAGTCAAGTAGTGTGTGTTTTCAGGGTGGCGAAAAGGCTTGGTAAATAGCCTGTTGTTGCCCACACGGCTGAGCACACAGGCGTGTGCCTTGGCCGTTTGTTTATAACAGGATGCTCCACGGAATATTGTCTTGGGCGTGCCTAGGCCGTGTGAAGGCCCACGGTTTGGAGGCGCGGGCGTGTTTCCTGGTCATGTTAAATTTCTAGTAGCTTGAGTTTTAGATATGATTTAATAATGGCTGTGGACACGGCCATGTTATAAGTCCACACGAGCGTGTGAAAAGGGTCACACGGGCGTGTGACGTGATTTATGTTAGTTTTCGAAAGAATTTTTCTAAGTACTCGAAATGGTCCCAAGTCATTTCAAAACCAGGATTTAGGGTTGCAGGCCCATATGGAAGTCCATAACATCATTTTTAATAACGTTTCAACTTGGATGCCCTTTTTAGTGTGTTAAAGTTGGATGTCGTATGAAAGTTGGTTAGATAACGCCGCATATCCTGCTCCAGTGTGGGTACGGGTAAGGGGTGTTACATGGTCTATTTGGATCTATACGAGTAAATTTTATATCAATTTAATACTATTTGAACTCAATTCAATCCAATTTACATTTTGGAAAAATTACCATTTTGCCCCTAACTTTTTACTTAATGGCAATTTCGTCCTTAGTCTCGGAAAATAAAATTCAAGCAATTTAATCTTTATTCTAGCCTAATTATTTCCATACATATCATTAACAGCCCATGGATTCCATGAAATTTTAGAATTTTCCATAAATTCAACAACTTTACAAATTAATCTTTTAAACATGATTTTATCCAAAATTCTTTAATAAGATACCTGTAGACATCCATTAACATCTCAATTTCATCATCAAATAACTAAAATCATATGAACTTATCAATGGAATCTTCCAAAACTTTCTACAAAATAAAAAACTAATGAATTTGCAAGTTGGACCTATTTGTAAAAGTCCAAAAACATAAAAATTTCAAGGAAAAAGCAAGATTTGAACTTAGTTGAAGCTAAAATATGAACGACCAGCTCAAACCTTCTTCAATAGCTGTCTTTGACAGAAAATTCATGAAGAAAATGTGTAGAAACTATTAAAATAACATTTGGCCATATAAACTTTATTTTTATTCCAATTTTGTCCCTAATCACATAAATATCCTTGATTTTTTCACGTTATGCGGCTGTAGCCATTTAAAATGGTCTATTTGCTCTTTTAGTCCTCATTATTTACTATTAGGATATTTAATCACTTTAGCAAGTTTTGCACCTTTTTTAATTTAGTCCTTTTTAATTAATTGACTACCGAGGCGTTAAAATTTTCTGACGAAACTTTAATACTACCATATTAACACTCTGTAAATATTCGTAAAAATATTTACGGCATGGTTTATAACACTGAGGGCTCGATACCTCTTTTTCTCAATTACTTGGTCTAATTGATATGTATAAAACACAATTTACTATTTCAAAAATCTTTTAAAAACTATATTTAACTCGTAAATATTAAATAATACAATTTACGAGCTCATTTTCCTAATTTAGTGGCCTCAAACCACTATTTTCTGACATTACTAAAAATCAAGCTATTACAGTTATGATATGTGCCTTGAATGAGTATATGTGATTTTGTGTTTCGGGATGGCAAATGGCTTGGTAAATAGCTTATATATTGTCCACACGGGTAAACACACGAGCGTGTGTCTAGGCCATGTGTGACACACGGTTAGCCCCATGGGTGTGTTGATAGGCCATGTGTCCCCTGTACCTAAATTTTGAGAAACAGAATGCCCAGTATGGAGTACACGGGCAGAGACACGGGCGTGTGTATCAGCCGTTGGACGGCACGGCCTGGAACACGAGCGTATGCCTAAGGAGTGTGAAGTCTGCACCTATTTTATAAAAAAATCATGATAATTAAATTGACCACACGGCCTAAGCACACGGGCGTATGACTTGGCCGTGTGACCCTCAAATGTTAAGGGCTTGTAAGATGACACGACCTGCCCACACGGTGTGTCTCACAACCAGACAGACGTGTGACCCCTGTACAGTGGAAATTTTCTAAGTTTTTGTAAAATTTTCTTAAGTTCTCGGTTTAGTCTTGAATCGCTTCTAATTTATGTTTTGGGCCTCGTAGGCTTGTTTTAGGGGCATTATGATTAATTTCAAATGGTTTTAATTTAAACACAAATTTATGACCTAATTTTGTATGATTTCTAGTGTTTAAGTTCAGTAACGCCTCGTATCTTGTTCGGGCGTCGAACACGGGTAAGGGGTATTACATTTAGTGGTATCAAGGCTATGGTTTAGTCGATTCTTAGACTAACCTAGCATGTGTACGAGTCGAGCTATACATGCCATATATAAATTGTGATAGTATGATGGCTCTTGACAACTTAAATTGTGTTTTCATATAGTAAATGGATCTCAATCGAGCCGTAGCTGATGAAGTAGAAAGTAATGTGCCAGCCCGCACCCAAGGGACTGCGCCACCTCATAGTTGGCATGTGACCACTAGTCAAGGATGAGAGGCTAGAGAAACCTTTCTCCACATGATGGATGAGTAGTATACAGAGTTTATTTGGGCGAATCCGAATGCTTAACCTCCTCTATCCCTTCTATTCCTCTATTGGTTCTTATAGCTCCCCAAGGTGTGGAAACGATAAGACTGAGTAAGCCTCTTGTTGACAAGATTCGAAAGCATGGGGCTGAAGAATTCAGAGCTAATGTAGATGATGATCTCAAGAGGGCATAATTCTGGTTTGAAAACACTATTCGAGTATTCGATGAACTTTCTTGTACACTAGATGAGTGCTTGAAATGTGCTATATCACTTTTGAGGGATTCAGCATATCATTGGTGGAAAACTTTAGTATCGGTGGTACCCAGAGAAAGGGTTACATGGGATTTCTTCTAAGAGGAATTCTGAAAGAAGTATATAAGTCAGCGGTTTATTGATTAGAAATGTAAAGAGTTCTTAGAGTTGAAACAAGGTCGAATGACTGTGTCTAAATGCGAGTGAAAGTTTGTTAGACTCAGTATGTGTGCTTGGGAATGTGTTTCCACAGAGGCTATCATGTGTAAGAGGTTTGAAGACAAATTGAATAAAAATATTAGACTGTTTGTTGGAATTTTAGAGCTGAAAGAATTTGTTGTGTTAGTCGGACGAACTTGCAAAGCTAAAGAGTTGTGTAAGGAAAAGAGAAAAACTGAGCTTGAGACTAGAGATTTGAGAAACAGATCGATAAATAAGTCATTTCAAACTTCGTCAAAGAAATCGAGAGATATGCACATTTGTTCGAATATTTTAGTTGGGAACCCTAGCAGAGATCGTGGGAAGCAATATTTGGGTTCTAAGGGTCGAACCACATCTATAGCGAGCATTGGTAATATTAGATCTAAAAAGCCTGAATGTCAACACTATAGAAGGCAACATCCCGGTGAATGTTGGATGATCAATCGGGCTTGTTTTAAATGTAGCTCCCAAGACCATTTCATTAAGGATTGCCCTAAAATGGTCGAAAAAGATAACTTCCAGAATGCTAGATCGAGTAACACCGCTACTAGAAGGAGGCTCGTGAGAAATATGGGACATGAGACTAGTAGCAAAGGTGTATCCAAGGATTCAGTCGCGAGATCGGAAGTTAGAGCACCTGCGAGAACTTATGTCATCCGTGCTCGGGAAGATGCGTCATCCTCTGATGTGATCATTGGTATATTTTCTCTTTATGATACTAATGTTGTTGCATTAATTGATCCTGGATCGACACATTCTTATATTTGTATAAATTTGGTAACTAGTAAGAATTTGTCTGTCGAACCTACTGAGTTTGTGATTAAAGTGTGAATCCCCTTAGACAAGTATGTGTTAGTGGATAGAGTTTGCAGAAATTGTCCTTTAATGATTCGAGGTCACTGTTTTCCGATTGACTTAATGTTGTTGCCATTTGATGAGTTTGATGCTATTTTGGGTATAGATTGGTTGACATTGCACGATGCCAAGGTAAATTGTAGGCAGAAAATTATTGAATTGAAATGTGAAAATCGTGAAGTTCTTTGGGTTGAAACAGATAAGTCAAGTGAATTGCTCATTGTGATTTTGTGTATGTCTGCTTAGAGATACATAAGAAAAGTGTATGAAGTTTATCTTGCCTATGTGCTGAATACAAAGATGTCTAAATTGAAACTTGAATCAGTGCCGATAGCCTGTGAATTTTCGAATGTGTTTCCAGAAGAATTCTAGGATTACCATCGATTGGAGAGGTGGAGTTTGCTATTGATTTGTTATCGGGAACTGCACCGATATCAATTACTTCGTATAGAATGGCTCTGACTGAATTGAAAGAGTTAAAGGCTCAAATGCAAGAGTTGACAGATAAAGGATTTGTGAGACTGAGTTCTCCCTAGGGTGCTCCCGTGTTATTTGTGAAGAAGAATGATGGATCTATGAGACTTTGTATCGATTATGGATAACTCAACAAGGTGACTATAAAGAATAAGTACCCTTTGTCGAGAATTGGTGACTTGTTTGACCAGTTAAAAAGAGCAATAGTGTTTTCAAAGATAGATTTGAGATTCGGCTACTACCAGTTGAGAGTTAAAGAGTCAGATATGCTGAAAACCTCGTTCAGAACAAGGTATGGATATTATGAGTTTCTTGTTATGCCTTTTGGACTTAATAATGCTCCTGTCGTTTTTATGGACTTGATAAATCGGATCTTCCAACCGTATTTGGATAAGTTGGTAGTGGTGTTTATTGATGATATTTTGATCTATTCTCGGGATGAGTCCGAGCATATCAAATATTTGAGAACTGTGTTTTAGATTTTAAGAGATAAAAAATTGTTTGCTCAGTTCAGTAAAAGTGAGGTTTGGCTCCGAGAAGTCAGATTTTTGGGACATATTGTCTCTGTAGAAAGTATAAGGGTTGATCCAAGCAAAATTTTGGCAATTGTTTAGTGGAAGCTGCCAAGAAATGTATTCGAAGTTAAAAGCTTTTTGGGCTTGGCTGGGTACTACCGACGATTTTCCAAAGGATTTTCGATGATTGCTACACCTTTGATGAGATTGTTACAAAAGGATGTTAAGTTTGAATGGTTAGAGAAATGCAAAAAGAGTTTTGAGTAGTTGAAAGCTTTATTGACTGAGGCACTGGTGTTAGTACAACCTGAGTCCGAAAAAGAATTTTTGATTTATAGTGATGCTTCTTTGAACAGTCTTGGATGTGTATTGATGCAAGAAGGTAAAGTGATAGCTTATGCCTTGAGACAATTGAAACTGTATGAGAAGAACTATCCGATGCATATCTAGAGTTGGCTGCCATTGTGTTTGCTTTGAAAATTTGGCATCATCATTTATACGGTGAGAAATGTCGTGTCTTTACCGATCATAAGAGTTTAAAGTATTTGATAACTCAAAAGGATTTGACCTTGAGACATAGAAGATGACTCGAGTCGTTGAAAGACTATGAGTTGTTAATCGATTATCATACGGGAAAGGCAAATGTAGTTGTAGATGCTTTGAGTAGGAAATCTTTGTTTGCCTTGAGAGCTTTGAACATGAGATTGACTTTGTCTGATGATGGTTCGATTCTCGTTGAGCTAAAAGCTAAATCGGTATTTCTTCAGTAAATTTGTGAAGCTTAGAAGAATGACAGTGATTTACAAGCCAAAAGAGCTCAGTGTAAATTAAGTAGTGATTCAGATTTTCGGATTGATTTGGGTCATTGCTTGATGTTCTGAGATAGAGTATGTGTACCGAAAAATTATGAGATTATTCGGAAAATTTTTCATGAGGCACACAGTAGTTGTTTGTCTGTTCATGTGGGTAGTACGAAAATGTACAATGATTTGAAGAAATTGTATTGGTGGCCTGGTATAAAAAGAGATATTTCCGAGTTCGTATCAAAATGTTTGATTTGTGAACAAGTAAAGGCCAAACATCAAGTGCCTTCGGGTTTACTTCAGCCTATGATGGTACCCAAATGGAAATAGGATAAGATTATGATGGACTTCGTAACGGGTCTACCTTTAACTCCGAAGAAGAAAGATGCCGTTTGGGTTGTTGATCGATTGATGAAGTCGGCTCATTTTATTCCAGTACGTACCAACTATTCACTTGATAAGTTAGCCAAATTGTACATTGCTGAGATTGTGAGATTGTACGGAGTGCTTATTTTTATTATTCCGGATAGAGACCCGAGATTTACTTTGAGATTTTGGAAAAAGTTACAAGAAGCTTTGGGTACGAAATTGAATTTTAGTACCACGTTTCATCCGTAAACAGATGGTCTATCGAAAAGAGTAATTTAGATTCTCGAAGATATGCTTCGATGTTGTGTTCTAGAGTTCGAAGGTAGTTGGGAAAAATATCTACCTTTGGTTGAGTTTGCTTACAACAACTATTTTTAGTCAATCATAAAGATGGCACCGTATGAGGTGTTGTATGGCCACAAATGTCGAACTCCTTTATATTGGACCAAGCTCAGTGAGAGACAGATTCACGAGATTGATTTGGTTAGAGAAATCGAAGAAAATGTGAAAGTAATTTGTGACTATTTGAAAGTCACTTCAGATCGACAAAAGTCATACGCGGATTTGAAAAGAAAAGAGATCGAATTTCGGGTGGGTGATAAAGAATTTCTGAAAGTATCTTCGTGGAAGAAAATTATGAGATTTGGTCGTAAAGGCAAGTTGAGTCCACGTTTTATTGGTCCGTATGAGGTTATTAAAAGAATAGGACCAGTGGCATATCGGTTGGCTCTATTAGCAGAGTTAGAAAGGATTCATAATGTGTTTCATATGTCGATGTTGCGACGATACTGTTCTGGCACTTCGCATGTGATTTCTCCAACATAGGTTGAAATTCGACTGGATATGACATATGAAGAAGAACTGATTAAGATTTTAGCTCAGAAAGCTAAACAGTTGAGAAATAAAAGTATAGCCTTAGTGAAAGTGTTATGGCAAAAACATGGAGTTGAAGAGGCTACGTAGGAACCCAAGGAGGCTATGAGAAAATAGTACCCAAACTCTTTTCAGGTAAGATTTTCGGGGACAAAAATCCCTAAAGGAGGAGAGTTATAACAGCCCGATTTAGGGCCAAGTCGAAACAGTGGTTTCGGGACCACGAATCTGAAGTAGAAAAATTCATTGTGATAAATTTTTAAGGTCTATAGTATGATTGAATGCATGTTTTAAAATTTCGTTAAGAAATTTTATTGATAGAGGGTCCAATTTGACTAGTAAGACTAAATTGCAAAAAGTGCAAAATGTGTTCTAGAAGCATTGGGTGCTTAATTGAAATGAATTTGTAAATTAGAGGTCCTTATTTAGTAATTAGACCATTATATATTATGATAGACAAAAATGGACATGAAAGGGTAAAATTTCAAAAAAAGGTTAAAATGCCAGTTTCGTCATTTGGTTAATAAAAGAATAAAAAAGGGAAAATAAAGCCAAAATTTGTGTCCATCTTCCTTACCATAGTCGAATTTTAGAAGGGAAGCCATATCTAGGGTTTTCTTCAACTTTCAAGCTTGATAGTAGGTGCATCCTAACCCCGTTTTTAATGCTTTTTACGTTTTTAAAGTCGTTATCACTCATTTACCTATTTCTACCATTATTTTGAAGTAGGGTTCATGTTTAAAATTTTACCCATGTTAGACATGGATGTATTTTGGTGTCTAATGATAGAATATGAAAGTTAGTTGTGTGACAAACAACTTTTGCTAGGTGATTTTCGGTAAAAATATAAAAAAGGACTTATTTCCAAAAGTTGTAAAATATGTGTAGAAATATGTGAGTAAATGAAAAATATGGGCTAATATTGGTATGTATAAGGTTCGGCTAGGCTTGGGTTTTAAGAAAAATAAATACGTTTCATTTTACGAGCCTAGGGACTAAAGTTTAAATAAGTAAAAACTTGAGGGCAAAAATGTAATTTTTTCGTAATATGATTTTTGGACTGAATTGAGTAATATGATAATTAAATGAGCTAAATTTGTTATTATAGATGAAGAAAGACGAGTTTCTGACCTAGATTGGGGAAAGAACAAGATTGTAGACTAAACTCGCAATTATAGGTACTTTTGAATCGAGGTAAGTTTGTATGTAAATAATGTAGTGTTAATTTATGTTTAAACACTTTATTGTTGCATGAATTATATAATTGACCTATTGGATGTATTTGACTAAGTTTCGATAAGTGAGAAATCCCGGTTGAACCAAAGGAATAGAATAGGGTATGAGTGACATGTCACTAGGAACCTATGTGAAATTAAGTGATAGAGTGATTCCGGGTGCTAGTCTTGTATGTCCTACTAGTGGCTAGGTACTCCGGTATGTGTTGCAGATATCTGTCAGCTTGTGTGAGCAGCACTGGGTAGCCACGTCCCGACCGTCAGCTTGTGTGAGCAAACCCATGACTAGCTCGAGAACGAGCATATATGTGAAATGTGATAAGAGGTAGCTTTAGGTACATATGTGGCACTTATGTGCAAGCTTTCTGACTATCCGTTAATATTCTGAGTGTTTAACGTGAAAATTATAAAGATGTGAAAATATGCATTTGTGTGATAATATGGTACAGGTGTGTACGTGAAATTCATAAGTATGCATGCTATAAGTGATAAATTTTTGGTAAGGTTGTGATTGAGTAAGTTATTGTTATGTGGATTTAATGATAATTATTATATTTTTCATTATAAGAATGGCATAAAAATTTATATGGTTATGATGCTTATTATTTGCATATAAACTTACTAAGCTATTTAGCTTACTCCCTTTCCTTTCCCTTATTTTATAGTGTCACAAAGCTAGCTCATGATCGGAGATCGTCGGAGGCTCATATCATACTATCAAAAACTTTATTTTGGGGTATAAATGATCTTAACATTTTGAAAGTATGGCATGTATAAGGACTTGGTCATTTTGCATATGTGTCATAGTTGATTTGGGCCAATAGTGTTGGCTTATATTGGTCAAGTGATTATTTTGTACAAGGCCATTGGAAGTTGGCTAATATTGCTTATGAGTAAAGTCACATAATGATACATTTCATAGATGTGGTAATTTGCATGACTTGGGTTGATAAGTGTGTGATGTTTAAGTATGGTAGATTTGGCATGAGAGAGATGTGTGGATGTTTTGGTTGTGGATTTTATGATTGCTTAAGTATGTTATGATATGTGCCTTGTATGAGTTTATGTGATTTTGTGTTTCAGGGTGGCAAATGGCTTGGTAAATAGCCTATATATTGTCCACACGGGCGTGTGTCGAGGCCATGTGTGACAGACGGTCAGCCCTATGGGCATGTTGATAGGCCGTGTGTCCTCTGCACCTTAATTTTGAGAAATAGAATGCGCAGTATGGAGCACATGGGCAGAGACACGGGCGTGTGTCTCAATCGTGTGGACGGCACGGCCTGGAACACGGGCATGTGCCTAGGGCGTGTGAATTCTGCACCTATTTTATGGAAAATCATGAAAATTAAATTGACCACACGGCCTAAGCACACGGGTGTGTGACTTGGCCGTGTGACCCTCAGATGTTGATGAGATCATAAACAAAGAGTTACACGGGGTAGGGACATAGGTGTGTAAGACCACACGGCTTGCCCACACGGGCGTGTCTCATAACCAGACGGGCGTGTGACCCCTGTATAGTGGAATTTTCTAAGTTTTTGTAAAATTTTCTTAAGTTCTAGATTTAGTCTCGATCCACTTCCAATAGATGTTTTGGGTGTCGTAGGCTCGTTTTAGGGACGTTATGATTAATTTCAAATGTTTTTAATTCGAACGCAAATTTATGACCCAATTTTGTACGATTTCTTGTGTAACATCCTGATTTTAGCTAAACAGTAAAAGTGGTTTCAGAACCACAAATCCAAGGTTAGAAAAATATTTTAATATTATTTTTAGTGTTTATAGCATGTGATTTGATATGTGTGGAAGTTTCGTGTTTTAATTTTTCCGATTGACTGTTTAATTTGATAAAAGGACCTAATTGCGTAAAATGCAAAAGTAATATGCTATAAGTTAAAAGTGCCTATTTGCTACGATTTATTAAACCAAAGGTCCTTATTATGTTATTATTCCATGATTAGAGTAAGTGGATAATTATGGCCATTCATTATATGTTTTTAAATTTTATTCATTAAGGGTGATAATGTCATTTGTAAAATAAAAGATTAATAATTAAACAAAAGATGAAATTTTGTCCATCTTCATGCATTCTAGCCGAAATTGAGAAAGAAAATAGGTTTGAATGCTCAAAACCATTCGACACATCTATAGCTTGATTAAGGTATGTTTTGAGCTCGATTTTTGATGATTTTTATATTTTTGTAGTCGTTGCTTCGTATTCTAACTAGCTCATGCCCTAATTTTTTAGTTTGTTAGATTAAAATGTTTTGTTAAGTGATTTTTAGTGAAATTGCATTTTAGGGACTAATTTGTAAATTTTATAAATTGAGGGGTTGAAATGCAAAATAAAGGATAAATATGGGCTATTAAGGACTCATGAGAAATTCGACCAAGCTTGTATAAGTTTAACTTTGTGTTAATTTGTGATTTTGAGTAATAAGGACTCAATTGTGAGAAATGTAAAAGCTTAGGGGCAAATGTGTAAAATGGCCTTAATATATATGTTTGGATTGAATTGAATGCATAGATGATTAAATTAGTTAATTTTGAATATATTTAGATCAAGAAAAGAGGAACTCGAATCTCGATCGAGGGAAAAATGAAGTTCTCGATTAATCGACCAGTTTAGTCGTATTAACATCCGAGGTAAGTTCATATGTTATAAATTCGTTATAAATGTATTTTATATGCTTTGTTGCTGTATGAATTGCAAATATGTGGTTACGAATAATCTCAAAAGTGAGTTAACGATGAATCGACAGTTGAAAGCCCGTTGAACTTTAGGAATAGTTTAGGATGTTAATGAAACGTCATTAGGGTATTGAGTTGGCTTCGGGCCATGATATCGGCACTACAGGTGCAAATTATGCCTTGATTTGGCTTCGAGCCATGGTATAGGCACTACGAAGATAAATCACCTTGATTTGGCTACGGGCCATGGTATAGGTACTTATCGTTTGAGATCATTAGGTATCCAACTTCTATTTTGAATGGTTCAACAGGTAAACAAAAGACTAGAGTGTGTATGAGGGTTGTATGAGATGGTACAGGTATGTGTACGAACAATTTGAGCATTGAATCAAGAAAATGATGATAAAAGCATATAAATTTTATGAATGAGCACTTGGAAGGTTTGTTAGCTAATGAGCTATGTGTTGGTATTTCAATTAATTGAATTGTATTTATGATATTGCATTAGATTTATTTCATACGAGCTTACTAAGCTTTTTAAAAGCTTACTTTCTGTGTTCCTTCTCTGTTTTATAGATAACCAAAGCTAGCTTGGACTCGGGGATCGTTGGGAACATCATTACACTATCGATCATTTTGTTGGTATTTTTGAAGCCTTGTATATATGGTATATGGCATGTATAGGCTAGTGTCATTATGATATATTTTGTGTTGAGACTCTTGCCATGTGATTTGGCTTGAGAATGATGAAGATGATGGAATGGTTTTGGTTTATGTTATGAGATGGAATATTGTATATGTGATATATATTTATATGGCTTTATGAATATGACCATTTTGGTATGGTTGCCTTGTTGAGAAAATGGATAGATTACATGGTAGAATGATGTTTGGGTATGATGAATGAGAAATGGCATATCATGGTATGGTTTAAGGTTGTTTTGATATTCTTGAGAAATGACATGTGTTAGAATAGGTTAAATGAATGATCAAGAATTGTAGTTTTGGTATGAATTTGGTTTATGAATTTGGTATGACTTGAATTGGTAATTGTGTTTAGAAATGGTGGATGAGATCATGGCATGAAATGTGTATAATTTAGGTATGGATTTGGCTGAAACGATATGTGAATTGGTGCCTTGGTTTGAACTTGTAGGGATGACCTTTATGGGTGGCAATTTGGCATTGTAAATTACTTATTTTTACCCACACAGACTGAGACATGGGCGTGTGTCTCGGCCGTGTCCTTCGAGGGTTCAATTCCAATTGAGCCTGAGTGTTCCACATGGCCTCACACACGAGCGTGTGATTGGCTGTGTGGCCCAAGTTAGTATACCCTACAGGTTTGGCATGGCCTAACACACGGCCTGGACACAGGCGTGTGATGTAATAGCCCTAAATCAGGCTTAGTCAGAATAGTGATTTTGAAATCACTTCCCAAGGAGTGATAAAATTATTTTAGTGTTAAACTATGTCTTGTTGTATTTTTATAAATATGCATGAAAATTTTGGAGAATTAATTTACGCGATTGAAGACTTAATTGTGAAAAAGGACTAAATCGCATAAAAGAAAAAAAGTGTTGATTTGCTAGTATATTGAGTTAGATAGCTAGAGGATAAAAATTGGAAGGTTTTAAATGGCAAATAAGTCCATTTGTATCAGCATGGCCGGCCAAAGAGAGGAGTATGAGACAAAAAAATTGAAGAAAAGTCAAAGTGATGGTATTAGGTGGTTTAAATTGAAATAAAATAGCCTAGGTGACCAACTTCTCCATTTCTTCTTCTTCTCTCTTTCACCGATTTTTCCAGCCATTCTTGGGGGTTTTAGGAGCTTAAATTTGCAGCAACTTTTAGCACACATTAGTAAGTGATTTCTAAGGTTTTTCTTAAATGTTTTTGCATTTTTAGAACCCTTGTAGCATGAGCTACATTTTGAGGGGTATATCGTGCATTTTGGTTGAAGGTTTTGGATTTTTCCATGAATGAATAAGTGATGATTGCTGGAATTTTTGGGAAGAAAATGAGCTATTATTGTTGAATAAACAACTAGGTGAAGGAAATTGTATGAAAACACCTAGGGAGGGCTTAGTTGTAGAAGTTGCAAAATAAAGGGGCAAGTGTTCGAAATAATGAGAAATTGGGGTAATAATTGGAATAAAAAGAGTTTTTTAGGCTTGGTTAATGAGGAAATTCGATAAAATCAATTTTCGAGCCTAGGGGCAAAATGTTCATTTTGCCAAGAGACTAGGGGCAAAACGGTCATTTTGCCTAATTGTGATTTTTGGATTGTTTTAATTAAATTAGTGATTAAATGGATGAATTTGTATTCATTTAGATCAAAGAGAGCGTGGAGGCAACCTTGACCGAGGTAAGGGAAAAGCTTCGGAGTAAATTCCACATTTCCCGTATTTTATATACCAAGGTAAGTTTATATGTAAACGATACCTTCCTTATTAATATTTTTGCTCATAAATGACTTATATGATATGTGGTTAAATGGTATAGATATTGAATGAAATCATGAGAATTAAGAGTATGAGTAAATTTTCATAAATTATGAGTTAAGGTGAGCTATGTGCGAAACCACTAGTTAAGAGTTGAAATTAGTGAGCTAAGTGCAATTTGCCTCATTGGCTATTGATATTGATGGGCTAAGTGCGATACCATCGAGAACATATTAACAAGGGTGGGCTAAGTGAAATACCATCATAACTTACCTATGAAGGTGGGCTATGTGCGAAACCACTGTGAATTATTGATGATGGTGGGCTAAGTGCAGAATTACCCTATTATTGTTAATGTCATTATGAATGGCTAGATAAGAATTTGTCTAGCATGGATGTGTTTATTGTAAAATCACTCGAATGAAATTTATGTGTGATGTGGTGATGAATAAGTGTAGGGAATGTATGTGCTAATAATACGAGCTTTGTACGTGAAATTATGTTGGGAAAGTTGGATGAGTTGTGGGAAAAGTAAGTAAATCCATGTTTGGAAGTATTGGTACGGTTGATGTTACAGTTAATTGTTTAATGTATGATTTTGGTACTAGATGTTTGCATATAGACTCACTAAGCTTATTGCTTACCCTTCTCTTTTCCATTTTCTTATAGTGCCGCCTAAGTAATTCGAGGATCCAAGGACGCCGGAGATATTGTACACACTATCAACCGAACGAATTACGTTTTGAGTAATGGCATGTATAGGTCATATGGTCATTTTGTGTATTTTACTCTAGTTTGCCAATTGTGTTGGCCATTTGTCTTATGAAGTTTATTTTGTAAATGGCCTTTGGAATTGGCCTAAAACTATCCAATTTGCTCAATGAGATGAGAATGATTTACTTAGAAATTGAACAAGTTTGTTTTGTAGTTTATGCATGCATATTGGACGTGGATTGGTTGGTGTTTGGGCATCTATTTAGGAGCTTTTAGATGAGTATTGGTGCTATGATATGATGCATGAGGATTAGGGTATGTTTGTATGTGTTTTAGAGTGGCTAAGGGCTTAGTAAATAGCCCTATATTGCCCACACGGGTAGGCACACGTGCGTGTGTCTAACCCGTGTGAGACACACGGGCTGTGCACGGGCGTGTGGCTCGACTGTGTGTCCCCTTCACCTTGCATGAGAAGAATTAAATGCCCAGTAGTAAACACACGGGCTGAGACACGGCCGTGTGTCTCAACCGTATAGAGGGCACGACTAAGCACACGGGCATGTGCTATGGCCGTGTGAAAGAAACAGAATACCCAGGTTTTGTACACGGGCTATGACACAGGCGTGTCATGGCCATGTAACAGCCACGGGCCGAGCACACGGGCGTGTGCCACGGCCGTGTGTCTAATGACTTCAGAAATAGAATGTTAAGGTTTTTACACACGTACTGCGACACGGACGTGTCCTGGCCTTGTGAGGGACACGGGCTGGGCACATGGGCATGTGTCAGGCCATGTGAAAACCCTTGTAGGTTAAATGTTAGAAATTAAATTAGCACGGATGAGAGGCACGGGCGTGTCCCTAGAGTTCTTAGGTCGTGTGAGGTACAGGGGCCATTAGCACGGCCATGTCTTGAAGCCACATGGGCATGTGCCCTGTTTTTGCTAGTTTTGAAGAAATTTTCTTAAGTATACGAAATGGTCTCGGGTTAGTTCCGAACCACGATTTGGGGCTTGTAGGCCCATAAGAAAGCTAGTAGGACAATGTATGAAGAAGTTTTAAATTGGGATACGTTTCAATGAGTATTGTTCCTCGTACCCTAGCTTGGCATCGGATGCAGGTAAGGGGTGTTACATGTGAGGCCATTTTGAATAGGCACACGGGCTGGACACCCGAGCGTGTGACTAGCCGTGTGACCAAGTCAGTATACCCCTTATGTTTTCATACGGCCTGACACACCGGCGTGTCCTCAGCCGTGTGGTACAAGTCAGTATGTATGCCATGTTTTCATACGACCTAGACACACGGGCGTGTCTGAGGTCGTGTAAGGCACACGCTTTGTTCACACGGGCGTGTGACCTCTTTAACTTAGAAAAATTTTCAAGTTTTCAGAAATTTCTATATGAGATCGGTTTAGTCCCGAACCTTCTTTAAAGCATGTTTATGGTCTCGTAGACCTATTTAAGAGACATTGTGTATGTGAATGAATGTTTATTGAGTTGTGAAATGTTAGTTAAATGTTGTGAATTGTTCAATAATGCCTCTTAACCCTAGTCCGGTGATGGATACGAGTTAGGGGTGTTACATCTTGTGTTTAAGTCTAGTAACACCTCGTATCCTGCTCCAGCATCGAACACGAGTAAGGGGTGTTACATGGTGAATATATGTGTTTAAGCATTTGATCAATTTGAGTGGAATTGTACTATGTTTACTTATCTAATTTGTGATTAAGTGGTAAGTTAAATTCAAAATTATACGAACTTACTAAGCTTAATTGCTTACTCTGTTTTCTTTTCCGTGTTTTATAGTGATTCGGAAGCTCGCTCGGATTGGAAGTTGTCGGAGATCTCATCACACTATCTATCAGCTGTTTTGGTACTTTTAATTAAAGTATTTTGGTTATATGGCATGTATAGGTCATTTAGCTAATGAAAACCTATGTGTTTTGGTTATGTAAATAGCCATTTGATTTGACTTGTTTTGGTATATGTTAGCTTGTATATATATGTATGTGGTTAGCCTTATTTTGTATGATTTATGATCGCCAGAGGAATGCTTTGCTTGTGGAAGTGTATTTTGGCACTAAATGATTAGAATTGAGATGAGTATTCATGCTAAGTTTCAGGCACAAGGTTTCATATATGTATTTGACCATATAGGTAGACTTTAGAGGTATGATTGGTATGTTTTTAATTGGTCAATTGAGATACTAGGAACATTATAGTTGTTGGTAATGATATAGCATGATTTAGGCTTGATTGTGGTTGGTTTGAATGCCTATTAATGATATGGTCATATGCTATTTGAAGTGTTTAGGTTGATGTAAATTTGGGTGAGAAATATGGCTTGGAACATAGCCTATTTTTGTCCACACGGGCAGAGACACGAGGTTGTGTATCAGCCGTATGTGACACACGGTCAGGTGACATGGCTATATGTCCCCTGTTACCTCTTTAGAAAGCAAGTTAGTGAGTTACACGAGTTGGTCACACGGGCGTGTGGTAGGCCGTGTGACCCAAGTCAATGAGTTACATGGGGTTGGACATGGGCTGGGACATGACCATGTGATCCCATTTCAAATGCCCACACAGCCTAAGACTTGGGCATGTCTTTTGATCGTGTGAGACACAGAGCTTGGCCATACGGGTGTGTGTCCCCTGTACTTTGAAAATTTTCAATGTTTTCCCAAAATTTCCTTGAGCTCTCAATTTAGTGTAAAATTGTTTTTAATGCTTGTTTTGGGCCTCGAAGGCTGGTGTTAGATACTATATGATTGAATTTAAATGACTAATGCTTGGATATGAGAAATGAACATGAAATGTATGAATGTTTAAGTAATAAGTCTGGTAAGGATCTATAACCCTATTCCGGCGATAGAAACGAGTTAAGTGTGTTATAGCGGCGGTCTTCGTCACCGGTGATCGGCGGCCACAGTGGAGACTCACCGACCTCGTGGCCGGACTTAAGGAGAGCTTAGGGAAAACAAATGAAGAAAGTTTTTTTTTTTTTTTTGAAAACAAGGCTAAAATGGTTTTTTTGAAAAAAAATTGACTTATATAGGCATATCAAAGCGACATTGTTTTGGTCTAATTTCAGAAACCCCAAAACGACGTCGTTTTGGAATTCAACTCGAAAATTAACCCATTTCCCCTTAGGATCTGCGTGTTTTGGGGGGAGGGGATATTTTCATCTTAGGTCTTTCTGCTTTTTTTATCTTTTTAATTTAGTCCTATTCATCTTTATTTGTTTTAATTTTCACCCCATAATTTAAATCCCTATGCAATTTAGTCCCTTGACCCACTATGAACCCCTTGAGAAGTGACACATGTTAATATGAGAGGGATAATTGCCATTTGACCCCCTAAAGTTTTATCTTATTTTAATTTAATCCTTTAAATTCTTTTTCTTTTTAATTTAGACTGTTGGTTTTGTTATATTTTAAAATTTGTCCTTTATTCTATTTTCTTTATTTATTTTGCGATTTATGCTTTAAGTTTCTCTTAAATTTCAATTTAATCCCTTATTTGGTTAATTTTGCCTCTTTATCTACTATATTATTTATTTTAGTATTTAAAATTTATGTTATTTTTGTTTCTTTTTATTTATACATTTTATTTTTGTTTTATCCTATGATTATTGTTATTAATTATTGTACTTTGATTATTTATTATTAGAATTAAAATAGTAATTATGGATTGATTGATCTATATATTTATTTATTTATGTATTATTTCCTTACCCTTTTTTTATTTAAAATTTATATTACTCACTTTCTTTTATTTTCACATTTTTGCTACCCTTACTATTATTATTATTATTATTATCATCATTATTATTTTATTAGGCATATTAGTATTATGATTTATTATTATTACACTTTTATATTTTACTATGCATATTATTATTATGTCACTATTACTACAAATTGATGTTGCATTGTCATTTATTAGGACGACATTTTTATTTTCTGTATATCATTATTCTATTTTTTATACTTACATTTGATTTTATTATTGCTATAGCCTTGTCACGAACCGCGTTCAAATACATTTATCTGTTTTTGTACTATGTCGAAATAAGCTAAATACACATTACTTTAAATATTGCATTCGTTTTTGCACGAGGCACAAAAAAAAGGAAATTTTTTTAAATCAAAGTAATGTTCATTATTTTGGAATTAGAAAAGTTTTATTCTTAACTTACGAAATATGACTTCTTTCTAAAACTGAGATAGTTGAATATTTACTTTAAAATAAATAAAAACGGGATTTAAGTGATAATTAAATGGCGTTCATTTTTGTTCTCGAGGATCTAAGGCATTGTACCCTAACTTACAGGGCATGATCCTTTCTTCTCGATTAACTTGAAATAAGCCCCTTTTCATGAAAATTAATTTAGTTAAGTAATGTCTTAATAAAGGATCGTATTTTAAAATCTCTTTAAATTTTTAATTTTCGACACTAAAGACATCAAGTAAATAATTAGGTACTAATTTTGGGCATAACAAAGGTGCTAATCATTCCTAGTATGTAACCGATTTCCGAACCCATTTTCTAGATATTTGTAGACCGAAAATATTATTTTAATAAATCAAACCTCTTATTAAAACGATCAAATTACGAGTTGACCCGATCACGCCTCCTAAAAGTGATTGGTGGCGACTCCTATTTTTGCATTTTCAATAAAATGTCGATAAAAAAAAAGATTTCGACATAGGCCAACAAGAAAAAGCATTTTCAGACATCTAGAAGAAATATAGGAAACATACTCACGATGGCAACTCATACAGGCGAACAATGTTGTCATAACAAGGGCAGAAAAAAACTGGCTTGGTTTCAGCATCATTCATTTCACATGGTGCGAGTACACCCTGCAAGCCAAAATTCATTTTAGACCCTTCTTTTTTAGAATAAAGAGAACCGTATAATGTAGCATTAATTTCTTTAATACAAAAAAAAAAATCCAAAATATTACAGATGCCAAAATTCGAATTCCATAATTTCTGGATTTTATATTTTGAGGGTGGCAGCATGAACTAAGCTCCAGATATCTGTGGTAAAGAAGGTTTATGTGTTTCTCAGAAAACTAGTATAAACAAGAGAATTTGGTTTTGAAATTCCCAATTTTTTTCAACTAAAGAGGAGTCTCCTGATGGCATGAAGAAGCAGTAGCATTAAAAAAAATCCCAAGGCTTTGTTTGGTAGGGAAGATAGAGAAGGAACATGACAAAAATTACGCTTAGTCTGATAGGTTTCATAACGTTGTATTTTAAACAATGATAAGTGTCGAAACCATTTTTTCGGAAATAAGGGAGAATCGACTCTGGGTTTTGAAAATAAAATTAAAACGGGAGTCGCCACCAATCTTTTTTTACTGAGATGTGATCGGGTCACCTCGAAATGTGGTTGTTTTTAATAAACCATTTTATTTATTAAAACAACTATTTTGGTCTTCGAAATCCAGAAAATGGGTTCGGGAGTCGGTTACGCACGAGGAAGGATTAGCACCCTCGATACGCCCAAAATTGGTACCTAGTCGATTAATTAATGTCCTATCATCAAATGATTGAAAAGATTTTAAAAATACGATCCTTCGTTTAAAAAGGCATTTAAATAGATCAAAATAAAAAAACGAGGCTCCCTTATATCAAAGAAATAAGAATGTCGCATCCAGTAAGTTAGGGTGCAACATATCAATTTCTCGAAGTTAAGCTTGCCTTTTTGCTTAAAAGGTTTAAATCTAGAAGGATATTTGATTATTTTAAGTCGGATGAAAAACCAAAACCCAGTAAGTTAGAGCTCGATCTTTCAAAGTCTCAAAACATAAAATATTGCCTTGATTTTGAAATTCTTATTTCGGGACAATGAGCGCCATATTCAGTAAGTTAGGACGTGGCATTTCAAGTTCTCGAGAATAAGTTTTTATTATTTCAAAATTTGGAGCATGATTTTAAAAAAGGGGTATCCCATTATCTAGATTAAATGAGAAAAATCAAAGCCCAGTAAGTTAGGGCCCGATTATCTCGAATCGTAAAACGCGGGGTATCGATAAAAACGCATTTACGACGAGTAAAGGTTGATGCATAAGAATTTTGTGATATGGACATGCAAAGCAGAATAATAAAGACGATGATAACATGGACAATAGCAATACACGCATGAAAATAAAAGAGATGTGATAACAACTATAATGTAATATAGAACATAGCAACAAATGACATAAAATATTAAAAGAACATCAAAATGATTTAAATGTTGAAATATGTATATAAAATATTGGCAATAACGAAAATTCGGAGAGAAAACGTGATATGATGATATTATGGGGCAAACAAATAAATAGTAAATATATTAAAGATGAAAAATATAATAGTTAACATAACGACATTAGAAGTAATAATATGCACAAAAAGTATACACATGTAAGATATACACGAATATTATTAATAATAATAAAGGTAATAATAGTAAGGATAATAATAATAACATTATATACAATAAAATATATTATTACTAATAACATTATAAATATAATATACTAATATTATAGGAAACATAATAGTAATAATAATGATGAAAAACAATAATAACAATAAGGAAACCAAAATAATAATAATAAAATATAGTAATAATACAATAATAGTTAGATAAAAATAAATACTAATAATACCTTAACACAACAAAAACAAATAAATAAATAAATAAAGAAAGAAATAAAAGAATGGTAAAAATAATAGTAATAAACAGAATGATGAGAACAAATAATAATGAAAATATTAATAATATATATATATATATAATTGATGAAAAAACGATAATAAAAAGTAACTAATAGTAATATATTTAAAAAGGTGAATACACTAATAATAGAGTAGGATAGTAACTATGTGATAAAAATAGAGAATAATAATAATTTAATAATAAAATACATGTTAATAATTATAAAGAAACATATATATGTTAAGAAGAATAATAATAGATAGTATAATAGTAATAATAAAACAAGTACTAATAATAATAACAAATATAATAGTAAAATAATAATAATAATAATAATAATAATAATAATAATAATAATAATAATAATATATCCAAATAAAGAAAACAGGACTATATTGAAAACAGAACAGAAAATCGGGGCCAAAATTAAAACAAAGAAAGATGGAAAGGGATGGATTTGGACACGCGAAAGCAGAAGAGGGACCAAGAGAGTAATAAACCCAACCCTGTGCGCGCAACCAAACAACGTGGACCCAAACGCAATTGAAGATAAATCCTAGGGCCGGATTTTAAAAATAAAATGAATATATTTGGAATATCAAGAAACAGGGAAGGACTCATCGCGCAAATAGGCCATTTGAAGCCAAAAGGCGCGGATCCGGGTTGCACCGTGGGTTGAAGCTCGGGTCAGGACCAAATGACATGCAACGGTGCCGTTTTGTCCTCTTTGGAAGGCTAGGGTTTTAACCCTTCAGCTACACCCGAAAGGAAAGAACAAAGGGAGCAGAGGCTCCTTCTTCTCTTTTTTTCTCTCTTTGGCTAGGGTTTCAAAACCCCTTTTGCCTTTACCGCCGCTCAACCGACTCCGGTAGCCGACGAGTGCTTGGACAGGCGAAGCATAGAGCTTTCAGCCTCGTTCAGACCTCTCACATCGAGGGCCAAGCACACGACTCTCGCGACGATTCGGGTAAGGCTTCGAGATCCCTCTGTTTTAAAACAAAACAAAATCTCTATTTTCGAGCAAAATACTTAACACGAAAAGAAATGGGACCCAAATGAGATGGCCATCATTCGCATCGTCCCTCCTACCCTCGTCAGAACCCAAATGGGTTTTACGACGCTTGGGTCACCGGAGTCACGCTGATGCGACAAAGACCGGTTCGAAGGTGAGTTTCTTATTTATTTCTTATTATTTAGAAGTTTCCAAAGTAATACACAAAACTTCTTTTATAGAAACATTATTAGTCCATTAATCGTTATTTTAATGCAACATGTTTGTAAAAAGATGACATCAATAAACAAGAATGAAATGGTGCGAGATGAAACTCGGGTTGATTTATTCGAGAAAACAGAGATAGAAGAAGTTGATTGAAGTTGCACATCTTGAAAAAACAAGGTATTCGAAAATAGCCAGTACAATATGAATAAGGATATTAGATGCCCTAGATATCGCCGCCTGAGCTTTTCTATACTAGCTTCTTGAGAATCCTCTTTAAGCTCTATATGTGATTAGGGGATCTTGAGCCCTTTGTCGATGCCCTAAGACATAGCGTACCTCCTCGTTGTTAGCTTAAATATAACAAGACCACTGTATGCCCCATTTTCGATCGAAATTCGAGCCGCCCTTTTCGGGTTTTCGACTCAAATCCCCTTTGATCTCAAAGCGCCCTATCAGGGTTTTTGCCTCGGCCTCTCCCTTTTTTTTTTCTTTTTTTTTTTGTTTCAAAGCGCCCTATGCGGGTTTTCACCTTGGACCTTTTCTCCTCTATGCGTAGTATTTCTTAACCGAATCTGAATTCACAGGATTGGGCAACCTCTTTCCATCCATCTCGGCTAAGATCAGTGCTCCTCCGGAGAAAGCCTTCTTTACTACGTATGGTCCTTCCCAATTTGGCATCCATTTTCCTCTGAAATCTTTTTGTATGGGGAGGATTTTCTTCAGTACTAAGTCCCCCTCGTGAAATTCTCTTGGGCGAACCTTCTTATCATAAGCCCGCATCATTCGCTTCTGATACATCTTGCTATGTTGGATAGCCCTCAGCCTCTTTCCCTCAATTAAGTTCAATTGATCATATCGAGATTGAGCCCACTCTGCCTCATCTAACTGTAATTCTGATAAGACCCGAAGAGAAGGTATCTCTACTTCAATGGGCAGAACTGCTTCCATTCCATAGACCAACGAGAAAGGAGTTGCCCCAGTAGAAGTTCTAACAGACGTCCGATAAGCGTAGAGAGCAAAGGGTAACTTTTCATGCCAATCCTTATAAGTCACTGTCATCTTCCCTATGACCTTTTTAATGTTTTTATTGGCTGCTTCAACTGCACCATTCATTTTCGGGCGGTATGGCGACGAGTTATGGTGTATGATCTTGAACTGATCACAGACTTCTGCTATCGTACTGTTGTTCAAGTTAAGTGCGTTATCCGATATAATCCTTGCAGGCATCCCATATCGGCATATGATTTCCTTCTTTAAGAATCTACTCACTGCCGCTTTAGTGACATTGGCGTACGAAGTAGCTTCTACCCATTTGGTGAAATAGTCGATGACCACGAAGATGAATCGATGTCCATTTGAAGCTTTTGGCGAGATCGGCCCGATGACATCCATGCCCCACATAGAGAAAGGCCATGGGGAAGTCATAACATGCAAGGGAGAAGGAGGCACGTGAATTTTGTCCCCATAGATCTGGCATTTGTGACATCTCTTGGCGTAGCTGACACAGTCTCTTTCCATGGTGGACCAGTAGTATCCGAACCTCATAATTTGTCTAGCCATTGTGAAGCCATTGGCATGGGTTCTACAAATACCTTCATAGACTTCTACTAGAATTTTCTTGGCTTCGATAGCGTCCACACATCTCAACAAAACCTGATCTTTTCTTCTTTTGTATAGGATCTCCCCGTCTAAAACATAGTCGCAGGCTAGTCTTCTCAATGTCCTTTTGTCATTCTCAGTCGCCTGATCGGGATATTCACGATTTCTCACATATCTCATTATATCTTGATACTAAGGGTGATCATCTCTCTCTTCTTCTTCCACATTGTAAAATGGGCTGGGACTTTGTAGATACTCATTTGTATAGGCTTCACATTCTCTTGTCTGCTTACCTCGATCATGAAGGCCAGAGTAGCCAAAGCATCCACCATCTGGTTTTCCTCTCGTGTGATATAACTAAAGGTGACATCATCAAAATCTTCAATTAGCCCCATGATTACTTTTCAATAATTGATTAGTTTGGGATCTCTTGTTTCCCATTCACCTTTCAACTGGTAGATCACCAACGCAGAGTCTCCAAACACTTCCAACACTCTAATCTTATGTTCTATGGCTGCTCTAAGCCCTATGATACATGCTTCGTATTCTGCCATGTTATTTGTGCAATCAAAATCCAATTTACAAGTGAATGGATAATGATCTCCGCTTGGGGACACTAGGACTGCCCCAATCCCATTGCCAACAGCATTGGAGGCTCCATCAAAATTCAGTTTCCAAGGAAAACCTTCTTGAGGATCTTCTTTAGTGGTTGCAACATACATTAAATCCTCGTTTGGGAAATCGAAACTTAAAGGCTCATAATCTTCTAGAGCTCTGCTGGCGAGAAATTCCACTATTGCACTTCCTTTAATGGCTTTTTGACTCACATAAACAATGTCAAATTCCGAAAGTAAGATTTGCCATCTGGCCATCCTTCCGTTTAAAGCAGTTGACTTCATCATATATTTTAGCGGGTCGAGCTTTGATATCAACCAAGTCGTGTGGTACAGCATGTACTGCCTTAATCTCCGGGTTGTCCAAATTAAGGCACAGCATAGCTTTTCAACTAGCGAGTATCTCAACTCACACTCAGTGAACTTCTTACTGAGATAATATATCGCTTTTTCCTTCCGTCCTGACTCGTCGTGCTGACCCAACACGCACCTCATGGAGTTATCGAACACTGTTAAATATAATATCAACGGCCTATCTGGGAGTGGAGGTGATAATACTGGGGGACTAGATAAGTATTGCTTAACCTTGTCAAAAGCTACTTGGCATTCATCGTCCCATACTCCCGGATTATGTTTCTTCAGAAGACGAAATATAAGGTCACATTTCTCGGTTAATTGTGAGATGAATCGAGCAATGTAATTTAGCCTTCCGAGGAAACCTCGAATTTCTCTTTGGGTGCGAGGCGGAGGTAGTTCCTGTATAGCCCTAACTTTATCCGAGTCGATCTCAATTCCCTTTTTGCTGACGATAAACCCCAGCAATTTCCCAGATCTAGCTCCAAAAGTGCATTTTGCTGGATTGAGTTTCAATTGGAATTTTCTTGGTCTTAAGAACAGCTTCTTCAAAACTTGTATGTGTTCTTCATCTGTTCTGGATTTGGCAATCATGTCATCCACATAAACCTCAATTTTTTTATGCATCATATCGTGGAACAAAGTCACCATGGCCCTTTGATATGTAGCTCCCGCATTTTTCAACCCAAATGGCATCACCTTATAGCAGAACGTACCCCATAGTGTTATGAATATTGTCTTTTCCATGTCTTGAGGATGCATTTTTATCTGGTTGTAACCTGAGAATCCATCCATGAATGAAAACAACGAGTAGCCCGCTATATTATCCACCAGCGTATCAATGTGTGGTAAGGGAAAATTATCCTTCGGGCTGGCTTTATTTAGATCCCTATAATCTACACACATTCTCACTTTCCCATCTTTCTTAGGAACGGGCACAATGTTGGCTACCCACTCTGAATATTTGATCTCCTGCAAGAATCCAGCATCAAACTGTTTCTTGACTTCTTCTTTTATTTTCAACACAATATTCGGCCTTATCCTTCGGAGCTTTTGCTGAACTGGTCTATAATCCTCTTTTATAGGAAGGCGATGTACTACGATATCGGTGCTTAAACCTGGCATATCCTAATATGACCACGCAAAAATGTCTTTGAACTCTCGTAGCAGCTCTATGAGACCCCTCTTCGTTTCTTCAGTTACGCATGTTCCGATATTTACTACTCTTCCCTCTTCTAGCACCATAGTCTCTACTGTCTCCTTGTGAGGTAAGATTTGTTTCTCCTCTTGTTCTACCATCCTTAACAAGTCCGGTGGTAAGCCATCGTCTATGTTATTTTTAAAGTCCTTAGATCCCTCTAAACACGCATCTTGTTCAAAAAAAGACTCAGAGCTATTACCAGCGTCGCTCATATCGTTGATATTTAGGGACCTATTATGATTCCAAAAGAACATATAAAGAATAAATGAATTTAGGAGTGAATGTTTGTATGGTATGATTATGAATGAATAATTTGAAGAAAATTAAAGAACAAAAGAATATTTGTTTTGAATAATAAGAAAGATGTGTTTCATTAAAATAACGATGTTTAAACATGAGCCTATTTCAACAAAAGAGATCTTATCGCTTCTAGGCTTAAAGCAACAAGTGCGTTTTGAACATTACTCTGAATAGGCTCTAAATACTACAGGAATCTCTTCCGCAGTCCAATTGTTCAACACGCTCCCTGGCTCATAAGGTCGGATATCTAATAAGGTCCCTTCTTTGCTTGCGTCGGATATGGCGTTAACACCGGTATCCTCTAGCGTTATCGCTATGTCTTCACCTTTTAGTGCTTCATGAATGAATCCTCCTGACACAAAGGTTGTAGATATATGCGGGATTATCATGGGCTCCCATTTGATTTCTTCGCCGTTCAACCGAGCTCTTCTTCTCTCTTGCCTCTTTTCCAAATCTTTCTTTTTCTGCTTCGGATCTGGCTTGAATCCTAAACCAAAACGATCTTGTTTTTCTTTCAGCACTGGGGCCGCGATCCTACCCTAGAGGTGCTTTCTAAGTCCCTTTCCTGACACAGCTCCTTTTCCCACCGTCAGGCGTAATCCTATTCTTGTGGTTGTGGAGAGTCTTGGTACTGGGATTCTATTTCCTTCTGTGATGAAGGCTGCATTTACAAACTCCAAAGACCGAAATGAACACTCACTGGCTTCATCTCCCGTTTCTAGATACGGTGTATCGCTAGTCACTGCTGCGATGATGTCTTCTTCAGCATTTACAGTCACTAGCCGCCCTTCCGATACTAGCTTCAACTTCTGGTGTAGAGACGAAAGTACTGCCCCTGCCGAATGAATCCATGGTCTTCCTAATAAACAGTTGTAAGAAGGCTTGATGTCCATGACTAGGAAGTCCACCTCGTAAGTAGCCGGGCTAATTAGCAAAGGTATTTCAATTCTCCCCATAACTTTCCTTTGCGTACCATCAAACGCCGTTACTATGCTCTGGCATTCTTTCATATGTGAGCTATCCACAGGCAATCTGTTTAGTGTGGATAGTGGCAATACATTTAATGCCGATCCATTGTCTATTAAGACCCCTGGCAATGTGTACCCTTTACACCTAGTGGTAATGTGCAAAGCCTTAGTGGACCCCCTACCACCCGGTGGGATTTCGTCATCATTGAAGTAGATGAAGTTATCCGCACTTATGTTGTTAACCAACCGGTCCAGCTTGCTGACAGAAATATCGTTGGCCACATATGTCTCATTCAAGACCTTCATTAGTGCATTTCTATGCACCTCCGAGTTCTGAAGTAAGGCCAGCACAGATATACGCGCTGGCTGTTTGTGCAGCTGTTCTACGACACTGTACTCACTGTGCCTTAAGAACTTTAAGAATTCCTTGGCTTCTTCCTCTTTCACGGGTTCATTGATGGGTAACTCAGACTCACCTCATTTTTCCTTCTCTTGTTCGATCATAGGGGCTTTCCCTTTTACCAAATCATAACGCTTCCCACTACGTGTGCGAAAGCCTACGTCTTGGTTTTCCTTTGAGGCACCATCCGAATTCTCTTTCCCCGGAACCATCACATTACACTCGTAGTTCTAAGGCACTCTCTTGCTATCGTCATAAGAAAAGGAAACTGGTTTCTGTATTATCACCCTTGGTGCATTTTGTACTCCAGCTTCGCTACTCTTGGCCCGTGAAATGACGATTACGGGATACTTTACTTTCGGGGTCTTCATCACTGACTCCGTCGTGCATATGTCTATTCCATCTTTAATTTCTTCATAAAATTCTATTTCCTTGTTGTCCATCAAATTTTGGACCAAGGCCTTGAATTCTATGCAATCTTGAATCTTGTGTCCTTCATTATGATGAAACTCACAGTGTCCTTCCATCTCCTCACAATCTCCCTCGAGATCGGAGACAATCAACTTCTTTTTCACCATCTCTTCCCAGATGCATTTAAGAGGGGTTTTGACTTCTGAGATATTTACTTTGACTTTCCTTCCTCTACTTTCCTCTACCGCGTTTACCCGATTATCTGCATGGTTGGGTAACGGGTTCTCAGCATTAGGTTTATCATCCAACTTTACAATACCCATATCAATAAATCTTTCTACTAACTTCTTAAAAGCTAGACAGTTTTCAATTGAGTGTCCAATGATTCCTGCGTGGTACTCGCACTGGGTATTTGAGTCATACCATTTGGGGTATGGAGGTTCCATCGGTTTCAGGTAGTGGGGGGACACGACGCGCGCATTTAGTAAATTCTGATACATCTCATTTTATGTTATCGGGATTGGCGTAAAACAGAGTTTTTCATTGTTTTACCTCGGGCCGGACTCCTTTTTTGATAACCCCGGATGCCCCGCAGTCACTGTTCTTGGTTGATTGACGGTGACTGCCTTTGAGTGCCCTATACTCGCGCTGTTCACTTCGTTTTCTTTCTTCCTTGGAGTCGACCTTTTATTACTTTCTCTCGCCTCTATCTTTCCGCTTCTTATCGCATTCTCGATCATTTCTCCCGTCATTACTACATTCGAGAAGCTCTTTGTTGCACTGCCTATCATATGGGTGATGAACGGTGCCTTTAGGGTATTGATGAAGAGCATAACGGTATCTTTTTCTAGGAGCGGTGGTTGGACTTGGATGGCTACCTCTCTCCACCTATGTGCATACTGCCTGAAACTCTCATTTAGTTTCTTTTCCATATTTTATAGGGTAATCCTATCCGGAATCATATCTGTTACGTAGCTGTATTGCTTCAGGAATGCTTGTGCTAGGTCCCTCCATGAACTGATCCTGTCACGGGTCAGTTGATTATACCACCTAGATGTCGCTCCTGTCAGGCTATCTTGGAAACAATGTATTAGCAATTGGTCGTTGCTAACGTAGTCGGTCATCCTCCTGCAGAACATGGTAATATGGGCCTCGGGGCAGCTGGTCCTATTGTATTTATCGAATTCTGGCATCTTAAACTTATGTGGGAGTACTAAGTCTGGAACCAAGCTTAGGTCCTTGGCATCTATTCCGCAACGGAAATCAGCACTCTCCATAGCTCTGAGCTTTTCCTCTAGCCACTTGTATCGATCATCCGGTTGTTTCGGGGGTTCCGTTCTTGTCTTCTCCATCTCAGCCATGTCGTCGAGATTGGTAACAATAGGGTTGGTAGGGTTGTCCCCTGGGTTAGAACCCGAACCAGTTAGAAGATTCATTGGTACTGATGTGCCGGCCTGATATTGAGGTCTAATTGTAACCGGCACTCTTTGCATGCATACATTTGTTTGTGCTAGTGGGGTAAAGCCTGGAGGATAGGCGGGTTCTTCATTGTCGTCACCAGGGTGAATCGCAGGGCCCTTTCCTTTATCAGACCCTCCGGCTAATAGCTGAGCCAGTTGACTCATCATGCTTCGCTGGGATTCTAACATTTGATCCCTCATATCTTGTTGAATTTTGGCTAACTGTTCCTGCATTTGCGCTTGCAACTGTTCTTGCATTTCTTTTTGTAGCTATTCGAGCCTTTCCAATCTTTGGTCCATGTTTTTGGTTTTTCTTCGAGTACCGTAGCGATGTGTGGTTGGTTGGTTTTTTTTATTTTCCAGATTAACTTTCTTTATCACTGAAATAATTTCCATTTATTAGAATCCTTTTTTTTATAAGTTTCAACGTATATAATGTAATGTGATGCACATGCATGAAATGAATGCAAAGAAGGCGTCAATTCTGATTCAGTTCCATTTAGAAAACTTTACTAGAAAGCAAATATCTTTACATAAAATGGATTACAAATACGGCCTTGCTCTAATGCCTAAATTCTTGACCTTCCTAAGTAACGATGATAACTCTTGGCCCTTATCCGAATTCAGTTCATACTTCAAACTTAGCATATCTGCTTGGACTGCCAAAACCTGCAAGTGGTCAGCCACCTCTCGAATCTGTGCGATGGCTTCACCCATGAGATAATCTCGGCTATCAACTTGGCTTTGAGCGTGATGAAGTTGCTCTTTCCAACGTTCCTTATTTGTTTCGAGAAGCTCTATTCGAAGTTCACAATTTTGCAAAGCAGCCTCTAACTCCTCCATTCTTCCCTTCATCTCTTCAATCTTACTCAAGCTAGCCCTCAATTCAACCACAGTATTACGATTTCTGTATTGATGCAGCACCTTTTCAAGTTCGGCCACCCGGGTTTTCAATTCCCCTTTATCGTTCTGGGCTTCCAATAGACCCTTCTCTAGGGTTTCCCTCTGAGCCAACCCCTCTCAGAATCTTCTCTCCCATTTTTCCGCATTGGTTCTTTCTACTTGGATCTCTTGCCGCCACTGTTCTGACATTTTTCCCAATCCCGCTGTCTTCACTGATTGACGATATTTCTTGTAAAATGTCTTCAAACCATCTAAGTCCTCTTCGGCTTTGTTCTTTCCTTTTTTCAATTTCTCAGCTTCTAACTTTTGAACGTCTACGTCCCACTTTAAATGTACTTTTTCTTCCTCCAATTGCTCAATTTTCTTTTGAAGCTCTAAATTCCTCTTCTCATAATCTTGTTTTATTATTTCTAGTTCCGATGGGACCACCCTCAAATACTCTTCTATTGTTTGGACACCCTCTAAGTTCGGTCTCGGGATGTTATCATTAATCCTTCTACTGAACCAGTCGTTGTATTCGGGCATTATAGATCCTGCGTGCAGATTTTTTGCCCTATGAGTTTGATTCCAAGCGGTGGAAATCTCATTGGTCTTTTTCTTGAAACTGTCTCCCTTGTACGGGAATTCACACTGGGCTAAGCCATGTGTCGCTGGTACAAATTGCTTTGTTCCATATTGCCTTAATGCCATCAAAGGGGCGTAACCAATGGCTCCCCAAACTCCAAGCAAAGGAACCCAATCAAAATCTCCACATCGAAAAAGAATATCACTAGGCACAAACCAAGGAGCTCTCCATTCAATATCCTCTTCTCGTAGGTTTTGCAAAAGTGCTATCCAATTTTCCTCTGATACGTCATTTCTCCTCGACTTCACGACATCTCTTTCAACGGAGAATATCCGCTCAAGAAGACTCCATAAGAAGGCTTGTCTACTTTCTAAAAGTGACCGTGGAACCAGACTAGCAGTAATTGTGCGCAACCTATGAACCTGCCCTCTCCGGACCTTCTACACGCATTTAGTGATCTGAAAGTTTCAGCTAAGATTGCAGGAACAGGTGTGACCCCTTGTTCAAGCCGATTGAAGAGATCCGTGACTCCTTCGTCCACATGTCCCAAAGCTCTAGGGAATAATACTAACCCATAGATACTGAGTGCAAAGACATCGATTCTCTTAGACGTATCGGGGTGAGCTAGGATCAAATCCTTCAAATTCTTCCAAGGGATGCATTTACATTCCCCTTTTTGCTTAATTCTGGCCATTATCCACTGTTCGCTCATCCCCGTTATATTCATCAACTTTTTCCAAAACGCTGGAACATAAGCGGCTCTCGAGTAAATCTTGTCCACTTGAACCTTCGGGCAATTCAGTAGGGCTGTATATTCCTCTACGGTGGGTATCGAATCTATTCTCCCAAAGGTAAAGCAACTATATGCTGAATTCCAATACTGGGTAAGGGCTCGAAACAGATGCTCGTCTATGTTAACATCCAGCAGGTACGGTAAATCCCCATAACTATTGTAGAACAAACTCTTGGTTTCATCATCCCACTGACTCAAAATTTCCTTTAATTCCTAAAGGCTATTCTGCGTAACACTAATATGGGTGTAGTCCCACAACTCCGACACATGCCCCATAGCTAAGCTGTCCCACTTCTCCAATTGTGTTGTCTCAGACCAATTTTGAACCACCGCATTGCGTTCCACTTTATCAAGAAGTTTGTTTTCCATGACCAAGCTCTCTAATTTAGCAATCGAACCCGAATCGACACCCCTTTAATGTGAAAGTGCATGCAAAACATGGCAAAGACAACCACAAGGTTAGTACAGCATATATAATGAAATTCAAAGCATGAATAGAGAAAAGGAAACAATCAAACACCTATCAGGGTAACCACTAGGGTTTTAGGCGCGGCTTTATCTAGGGCGGGCTCCTAGGGTTCACTATGTGCGGTTTAGCTCTAAAGTTGGGGTACCTGAGCCAGCAGATTCCTCGATCCTCACCCATTATAGGCTCATACGGACCAAGTTCGATTCAGGGGGATACATTTCCCTATGGCTGCACGGAGATGAAAATCTCACGAAGACATAGGTACGGATGTATCCCGGAAGTGTTTCACTATCCTGCACGGAGGTGAAAACCTCACGAAGGAATAGCTTCTCACTCCCACTTAAAGGTGTGACCTGGCGGTCATGCGATATGATGCTCAGAATTATTTCACGAAATTTAATCTACAGCAATCACATGAGATTTTGCAGACCTATTGTGATAAAAGGATCGTAATTTTTCAAATCAATTTTCAACTTCTAATGAAAGGACAACAAATAATCAATTTAACGGCTTGACTCTCACAAGTCCCCAGTGGAGTCGCCAAGCTGTCGAAACCATTTTTTCGAAAATAAGGGAGAATCGACTTTGGGTTTTGAAAATAAAATTAAAACGGGAGTCTCCACCAATCTTTTTTTACTGAGATGTGATCGGGTCACCTCGAAATGTGGTTGTTTTTAATAAACCATTTTATTTATTAAAACAACTATTTTGGTCTTCGAAATCCAGAAAACGGGTTCGGGAGTCGGTTACGCACGATGAAGGATTAGCACCCTCGATACGCCCAAAATTGGTACCTAGTCGATTAATTAATGTCCTATCATCAAATGATTGAAAAGATTTTAAAAATACGATCCTTCGTTTAAAAAGGCATTTAAATAGATCAAAATAAAAAAACGAGGCTCCCTTATATCAAAGAAATAAGAATGTCGCATCCAGTAAGTTAGGGTGCAACATATCAATTTCTCGAAGTTAAGCTTGCCTTTTTGCTTAAAAGGTTTAAATCTAGAAGGATATTTGATTATTTTAAGTCGGATGAAAAACCAAAACCCAGTAAGTTAGAGCTCGATCTTTCAAAGTCTCAAAACATAAAATATTGCCTTGATTTTGAAATTCTTATTTCGGGACAATGAGCGCCATATTCAGTAAGTTAGGACGTGGCATTTCAAGTTCTCGAGAATAAGTTTTTATTATTTCAAAATTTGGAGCATGGTTTTAAAAAAGGGGTATCCCGTTATCTAGATTAAATGAGAAAAATCAAAGCCCAGTAAGTTAGGGCCCGATTATCTGAAATCGTAAAACGCGGGGTATCGATAAAAACGCATTTACGACGAGTAAAGGTTGATGCATAAGAATTTTGTGATATGGACATGCAAAGCAGAATAATAAAGACGATGATAACATGGACAATAGCAATACACGCATGAAAATAAAAGAGATGTGATAACAATTATAATGTAATATAGTACATAGCAAAAAATGACATAAAATATTAAAAGAACATCAAAATGATTTAAATGTTGAAATATGTATATAAAATATTGGCAATAACGAAAATTCGGAGAGAAAACGTGATATGATGATATTATGGGGCAAACAAATAAATAGTAAATATATTAAAGATGAAAAATATAATAGTTAACATAACGACATTAGAAGTAATAATATGCACAAAAAGTATACACATGTAAGATATACACGAATATTATTAATAATAATAAAGGTAATAATAGTAAGGATAATAATAATAACATTATATACAATAAAATATATTATTACTAATAACATTATAAATATAATATACTAATATTATAGGAAACATAATAGTAATAATAATGATGAAAAACAATAATAACAATAAGGAAACCAAAATAATAATAATAAACTATAGTAATAATACAATAATAGTTAGATAAAAATAAATACTAATAATACCTTAACACAACAAAAACAAATAAATAAATAAAGAAAGAAAGAAATAAAAGAATGGTAAAAATAATAGTAATAAACAGAATGATGAGAACAAATAATAATGAAAATATTAATAATATATATATATATAATTGATGAAAAACCGATAATAAAAAGTAACTAATAGTAATATATTTAAAAAGGTGAATACACTAATAATAGAGTAGGATAGTAACTATGTGAGAAAAATAGAGAATAATAATAATTTAATAATAAAATACATGTTAATAATTATAAAGAAACGTATATGTGTTAAGAAGAATAATAATAGATAGTATAATAGTAATAATAAAACAAGTACTAATAATAATAACAAATATAATAGTAAAATAATAATAATAATAATAATAATAATAATAATAATAATAATAATAATATATCCAAATAAAGAAAACAGGACTATATTGAAAACAGAACAGAAAATCGGGGCCAAAATTAAAACAAAGAAAGATGGAAAGGGATGGATTTGGACACGCAAAAGTAGAAGAGGGACCAAGAGAGTAATAAACCCAACCCTGTGCGCGCAACCAAACAACGTGGACCCAAACGCAATTGAAGATAAATCCTAGGGCCGGATTTTAAAAATAAAATGAATATATTTGGAATATCAAGAAACAGGGAAGGACTCATCGCGCAAATAGGCCATTTGAAGCCAAAAGGCGCGGATCCGGGTTGCACCGTGGGTTGAAGCTCGGGTCAGGACCAAATGACATGCAACGGTGCCGTTTTGTCCTCTTTGGAAGGCTAGGGTTTTAACCCTTCAGCCACACCCGAAAGGAAAGAACAAAGGGAGCAGAGGCTCCTTCTTCTCTTTTTTTCTCTCTTTGGCTAGGGTTTTAAAACCCCTTTTGCCTTCACCGCCGCTCAACCGACTCCGGTAGCCGACGAGTGCTTGGACAGGCGAAGCATAGAGCTTTCAGCCTCGTTCAGACCTCTCACATCGAGGGCCAAGCACACGACTCTCGCGACGAGTCGGGTAAGGCTTCGAGATCCCTCTGTTTTAAAACAAAACAAAATCTCTATTTTCGAGCAAAATACTTAACACGAAAAGAAATGGGACCCAAATGAGATGGCCATCATTCGCATCGTCCCTCCTACCCTCGTCAGAACCCGAATGGGTTTTACGACGCTTGGGTCAACGGAGTCACGCCGATGCGACAAAGACCGGTTCGAAGGTGAGTTTCTTATTTATTTCTTATTATTTTTTATTTAAAATGATAAACGGACAAGATGCAAATTTGTGGTAAAAATTTTACCTTTGAATGTTTTTTTGATAAATCGAAAATCTGGATCCTTACATTTGTTTTGTTTCTTCGTTTTTATAGCCGAATAGCTGATTATTTTACATTAAAAAGTTCTATTCGCTACTGTTCTTCGTTTTTGCTCGCATCTGTCCTTGTTTCTGGTTCTGTCTTCTTTTCTGTTTCCTTTGTAGGCATAAGACGGGTCAACGGGCAGAATAGGGCTTATTTTGGTGTAATCCTCGTCAACGGCGCCTTCCTCGATCGTGGTGTGTGCCGAGGGGACTGAGTCTCGGGACGAAGGACCTCGGGACGAGGTGTGAGAAATGGTCTAGGCACGTAGAGGGGCAAACGGCGCTGAAGGCTAGGGTTCTTTGTTCTACCGAGAATAGTTTAGGTAGTGGGCTTTAGGGTTTCTAAGTTTTGGGCTATGTTGGGTTTGGCATGTAATTGGGTTGGGTTTAATGTGTAAATGGACTTTTATTTTTTGACTTTTATTTTATTTGGAGTTTTAATATTTGTTTGGTTTATTTATCTTTAGCTTGAAAGGTTTTAGTTTATTTATCTTTAGCTTGAAAGGTTTTAGAAAAGGCCCGGGCAGATTTGGGCTTTTACAATAAGCATAACCACTGTATTAAAAGTTTTTCCAACAATTTTTTTTCTCTTAATAAATTCAATAGCATGAATAGGTTACACATGTAAATTCAGAAAATGAAGAACTTACATTTTCCTCTTTACGAGTATAGATCACCTCCCAATTTTGTCTTTCTGTTGCAAACCAAACTTTAATGGTGCAGTCAAGTGAGCTTGAGAACAAATAGCCATTACAATGTCACAACATCAGCATGTCCACTCAAAGTCTTAATGCATTGAAATGTGTCAATGTCCCACACCTGGTCAGGAGAAACATAACCAGAAATTCAATGCAAGTATAAAAACTGCATAAATGTTGTAGCAAATGGAATTTCAATAAGCCAGTAATTGCCAATTGAAATAACTAAGGATTTGAACATTTATTTCAATTCACATCGCATATTTGCGAGGAAAATACCAGACTAGCAGAGGAACTGTTAAAAAAAACATAGATTAATTTAAGATTATTGTAATTATAGAATAATTAACTTGTATAGATTAAGAAATGACTAAATTACTCCTAGATTATTGGGCTGCTATTACATATATATAGGTGCCGTATCACAATTGTAAATATAGAAGAAATAATATTCTTTTCTTATTTCCCATCTAGTTTCTATTTCATATCAGTATTGGAATTTTTTTCTAGCTCCTAAAGAAACCCTAAAAATATTTTCAATAGTTCTTAACCATGTTAGAAACTTCATCAAACTCTACTTTCTCATCTGCCTAATCAAAATCTACTGGAAATCATGTTTCCAACTTTGAATCGCATTCTATTCAAATCACCACTATCAAATTAAATGGTGATAATTTTTTACGTTGGTCTCAATCTGTTTAAATGTATTTTCGAGGGCGAGGAAACATTGGCTACTTGACAGGAGATAAGGAATCACTTGCAAAGGATGACCCCTCTTATTCTTTTTGGAACACTGAAAATTCCATGGTTATGACATGGCTTGTAAATTTCATGGAGGAAGATATCAGTTCCAACTATATATGCTATTCTATAGCCAAAGAACTCTGGGATAATGTTAATCAGATGTATTTTAATTTGGGAAATCAACCCCAAATTTATGAGTTGACTATAAAACTTGAAGAGATTCGTCAAGGAGAGGACAACGTCATCAAGTATTTCAATTCATTGAAAAGATTATGACAAGATTTGGATTTGCTTAATGATTATGAATGGAAGTCTCTAGAAGATTGCAAAAACTATAAAAAGATGGCAGAAGATTATCGCACTTATAAATTTCTTACTAGATTAAATGTTGAATTTGATGAAGTAAGGAGGAGAATTATAGGTCGGAAGGCTCTACCTCCCATTTGTAACACCCCAAACCCAACTAGATACTACGGTCGGATTGTAAGGGTTACATCATGTGAGAAAATATTAATTCTTAACTTTGGAGATAAACTTGCTTTTAACGTAAAGAAAAAAAATAGAATTGATTAACACATTGAGAATGCATCTATTCCAAATCACCTATGGGTACTTTAAAAGAATCCACATTTTAATGACTTTACTAAACATATCCCTTTTACTTAAATTGTTTTTGTGTGATAATACGTCATAACGATTTAGTCAAAACTTGGTAGCGGCAAAATGTTATAGCAATTTGAACATTTAAAACCTTAATTTTGTTGTTAACCATGTTGTTTAGGTTAAAAGCTCATTTAAAATAATAATTTTTGCAAAACAAATACCAAAATGAGTTTTAAAGTCCCAAACAAAAATTAAATGTCTAAAAGTTCGAAAAGCCCATAAAGATAAATCCAAAACATACTGAATCAATAAAGAGTAAACTGAGCTCCAGAGTCACCGTCCAATCCTAAACTTGTGGATCACCTGAAATGGGACAAAACAGATATGTGAGCTAGAAGCCTAGTGTGTGAATTGACCCAAAACAAAATTTACTTACACAAATAACCAGTAAAGAATTTCCCATATCATATAGCATGTCGAAATCATATTGTTTCGCGTATCAGAATCTTATCATATAGCATATCATATAACAAATCATATATATCCTACCCTCATCCCTTACACACCATCTCCGTCCAACCAATCACACCAATTAGGACTACAAGAGTCCATCCACTCACCCCTCTTTTCTGATTTTTACAAGTTTTCGACGAGCTTTTCGAGTTAGTTCACACACCTGATTCCCGATTTGACAAATCACACGTCTAGAACTCACGAAACCTACATTTGTTTAGTAAATCACACTAATTAATCGAGGAAGAAATCATCAAAAATGCATCATTAACCTAAAAATTCAGACCCTATAACAAAATTCGAGTACTTTTTTAAATAGCATCCAAATCGAAGATTACTCTGCTAGAAAAGTTTTTATTTGTGACCATTCGCCTAGCCAAAGCACATAAACGTTTGTCACAACCAAGAATGAAAATAAACACTAATACAATCCCTACCTTGAACGAAGAACGGCTAAGAATCCTAATATCAGAAAATTGATATGACGATACTTACACTTTGCTCGGATTATGCCTCAACAATTGAACTCCACACAATAATTACCACTAAAGCACAAGATGGCAACAAAGAGAAAAGCAAAACGAAAGAAAAGAAAAAGAAAACAAAGGAAAAATAACAAAGAAAAGAAAAGAAAACAAGAATGTAAAAAGGGAGTGGGTGATAGACCATAGCATTAGGTGAGTGATTTTAGAGATTTTGAAAAATTAAAATAAAATAAGATAAATGCAAATTTACTTAATCCAAAGTTTAACCCACCAAATTTTTAATCGAAGCAAAAATATTCCAAACTTATGTAATGCAAAATTTGAACACAAGACCAAAGAGTAAGCTAACAAATACCTTACTATCGAATTAACAAGCTCATTCTTATCAACAACTTGCAAAAATAATGCCAAAATTAAGAGAAAGAATTCAAAATAAGGGAATAGAACTCAAAACCTAAAACATACATCCATGACACTTAACCAACACACCATATCAAATTATTTTAACATGCTTAACAACCAAAATCTATGAAATTTGGGGTGTTACACCATTGGTGAAGTATTTGCAGAAGTTAAAAGAGAAGAAAGTCATAGAAATATGATACTTAGAAAAAGGGAGACTATTGTACCACTTGAGAGCTCAGCCATAATAACTTCTAATGCCAATAAAGCCCAGCTGAGGCAAAAAGGACAAAAGTTTCAATTGTGGTGTGATTTCTACAAAAAACCATGCCATACTTGATAAACCTGCTGGAAATTCATGGTAAACCAGCAAATTGGAAGAGTAAAATATCCTACGATAAGCCTAATAGTGATTTTTCCTCTACAGGTGAAGCTGAGATAGGTTCATTCAATAAAGAGCAACTAGATCAACTTCTAAATCTACTAAAATCCAATTCCTCATCTAGTATTCCTAGTGGTTCTCTCGGTCAAACAGGTAGCAACTTTAATGCTTATCTTGTAGTCCAAATTCTTTGCCATGGATCATTGATTCAGGAGCTTCTGATCACATGACCTCTCTATTACACTTGTTTGATGCCTATTCACCCTGTTTTATGAAAGAAAAATTTAGAGTTGCAGATAGTAATTTTTCGCCCATTGCAAGAAAAGGAAAAATAAAAATTTCAAAGGATATACACCTTGAATCTATCTTGAATGTTCCTAATTTTTCCTGCAACCTATTATCAGTTAGCAAATTAACTAAAAATTCTAATTGTTATATTGTTTTCTTTGATTCTCATTGTGAGGTTCGGGATCGAAACTCAGGGAGGATGATTGGCAGTGCTAGGATGATTGACGACCTATATTATTTTGATGATTATTGTTCTGTGAATAAAACAACTCAAGGCTTGAGTGGTATTAGTTCAAGTTATGCTCATGACCAAATTATGCTTTGGCCTCATTGATTAGGACATCCTAGTTTTTCCTATCTAAAATACTTGGTTTCCAAATCTGTTTAAAAATTTGAATTGTTCTTCTTTTCAATGTGAGAGTTGTGTTTTATCTAAAAGTCATCATGTAACTTATCTTACAAAACCATATCGTGCATCAAAACTGTTTTACCTAATTTATAGTGATGTACGAGGACATTCCAAGGTTACCACCATGTCTGGAAAAACAATGGTTTATAACTTTTATTGATGATCATACTCTTCTATGTTGGGTCTACTTGATACATGAAAAATCAAAAGTAAAAAATGTGTTTCGAGAATTTTATAAAATGGTTGAAAACCAATTTCAATCTAAAATCAACATTCTTCGTTCTGATAATGGAACTAAATATTTCAATGATTTTTTGGGAACTTTTTTAAAAGAAAAAGACATTTTATGTTAGTCTACTTGTTGTGATACTCCTCAACAAAATGGAATTGTAGAAAAAAAAATGAACATTTACTTGAAGTGGCTTGTGCCATTATGTTTTCTATGCAAGTTCTAAAATATTTGTGGGGAGAAGCTATTTTGACTGCATCATATCTTATTAATAGGCTGCCTACTCGTGCTCTGAAATATGTCACACCTGTAGATCATTTTAAAAGATTTTTTCTTGAGTGTAGAATCTATTCAGATTTGCCATTAAAAATTTTTTGGTGCATTGTTTGTTCACATGCCTAACATGTTTCGCTCTAAACTTGATCCAATAGTACAAAAATGTGTTTTCATTGGGTATGCTTCGAACAAGAAGGGTTATAAGTGTTACAATTCAATAACTAATTTTATTTTTGTAAGCATGGCTGTCACATTTTTTGAAAACTAGCAAAATTTTTAGAGGTAGTAAGAAAGAGAAGTGAAAAATTTTTAGGAAAATTTTACACTCTTGCCAAATCTTGTTTTTAATGATTTATCATTTTCTCTAGAAAAAGTAACTCAAGATATTAGGCATAAGAAATATCCTAATCTATCACATGAGTCACAAACAAGGGGAGAAATACTACAAAGGACAAAATCAGTCTTGAACCTGAGCTCTTGGTTTATTCACGAAAAAAGACTCAGAAAAAGGGTAATGAATAGTCAATCACTCTACCACAAAACCATTCAAAATCCTTCGGGAAAAGTTCTACACCTAATTCTAGTAATCTCGATCCTATTTTGACTTCTCCACCTTTTTCTGTTTCTGTCTCTAATTATAATTCATCTGATTCCAACAAATCTTTTGATCTTGACATCCCTATAGCCCTTAGAAAGGGAATTCAAACATGTACCCAACACCTTATTAGTAATTATTTATCCTACCATAGGTTTTCAACTCGTCATAGAGCATTTGTTAGTAAATTGTCTAACGTGTTTGTTTCCAGAACTATTCAAGAGCTTTAGATAATCCGAATGTGAAGTTAGCAGTTATGGAGGAAATGAATGCTTTGAAGAAGAACGGTGCTTGGGAGATAGTAAATTTACCCAAAGATAAAAAAATTGTGGGATGTAAATGGGTATTCGACACGAAATGCAATGCTGATGGAAATATAGAAAGGTATAAGGCAAGACTCGTTGCTAAAGGGTTCACCCAAACCTTTGGCATTGATTATCAAGAAACTTTTGCTCCCATTGCAAAACTCAATTCAATTCGAGTTTTATTGTCCTTGGCTGTGAATAAAAATTGACCCTTGCACCAGTTGGATATTAAAAATGCTTTTTTAAATAGGGATTTAGAAGAAGAAGAAGTCTACATGAGTTTACCTCCAGGTTTTGATAAAAGGTCAGGAGAAAATAAGGTCTATAGGTTAAGAAAGTCTTTATATGGGCTCAAACAGTCACCTAGAGCCTGGTTTGAATGATTTGAAAGGACGGTAAAAGCTCTTGTTTATTGTCAAAGTCAAGCAGATCATACCATGTTTTACGAGCATTCAAATATAAGAAAAATAGCTATTTTGGTTGTGTATGTGGATAGCAAAATCTTGACAGGTGATGATCATCTTGAATTAGAGAAGTTAAAGAAAGGATTGGCTAAACAATTTGAGATAAAAGACCTGGAAGCATCCAAATATTTTCTTGGGATGAAGTTCTCTCGATCTAAAGAAGGTATTTTTGTTTCTCAGTGCAAATATATTCTGGACTTGCTCAAGGACACATGTTTGCTTGGATGTAAAGTAGCTGAAACCCCTTATGAACCCAACTTGAAATTTGAGCATGCTGAAGGTGAAAATATGGTGAATGTTGACAAGTTTCAAAGACTCGTTGGGAGGTTACTTTACTTATCCCATACACGTCCAAATATTACATTTGCTATAAGTAAAGTAAGTCTGTTCATGCATTCACCAGGTTAAGATCATTTTGAAGCTTTATACATAATTCTAAGATACCTAAAGGGGATCCTGATAAGGGGTTGTTGTTTAAAAGATGTGAATATTTATTGGCCGATGTCTACACTGATGCAGATTGGACTGAAAGCACTATTGATTGAAAGTCTACATGGAGTAGTAAAAAGAAAAATGTGATAGCTAAAAGTAGTGCCGAAGCTGAATTTAAAGCAGTTGCCCATGGTATTTGTGAAGTTTTGTGGATTAAAAGGCTAATGAAAGGTTTAAGAATTTCATGCTCTTTGCCCAAAAAAGCCTACTGCGATAACAAGGTTGCAATTGCAATTGCTCACAACCCTACTCTTCATGATCGAATGAAATATGTAGAAATTGATAAGCATTTGATCAAAGAAAAACTTGAAAAGGGACTGATTTGTATGTCATTGTAACGACTGAATAGATTGCAGACATACTTACAAAGGGACTGCACAAGAAGCAATTTGATCACTTAATTAGCAAGTTGGCAATGGAAGATATTTTTAAAACTAGTTTGAGGGGAGTGTTAAAGAGGGAAGTAGATTAATTTAAGATATATTAGCTCTAAGATTATTGTAATTATGGAATAATTAACTTGTGTAGATTAGGAAATGGTTAAATTACTCCTAAATTGTTGGGCTGCTATTACCTACGTATAGGTGCTGTATTACAATTGTAAAGATCGAAGAAATAATATTCTTTTCTTATTTCCCATCTAGTTTCTATTTACCCTGATTGTTTTATCCAGGGACCCAGAAAATAACATTTTGTCTCCCACATGCCACAGCCAAGCATGAGACAGCTCCATTGTGGCCTTCCATGAACACAGCTAGCTGAAAAGAATCAGTCTCACAACTTGCTCTCCATGCAATAATACCGCAATTCTACAACAAGCAAAGGAATTGAGTAACTACATTGTCTCCAAAATAGGGATCTTATAAACATAGATTGATTGAAATCAGACTGATCACCTTTGCCCCAGCAATAAGCATATCACCAGCCAAAATCATGGCAGAGACTTGTCCAACTGGCCCTTTTAGATTTAATTCAAGTGCCGAGTGAATATTTAATGCCTGCAAGACCCCAAAGCAGGCCTTAATTTAGTTTAATGCCAAAACAAAATAGGATAAAATGTATCACACAATTAACCATAATGTGGGATACTAACCTTGACTACAATTTTCAAACTGTTAGGAATTCGACCCGATTAAGCAACGAACAAGTAAAATTAGCAGAAGAAATTTGAGAAATTGAATGCACAAATTTAACGTGGAAAAACCCCTCCAAAGAGGATAAAAAACCACGGGCAAAGATAATTTTACTATAATGGCAAAAGAACGAAGAGTACAAAAGATGGAGATAATAACTAAACCCCAAAAACCCGAAAAATAAAGAACCCTTAAAACGTAAACACAAAAAATTCTCTAAATGTGTTATGAGTTCTAATCTCTAATGGGTGTTATTTCTAAGGTTGCAAAAGAGTCTATTTATAGACTAAATTTAAAGGTCAAATAATAATAAAATAATCTAAACTAATTAGTGTTTGATTGAAACAAATAAACAGAGTTTAACTAGAAGATTACTTCTCAAATTTGACTAAAAATAGGAGTCATATTTAACAAATCTCCACCTTGACTCATATTTCCACAACGCCATCTTTGCCAAAGCTCGCCACAAGCCTATCTTGAACTATGCAGGGAATTAACTGAGTCGAATCTGTGCTTAGAAACTGGAAGACTTCTAGCCTTCGACTTGTACACTGCCAAATTAACCCTGGTGTGATTATCACGAACACAGTGCCCTAACTTTTCAAAACCTGCATCTAAAAGAGAACCTCTCTTCAACGAAATGGTCATACCTTTTTCCCTCCTATGACCAAGTTGCCTCTGCTCCAAACGAGTTGACTTTGACTCTGTAACGGACGAGGGACGTCCGATTTCACCAGTCACTGTAGAACCTTCCAGAATATAAAGACTGCCAGTTCTTTTACCTTTTAATAAAATGAGAGATCCACGAGATACTTTAATGCCGCTTGACTCGATGTTGATTTTGCATCCTTTCAAGTCTAAAATACTCAAAGAGATGAGATTCTTTCGTAAATCAGGTACATACCTGACATTTGAGAGTGTCCCAATCGTCCCGTCGTGTATCCTAATTTTAACAGTACCAATACCAATTACCTTACTAGATGAATCGTTTCCCATGCGCACAACTCCACCTTCAATTGAACTGTATGTGGAGAACCATTCTCTATTGGGACACATGTGGAAAGAACATCCAGAATCTAGGATCCACTCGGACGTAAGCTTAGAGTTATCGCCCGTTGACACTAACAAGAAATCATCACCGATTTCATCGGCTAAATTAGCACCAGCTACATCTTCCTCGTTACTCTTAGCAGCTTTTTTATTTTGCAGTTTATAACAATCTGCTTTAACGTGACCTAACTTTTTACAATAGCGACACCTTTTGTCTCATTTCTTTGATGCTACCAAAACAGAAGCTTGCCTATCTGCCTTGCTATCCAAATGAAGCTCATTTTCGAGTTTGTCTCTACTCAACAAATGACCTTTCACATCTTCGAATGAGAGTTTGTCTCTGCCATAAATTAGGGTCTCCCTGAAAGACTTGTATGAAGGGGGTAAAGAGCACAATAATAGCATAGCTTGATCTTCATCATCAATATTAACCTCAACGTTCTTTAATTCATTTAAAAGAGTAATAAATTGACTGATGTGATCTCTAAGAAGCTCACCTTCGTTCATGCGAAACGTAAATAGGCGTTGCTTCAACACTAAACGGTTAGCCAGAGACTTAGTCGCATAAAGAGTTTCTAACCTTTTCCATAAGGCGGATGAGGTCTTCTCCATCAATACCTCCTGCAATACCGTATTCGCGAGGCACAACTGGATTGCAGACAAAGCCTTTTCATCAAGCTCTTCCCATTCTGTTTTATTTAGATTCTCAGGCTTTTTCCCGGTAACAACCTTTTTCAAACCGGATTGAACTAGAATTGCCATCATCCGAACTTGCCATAGATTGAAATTTGTTTCACCATCGAACTTCTCAATTTCAAACCTTGTTGCTGCCATATCTGAATGGGCTGATCTATGAAATTTTAACTAGCTCTGATACCAATTGTTAGGAATTCGACCCGATTAAGCAACGAACAAGTAAAATTAGCAGAAGAAATTTGAGAAATTGAACGCACAAATTTAACGTGGAAAAACCCCTCCAAAGAGGATAAAAAACCACAGGCAAATATAATTTTACTATAATGGCAAAAGAACGAAGAGTACAAAAGATGGAGATAATAACTAAACTCCAAAAACCCGAAAAATAAAGAACCCTTAAAATGTAAACACAAAAAATTCTCTAAATGTGTTATGAGTTCTAATCTCTAATGGGTGTTATTTCTAAGGTTGCAAAAGAGTCTATTTATAGACTAAATTTAAAGGTCAAATAATAATAAAATAATCTAAACTAATTAGTGTTTGATTGAAACAAATAAACAGAGTTTAACTAGAAGATTACTTCTCAAATTTGACTAAAAATAGGAGTCATATTTAACACAAACCAATGAACACCAGGAACCCTCAGTAATCAAAGACCCAGCTTCATCTCTGAGATCAGTAAAATGAAGACACTTTCCAATGTGGCCGTCCCATATTCTTGCAGTTCCATCGGAGCTTCCAGAATAAAGCTTGTCATGCCCTAAAGGAAGGGCAATCCCTTTAATGGCCTGTTTAGATGAAAGCATATTGAGATTAGCTAAGGTATGCAGTTTGCTTTGATACGTAAAGATGTTTAAAAAAAACCCCAAAATCAAATGACCGAAGAAAGAATAGCTTCTTGTGGCCCTCGAGCTTTGCCAACATGGCGAATCCATCCCCACGAGACCAATAATGCGAATACCAGCACCTATCACCTTTGTAAAAGTGTCATGACATCCAGTACTTGCGGACGGTATTCTGTCGAGCCTTTAGAGTCGAAACGGGTGACTTTTCAGGGCAAAAGTCAGCACTCTTCTTAGGGGATCAACAGTCAAAACACGACAAAAAACATTGTCGTTGGAGTTAGACAATCTTCCTTTATTTCCAGGCAAATTTCTCCCTTTACGTAAGGCATGAAGATCTATTCTTTGTAGGAAGAAAATATGTGAAATCAAGCAATTATCTATACGAAAATCAAATGGGTTGATTTGAAGTATACCTAAACCCTCAACCCCTCCAAAGAAAAGAGAAACCCCACCAATAGCTTTAAAAAGAATTCCCCTTCTCAACAAAGTAAACACAGAGAGAGAGAGTATGAGATGAGACAAAATAAAAAGCAGTAGGATCGAAGACAGAATTTTAAATATAGCAGAGTAATGCAGATAACTCAAAATCTCCATCAAGACTAAGGTTACTTTATTTAACTGAAAATGACTTCCGTAAATAATTTATTTTTTGGAAAGGTAAATATTTTTTTTAGTATTTGGATGAATTGTGTAAAATATTTTTTATTGTTTGGTAGATTTATTAAAAATATTTCATAAAAGTTGTTTTAAATTAAACAAACATATATTTGAGATTTTCTTATTTTTCATTGTTTAATTAATTTTATTTTTATCTATAATTTTATGTTTTACATTATTTTTCCATATATTAAAAATATCATGTTAAATTCAGATTCATTACAATGTCATTTTTTAATTACATGACTACTAAATGAGTATTTTTTATTTAAAAATGTGGCATCAACAAAATTAACAAAAAAAAAATTAATGATGTTAACAATTGGATTTGATTTTCAAATTTGAAAAGTAAAGGGACTAAATTGTTAAAAATAAAAGTACAAAGACCAAATTATAAATATGTAAAGTGTACATAGACTTATGACATATTTTAACCTTTATACTACAAAACATTTATTATTAATATATTTATAATTGTAATAAATATTTATTATTAAAATATTAATATTGAATATTTTCAATAATATGTGAATAATATTATTTAAAATTATTATTTTTAAAATAAAATTGAAATATTAAGCAATTTATTAAAATAATAAATTATATTTATTATATTAATAATTTATTATATGACTAAATATAAATAAAATAAAAATAAAATTTATTATCAGTATAATAATATTAAGCTTGATTTAAGTTAATTTTTATATAAAAATAAAAGTATCTATAGATTAGCTCTTTTCTGGAAAATGAGTTACGCTTTTCAAAAGAGTAAATAATTTTACAGGACAAATGACTTATTTTATCTTAACATGTAAGTCATTTTCCGTTGACTAAATTATTTTCTGTGAAATAAACACAGGAAAATGCAGAAAATATTTTTCGTAAAACCTTTTACATACAAACAAACGAACTCTAAAGTAGAAATAAAAGTTAAAGGTTCAAAAAATCCCTTATTTAATTTGTAGGAAGAGACGACCGACCTGGAACAAATGGGTGGCGAGGAGGCCTGTCTGGCTAAAGAGATGGTTGAAGAAAAAACAAAATAAGAGCAACGATTGAAAAGAGCCGGCGAGATTAATCGGGAAGCTCTAGAAACCTTAAAATAAGATTTGGTGCTTGCTTGGCAAGCAAGAGGGAGAGATGTTAGTGAAACGCGCTAGTTTTAGGTTTTGGCTAAATATCAATTTAGCCCTTTAATTATATAATTACTTATGCAATGTCCCACTTATCTATCTATTTTCTAAAATCTATAATACAATAATATTCTATTTTCTGTATCACTATGATCTCTATAAAAGCAAGCTGATGAATATACCCTTTTTTTCATTATATTATTTATTAATTTTGCAGTTTTAAAAATATATTTTATTATTTATAAAGATTTGTCACACTTATATATAAAGATTTTTAATTTATCATAGTTATAAAGAACTATTTTTATATAATATTTTAGTTATGTTAAAAGACATTTATTTCTAGTTTATATTGAAAGTTTGTGGTTGTCTAATGTGGTTTTTAACTATTGAAGTAATTAAGGGAGCAAATATAAAATAATTTAGGCAAAAGAAATAAGGGATTAAATTGAATAGAAGATAAAATTAGCTTGAATGCTTAAAGAAATAATAATACCAAAGCTTTAAGAAAGCTATCAATTGTTGTAATATTTTGATTTTAAGTCTGTCTTTTGACACGATTTTATTCATATATTTTTCTAAATTTGTTCTTGTTTCTTTTTCTTTTTCAATCGTATGTTTCTTTGTCTTGGAGTATTATTTTGAGTGTTTTTTTTATGGAAGAGGAGTTAGCAAATCTACGTTTATTGGATGAGGAGGAGGAGGCATTTCAAGAGGAATCTGCGGTGCTGGATCGTAACTATCAGTTCTATTTAGTGGGGCGATGTCTAACAGATAGTGTTGTCCATTTTCCTTCTCTACGCAACACCATGGCTGATCTTTGGCACCCATTAGAGGGGTTTATATTTCAGATCTAGGAGATAAACGATATCTTTTTCAGTTCTTTAATGTTGTTGACGTCCAAAGGGTGCTTTCTGGTACACCTTGGTTTTTCAATAATCACTTGCTTATTTTGTAAATTGTCCAAAGTGGAGAAAACCTGGCAAGTATGTTGTTAAAATTTACTGAATTTTGGGTCCAAGTACATGAATTGCCTTTAGGTTTGATGACTGAAACGATGGCTAAGCAGTTTGGTGATTTTTTGGGAGAATTTCTCGAATATGATACTTCTATCCCAACCTTGGGCCAAAAAAACTTCATGCGTATTTGTGTTCGATTGGATGTTTCTACTCCATTGAAATGGAAGAAAAAGATTCAGATTGGAAAAGCTATAATCGTTTATGCTCGATTTAAATATGAGAAATTTAGTTTATTTTTCTTTATATGTGGGAAGTTAGGGCATGGGGAGAGTTACTGTCCTTTTCGTTTACGAATTAAGCCCTCTAAAATAGTTTTTGGTTGGGATATATCATTGCGTGTAGTGGCAAGGCAGAGAAACACGGTGGTTAGTAGGTGGCTTAGGAAAGCAGACGGATCACAGTGTAACAGTGGAAATATCGAAAGATTCAACTAGGGTAGTACTTTAAATTGGGGGAATGATACTAGGCGTAATTCAAGGGGGGATTTTGGGAAACAATATTTAAATTCCAATTTAATTCATTTGGAATCTGGTCAATAGATTTTCATTAAAGGGCATGATAATTGGCGCAATATGGGTACTGGGGATTTGAATGGTAATAGATTTGAAGGTGGGCTCGCAAATCTAATGTTAGAGGAGGAGAATGACCCAATTATCAATTTGGAAGGAAAGAAACGACAAAGAATAGTGAAGGGTTCACCAGCTCTTTTGGGAAACAGCGCTGAAGGAGTTTCTTTTAATTTAACGGCTTGCTCTACTGAACAGAGCAGCCATATGTAATGAAAATACTAAGCTGGAATGTTCGTGGTTTGGGGAGATCACAAACTATTAAAAGGCTCAAGAACAAGTTAAGAGCCATTAATCCCCAAATTTTGTTTCTTATGGAAACAAAGTTAAGTTTTAAAAGAATGGAAATTGTTAGATTGAAATGCGGCTTTGTAAATGGATTGATATTGGGGCGATGGGTTCAAAAGGACTATCTTTGGGATGGAAGGAAAATTCTCTAATTCGTCTCAAGAGCTACTCCTATTTTCATATTGATGTCAAGGTTCATGATAATGAATGTGGTGACATATGGCGACTAACGGGGTTCTATGGGAATCTGGAGGGAAGACGAAGATGCGAGTCTTAGGAATTACTTAGACAGTTGGGTCATGATCAAGTGATTCCTTGGGCTGTTTTGGGGGATTTTAATGAGATCACAAATTCTTTTGAAAAAAAAGGCAGTCGTCTAAGATCGGAATGACAGATGAATGCTTTTCAAACGACGTTGGATGATTGTGGACTCAATAACTTGGGTTATATTGGTAGGTGGTTACATGGGAGCAAGGAAGGTTTTTTGTAACAAATATAAGGGAGAGACTTGATCGGGGAGTGGCATATTTGAATTGGGTGAACCTTTTTCCAAGCTATCAGATTGAACATTTGAGTCATTCTTTCTCAGATCACTACCCTATTCTTCTGGACACTATGAGAATGCGAAGGAATGATCTATTTAATCATGACAAGCTGTTTCGGTTTGAGGCCAAATGGTGCTTAGAAAGTTCTTTTAAGGAGGAGATAAAAAGAAAGTGGGTTGTTATTTCAAGAAGTGTCCCGGATAAGCTTGCGAGAATGGGCCAACAGCTCCAACAATGGAGTAGATCCAAAGATAGAGAGAAGAAGAAAAATCGTATGGATTTAGAAGAAAGACTTAATTGTCTTTATAGTCGGGAGCCATCAGGTGTGATTTTGGCTAAAATCATAGATGTTCAATTGGGCCTTAATTTGGAGGCTGACCAAGAAGAAATTTTTTGGGAGTAGTGAGCCCGCGTCAATTGGCTGAAGAATGAAGATCGAAACATTAGTTATTTTCATAAAGTAGTTGTTCAACGCCTGATTCATGGTTGAATCACAGGGTTAGAAGGAGAGAATGGCAACTAGGCAACCACGAATAAGGAGATGTTAAAATTCACGACGAATTTTTTTGGAAATTGATTTTCAACTTCCGAAGTGGGTACTGATGAGCGTTTATTTGGGTTAGTGGAGAAAAGAGTTACTGCAACCATGAATGAGATTTTGCTAAAATAGTTTACTGAGGAGGATATTGCCTATGCAGTCGAGATGATGGCGCCTTTGAAAGCCCCTGGCATTGATAGCTTCCTCGTAATATTTTTCCAAAGGTGCTGGCATATTATTGGGCCTGAAATCTCTATTTACTGTTTATCTATTTTGAATGGTGAATCTGAATAAGGGAGATTAACAAAACTCATATTGTTTTGATCCCTAAAGTTGAAAAACCAAAAAACCTTTCACAATTTAGACTCATAAGTCTTTATAACGTAGTTTACAAAATTATTGCGAAAGTTTTGGTGAATCGTATGAGTTCTATTTTGGGAAACTATATCAATGAAGCTCAATGGGCTTTTATCCCAGGAAGACATATTTCAGATAATGTGCTAATTGCTTATGAGGTTCTTACTCTCTTAAAATGAAGAAGAAAGGTAAGAATGGGAATTTTGCACTTAAAGTAAGAATGGGAATTTTGCACTTAAACTCGATATGAGTAAAGCGTATGATTGCGTTGAATGGGATTTTCTGGCTGGAATGATGATTCATTTGGGTTTTCATGCTGATTGGATCGTGCTCATCATGAGATGTGTTTGTTCTGTCTCTTATTCCGTGAGCCTTAATGGTTCTAACAGTGAGTGGTTTTCACCTTCAAGAGGATTAAGACAGGGCGATCCACTCAGCTCTTACCTATTTTTGATCTATGCTGAGGGTTTCTCTACACTTATTAATGAAGCTAAACACAAAGGACTGATGAGGGGTGCTTCTATTAGAAGGGAAAGATTTTCAGTTGATCACTTGTTTTTTGAGGATAATTGTATCCTTTTCGGAGATGCTTCGAATGAGGGAGCTTTGATGGTTTGAAATATTATTCGGGAGTATGAGATGGTTTCGGGTCAGCGGGTGAAATTTGAAAAATCTCTCATATACTTTGAGGCTAATGTGGATTCACAAGTCAAGGAAACAATAATCAATTTGCTCGGAGTTCGAGTGGCTTCAAATCTTGAAAAGTATTTAAGGTTATCGATGATGGTTGGACGAAAAAGGACATAGGCTTTTGCTAACTTTATTGATCGGTTAGAAAATGAATTGAAGGGTAGAGTTTACACTATCTTTCAATAGGGGAAATGAGGTTTTCATTAAGTCGGTTTTCCAGGCCATACCGGTTTATGTAATGCAATGTTTTGCTTTGCCGAAATCGTTATGTCGTAAACTTGAAGGCATAATGAATAAATTTTGATGGTCTAATACTAAATTTGCGAAGGGCATCCATTGGAGTAACTGAGATATTTTGAGTAAACCGAAAAGTGTTGGTGGGTTGGGTTTTAAAAATCTATTTTTGTTTAATAAGGGTTTACTAGCAAAATAGGTTTGGCGTCTTTTATCCCAGCCCAATTGTCTTTTATCCAAAGTTTTAAAAGCCTGTTATTATCCTTTTTCAGATATATTATCAGTGAAGATTGGTTCTTACCCATCTTTTACCTGGAGAAGCATTTGCAGCGCTCAGGAGTTGATTGCTGAAGGATTACCGTGGCGGATTGGTACTGGTACTCGCGTTAATATTTGGAATGATCCTTGGCTGCTTGGAACAAGGAATAACAGGCTATCAGTTTAGAATATTAATCCTAATTGGGCGACTGTGAATCTTTTAATTGAGGATGAGACTAAGACCTAGAATAAGGAGCTGGTTCACAAGATAGTTGATGATGATTCTACAGATCGTATTTTCTCCATTCTAATTTCTGGGGCTAGATCATAAGACATATTGGCCTGGAAATATGAAGGCATTGAGGAATACATGTTAAAAGTGGGTATCGAGTCCTAGTTACAGAACATCTACATAACTCTAGCTACATCCCCCTAACATCAATGGCTATAAGGAATTTTACAACTCAATCTAGTCTTTACACATCCCAGCAAAAATTAAAATACACATATAGAGAATGTTTAATAACTTTTTGCCTCATCTCTGTAATCTGGCTCGAAGGACTTTGAATGTTGAAGTCATCTGTTCCCTTTACAAGGAAGGCCCAGAGGATTCTGGTCACCTGATGTGATGCGGTCGTTAAAAGCACTAAATTATCCTATTCCTTGTAAAATAGTAAAAATAACAGTAAAGGGGAAGTAAGGTCGAAATCCTCAGGGACCGGATTATACGAATGCTTGTTTTTCGATATCCTGGCCGAAATCGTGCCCAAGAAACCTGCGTTCCTGAAAAAAATAAAAAAACAATAGAATTTAAAATTCGATTTAGGAAAATAAAATAAAAGGCAGAATTAAGAAATTGAATTGAAATCGTGAATATTAAAAGTAGGAGATAAAGTTGAGTAAGAAATTCTTATGGAAGATTCCAGCCTCTAGTTGTCTCATTCCGCCTTGGGTTCAATCCTTGGCTTTTAGATGACCCTTCTCGAACCAAGTAAGCAAGTTATAGTGGAAGATGACGCCTACGACCACCAGCTTCAAGAATTTAGACTTACGATTTTAGGGAACCTGACTCCAGCCAGCAATCACTTTTATGGGATCGTCTACGCTAGATCAACTTTCCTCAATGGCGAATCCTATGCCATCTTGTCTCTTGGGCTCGCCAACCTCTGTCGCAGTAAGTTAACGAACCGACTGTGCAATCCTTCCAAAACATACAAAGCGGCCGCCTTTACATACGTTGAAAAGTTTACTTCTTAAGGGCTATGGACGGAAGAGTCAGCCCCATAATATGGAGAAACGATGAATGCCCTGTTGAGAAGGCTAAGTACAGATTCTAAACCTCAAGAACCCTTTTGGGGGATTTTCGACACCCTTTGGCTAGATGGGTTTAGTGGCTCATGGTTGTGGTGAGAAAGAAAAATAAATATATAATAAAAATGGAAATTTTATTGAAAGGGAAATATGAAAAGAACAAAAGCCTAGACTTTTGGGGGAGAGAGTGTTTACAGAAAAAGGTTCAACAATTAGAGTCATTTCACCCCCTATTTATGATGCTAGGAAGAAAGTCTAACTTAACTTAAATTCTCTAAAGATAAATACATTTAATTAAAGATAAATGAAGATAATTAAAATAAAATCCTAAAATTAAATAATCCTAATAATTATCTTAATATTAATTATCCTAATATAAATAAAATGGAGTCTTATAAAATAAAATCTCTTCTTTTTTCTTTTTAGTCCTTGTGTCTTCCATGTTCGCACTTTTGGCACCATATTTGTCTTCAAATCAAGACTGCTCCAAGCAGATGAACAACGGAAGCAACTTATTGCAATTTCTATATGGGCCCTATGGTATCGAAGAAACAAACTGATTCATGAAGGTGTTAAATTTTCTTTGCAGGAACTTATAGGTTTCATACAAGGCTATGGTCAAGAAGTAATTTTACACCAAGAGGAACCCCAAATTTTTTATAAATCTCTGTCAAAAGAACTATGGAGACCCCCCAGATTTTGGATTTATTAAGATAAATTTTGATGCGGCCTATCAAAGTGAATTTAGAACCTCTACAACAACAGTTATTGCTAGAGACTATGAAGGAGAAATTGTAGGGGTGGAGACTTATCTTTTTGAGAATGTTGTTGACGTTCTTGTGGCTGAAGCAAGGGCATGCAAAAGGGCTCTTCTCTTTGCAATGGAAATGGGTCTTAAGCGTCTGATCTTGGAAGGACACTCATTGTCAAGTATCAAAAAACTAAAGTCAACAGGGGAAGACAAATCGATCCTTAGACCGATCACAAATCATATTTGGTTCCTGGAAACTTTCTTTGAAGATGTTTGTTACCTTTTTGTGCCTAGAACGATTAACAGAGCGGCTCACACATTGGCTCTGGAAGGAATGAGAAGCTACTTTTCTGGCAGATGGGTCGATGGAGTTCCAATATCAGTAAGGACGATGGCGGAAAAGGATCGAATAGAGTGGCGACAGAACCATTAGGTTTTTTGGCTTTGAAGATGGAGAAGGTTCACCGAATCTCCAGCGATGGACTCAAAGCTCTTGATTTTCTTCTGTCTACTTCTCTAAGAGATTTTTTCAAGGAGAAGAAAGTTTGTTTGGCTGATATTTTGCTTCTAAATCATTTTTGGGTATTTGGCTTAAGGTGTTTTCTTTTCTGCATTTATGGCTTTGCTGTTTCCAATTGTGTTTTTAATGCTTTAGCTGTTGGCCTGCAGCTTTTTTCTGTTTAGTCTTTTCATGTTGCTGTTTGTTGTGACTCTATTTTTACACCTTGAGTCGCGTGCTTTTAATAAATATCAGCTATTTTTTGCAAAAAAAAAAAGAGAAGACATTTATTTATTTCTATATTTAAAAAAAATACATTTACAACCAATAGAATATATATTATCTATGAATTGTTATTGTCAATATATTGATTAAGGAAATAAGAAAATTGAAAATTGAAGCGCAAGGAATATTAATTTAGATATGGCAAAAAGTTATTATTATTATACAAATGCTTAATAATTAGAGATTATTTTATTATAATATTTGAATTATCAAAATTATTGATATATTTTAATTATGTTTATTAGTTATTATTTTGAATAATTTATAAAAATTATATTGATTTGTGTAAAATAACTTATGAAGAAGGAAGTTTTAGAAGAAAATTATGTTGATAACGTATTATAAAATAAAAAGTAAAAAATAAGAAAAATGGAAGAAGAAAAGAGAATTATTTTATTGATGAATATGTACAATGTTTCTCTAAAGTCTATATTTATAAACGTAAAAAGTATAAATTTAATAGATATTAAACTTCTAAAATATATCAAACTTCTTATATTAATGAAGATCGATTTTATAATAATAAAATATTTATACCATAATTAATTCTTCCATAAGAATTTATGGCTAAGGTTAGTTGTGATCAAAGGGCCCCTAAATCTCAAATTTTGTAGTATTTAATGATGAAGGAGAATATTAAAATGTAGTGAAGCTGTTTGAAGGTAAAGTATGAGAGTATGGATGATATAAGTGGCATTAATTTAAACATTTGTCCCAACAAAACGCACATAAGAAAGCATGCATGGCTGGAGCCCATTAGAGGAAGAAAACGTACATCATGCAAGCCAAGTGGAGTTGGGGACAAGCAAATATATGATAATACAATATTCAGATCTACCAAAGTATAGGTTTCCTAGTAAGGAATAATAATAATAATAATAATAATAATAATAATAATAATAATATATGCATGGTATACGATAATACAAAATTACTTGAATTTCATTGGCTTGTTGAATTTCGAAACTATACATACATATTACTTAACCAATAGTTAACTATTTGGCAATTAATTTAATCAATGTGTTGTACACGTAAATATGTTTATGAATTGAATTATTCATTCAAAAATGAAGTTTTGTTAAAGAATTTAGATAAATATATTAAATTTAAAAAGTGAGTTTAATTAAAAAAATAGGTTTATTTTAAATACCAAAGCTTAGCTCTAACATTCAATACTTAATCTTATTTTTGTTTGACTATTTTTAAATTTATAATATGCAAAAATATTTGGTGCATTGAAAAATTTTAGACTACAAGTTAAGGAATTAACAAGTGTCCTATAAAGATATTGTAAAATATTAAAAAATAAATATTAAAAAAAACATTACATGTCAATGTTTTAAAATTACTTGTGAAAAAAAAAAAAAAAGTAGGCTTTCAATGTATTAAATACTAACTCTTATAATATATTACTTTATTTATATTTTTGGATAAATTACAACCATTGTCCCTAAATTTTAGTTAAGATTTTATTTCGGTTACCTAACTTTTTTACTTACATAATAACTGTTAACGAAATTGAATTGTTGTATTTTTTCCACTCATCGTTAAAATGATGACATGGCACATTAATTTAAAGTGCTAATAACCATATTTGGTCCCTAAAATATAAATAAAATATTATTTTAATATTCTCAATTATTTTCTTAATAATTATTATTCTAAAAAAGTATTTAAAAATCTTTAAAATAAATTAAAAATATAAAAATATAAATAATTATTATAAAAATAAAATAAATTATTTATATTAATATTAAATAAAAATAACTATATTAATATTGAAAAAAAAAAAAAAAAAACCCCTCCCGACTCCGTCCCCTCTCCCACTCCAGCCACCTCCCTCTCTCTCCATCTTCATTTGCATATTTGGTCCTAACAAGAAACAAGAAAAAGATGCCAAAACCTTCATCTGCTCTTTGAACTTCATTGATAACTACACATCTCAATTCAAGAATTCACCAAAGCAAAAAGTGGGACAATTTCATTTGTTCTCTTTTATACAAATAGAACTTCAAATTACTGTAGTAGAGCCACAAACTATTGGTCCTCCTCAAGATTTAGAAAGAGAAGATAGGCAACCAAACCAACCACAGGGATAAATCTAAGATAACTTACTACACCAACTTTGCTTTCCTCAACATTTTGTAGCTTCTCACCAATCGATCAAGGCTGGAAGAATGTCTATAAACATATGTCCCAAATGGAGATGGAGGGAGAGGGAGAGGGGGAGACGGTGGGGGAGAGGAGGGTTTTTATTTTATTTAATATTAATGCAAATCATAATATTAAAATTTTATAATAGTTATTTATAATACCTTATATATTTTTATTTATTTTTAAAATTTTCTTTAAAAAATAGAATAATTATTAAAAAATATTTGAAAATATCATAATAAATATTGTATTTATATTTCAAAGATAAATTTGGTTAATAACTCTTTAAATTAATTTGTTGCATCATCATTTTAATGGATGAGTGGTAAAGATGTAACAATTCAATAATGTTAATAGTTATTACGCAAGTAAAAAAAGTTGAACAACCAAAATATAATCTTAATCAAAATTTAAAGACAATAAATATAATTTATTTTATATTTATATATATTATGTAATTTATATTACATAAAATTATATATATAACTAATTATTTATTAAGCCAAATTTAAAATCCATTTTTAAAGCGAAACTGAATATTAACAATACATACATAAAACCGACCCAAACTTGAATATCAAAGGAAATAAGAAAAGTTTCGTCAATCGACCAACCTTTGGCTATCAACTAATCCTATCAAAGGTAGGGCAACCTTTGCCAATGAAAAATATATTATATACAGAGAATTAATTAAAATAAATATAACAACAGTTAAGAACATATATAACCTATGGAGCTGTGTATGTTAAGAAGAAGAATTTAGCTCAAATAATAGGTTTTGGATCCACCATATTTAGACGAAAATTTTCAAGCACTAATTAATGATCATAAGAAAATATTACATTTTCGTTGTTTCCATCAGCTTAATGAAATTATCTAGCTGATGCAAAGTCAAGTCCATACAATCCCCATACCAGTGCTCCCGCTGATAGTGCCACCGGCAACGGACCAAGCATCCACAACAACATAGGAAATGAGACGCAAAGCACCCGGTTTCCGACGAGAGCCAACCCGAACCCTAGTTCGAATATGGTTTGCGTGTAGGAATGATCGGACGAGAACTGATCATCATCTTCATCGAGGGAAGAAGAATTTATCAAGAAATTAGCATCGATTAGAAACCCGATGGCCACGGAGCAGCAAAAGAAGCTAACCAATAGGAACAGTGATGCTGAACCGTACTTTAGAGTATACACCAATTTGGAATGTGACCCGAAGATTTCAGCTTTCAAAAGATGGCTGGCATTGTATGTATTGTTGGTCAAAGCTGCCAATGCTAAGTTAACTAGAATGGCTATTGTAGCTGTGAGTATGGTGGCCATTAGAGTGTTTCTCAAACTTTGGACTGCCAACATACCCTTCTTATCATCACCCTGCAATACACATTGTTTCATTCATATAGAATCACAGGTGAAGTGGTAAACCACCTCTTCCGAGTTAATTTCTTAGACAAATCCCTGCTTACTCTTACCCTATATTAAAAAGAAGGCATAATGATAAGTTTAGCCTTCAAAATTTACATATTTTATCAATTTAGTCATTATTCTTTTTCTTTAGTTAAATTTAGTCATTAACATTTCAAAAGAAGTCATGAAATACTAACTAAAATATTAATATTTTTAAAGATGTTGATGTGGCTACCCGCATGGCAGTCCACTTATATTTCATGTTGGTATGATATTATTTATTTTATATGTTAGGTCAACAAATGATTTAAAAATTATAAATACATTCAAAATAAATAAACAATTCGAATATACATATTTATAAAGTCCATAAAAATTCAAAAAAAAAAATAGCATGAAATATACATGGATTGTTATGTATGTTGTCATGTTTAAAAATTTAACATTGTAGTCAGGATTTCTGTTAAAAGTAACAATTTGAATCTTTGTAGAAGGTTGCTGATTAAATTTTTATTTTTTTAAAAAGTTAATGATCAAATTGATAAAAAAATATAAATATTAATGACTAAATTTATTATTATGTTAAAAATAAAACCAGTGGCATGCAACAGTTAAAAACATAGCGATGGCGACGATGAGGTGCTTACTTACCTGTTTGATTTCTTGAAACCAAGTGTTTCTGCGTAACTTTTCGAGTCCAATTTGGGTGGAAGAGGGTTTTTGCTTGAAGCATTTCCAAAGATAGACATGGTAACCCAGTGTAAGGAAGAGACTAAAGGGGATCAACAGTGTGTCCAAACAGAGGATGAATCCCATTGTTGGAATACACTATAGGGAAATTGCTATAGTTTTTGTAGCGGAAGGAAAGAGTATTTATGGTGAGAGGTAGATAGTGACTTCCACGAATGGACATAGTGGAGGCATTTAGGTGGCAAAGGTAATCAAATTCTATGCATACATATAAATATATGTCGTGGAGTACATGTCAATGTACATGTATGAGAAAGGAAGGCTTTTCTAAGGGGATAGGTTTTTAGTGGCAAGTCCACTAATAGCAACCTAAAGAAAATTACCTACAGTCACAACTTTTCGTTGTTTTTTCTCCGACCAAGTAATATTTTATTATAAATAAAAGAGAATAGGACTCCACTCAAGGGCAGTGCACCACTGGCTTTGCTTGCTCTCTTTCGCTGCATTTCCTCCAACTTAAAAATTTATTTTAAAATTTTATAATTTATTTTGAATTATTTTATTATAAAACTTTTGACTTTCATACTTTAATTTTCTCTCCTTGCGTTTTTTCTAATATATTTTCTTAATTAAGTAAAATCCGGGTGTTGTAAGATTATTTTTGATAATAAAATTCTAAGGCTGTGAGATTATTTATCACATTATTAGGTATTAAAAATGTTTATAGCCCGAGCCATCCAACTGACACAATCAATCTAACCCACTTTAATCGAGATTTGACTTACATTTTTCAACCTAAGTCCAATCCATTTTATCTATTTAAAATAATTTTATATCAATATTTATATGTATTGTATTTAAATTTAAATAAAACAAAATTTTATATTTTAAACATGACCATTTTTATGGGCTATGCCAAGCTAGGCTCAAGTTCGGGCCTAAAATTTTTAGAGAAATTTAGATTTAATCTAACTCATGAGTGCTTCTATCACGTATTTTGTATTATTTTGTATTATTTTATTAGAATATAATATTTTACCGATTAATTTATAGAATGTAAAATTGCATAAAAATATATTTTACTAAATTGTTGTTATTATATTTTTTTTTTTGGCATGTAAGAAAAAAAATGCACTCAAGATATATATAAATCATTGGCCACAAATAGAAATAATTAGAGAAAATCTAAACAGAAAAACCTAGTTTAGCCTTGGATAAATAACCCAAGCACGTAGTATAGGAATAAAGGTGGGTGTCTTGAAAGGAAATCAAAATTTCGGCATAAATGCACCCAATTACAATTACATAGACAACTTACATATTTTAAAATATCTAATATTTATCTGCTGAAAACAAGTTTTTTTCCTATAAAATATCAAACTTCCTTTGGTCTAAAGGATAAAAAATGAATTTTATTGAAGGTTATCAAAGACAAGAAGTGGCATTATGATTGCTCTATATTTGTGAATTTTGACACTATTAAAAAAGGTAACATCACTTGCTTAAAGGATTCTTTGAAATTCAAAGATAAAATTATTGTATTGAAATTTCATCTTATTTTGGAAAAGTTCATGTTACTTAGAGTCTGTTTGTTTGCCACCTGATTTTACGATGTTTGTTTGGCTGAAAACATTTTACATATGGAAAATATTTTTCCAAACACGGGTAAAATGATATGGGTTTAGGGAAAATGTCTTACCGATTTTATTTCTGTAAGACATTTTCCAACTCTCACCAAATTCTTTCCTCCTTCTCCTTCTTCCGTTCTTCATCTTCTTCTCCTTCTTCATCCAGGTAACTTTCCTCCTTCTACTTCTTCCGTTCTTCATCTTTTATTTCCGATTTTCCTTAGCCGTGTCTGTCAAATATCTTCTCTTCTCAGGGCTGTTTCGTTTCTCTCAAATCTATGGCTGCTTTCACCTCTTTCTCTCTTCTTCGATACTCTTTTATATGTTTATATTTTGTTAATGTTAAGGACAGAGTGATAACGTATTGATTCTAGGTATTTGATTTGGATAGAAATTATGCAACGACTGGAAGGATTGTTGCAATTGTGAGAGCCTCACCACGACTTTCTTCTTCTCCCACCTCTATCAATTTTCTTACACCAAATCACTCATGCAGGTATTTTTCTTTTCTTTTTATTTGATTGGGAAGTTCTCTTATTTCGGCATTCAATTGATGATTACTATTATTCTTTTCGTTGTCAATTGGCTGATCAATGAAATAGGGGTAGAAAGAAGCTTTAATTGGGTTCTACTTGTAGTTTTTTTGGTAGTCTAACTAGCCAAAGAAGTGAAGAAGAGCTGTATAGATTATATGCTGAATTTTTATTGGCCTTTCTTGATACCTTCGAATCACTCTTTGTAGATATCTATGTCGTGCTAGTCCTACACATGATGAAGAGGTTGCGACAAAGGCAGCCGCAATCAATGTTGATAGTGGAGCTCCAACCATGTATGTATCATCCTTAACACCCTACTTTGAATTCACATTCCAGTTCTAGCCAGGAATTTGTTATGTATTATGTTGTTGGACATATATCTGTTTGGGATTTCATCTCCCTCTTAATATGAGTTTCAGGGAAAAAAATCATAACTGTGGGAATAACTTGAGTTTTAAGTAAGCTATTTGTAATTTTGTATTGCTAAAATTTAGACAGAATTGGTTCTGCTGATAATTTCTCTATGAGATATTGAAGAATGGGGTCACATTGATTTTGCTATTTATAATTGTACTAGTTGTTGATTTCTTTTTTCCCCTCCCATTCAGATTTGACAAGATCATAGCTAAGGAAATTCCTTCAACCATCGTGTATGAAGATGATAAAGTCTTAGCATTCAAAGATATCAGTCCGCAGGCTCTTGTTCATGTTTTGGTGATTCCAAAGTTTAGGGATGGGTTGAAATAGCTTAGGAAGGTGTGTTCTAGGCCTGTTATCTATCTAATTTGTTTTATTTTTGTTGTATAACTTGGCTGGACTGAATGTGAATTTTTCTGTTTTAATTGATTAAGTTCACCTTCGCAATCATATATACAAAACAAAAGTTCACCTTTTTCTATTTTTCTGTATTTTAACCACGTGTAAATGATTCAGATGAACTTAGAGAACTATCTACATACTTGATCCATAAACCTTGCTTCGATTTTTCTTGAAGTAGTTTCCCTAGATGGAATACTGACCTGGTTTAAATTTCTGGTTACAATTTGTCAGGCTAAACAAAGGCATGGAAAGATACTAGGTCAACTTCTTTTATTAGATGCACCATTATTGAAATTATCATATCCATCATCCTTGGCTTCGTCCCAACCAGCCCAACCATCATTGCTATGAGAAGGAGTCACCTCTGTAGTACCTTCTTTCTTGTTGACAAAACTTCTCTGTATGTATTATTCTGATGTTTTCATGGTTTATGAAATGTTTTCATGGTTTCTGAAATTATAAATACAAGTTAAGATGCATGTATCCGGTTTCGTTTTAAATACCTTCTTTGGTTATTAGTTACATTTTGTGGTGAATGAATTATTTTATTAACAGATCCCATTTACCATAGTAAGTTCTGAGCAGGGAGAAACATAAGTGCACTCTTTTAGAATGGCTTGCAATTTGCAAGTGATCAATGGATGCTATATTTGGTTTTGGCATAAATCGAGGACTAAATAGTTGTAGGTGGGGATAAAATAAATAAATTCTACAAAATAAAAATGTTTTTAATTTGATGACTCCATTTGTACAGTAAAGGAGAAAAAGACTAGCCATAGCTGAGTTGTTAAGTTGTTAGTAGTTGAGAACAGTTACTAATAACTATTAGCTGTTATTGCCAGTTATGATAGCAGTTATTAGTTGCGTGTGTCTATATAAACATGCATCGTCACCTTTCAATATGTGTGTGTATTTTCTCAAGTTATCTCTTTTGAATATACAAGAGTTTATTCATATTGTCTTCTTCGTTAAGTATAATCTTAACATGGTATCAGAGGTCATTTCATTCCTGCGGTAATTGCTTATGACTTCTCCATCTAGTCCATCTGCTATTCACTCTGTTGCACCAACAATGTCATCTGCTCTAACAGATAAAGTTGTCGATAGTAGGTTTTTCTTTACCAAGAAGGTTAGTGTGCTTCTAGATGATAATAATTACCTATTATGGTGTCAGCAGGTCCTTTTTGCAATAAAGACCTTTAAGCTTTAAAAGTTTATTGATTCGCACTTTATTCATCCTCCTTCTTACGTTCTTAATGATGCGGGTGTTTCACAAGAAAATCCTGCGTTCACACGCATTGAACAGCAAGACAGTGCGCTTGCGTCATGGTTGTTATCATCGGTAAGTTCTTCTGTTCTTCCTCATCTTAATGGTTTGAATACAATTCAAATCTGGAATGCGATTGTAAGTTTGTTTGGTAGCAAAACTACTTCTCAATTGATGTTTTATAGAAGGGCGCTTCATTCTCAGTGAAAAGCTGATCTTTCTATTAAAGAGTTTTTGATGAAAGTTAAGGGATATTGTGATAATCTTACTAACTGTGGGGAGGTTATCAGTGATCGAGAGCATGCTACAGCTATACTTAATGGCTTATCATCAGAGTATGAGGCCATAATTACGATCGTTACTGCAAGTCCTATGCCTTACAGTGTTTAGGGTGTTTCTACAATGCTTCTTGATTTTGAAGCACGTTAGCAACTATCTGTTCTTGACACTCAGTTTTGCAAACGTGCCTACTCATCAACTTGCTATATCTGAGACTGATGTAACGTCCACCCCGCCTTATCGTCCACCCTCTGGTAATCATGGTTGAGGGCGTGGTCGGTCGACTGGTTCTCGCTTTTAGTGTCAATTATGTAGAAAGGCCGGTCATCTTGTGGATCACTGCTACCATCGTTTTGACACCACTTATAAAAGTTTAAGTTATCAGCCTCCTACTTCACCGCAGGCCAACGTCTGCATGGTTGGCAATGGTCCTCTCTCTATCAATCCGTGGATGAATCCATCTGTGTCTACTGTACCTCCCTACCCTTTGCAGAATTGGTTTGTTTCTCCAGTACAGCTTCAAAACCCTCAGCAGAACTGGTTTGCTTGTTTAACATAGCCTCAAAACTGGACCAATCTATTTGCTGTCAATCCTGTGCAACATGTCAGTGCACTTGTTGCTACCCCAAAATCAGTGGGTGATAATGCATGGTATCCGGATTCAGGTGCGTCACACCATCTCAGTAATTCTCTTGCTTCACTAAGTGATAGTGCTCCGTACCATGGGTCAGGTAAGGTGTATATGGGTAATGGTAGTGCTTTCTCTATTAGATCCACTCGTCAGTCTTCCCTTATTACACGATCTCGTTCTTTGTTCATGAAATCTCTACTGCTTATACCTGGAATAACTAAGAATTTACTGTCAGTATCCAAATTTACAAAGGATAACAAAGTAATGTTTGAGTTTTCTCCTACACAGTGTCGAGTTCGTGACCTACAAACAAATGAAGTGCTCCTTCGGGGTTCCAAGTGCAATAGGTTATATAAACTTGATCTACCTGTCATAACACAAAAAGCTGTAACTCCTGCTGTAGCTCAGTGCTTTACTGCTCGGTCTCTTTCTCCCCTCAATCTATGGCATTCATGGCTTGGACATCCTTGTGCTGCTATACTAAAAAAGGCATTACATCATTGTAATATAGATTTTAATTCTTCTTAAGATTTACTTTAATGTGTTGCTTGCCATCTAGGCAATAAACGAAAGTTACCATTTTCAAAGTCGGTTTCTGTTTACAATAAGCCATTACAATTGATTATTGCTGATGTATGGGGTCCTGCCCCAATTTCTTCTAACAATTTTCGTTATTACGTTGCTTTCACTGATGTCTGTACAAGATATACGTGGCTTTATTTTTTGAAGAAAAAGTCAGAGGTTCTTCATGTGTTTTCATTGTTTCATAAGCAAGCAGAATGAGCTCTTGGTTACAAGTTAATTGCTCTTCAAACCGATAATGGTGGTGAGTTCTAAGCACTAAAAAGTTATCTATCTCATCAATGTATTCAGTGGAGGATCACGTGCCCATATAGTTCAGAGCAAAATGGTTTAGTCGAAAGGAAACACTGACAAGTTGTAGGAGCAGGGTTGTCTATGCTTGCCCATGCAACTATGCCCTTGTCATATTGGCATAACGCTTTCACCAGTGTTGTCTTCTTGATAAATCGGTTGCCCTCCTCTCCTCTAGGTAATTTGTCACCATATAGGAAGCTTTTTCAGGTGCCACCAAACTATTCTTTCATTTGTGTATTTAGTTGTTTATGCTTTCTAAACCTTAGACCCCATAACACCCACAAGCTTCAATTTCGCTCCACCCCATGCACATTTTTAGGTTATTCACCTCAGCATAAGGGTTACCGATGTCTAGCTGAAAATGGAAAAATATATGTTTCACGCCATGTTACTTTTCATGAGTCAACATTTCCTTTCAAAAATATTAACCTTAAGTCTCCTAGCCTTACCACTAATACTCCTTTGTAGTGAAGCTCAAAGTTGCTGATTATGCATCCTAGAAGTCTACCTACCCCCATTCCAAATAAAACCACACCACATGCACCTACTCATTCGACGCCTAGCCTACCTCAACCTGTACTTTAGCCTACTGCCTGCTTTATTTCTAATAATACTCCAACTACACCATCACCTCAACTGTCACCTCAAACTCTTCAATCAACTCAACCACAACCTCATGTTCTTTTACCTAATGTCCCTACTATTTTTCTACCCTCTACACAAGCCAACTCTCATGCCATGACTACCCGTAGCAAAGCTGGAATATTTAAACCTAAGGCCTTCTTAACCAAGGCAGCTTTTTTATCAAGAGACACACCATGTGACATTCATGAAGCAATGAAAGATGAGTGCTGGTGGGCAGTAGTTCATAGTGAGCTTCAGGCTCTTTTTAAGAACAACACATAGAGCCTCTATCCTCTCCCTGATAAACGTCGAGCTGTGGGATGCAAATGGCTCTTCAAAGTGAATAAGAAGGCTGATGGGACAGTAGAAAGGTATAAAGCTTACTTAGTGGCAAAAGGGTTTTCACAGCATGCTGGTATTGACTTTCGTAACACATTTAGTTCAGTGGTTCGTGCTGCTACCATTCGGGTTGTGTTAGCTATTACTGTCATGAAAGGGTGGTCTTTGTGACAAGTTGATGTCAACAATGCTTTCCTTAATGGCGGTTTGACAGAGGAAATCTACATGGAATAGCCACCTGGCTTTGAGGTGTCAGATGACAATGGCCAGCAACTTGTTTGTAAGTTGAACAAAGCGCTCTATGGACTGCGACAGGCACCTAGAGCTTGGTTTCATACCCTTAAGCATTATTTGGTTACTCAACTCAATTTTGTTGTTTCAAAGACTAATACTTCCTTGTTTATTCGAACATGCTCTAAGGAGATGGTATTACTTATCGTCTATGTAGATGATATTGTAATAACAGTAGTTCCAATGATGAAATAAACAGTGTAATTCAACAGCTGCACAATAAGTTTGCGCTTAAGGACATAGGGCACTTAAATTTTTTTCTTGGTATTGAAGTACAGCGCACAGCCATAGGGGTGTTTCTCAATCAGAAAAATACATCTTAGAAGTGTTTGATAAGACTGGCATGTTAGGAGCTGCTGCTACTCCTACGCCAATGGTGACTACTTCAAAACTGACTGTGTCTGATGGCAGTCCTCTTTTTGCTGATGTCCATTTGTATCATAGTACAGTGAGAATGCTTCAGTATTTATGTATCACACGCCAAAGCTATCATTTTGTGCTAACAAATTGAGCCAGTACATGAATCTTCCAAGTGAGAGTCATTGGAAAGTAGTCAAACGTATGCTAAGGTATCTTATTGGCACTGCTGATCATGGATTATATTTCTCCAAAGGGTCAGTTGAGCTTGTTGGCTATTCGGACACTGACTGGGCCTCATCCATTGAAGATAGACGCTCCACCACTGGATATGTTGTGTATCTAGGGCTAAATCCTGTTGCATGGTGTTCCAAGAAGAAAAACGTTGTATCTAGATCTTCTGAAGTAGAATATCGAAGCCTTGCTAGCTGTGTATCGGAGCTTTTATGGGTTAAACAACTGGTAACTGAGATTGGTCTCTCAAAGTGTCCACCTCCTATGGTATGGTGTGATAACACGTCTACTATTTCTGTTGCTGCAAATCCCACGCACCATGCTCGTATGAAGCATGTAGAGATAGATCATCACTTTGTTCGTGAAAAAGTCCTAGATGGAGCGCTGCAAGTGAATTTTGTTCCATCATTAGAGCAAATAGTTAATTTTCTCACCAAGCCTATTTCCTCCAAGTGTTTTAACTGGTTTAGACGTGCTCTTCGAGTGTTGCCGCAAAATGATGTTCTCAAATGTTCAAACAACAAGAAACCAGGAGAATGTTAGGATAATAGCTGAGCTGTTAAGTTGTTAGTAGTTGAGAACAGTTGCTAATAACTGTTAGCTATTATTGCCAGTTATGATAGCAGTTATTAGTTGAGTTTATTCATATTGTCTTCTTCGTTCAGTATAATCTTAACATGGGCAAGAAGAATTGTCAATGATCATCATTTAATCTACATAGAGGATCCGTTTGTGGTATCTCATGACCTTGGTTGAGTGGTGGACAAGCTTAGCATTAAAGTTCTAAGAGAAGAGTTTGAACGAGTGGCTGATATAATGCATTATGATCTAAATCCTTAGATAACACTCTTTGAACCTTACATCCTTGGGTAACAAAACCTTGTCCAAATGTGTTAGAAAATCAATGGTTAAAGCTATTTGGTTGGTTTTTGTAGTCAGTTTGCTTTGCGTCCCCATAGTCTTCAATTTTGACCTTTTGAGTTCACATCCATTTTAAAGAAGTTTAAGCTTATTATATGTAATTAAGAAAAGAAATTTCCAAACATTTTATGGATGGATGTTAAACAAGTTGTAATTAATTGATTGATAGTGTATACAAATTCCTGTATGATCCAAACATATTCATATCAAATGAGTGTTATATCATATTTGTGTCAAGTGAAACAAACAAAACAGTCTTATTATATGCATTAATAAATCATTGCAATATATGTAAAAATAATTTAATATATATATAATAAAATCAATTAAATAATGAAAAGATAATAAATTCTTAAATATATATTTGTTTAATTTAAAACAACTTTTATGAAATATTTTCAGGAAATCTACCAAACAACGGAAAATATTTTACACAAATTCATCTAAACACTAGAAAAGTAAATCTATAATGGCCTAAATTCAAGGTTATCGGAACAGTGGTTTCGTAACCACAAATTCGATTTAAAGAGAATTTTATTTTAATATTTTTGCATAAATATTGATATGATAGGAAAATCATATGAAAATATCAATAGAAAAATTTTATCGATTTAGTGGTTAGTTAAGAAAAAGAAATTATTGAAGAAATTAGGTAAAAACAAGTTATTGAGACCTCGGTCTCGTAAAACCGAGTCAGAAATATTTTTATAAATATTTGTGAAATGTTAGTAATATTGTATTAAAATTTCGTTAGAAAATTTTAACGTTTGGACAGTTAATTAAATGAAAAGGACTAAATTGGAAAATGTGTAAAAGTGGTTAGAATGATTAAATAGCTTAAGTGTTTAATGAGAAAGGATTTAAAAGGTAAATAGACCCAAAAATTATTGGGCTGGACGGCAAGGGCATAAAATCAGCGGAAAAATGGATGATTTAAGGGTAAAATTGGAATATTGCATTATTAACTAAATAAAACTAGGACTAATATGGAAATATCTAGATTTCTTGAGATTTCTCTTCATTGTAATCAGCCAAAACGCCATAGGAGGGGTTCTTTAAGCTGGTTTTTCATAATTTTTGCACTAAGTGAGTTAATCCTTGCCTTTTTCTTGTAATTTTTGTGTGTTTAAGACTTTTACAACTAGGTGCTACTATTAAATTCATTAGTTTTTGATTTTATGGATGAAATTGAAAGTCACCATGGTTGAGTGCTGTAAGTATATGAAAATTTAGCATGAAATTTAAGCTTTAATGTTATTATATGATGATTTTATGGAATAAAATGTATAGGAAGTGGATATTTAGGACCTATTTGTAAAAGAGTGTGAAATTGAAGATTGGTGCTGAAATTCTTATCCCCAAAGGTTATAAGGTAGTTTAAAATGATAGAATAAAGTGTTAATTGAGAAAAATCAGCTCAATTGAGAGGTTGATTGAGTAGGGACGAAATTATCACTTATTAAAAGCTTAGGGGAAAAATGGTAATAAACCTCTTGCACTAAAACAGTTTTGAACAGCAGCAGTAGTCCAACTTTAAAAAATCACCATAAATTTTATAAATCGAATTAGAGGGTGTAAAAGACATGGAATTAAAGCTTATTGAGTCTAGTTTCTCATAGAAGAAACATGTAAGCAATGGAATTGTAAATCATGAGATATAATGCATTTTGTGAGACAATGTCAGAATGATTTCGGGTTCCCCTGTTTTGACTTTGAAAAATCACCAAAAATTGTATAAAAATAATTAGGGACTTAAATTTATATTTTTGAAATCCTTAATGAGTCTTTTTCAATAGAAACAAGCAGGAACATTATCCGAGTTCTGTACAGGGAGATAATTAATTTTTAGTGAAGAAAGATCGGAACTATCATACAGCAGAACAGTGGTGACTTTAAAGAATAAACTGTACTTATTGGCTAAACCAAAAATTCTAAAAATTTTATGGTAAGAATATATGTGAGTTTAGTTTCAGGGAAAATTAGCGGATCTTAATTTGGACTTCTGTAGCTCAAGATAAAAATAATTAAGTGACTACGACTCAAGTAGACAGCTTTGAATGAACTATAAATAATGGTGGAATTGTAGAAAATAGCACATATGAACATGAAATGTGAAATTGATGATTAAATTTATTTATTTAGATACTGAAGACTCAAATACAAAACTAGATCGAGGAAAGGAAAAAGTTCGGGATTAGTAGATTTTTGTATACAAACAAGTATCGAGGTAAGTTCATGTAACTTGAATTATATTCTTAAATGCTTGAAATGTATGTTATTGATGTGAATATGAATTGAATGTTCATTATATGAAAATTGATGAAACATTGAAATATTTGATAAAAAAGGGAAGAAATCCCGGTTGAATGAAAGGAAAATTCGATGGATCTCTGAAAAGAAATTGACGGTAAAAGGGGATCTAGCCCGGACGGGGTGATCCTATCCTGATATAGTCCTCCCGAAGAATATGTGGAAAATGGATTTAGCCCAGACGGGTAATCCAAATTAGGGTCTGAATTTAGCCTGGACTGGTAATTCAGATCCAAACTCATTAGAGTAATTGTCGTTGCAGGGGATTTAGCCTGGACTGGTAATCCCGACAATACTCTATGAGTTTATATTACAGGGGTTTTAGCCTGGACTGGTAATCCCACTGTAAGGATGAGGTTCGCGGGAGTGTGCTCTCTGAAATGGAAATGTGCGCACATGAATATGAATTGACGGACTCGAATTTGTACACCAAAGTGTACCCCTGAAAATCCATCGAAATTTCGAGAAAATTCAACGGGATAAATATGGGAAAATAATAATGGAATGGAAATCATGGTATTGATGAGCTCATCAATCACAGTATATATCATTGATACATTGAAATTATTGTACTAACTTGAATGTTGAGTTTGTGCATGTTAAGATAACAATGCATTGAATGGATGTTTGTATGTTTATTGTATTGTATTGAAAATATTAGGTAAGTATACTTCTTGTTACATGAGCTTACTAAGCACAATGTGTTTATCCTGTTTGCTTTTTCCCTGTTTTGTAGTATTAAGAGCTCGAAGGTCAGATTCTGTCGGAGACACATCACATTATCAACCTCAATATTTTGGTATATCCAGAAACTTTATTTTGGAAATCAATGGCATGTATAAGTTAATAAAGTAAATGTTAATGTGAAATGAATGTAAAGTTAGCCATTGGTGTGGCTAACAAATCTTGGTTTGGTATGTGATGAAATTATCTTATGAATATGTATGAATCTATTTTGAAAATATGTTGAATTAGATTGTTTGATTTGGATTGGTCTCGGTTTAAGTTTTGCAGGGAAGGTTAGATGTCTATAAAGGGGATATATTGAGTTTTAATAAAAAATTTTTAAAAAAATATTATTGTTCGGTAAACTTCGGTAATGCCTCGTACCCTATTCCAGCGACAAATACGGGTAGGGGGTGTTACAAAATCATTTTCCAGAAATTAATTTCCGAAAAATATTTTACTGGCAAACAAACTGAACCTTAGGGTCCATTTGTTTCACGTAAAAGCAATTATAAAAAGTATTTATCGTGTTTTTCTATGTTTGTTTAGCGTAAAATATCTTTGGTCAATGCAAGTGATTTTTCTAGCCTAAGCAAAACGACCCATTTTTTTATCTCGTAAAACATTTTCCAAACCCTTACTCTAAAGACTTTTGACAGCCAAAGTCTCTCACCAAAGCTTTCGACTAAGCACCAAGAACCATTCCCAATGTGAACACACTCTCTCTTGACATTGAGAATTAGGTGAGTTGTGTCTTCTCTATTTTTCATTTTTTTAACAAATTTTCTGTAAAAATTTTGCGATTTTTTCTTATGAAAATCTAAAAAACTTCATAATTTTTCACTCTCCAAAACTGAGCTTGCTTGGTTTGCAACATGAAAAGTTATTCCAAACCTAAGTTTTTCATCTTTCATTTCTGAAATCAGGTATGCTTTTTATAAATTTGATCTCTTTTCTTCTTTTTATAATATGTGTTTCGTTGCTGCATCCTAGTATGAAACTATCGAATGTTTCTTCTTATTTCACTGTCGTTTTTTTTTTTTTTGTTTCATCTTGATTTTTCTTTTGGCATGAGTTTCTGGGAAGCCAAATATTCTACTTTTCTTCTTAGTATGAAAGCTAAAGTAAATATCTTTTCCATGGGTTTATTTGTTTTGGATTTAGTGAGAAAAAATCTTCTCTAGGTTTTATATAATATTAAGGGTATGGGGGATTTAGATGCAATGTCTTTTGTGTTTTTTTTCCTTTCATGTTTTTATTAATCACTTTTGGTCTTTTGATAAAGATAATTTTTACCATATTAGGAAAAAAAACTTTTCTTATGATTGGCCTTCTTCTGGTTTTGTTTATTTCTTTATATACTCTTCATCAACTTATTTAAAGACTCATCAATCATGTTCTTATTACCATTATTATTATTATTATTTCCAATTCAATTTATAGGGCTTAGTAAAATTTTCTAGAAATGGCTTTGATTATGTGTGGAAGGGTCTAAATTTAGCAAGAGATAAAAATAAAAATCAGGTTTTGGGAAGGTATATTAGCTTAAGTACCAAAGCATTTCAATGATACAACTCCTTCAAAAAGCTATTGTAAAATAACAATAAAATTCAACTTTGCAAAAGAATGAATGTAATAGAAACATAAAAGGGGTGTTGCATACCTAGTAAACATTTGTAATTATAGTAGAACTTCTTCTTTATTGTTTAGCGATCTTCACAACGTTTGCCTTATCTCATAAATTAGTTGATCTTTTTCATTCCCTGACAATAATTTTATTAACATGACTAGGTTTTAAACCAATAGCGAAGACATAAGAAAATAGTTTTGTCACAGATTCAAAATGCTTGATTTCAATGAAGACATCAAGTAGGATATTATAGTGAACAATATAAGGCTCTAATACACTATTTTGCATTGCATGCAATAGTTCTAATACCACATCAATTTCATTATTTCAATCAAGCTATTGAATAGGATATTTTATTTGCAAATGAGTAACCAACAATTATTATTATTTATTATCATAATATTGTCTTAAAAGATACTCATTCAAATACCGCCAATAATACAATTATCACAGTTATTAGCACTCAACTAGTAAGCCACATCTTCCATGTTTTGTAAAATGAGACAATTAGACATATTTTATTTATTATAAAATGTAAAAGACAATTACTTTTTGTAATGTTCAAATATTTGTGTGGAATTATTTTTTGTAGATGGACCGTAATAAAGATCATAATGCAATTGTTGATGTTGTGGCTTCAGTTTTAGCTTTTAGGGCTCTTTAGATTAAAAGATTTAGAAATAGAAAGCAAATTGCTTGTCACCCTCGTGTGAATCGAGATTATGAAAGAGAAAATTATATTAATAGTATTTTATATAGAGGTGACTAGCATTGCATTGATGTGATAAGGATGAGACCTATTGTTTCTTTTAATTTGTGTAACGTTCTTACTAGGAACAATTTGTTACAATCAACTAGGTTGGTGAATGTTAGGGAGCAAGTGGTTATATTTTTACATATAATTGGTTATAATGTAAGGTTTCGAGTGATTGGATCAAGATATTATAGATCAATTGAGACAATTCACCATTACTTTAGAGTTGTATTAAGAGCTATTTTGAAATTGTATGAACTAGTCATTAGATTAACTGGTGAGTCAACTCCTAATGAAATCAAGAAGGGTCTAGCTCAAAAGAAACAACAAGCAGTTACAGAGAGTTGTTTCTTTTGTAACAAGTCTGGACACGTAAAGAAAGATTGTACCAAATATCACGCTTGGCGTGCAAAGAAAGGTATAATTCTTAATTTGGTCTGTTCTGAGATTAATTTAGCTTCAGTACCTAGAAACACTTGGTGGATAGATTCTGGTGCTACTACTCACATAAGTGTTTCTATGCAGGGTTGCCTGAGTTACCGAAAGCCAAGTGATGGTGAAAGACACATCTTTGTGGGCGATGGAAAATCGATAAAAGTGGAAGCAATTGGGCATTTTAGGTTGTTATTAGGAACTGGTTTTTATTTGGATTTAAAAGACACTTTTATTGTACCGTCATTTAGACGGAATTTAATTTCTGTTTCTTCATTAGACAAATTTGGATATTATTGTTCATTCGGAAACAATCAATTTAATTTTTCTTTAAATTCAAATATTATTGGAACTGGTTATTTAAATACTTATGACAACCTTTATTTGCTAAAAACTGTTGCATCCTATCATGAAACCTTGCATGTGGAATCACGTGGTATTAAACGCAAATTAAATAAGGAAAATTTAGCATCATTATGGCATAGGCGCTTAGGTCATATCTCAAAAGTTAGAGTTGAACGCCTTGTGTCTGATGGTATTTTAGAGTCCCTTGACTTCACAGACTTTGATGTCTGTGTCGATTGCATTAAGGGAAAACAGACCAAAACCAAGAGGTTGGGTGCCAACAGATCTTTAGACGTCTTAGAATTAATTCATACAGATATTTGTGGACCATTCCCTACGGCATCCTGGAATGGTCAACAATATTTCATAACATTCATAGACGATTACTCACGGTATGGGTACCTATATCTTATTCATGAGAAATCTCAGTCTTTGGACGTGTTCAAAGCTTATAAAGCTGAAGTTGAGAATCAAGTCAACAAAAAGATTAAAAACATTAGATCTGACCGTGGTGGTGAGTACTACGGTAGATATGATGGCTCAGGTGAACAATGTCCAGGACCATTTGCGAAATTCCTAGAGGAATGTGGTATTGTCCCACAGTACACCATGGCAGGATCACCTAGTATGAATGGTGTAGCTGAAAGACGAAACAAAACTCTTAAGGATATGGTAAGGAGCATGACTGCTCATTCTACCTTACCTGAGTCCTTTTGGGGAGAAGCATTAAAGACAGCAACTTATATTCTAAATAGAGTACCCAATAAAGCAGTTGCAAAAACACCTTATGAGCTTTAGACAGGTAAAAAGCCTAGTTTAAAGCACTTTCACATTTGGGGATGTCCAGCTGAGGTAAGGCCTTATAGGCCACATGAAAAGAAATTAGACTCCAAAACAGTAAGCAGCTACTTTATTGGCTATTCTGAGCGATCTAGGGGCTATAAATTTTATGATCCTACAATAAGAAATATTTTTAAGACGGAAACTACAACATTTTTTGAGGATGTTGAGTTTGGGGGGAGAAATAAGGTTAGAGTTATTGCTTTTGAGGAGGAATTGCATTCTAACTCAATTCCTACTATCACTTTTGACAATGTTCAGGCTCTTATACCTATCATTGATCAAGAAGTGAATCCAGAACCTCTACAAGACAATGTTGAACAACTCCCCATTCAAAATGGGGTAATTATTCCAGAAGAACAAACTCAACAACCTCAAGAAGAAGTGCCATTAAGGAGGTCCACAAGAGAAAGGAGAAATGCTATTCCAGATGATTATATTGTATTTCTCCAAGAACATGAGGATGATAATGGAATGATAGAAGATGATCCAATCAACTTTCATCAAGCTATGAAAAGTTCTAATTCTCAAAAGTGGATTGATGCCATGAAAGATGAGTATAAGTCTATGCAAGACAATAAAGTTTGGGAACTTGTCCCATTACCTGAAGGTGCAAAACCGATTGGTTGTAAATGGATATTTAAAACCAAAAGGGATGCAAATGGTAATGTGAAGAAGTATAAGGCCCGTCTTGTAGCAAAAGGATATACTCAGAAAGAAGGTATTGATTTTACAGAGACTTTCTCTCCAGTTTCATCGAAAGACTCCTTTAGGATAATCATGGTGCTTGTTGCTCATTTTGATCTTAAGTTACATCAGATGGATGTTAAGACTGCGTTTCTTAATGGCGACATTGAAGAAACAATTTATATGGTACAACCAGAAAATTTTGAATAAGAAGACTGAAAGAATATGGTTTGCAAATTAAAAAAATCCATCTATGGACTCAAACAAGCTTCCCGTCAGTGGTACTATAAATTTCATCAAATAATTATTTCATTTGCTTTTGAGATAAATATTGTTGATGATTGTGTGTATCACAAATTTAATGGGAGTAAGTACATATTTCTGGTTCTATATGTTGATGACATTTTGCTTGCCACTAATGATATAGGCTTATTGCACGAAACCAAGAAGTTTTTATCTAAGCATTTTGAGATGAAAGATCTTGGGGACGCCTCTTTTGTTTTATGAATCCAGATACATCGAAATCGATCTCGAGGTATTCTTAGATTATCACAAAAGAGCTATATCGATAAAGTACTCAAAAGGTTTGGCATGTAGAATTGTAGACCAGGTGACACCCTTGTCACGAAAGGAGACAAATTTAGTCTTACTCAATGCCCTAAAAGTGACCTTGAAATTCAGGAAATGCAAAAGATTCCCTATGCATCAGCTGTTGGGAGTTTAATGTATGTTCAAGTTTGTATGCGTCCAGACATTGCGTACATTGTTGGGATGTTAGGCAAATATTTAAGCAACCCTGGTATGGACCATTGGGTAGTAGCCAAAAGGGTTATGAGATATCTTCAGAGAACAAAAAATTACATGCTTACTTATAAGAGATCAGATCTTTTGGAGGTCATTGGGTATTCTGATTCTGATTTCGCTGAATGCCAAAATAGTAGGAAATCTACATCAGGCTATATTTACCTGTTAGTTGGAGGAGCTATATCTTGGAAAAGTGTCAAACAAACACTTATAGCTTTATCCACTATGGCAGCAGAGTTTGTAGCATGCTATGAGGCATCAAACCATGGAATATGGTTGCGAAACTTTGTCACAGGACTGCGCATTTTGGAAAATGTAGAAAGACTACTCAAATTATTCTGTGACAATAAGTCAGCAGTGCTATATTCTAATAACAACAGGAGTTCATCTAAGTCAAAGCATATTGACATAAAGTTCTAGTTGTAAAAGAAAGAGTGCAAAATGGTCAAATATCCATAGAGCACATTGGGACAAACTCCATGATAGCGGATCCGCTCACAAAAGGATTACCACCAAAGGTCTTTCATGAGCACACTGCTCACATGGGTGTTACATTATTTGAGGATATTATGATTTAGTGGGAGTTTATATATATATATATATATATATTACATTTATATATTTGGTTATTTTCTGATCAGAAATGAAGTATTCAGTTTATTCACTCTGTTTATTGTTTTGACCTCACTTAAGAGGACCAGTTGGAAATAGACATGTTTAGATCATATTGCATGTAATTTCCATGCTACACATCCATACTTGATCTATGTCATTTAGTTGTGTTAATATACGTAATCATGGATGGATTTAGTTACGATATATGTAATGAAAGTCGCTTTGGTTCTATGTTAACATAATTAACGGATGAGATTGTTCGGAATACCTTTTGGATATGATAGTAAAATTTTGAGTTCATAAGGTTATGTAATGACATGTAATTAGTATATATATATGTGGTCCAAGTGGGAAATTGTTGGAAAATATGGACATCACATATATAATAAGGATAATTACATGTTATTATTTACTATCATGATAAGGATAGCCCAATTAAAAGTGATCTAATTTGGTTAGAATTCTATTGGGCTTTAATTATTAAATAAAGTATGGGTAAAATATGTGTAGATACTCTTCTAATCAAATTCTAATTAATGATGGGCTAATTAGAATTTGATTAGAACTAATATGCTAAGGTTATAAATATTAGAGTTATGGTCCCCAAATTATACACAAGATATCTTTTCTAATATCTCATCATTAGGAAAGAGAGAGCATATATTCTCTAAATTTCTTGTGTGCTAATTTGGAAAATCAAATCCCCAAAATCCAGTAAAACTTCAAGGAATTCATGGATTCAAGTACGCTTCCGCATTTAATTTTATTCTTGATTTATTCTTGATGATTTAACATGATAGATCCTGGTTTATTAAGTTCAGTTTTATTATAGAATTATTTTATAAATCTAACATCTAATTCACCTTGGCAAGTATTTGGCATAACTGGTTGGTCCTATAATTCTCAATCTGTTGTTTATAATCAATATAGATGTGGGTGGTCAACGGAAGCTACAATCGAAGATGAAACCATAGCAACTATATACTATTCAGGTTAGGCTATATACAATTGAACCCACCCCATTGCATATGTTAAAAGAAAAATGAAAAATGACCAACAAAAGGTCCTCATGGGGGTGTTAAACACCCTCGTCTATACCTTAAAATTATAGAAGAATTCATCAGTTCAATATTTAATCAAATTTCTAAAAATTCATTAAAATAAAAATATATCATTTTTAAATATTTTATAATTATTATTTTATAAATAAATATTAGGGAAAAAAATAAAGAATTTTTTTTTTAAATTGAATCGAAAAAATTCGGTTCAATTTATAAAAAGCGAACTGATTAAATGCACACCCTTAAATATGACATATTAAAAATAAAAAAAATGAAAATTGTTATTAATTTGTTTAGTGCTATTTCTTTTATTTAAAACACATAATATCAAAACTGTTGTTTTTTTTTTGAATAAGAATCGACTAGCTTTTTATTACTAATAAAATCTTAAAAACAAAAGACAAAGTACGTCATAAATGGGCCAATTGATTTTGTTTCAAACTGAACCATTAAGAGGACAAAATAAAGGCCTAGGAAAAAACACTACTGATACAGCTATGAAAAAAGGAAACCTAGGGAAATAATTGCTAGTCAATTCAAAAAATGCAGCTGGACACCACTTGTATCGGCTTTTCATATCTTTAGTCCCATCTACTTCAGATGATAGCCTTTTCATTCTCTCCATAACTTGCTATCATTCCTTCTTCTTCTCTCCCTATGCGAACCTCAATCTGGATCTCTTCTCCATCTTCCCTCTGGGCTTGACCGATAGCAAAGCAAAGCGTCGCCTTCCAGGTACACTTCTTCTTCCCTTCTTAGAGCATCTACTACTATTTTATGAGCCAAAGCATTTTCATCTCTCTTTATAAAACAGAACCTTATTTCTTGAAAAAACTCCATTTTCCTGTGAATATCGCTTATGATCGCCCCTATCACTAACTTGTCTTGCCTCTTCTTTTGACATTTGTTAATGACCGTACGCGAATCTCCCTTTATCATCACTGAGTGGAAACCCAAGGAAATTCTTAATTTAACGGCGTGAAGTCCTGCATAAACTTCAGCTGCAAAGGAAGATGAAACGTTTGAGTTCAAAACAGTCTTAGTTGCCCTTAGTACACCTAACTGGTCCCAGACCACCATACTCGCTATCGATTTGAAATCTCTTTTGTTAAAGGCGGCATCAAAGTGAATCGTCACCCTGGAACCAGTATCTCTCTGATTAATAGATCTGGTCACTGTCAAGGTATGCCTTTTTTCTATCAACCCATCAAGTTCAGCCATATATCTTTGTACTTTTTGAGATAGCTCCACTCCTGACTCCACTTTCTTTTCATGCATGAGCTTGTTCCTCGACCCCCATAGGAACTATATACCACAACAGAACACCCGACGTTGTTTGTAAGCGCTCTTCTAAAAAAACCAGGTAAGCCATTCTCGAAAGCTCTAAAGTGTAGAGTCAATAACCCAATAAAGATCTAACCGTTGCCACATTTCTTTTGCTTTAGGGCAGTACCGACAATTATGAGAAATATCCTCATCCCCCGATTTGCAGCGAGGACATTCCGTATTGACCACAACTCTTTATCTTAGATTGACTAATGTAGGCGTATAGTTCCATGATGCTCTCCATATAGTGATTGTAATCTTTGAGGGTAATTGTTATTTTGAAAGTTTATTTCACTCCATAAAAATAATTACAAGCAAAACATCCACAAAAGTCTCATGTAAACAAAGGCCAACAAAGCCACAAATCCAATTGCACGAATAGAGAAAGTAGTCGAGTACCTCAGTCTCGTACCAGACAAAGCTAAGAAAGCCACCTAAATTGATAGCAAAGAAAAGACCCGTAGGAAAGCCACCTAAATTGATAGCAAAGAAGAGACCCTGACACATTATCATGACCTTCTCAATCAACGACACTCCCAACCATCAATCATAATGTGGTAAGCCTCTATATAGTTCCTTACTCTCGTGGCAGTGAAAGCATCTTTAACCTAAAACAACATTTGCAATGAAACCCTAGACAAAATTGAGTTACCGGAAAGACTCAATGACAATAAATCACTGAGGATTTAAAGAAAACTTACCACAGAACTCAGGTGTCACGATAAACATCACATGACACAATGGCCCATGGGCCTAAAAACTTATTATTCCAATGGTTTGTCCTTTCCTATCAGAAATATTGATCGAAACCAACATGGGGTAAAAACCAGGGATGATAAGGGGGTCAGTGGCTGATTGTTCAACGACCTTTACCATTATAATAACCAAAAAATAGAGACTAAAAAATAAAAACACAATTGCTCAAGATCTCCTATTGGAGATCTAAACGAACCAATGACATAAGGGGATAAAGTTTTCAGGTGGATGGAGCATGGAGGAATATGCGGTGGTTGGCTAGAATAGCAAGTCGCCAATGTGGGAGAGGCCAAATCAGAGGTCACTAGAGGAAAAATTAAAGGGGCTTTCTTAAGCGAAAAAGTTGAAATTTAAGGGATTTGAGGAAGATTATGGACCAAACAACTAACAAAGGTTGTCAATGAGTGGAAGAGCTCTTGATGGATGCTGACCTTTGCCGGAGAAATGGTCGGCACAAGAGGCAATGCTCTGCTTCAGGAGTACAAAAAAAGAGAGAGAAAAGTAAATGTTCTTAGAGAGAAAAAAGACGTTATTTAGGCTTATCAGCAACAAACTTCGCAAAGAATAAATTTTCATCATATCCAAGTTGTTAATACTATAGGTGCACACGCTATTATAATATTATTCATGTGTTTTGAATATGCTAGACAACATATTTGAGTTCATATATAATGTCCAAGCTCATGGTTAGGCTTACAAAAAAAAAAAACTTAATAAATATGATATAATGATACTAATATTTTAAATACTTAGGGTGTATCAACCCTTTAGTCAAGGGTGTCGGAAAGTACATTCTCAGGACTCTATTTTCATAAATTAGACTCGTAAATATTTTTAATAAATATTTACAAAGCTAGTTGTGTACTTAAATATGTTCCGATTAAGTGAATTTGCATGAATTAAGAGTTACTATAGTATAAGGACTAAATCGCGTATAGGATAAAAGTTGAATTATAGATTAAAAATCAATTGAGGGATTAAAGTAGTAATTTAACAATTTCTTAATATGGTGGACGGCATATGCTATGTATATGTTATAATATTAAGTAATTTTAAAAGAAACTAAATGAATATATATATATATATATATGTATTATATAATAATGATAATAGTTATATAATAATAGTTATAATGATAATAAATATAATAATAGAATAGTAAGTGGAAACAGGAAAAATTAAATAGAAAGAAAAGAAAGAAAAAAATAAAGAAGAAAGAAAAGAAGGAGAATGCATTGCCTAGGGTTTCAAGTCTTCAATTAGTTAGTCAATTTAATTAATTTTCTTGTAACTTTAATGTTTTTGGAATCCCGATGTTAAGTGCTACCCAATTCATGTTGAAATTTTAGCATTGATTAAGCTTTTAAATGTTGTTAATGTTCAATAGTCTTAATATTAGGGATTAAATTGATAGATTTTTAAGCTAGAAATGGCAAAAGGGTTAAATTGTAAATCAAATTGTAAATTTTGGGTAATAGGGACTACATTGTAAAAAATTCAAAATGTAAGGGTTTAATTGAAAATAGGGAGCTAAATTTAGCTTAAAGTGAAATTAGTACAAAAATATAGGATTAAATGTGAAGAATAAAAATTAGTCTCGGTTTAGAGACTAAATTGGAATTTAGGCAAATATTGAGTAAAAATTGAAATATTCAATGTGAAATTGAATTGTGTGGTATTGATGTATTTAAATGGTTTTAATGTAGCTAACATCGTACCGAAATCCTCGATTAAAAATGGGAAGAATAAAATCGACGTCGAATAGCTCGGAATCCATGATTTGTGTTTCTATAATCCGAACTAAGTTGTAAATTATTGCATTTTGATTTCTTGCATATGGTAAGTGTAATAGCCCAATTTAGCCCGGGCCCATACCATAGCCAAATTTGAATTAAAGACCAAAATAAAAAACCAAATAAGTGTCCAATTTTCGTCCAAATCTTACAGTCCAGTAAATAAAACCCAAAAATCACAAAATTAACCCAAACCATCATTACCCAAATTAAAACCAAAGTAGGCCTAATTCGGCCTAATCCTAAACTCAACTTCAATGACCCAACTTTGGAGTTTCAGGAAACCCTAGAGGCTTCTAGGATCTTCTGGTGCATCCTGGATTCCCACGAGTGCAGCCTCGTCAATGCTAGCCCGAGCTTATGGCGAATCTAAATTGGGAATGATCCGAAACCAAAGTGGGATTTGGCCCAAATCGGGTACAACCCGGAGGCATCCTCAGGGGCCCAATTTCAGTGCCTCGATCCAAATACAGTAAAGAGAGTAGCCTAGGAGACGCTGGAACTTTCTAGAATGCTTCGGGTCCTTGCTTGCACGAGTGTAGCCTCCGTGTGACTTGATTTCTACTCACGAGTGCTTTCACACTGGTGCATACCTAGAAAAGAAATACTATCAGCAGTAATAGAATAGCAATAGGAAGATTGTAGAAGAAAATAAACGTGCATTTCGTTTCGGTTTTCTTCGATTTTGGCTATAAAAAGCCAAGTTTTGCATCTGTAAAGGGATTCGGACTTTTTGTATTCACGCACTCTTGAGTAAAAGCAAGGAAAATACGAAAGCAAAAGATTCATTTTTAAAGGTGATTTCAGATCTAAATAGTTTTTTTTTTCCTCCTTAGTTTTTTATTTCAAATCCTTATTTCCATTTATGCATATGAAAAGAGAAAGTGAAAGCAAAAAATATTTATCTGAGGGAATATACTACCAGACTTGTCCTCTTCGTTAAAGATGAAGAACAGATAAGATCAGGTTGGAGATGGAAATCGGCGCCTCTCTTCTTTGTCTTAATTGAAGCTAGAAGGGTCGATAGCCTCAAGGCTCTAAGGGTCGGCTTTGAGAAGCTGAAATTTCTTGGTTCCATCATTGATTTTGTGGAATAAATTTGAGTTTGGCTGAAAGAGGAATCGGCAGGTAGAAGAACGGGAGGGAGGCTATTCATTTTTTTTTCCTTTGTTTATTTTTAAAATAATAGTACTTTTAGGTTTAAAATAGGTTTTATTTTAATAAGGCAATTAATGCCGTTTTTAAATCAATTTAATGATTTTGAAATGGCATTACATTTAATGCCTTTAATGCCCAGTCTGATGCGTTTTAGATACCCTTACGATCCGTTCAAATCAACGGGGAAGGGTATTTTGCGAGATTAGTCCCTCTATAGTTCATTGCTGCGTAATTGGATCTTTTTTTAAATTTTATTTGCCTTTTAATCTTGCTATGAAATTTTGAATTGATTTTGTTTTAGTCCATAATTCAATGCAGCGTTTTGATGTTGGGAAAATTTGTATTTTAGGTCCCTCATTGTTTGTACATTTTCTATTTTTAATCATGGTTTATTTATATATATTAGACTTTATACTATATACGTTTTCTAGATTTATTTATATGTACATATATATATATTATCTCTGTAAAAAATTTTATATTAAATTATATTTTATTTAATTTAATTATTTACTTTAATCTATCTATATATTTTTTTTATTTGAATTCAATTTTGAGATTTCATATGTATATATTTTTATTATTTTGGAATTATCTTGTAAATTAATATACTTTTGATTTTATTATTCAAAAAAAATATTATTTTGAATTCTTTAAAGTATTTATGTATTTAAATATTCTTTTGCATATTGAGATTTCAAATTTTATATTCATCTAAAATATTAATATTTTGTTATATATATCTATATAAAGATATCATATCCTAAGTATTTTATATGTATTGCAACTACATTGAATATATTTTATTAAGTTTTCATTGTTTTTTAAATTTGATTTCAAATTGATTTATATGACATTTTTATGTAGAATTTCTTTTAAAACTCTTGATATTTATCATTAGTATAATTTATTTTAAACCAAACTCCTTTTCTTGATTTTAAATTGAAATTTATAAATTATATGATTGGTACATTATTAATTCTCTTTTTTTTTTAAAGGTTAACTAGTTCATATTTATAATTCTTTGATATTAATTGTAAATTCGTTGTTATGCGCTATTATTCAAATTCATATGATGTAATATTAGTTGTTATTGTTTTATCTTTATTTTTTTAAGCAATTTTGTATTATATGCTATTTCTATGATTATTTATTATATTGTAATTTCACATTTCTAACCCAAATATCTATTTGATTTGTAACTAAACACGAAAGCCGATTTCGATTTTAAAAATTCAAATGTTCTTGAAATAAGGCAATATTTGGGTATTCGGGAAAATTGAAGGATTATGCCCTAACGTGCTGGGTGTGATTTTTCTTTTGACTCAAATGACCAAATACCCTTTTAATTATAGTTTTTTTTAAAAGATAATCTCGGTATTGATAGTTTTGAAATGTTATATCCTAACGTGCTAGACGTAGCATTTTATTCTTTCAAAACAAGTGAATCTTAAAATTCAATTCAAAGTGCTCAAATATTCTTTAAGAGAAATCACGTTTTAAATCTTTTCAAAATTTTCAATATTGGGACAATTCTTAATCAAAATGGTACCAATTTTGGGCATATAAGGGTGCTAATCCATTCTTATATGTAACCGACTTCCCAACCCTATTTTTTTCCGTGGACCAAATTTTTTTTAAAGGTGATCCGATCACACCTAAATAGAAGGATTGGTGGCGACTCCCATATTTTTAAAGTCGATTCCTGTTTTTCCAAAACCCTAAAAAATGGTTTCGACAGCTTGGCGACTCCACTGGGGAATGGTTGAGAGTCAGGCCATAATTTGATCAATTTTTGTCCTTTTGATTGAAAATTTGAAAAATTGTTTTCTAAAAAATCATGTTTATTATGTTGCATTTATGGGTGTTATAATATCTTGGCATTGCATTGCATGACCGTTGTGGTCGCACCTTTAAGTGGGAGTAAGAAACTTTGCCTTCGTGAGGTTTTCACCTCCGCATGAGCTAGTGGACTACTTCCAGAATACATCTGTACCTATGTGTTTCGTGAGATTTTCATCTCCGCATGGCCATAGGGAAATGTATTCCCCTGAACCGAACTCAATCCATATGAGCCTATAATGGGTGAGGATTGAGGAATCCGTTGGTTTGGGTACCCCTTTTCTCTAGAGATAAACCACATATAATGAACCATAGACTTTAGGTAATACCATGCCGAATTTTAGTAGTTACCTAGATAGGTTTTTCTTTTTGATGCATTTTGTTAATTTTTTGTTTTGTTTATATATTATTATGTGATACTGACCTATTGTGTTTTGATTTGTTCTTCATTGCATGGCATATCATATTAAAAGGTGTCGATTCCGATTTGATTACTAAGAAAGCTGGTTATGGAAGGCGAATTTCTTGATAAGGTGGTGGACAATGCGACTGTTTGTGCCTAGTCGGCGAATTTGCATTTAGACAAGGGGGACAGCTTAGTTGAAGGGCATATATCAGAGCTATGGGATTTTACTCGTATTAGTGTGACACAGAATGATCTTCAAGAGTTGAAGGATATATGGGCTCATTGGGGAAATGAGATGAAGCAATCGTTTTATGATAGCTATGGTGACATATCTTATTTGCTTGATGTCAAGGTGGACAAGTATCTGTTCAGAGCTATGGCACAATTTTGGAATCCTACTTATAGCTGCTTCACGTTCGGCAAGGTGGACTTGGTACCAACTGTGCAGGAATACACGACTTTGCTTCGTTGTCCAAAAATTCAGGTTGATAAAGTCTATTCCAGATCTGTTAATGTTCCGGCCTTCGTGAAGAAATTGATGAGAATCACTGGAATGAGTGAACAATGGGTGACAGATCGGATGCAGCAGAAAGGGGACGGGAAGTGCATTCCTTAGGCAAATTTGAGAGATTTGGTTCTAGGACATCCGAACGAGAAGAAAAGATTGGATATCTTCGCTTTAGGTATTTACGAGCTAGTTATTTTCCCTAAAGCTTTAAGACACATAGATGAAGTTGTTACAGACTTATTTAACCAGTTGGATAAACAAGTCACACCTATTCCTGCGATTCTGGTGGAGACATTCAGGTCCTTAAGTGCGTGTCGTCGAGCTGGTGAAGGGAGGTTTATTGGCTGTGCGTAGTTGTTGATGGTATGGTTTCATGGCCATTTTTGGAAAGTAAGTAAGTCATATCGTTTTCTTTCTAAAGATTACTCGCCGATTAAGGAGGAATCAATTATGACAAGAATGGAGGATATATTAGAGGAGAAATGGATATTGATACTGCAAAATTTGTGGGAGGATGATATTGAGTGGAGAGCTACATAAATGGTGCCTGGTGAGGTTCTTTATAGATGTGGAAGTTTTGATTGGGTCCCTTTATTGGGAATTTGGGGAGCTGTTGGGTATACCCCTCTGCTTGTTTTAAGGCAATATCAGTCAAAGCAATTTGTACCAGCGACGCACGGGTTGGCTCATTTTGAGTTCTCGTATAAAGAAGAAAAATGTAAAAAGAAGAGTCAAGAAATTTCTAATGCCTGGAAGCAAGTTTATCGAATGAAGAGAGCAACTGATGAGGTAATGTCAACTCTTGAATACAAAGGAGGGTTAAGCAAGAGGGTCAATGATAATATTCCCAAGTCAAATGTGGGAAATGCTGGGTCAGTAGAGGATTATTTGCAACTGGCTCCATCAGAACTAGAGATTATAAAACAAGATTTTGAAAGGCGAAATTCAGAAATGGGAAAGAGGATAGAGCAATTAGAGTAAGAGAAAATGTATTTAAGTTTGGATGTAGATATTCAGAAGTCAGAAGCTGAAAAGTTAATAAAGGGGAAGAATAAAGCTGAAGTGGACCTGGAGAATTTAAAATCTGATTATAAAAGGGTATGTTTGTCTATGAGAAGAGTTGGGTTAGGAAAGACTTCAGAACAATGGCAACAGGAGATTCATGAAGAAAGAATGAAGGCTGAGCATTGGGAAAGGAGGTTTAAAGAGGCGCAAGCACGAAACAAAGCTTTAGAAAGAAGCATGTTGGAGAATCAAAAGGGAAAAGATGAATTAAAAGCTAGAGTGGTGGAGCTGGAAGAGTCTCTTCGACGACATCGAAATCGCAATTCTGTAATGGAGTTAAAGGCCAGTTTAAGTAAGATGGAAGATATGAAAGAAAAAATGGAAGAGTTGGAAGCAGCATTACAAAATTGTCAAAACCATATTGGGTTCTTGGAGGAGAATGTGGAGCATTGGAAAGAAGAGCTTTACCGTTCTCAAGATCAGATCAAAAGTAGAGATTATATCATGGGAGAGGCCGTGACACAAATTCGAGAGGTGGCTGAACACTTACAATTTTTGGCAGTGCAAGCTGATATACTAAGCGTGAAGTATGAGTTGGGGTCTGATCAAGGGCAGGCGTTAGCTTTTTTATTAGGAAAGATTAAGGCTCTAGGCATTAAGGCAAAGTTGTATTTGTAATCTACTTTATGCAAAGAATTTTTTTTCTAATAAAGTTTTCTATAAGAAGTTGAGTTAGAATCGACGCCTTTTTGCATTCATGCACTTCATGCATTTGCATTGCATTACATACATTAAAATTCATAAAGAAGATTCTAATAAATGGAAATTATTTCAGAGAGAGTTAATCTGGAAACCACCAAAAACCAATCAGTCAAACATCGATACGGTACCCGCACTAAGTCAAGAAATATGGATCAAAGAATGGAAAGGTTGGAGCAACTCCAGAAAGAGATGCACGATCAAATGCAGGAGCAATTGGCGAAGATTCAGCAAGATATGATGGAACGAATGCTAGAATCATAGAGGAATATGATGAACCAGTTGACTCAGTTGTTGGCTGGGGGTTTAGACAAAGGAAAAGGTCCTGCGGTAAATACTGAAGAACATGAGGATCCTCTTTATCCTCTGGGATTCACCCCAACTGATGCACAGGCACAACATGAAGCATATCCGCGTAGACCATCTGTTACTATTAGGCCGCAATAATTTCAGGCTGGTGCGTCTGTAACACCCCGAATTTTGGGCCTAGAAATATTGGGCCTTGAGTTTTGGATCCCAGCTTAGTATTTTTAAGAGTTTAATTTTGGCCTTCTAGAAGGTTGGAAGTGGCATGAAGATGGACTCTATGGAGAGTGATCAGAAGAGAAAATATAGGAAGAGGTTAGGAGAGCTTATCATGGAGAAAAATTAGGAGATGAGATGTGGATGAAGTGGAGCCAATTAGGACTTTAGGGGTTCGGCTTTGGGTATTTATAGGGGGTGCTGAATTCTTTTTAAAGAGTTTCCCTTGCTTTGCCAAACTGAATGCTTCATTCTTCTCCTTCTTTCTAGTTTTTTTTCCTCTTTTGCAAAAGCCGAATACCTATATCCCCTTTGTCGATTTCTTTCCTTAATCTCTTAAAAGCCGAATACTCATATCTCCCTTGCCAATTTCTTTTACTTTCCTCCATCACAATTTTTTTTTATTTACAACATTTAATCAAGATTTTAAAAGCCGATCACACTCAATAGATATCTAGGCCGTTAGTTTGAAAGTGAGCTTCGGTAAGTGTCTCATTCTCAATTTCGGTTTCTTAAGGGGGTGGCCAAATATATGTGTAGTCATAAGGGTGACTCGTGTGGAAGACGAGTTACCTGGTGTTGATAAAATATGTGTGTTGATGTAGATCTAGGAATATTCGAGACTATTCGCTAAGGAAAGGCTAGAAAAGCTGAAGGTTCACGGTAAGGCTACGGTAAGGCTTTAGGATTTGATAAAGTTTTAGTAAGGTTTGGAATTGATTCAAAAATGGTTTTGGTTGTAGGTAGAGGCTGAAAATAGAGTAGTGAAAGTCGTCAATCAGGTGTGTACATACACTACACACACGTTAAAACGGTAAAAGCCAAAAATCCCGAAATCTCAAATGGGCCTGCTGAATTTGTGGGCCCAAATTGGCAAAATTCTGATATGAAATCTTATGATGGATTGACACGCATGATTGTATGATTGAATTATGATTGGCCCTAATGGGCTACATAAGCATGCTTGGGGCTTAATGGGTTTTATAAATATAATTGGGCCTAGTGGGACTTATGGGATTGTAGAAATGCATACTAGGGTTTTTAATGGACTATAGGCCTAGTTCTGATCTCTCAAATTTTACATAAGACTTAATTAAATAATTAAACATGTTCGTGGACAAGTTGTTAGACTAAGGTGTGGCAATGGATGTGTGCATGTCTAGGATTAGATCTAGGAAGAGCTTGGTACTTAAGCGGTCTGAGTGACCCACCTCCTCTTCTCTTGAATCCTACCTGGTGTATAGTGTCTGTTCACTTTAGTCACGAGGACTTGTTAATAGGCCAAAACCATAATTAAAGTCTGTACCTTTAAGAAATTACGAAAATACCCCTGTAGGTTAGAATTACGAAAATACCCTTCTAGGATGTAATTACGAAAATACCCTCTAAGGTAGAATTACTATAATGCCCTGTAAGGTAGAATTACTAAAACACCCTCATAGGGTAGGAATACTGAAACACCCTTGTAGGGTAGAAAATTACCGAAATACCCCAGGGTAATGAAATGATTAAAATACCCCTAAATGCTTAATGTATGGAAAAACTTGTATGTGCACTCGTAAAATGTTGTATGTGCATTCATAATATGTATGTTGCATTTGGGGGGATAAATTGAACGGAGGTAGATATGAGGATCGCATAGTCGCTTGACGACCGTAGATCCACCAGTGGCTTTAAGCCCATTATATAACAGCCCCGTTGCAACGTTTGAGTAGTGCCACAACCGGTACTATCTTTGGAGTGTAGGGATGGGTGAGTTGATATTTATATCCCCACAGGAGTGTAAGGTTGGTACGGGTGGAGTGCAGGGTTGGATTTGGGGTGGGAGCATTGCATTCATGTGATTTTGATATGATATGAGGTCAATGTAGGCTAAGGCCCAGACCACCGATATTGTTAGGGCTTAGGCCCAATGTGGTATGTGTATAATGAATTGATTTGATTGCCAAGGGTCGTACACACTGAGTTGTGAAACTCACACCCTTATTATTAATATTTCAGGTGATTCACAATAGACGGCTTGACGCGAGAGAGGACTCAGAGATAGCCCACTACAAGTCATTTAGGAATTTTAAATATTATTTTATTAAGTGTTTATGATAACTGCTTTTAAGTTTTCACTATGATGTAATAAGGCTATGTATCTCAGAAATTACTATTTACTTAGGGATTTATTTAGTTACTGTTATATTTAATAAACATGGTTTTTCTTAAATATTTGTTTAATTAAATTCTTCGATTTTTAACTAAGTAAATTCTTTTCAAGCATATTTCGTTCAAACTAAGTTTTAACTAAACCGTTTTAAGTAACTCTTCAATGTACATTGCTAGATTCGGGCCTAACTTCTAGGCTGAGTTTAGGGTGTTACAGCTTCAATACCGATGAATCATCAAACTGGCTCGGGTTCTAGAGATAACCTAATCAATCCTAATGTTTCTGATTTGGATGAGGTAGCTGAAAGAGAAAGGGCAAAGGCTGAATTACCAAAACAATTGGAAGATAGATGTAAATGGCTGGAGGAGAAATTCAAGGCAATGGAAAGTGTCGATAGCTGTTATAGAATGGATGCTAAAGATTTAAGTCTGGTCCCTGACTTAGTGCTTCCGTATAAGTTCAAAATGCCTGAGTTTGAGAAATACAATGGAACGAGCTGCCCTAAAGCTCATATTACTATGTTTTGCAGAAGGATGACGGAATACATTAATAATGATCAATTGTTGATTCATTGCTTCCAAGATAGCTTGGTGAGAGCAGCAGCTAAATGGTATAATCAGCTGAGTCGTACTAGAATTGGGTTATGGAGGGATTTGGTTCAAGCATTCATGAGACAGTACAGTCACGTGACGGACATGACTCCTGATAGAATTACCCTCCAAAATATGGAGAAAAAGTCGAATGAAAGTTTTAGGCAATATGTGCAGAGATGGAGGGAGGTTGCTATCCAAGTTCAGCCTCCACTTTTAGAAAAAGAGACTGCGATGCTCTTTATTAATACTTTAAAGGCCCCGTTTATTACTCATATGGTAGGAAGTACCACAAAGAGCTTTTCAGACATTGTGATGGCCGGAAAAATGATTGAGAATGCGATACGGAGTGGAAGAATAGATGCAGGAGAAAGTAACAAGAGAACAACTCCAATGAACAAAGACAATGAGGTGAATAATACGAGCATTTATAACAATGGTTATTCCAAATCAGTCACTGTGAGTCAACCAAAAGCAGTTGCCACTAGTTAGGGTTCAACAAGACAAGAATCTGGCATAAAACAGAATGAGAAAATCCAGTTTACCCCAATTCTTATGTCGTATAGGGACCTATACCAAAGCTTATTCAATGCCCATGTGGTATCTCCATTTTACTTAAAGCCATTGCAACCCCCGTACCCTAAGTGGTATGATTCAAATGCTCAATGTGATTATCATGCAGGGATTGCGGAACATTCGATCGAGAATTGTACAGCCTTTAAGAAGGTAGTAGAAAGGCTCATACAGATGGGTATTGTGAAGTTTGATGACGCGCCAAATACAGAGAATCCGTTGCCTAATCATATTGATAGTGGGGTCAATGCGATCAGTGAAAGTTTGGAGAGAAGAATTAAAGCAAATATTGCAGAAATTAAGACTCCTTTGAGGTTGTTCTGGAAAGAGATGGTCAAATAGGGGTTAATTGTTTCAGAAGAGACTTGTGGAGAGCTGATGAATTACTGTGAGTATCATCATGAAACGGGGCATGAGATTCAGGATTGCATGGAATTCAGAACGTTGGTGCAAAATTTAATGGACAATAAAGAAATGGAGTTTTGTGAAGAAGGTGTAGAAGTGAGAGACATATGTACGTCAGAGGGTTCAAAGGTCAATTTTCCAGTGGTTATTATTTCACGACCCAAAAGTAATGAAGTAGGGATATAGATGGCACCGAGGATAACTATTCAGAAACCTGTAGTTTTTCCTTATAAGGATAATAAACGGGTCCCGTGGAATTATGATTGTAATGTGACGATCCAGGGAAAAGGGGATTCAGCTAGTGCATCAAAGGAGGGTCAGGACATGGGATCTCATACTCGTAGTAGAAGACGGTATGATTTGATAAATGCCCAAGTAGAACCAGTAATAGAGAAAGCTCCAGTGGTAGAGCAGAAAAGGGGAAAGGTTGTAGAGCCTGAGTCACCTATCAATGAACTAATTAAGGAGGAAGAAGCTAAGGAGTTTTTGAAGTTTTTGAAGTACAGTGAGTATAGTGTGGTGAAACAGTTGCGTAAACAACCAGCCCATATATCTGTATTGGCCTTACTCTTGAGTTTGGAGGTACATCGGAGTGCGCTAATGAAAGTGTTAAATGAGACATATGTGGCTAACGACATCTCAGTCAGTAAACTGGATCGGCTAGTGAACAATATAAGTGTAGATAACTTCATTTACTTCAATGACGATGAAATTCCACCGGGTGGCATAGGATCTACTAAGGCTTTGCATATTACCACTAGGTGTAAAGGGTATACATTGCCAGGGGTCTTGATAGACAATGGATCGGTGCTAAATGTATTGTCTTTATCTACATTGAACAGATTGCCTGTAGACAGCTCACACATGAAGGAGTGCCAAAATATAGTGAGAGCTTTTGATGGCAAGCAAAGAAGGGTTATGGGGAGAATTGAAATACCTCTGTTGATTGGCCCGACTATTTATGAGGTGGATTTCTTAGTCATGGATATCAAGCCTTCCTATAATTGCTTATTGGGAAGACCTTGGATACATTCGGCAGGAGCTGCATCAAAAGTTAAAGTTGGTATTAGATGGTCGACTAATAATAGTAAATGCTGAAGAAGATATTATTACGGCTGTGACTAGTGATGCGCCGTACGTGGAGACAAATGATGAAGCGACTGAATGCTCTTTTCGATCCTTGGAATTCGTGAACGCAACTTTCATTGCTGAAGGGAACAGGGTTCCAATGCCAAAAATATCAAAAACTATAAGAATGGAGTTGCAAATGATGGTAGGAAAGGGAGCCTTACCGGGAAAAGGACTTGGGAAACATTTGCAAGGTAGAGTTGCGGTTCCTGTACTGAGGGAAAAGCAGAATTGCTTTGGTTTAGGGTTCAGGACAAATATAAAACAGAAGAGGAAGGAGTTGGAAAAAAGGCAAGAAAGAAGAAGGGCACGTTTGAATGGTGAAGAAATTAATTGGGAACCTATGGTAATTCCCCACATATCCAAATCATTCATATTAGGAGGAATTATTCATATGGAGCCAAAGGTGTCAGAGATTGAATACATGGAGGAAATATTGAGCAATGTATACATCAATGCTATATCCAAAAAGATGATTGAAGAAGGAACCTCATCAGATATTCGTCTTTATGAACCTAGGAGTGTTTTAGACAATTGGACTACGGAGGAAGTTCCTATAGTATTTAGAGCTTACTTAGAGTAATGTCCAAAACACACTTGTTGTTTTAAGCCTAAAGGCAATAAGTTTTCTTTTGTGAAATAGGCTCATGTTCAAACATCATTATTTCAATGAAGTACATTTTTGCTATTATTTGAAGTATATATTCTTTTATTTTCCATGTCTGAATTCTTTTATTTTGGATTCTTTGTTCTTGGAATATTATTTCAAAATTATTCTTTCATTTCATTCATAATTATACCATACAAGTAGTTATTCTCGAATTCATTCATTCTTTGTATACTCGTTTAGACCTACAATAGGTTCCCAGATATCAACGACGTGAGCGACACTGATATTGGCTCAGAATCACCTTTTGAGCAAGACATGTGTTTAGAGGGATCCTAGGACTTTGAAGATGACGGAGACTATGGCTTATCTCTGGACTTGTTAAGGATGGTGGAACAGGAGGAAAAACAAATTCTACCTTACATTGAGTCAGTGGACATTGTAACCTTGGAAGAAGGAAAGGTAGTGAAAATTGGAACATGCATAACTGAAGAAACGAAGCAAGATCTTGTTGGGTTACTTCAAGAGTTCAAAGATGTATTTGCATGGTCATACCAAGATATGCCCGGGTTAAGCACTGATATTGTAGTACATCGCCTTCATATAAGAGAGGATTGCAAGCCAGTTCAGCAGAAACTTCGGAGGATGAGGCCTGATATTGTGCTAAAGATAAAGGAAGAAGTCAAGAAATAGTTTGATACTGGATTTTTGCGGGTGGTCAAATACTTGAAATGGGTAGCTAATGTTGTGCCGGTTCCTAAGAAAGATGGAAAAGTACAGATGTGTGTAGACTATAGACACCTAAATAAGGCTAGTCCGAAAGATAATTTTCCTCCGCCACACATTGATACTTTGGTAGATAACATAGCAGGTTACTCATTGTTTTCCTTCATGGATGGTTTCTCGGGGTACAATCAAATCTAGATGCATCCTGATGACATGGATAAGACTACCTTCATAACTTTGTAGGGGACGTTTTGTTATAAGGTGATACCATTTGGATTGAAGAATACGGGTGCGACGTATCAGAGAGCCATGGTGACTTTGTTTCACGATATGATGCATAAAGAAATTGAAGTTTATGTCGACGATATGATCGCAAAGTCTAGGACAGAAAAGGACATATTCAAATTCTGAGGAAATTGTTCTTAAGACTGAGGAAATTCCAATTAAAACTTAATCCGACGAAATGTACTTTTGGAGCTAAGTCTAGAAAATAACTGGGCTTTATAGTTAGTGAAAAAGGAATTGAGGTTGACTCAAACAAGGTCAAAACTATACAAAAGTTGCCCCTACCATGTACTCAAAAAGAAGTCCGAGGTTTCCTGGGAAGGTTGAATTATATTGCTTGGTTTATTTCACAATTAACCGAGAAATATGATCCCATATTTCGTTTGCTGAAGAAACACAATCCAGGCGTTTGGGATGATGAATGTCAGATTGCTTTTGATAAAGTTAAGCAGTATTTGACAAGTCCCCCAGTATTGTCACCGCCATGCCCAGACCAGCCATTGATATTGTATTTGTCAGTGTTCAATGGTTGCATGGGATGTGTACTTGGTCAACATGATAAGTCAGGACGGAAAGAAAGGGCGATCTACTACCTTAACAAGAAATTCACTGATTGTGAAATGATATATTCACCGATTGAAAAATTATGTTGTGCCTTAGTTTGGACAACTCGAAGATTACGGCAATACCTGCTGTACCACACAACTTGGCTAATTTCAAAGTTGGATCCTCTAAAATATATGATGGAGTCAGCTGCTTTGAATAGAAGAATGGCTAGGTGGCAAATCTTGCTCTTTGAATTTGACATAGTTTTTGTGAGTCAAAAGGCCGTGAAAGGAAGTGCGGTAGCAGATTTTCTGCCTAGCAGAGCTCAAGAGGATTATGAGCCTTTGAATTTTGACTTTCCTAATGAAGAGTTGATGTATGTAATTATTGCTGAAAAAGATGCTACAGAAAATGGTCTTTAGAAGTTAAGCTTTGACGGAGCTTCAAATGCTGTAGGTAATGGAATTAGGGAAATTTTGATATCCCTAGGTGGTGATTACTATCCATTCACATGCAAATTGGATTTTGACTGCACAAATAATATGGCAGAATATGAAGCATGCATTATGGGGCTTCGAGCAGCCATAGAGTGGAAAATCAGAACGTTAGAAGTATATAGAGATTCTTCATTGGTGATTTATCAACTTAAAGGCGAATGGGAGACAAGAGACCCTAAAATGATTAATTATCGAAGAATTGCTTTGGAGTTGATTGAGGAGTTTGATGATATTACTTGCAATTATCTCCTAAGAGACGAAAACCAAATGGCAGATGCTTTGGCTACTTTGGCTTCCATGATCAAAGTGAGCAAACAAGATGGTGTTAGGCCCATTCAGATGAGTATTTATGAAGCCCCGGCTCAGTGTTACAATATAGAGGAAGATGTAAAGGAGGACCGCCCCTGGTATCACGACATATTACGATATGTGAAAAATCGTGAGTATCCTAATCAATCAACTGAGAATGACAAAAGGACATTGAGAAGACTAGCTTGTGATTATGTCCTAGATGCGGAAATCCTATATAAAAGAAGGAAGGATCAGGTACTTTTGAGATGTGTGGATGCCATTGAGGCTAGGAAAATTTTAAAAGAGGTTCATGAGGGCGTTTGTGGAACACATGCCAATGGTTTCACAATGGCCAGGCAAATTATGAGGTTTGGGTATTATTGGTCCACTATGGAAGGAGATTGTATCAACTATGCCAAGAGATGTCATAAATGCCAGATTTATAGTGATAAGATTCGTGTGCCTCCGTCACCTTTACATGTTATGACTTCCCCCTGGCCATTCTCAATATGGGGCATGGATGTCATTGGGCCGATTTCACCGAAAGCTTCGAATGGGCATTGTTTCATTTTTGTGGTTATTGATTACTTTACTAAATGGGTAGAAGTTGCTTCGTATACCAATGTTACTAAGTCAGCAGTTAGCAAATTCTTGAAAAAGGAAATTATATGTCGGTATGGAATGCCCGAGAGAATCATATCCGACAATGCATTAAATTTGAATAATAGTATAATAGCGGAGGTCTGCAGTCAATTCAAGATCAAACATCACAACTCATCACCATATCGCCCAAAAATGAATGGTGCGGTAGAGGCAGCTAATAAAAATATTAAGAAGATTGTGGGAAAAATGACGGAGACTTATAGGGATTGGCATGAGAAGTTACCATTCGCTCTTTATGCTTATCGGACATCTGTCAGAACGTCTACTGGGGCAACACCTTTCTCGTTGGTCTACGGAATAGAGGCAGTTTTACCCATTGAAGTAGAGATCCCTTCTCTTCGGGTTTTGTCAGAGATAAAGCTAGATGGAGTAGAATGGGTCCAGTCTCGATATGACCAATTGAATTTGATCGAAGAAAAGAGATTAAGGGCTATCCAACATGGCCAAATGTACCAAAAACGAATGATGCGAGCTTACGATAAGAAGGTTCGCCCAAGGGAATTTCGTGAAGGGAGCTTGGTATTAAAGAAGATTCTCTCCATACAAAAAGATTATAGAGGAAAGTGGATACCAAATTGGGAAGGACCTTATGTTGTAAAGAAGGCTTTCTCTGGTGGAGCACTGATCTTGGCCGAAATGGATGGGAAAAATTTGCCCAATCCAGTAAATTCAAATTCAATCAAAAAGTACTATGCTTGAAAAGAAGCCAAAGTGAAAACCCGCAAATGGCGCTTTGGGCATTCTTGAAAAAAAAGAAGGAAAAGAAAAAAAAAGGGTCCAAGGTGAAAACCCGCAAAGGGCGCTTTGACACTATAAAAAAATAATAAAAAAATAATAAAATAAAAAAGATAAAAGGAGAGGCCAGGGTGAAAACCCGTAAAGGGTGCCTCGAGATCAAAGGGGATTTGAGTTGAAAACCCAAAAAGGGCGGCTCAAATATTGAAAGGGTATATGGAAAAGTGGCACAAATGCTGACCAAGAAAAAGGCATATAGTGATCTTGATACACTGGAATTAATAAGGAAGGAGTCTGACACATCTTGGGGCATCGACAGAGTACTAAAGATCTTTTAAACACATGTTGAGCTCGAAATGGTCTTCAAGAAGTTTGTACAGAGAAGCTCAAGCTGCGATATCTGGCATACCTAGCTTTCATTTTATTCATAATGAATTTGATGTCTTCAAATATTTTGTTCCTTTCAAGATAAACACTTTCAATCAATTATTGTTTACTTTTATTAGTTTTGAAAGATCCTTCACTTCAAGCTATACTCTAAATTCTTTCTCTTATTCTTTGTTATGATATTTGGGCAAGCATGTTGCATTGAAATAATGATTAAATGAACTGGTAATACTTTTGCAAAAGAAGTTTTGCATATTACCCTGGAAATTTCTAAATGGTACGGAAACCTAAAATAGGACTTTTGTTTAGGACTTACTAGTCCTAAGGTTTGGAACATCTGAGAGGGAAGAGTCTAAATTAAGACTATCTTTCGAATTTTGCTAATAAAGTCTTGTTCGATAAATGACAAGATACGGTGTAGTATAGGGAGGCTATTCTTAGAAAAGATAGACCTACATTCATCTGGTCAGGGTACCTAAGTGAGGATAATGGATACGATGATTTTGGTTAACAATGAGATGGGCCAAAAAGGATACAAGTTCCATACTATGAGTGGTAGTGGTTTGGGTTTTATATCTCCGAGTGGTAGGGGGTGAAATCAAAATTTTTTTCCCTGAAGTAAAGTGGGGCAAACTAGTTGAGCAGAATGCGATGACTTCTTTGGGTTTTCAGTCAAAATACTGGTCAAGCAAGAAGGCAACATAATGCGTCATTACTAAAGCCTTGATGAGCAAGGAGGAGTGACACCCTAAATATTAAAAGGATTACTCTTATGACATTTTGCATTCATATGTCATTCATAACACATTCAGTTAGGAGTATTTGATTCATTTCGATCATGGCATCCTAATCATTTTGCATAAGCATAAACACATAAAACTGATTTTACAAGACAGGTCCCCTAGAGGACGGTGTAGCAACATCGGTGAAATTACAGATCTGGCTTTCCTGAAGTTGCAGGAGTAGATCAAAGATTTGAGTCTGACATCCCTGAGGTTGCAGGGAATAGATTAAAGATAGCAGATCTGGCTTTCCTAAAGTTGCAGGAGCAGATCGAAGATTTGAATCTGGCATCCCTGAGGTTGTAGGGAATAGATTGAAGATAGCAGATCTGGCTTTCCTGAAGTTGCAGGAACAAATTGAAGATTTGAGCCTGGCATCCCTGAGGTTGTAGGGAACAGATTAAAGATAGCAGATCTGGCTTTCCTGAAGTTGCAGGAGCAGATCGAAGATTTAAGTCTGGCATTCTTGAGGTTGCAGGGAACAGATTGAAGATGGCAGATCTGGCTTTCCTAAAGTTGCAGGAGCAGATTGAAGTTACGAGTCTTATTTCCCTGAAGTTGCAGTGGAGCAGACTAAAAATTGTAGATCTTATTCCCCTAAGAAGTAGTGGGGCAAATCAAGTTTGGTGAATCTTATCTCCATGTATCGGCAATGGAGTAAATTTTACCGATAGCCTTATCTCTCTGAAGTTGAGTGGAGCAGGCTGAAAAATATGAGTCTTATCTCCCTGAAGTTGCAGCGGAGCAGATTGAGGATTTCAGATTTTGTCTCCTTGAGATAGTACTAAGACAAGTCGAAGATGGCAAGTCTTATCTCCATGTATCGGCAATAGAGCAGATTTTAGCCATCGGCCTTATCTTCTTGAGATAGCAAAGAAGCAAACTGAAGATCGAATTTAGCGAATCTTATCTCCATGTATCGACAATGGAGCAGATTTAAGCTACCAACTTTATCTCCCTGAAATTGCAGTGGAGTGAATTTAAACAACAATTCCTATACAGACAGTGGACTGGAATTAAGTTACTTGAAGAAAAGAAGTGCCAAGAAGTTAAGATTCGGCAAGACTGGGCCAAATTGGCCTTTTAAGGTCTTTGCTCTATTCTCGTTACACGACAATGAGCAAAGAGGGGCAGCTGTAATAGCCCAATTTAGCCCGAGCCCATACCATAGCCAAATTTGAATTAAAGACCAAAATAAAAAACAAAATAAGTGTCCAATTTTCGTCCAAATCTTACAGTCCAGTAAATAAAACCCAAAAATCACAAAATTAACCCAAACCATCATTACCCAAATTAAAACCAAAGTAGGCCTAGTTCGGCCTAATCCTAAACTCAACTTCAATGACCCAACTTTGGAGTTTCAGGAAACCCTAAAGGCTTCTAGGATCTTCTGGTGCCTCCTGGATTCCCATGAGCGCAGCCTCGTCAATGCTAGCCCGAGCTTGTGGCGGATCTGAATTGGGAATGATCTGAAACCAAAGTGGGATAAATCGGGTATAACCTGGAGGCATCCTTAGGGGACCAAGTTCAGTGCCTCGATCCAAATACAGTAAAGAGAGTAGCCTGGGAGACGCTGGAACTTTCTGGATTGCTTCGGGTCCTTGCTTGCACGAGTGTAGCCTCCGTGTGACTTGATTTCTACTCACGAGTGCTTTCACACTGGTGCATACCTAGATAAGAAATACTATCAGCAGTAACAGAATAGCAATAGGAAGATTGTGGAAGAAAATAAACGTGCATTTCATTTCGGTTTTCTTCGATTTTGGCTATAAAAAGCCAGGTTTTGCATCTGTAAAGAGATTCGGACTTTTTGTATTCACGCACTCTTGAGTAAGGAAAATACGAAAGTAAAAGATTCATTTTTAAAGGTGATTTCAGATCTAAGTAGTTTTTTTTTCCTCCTTAGTTTTTTATTTCAAATCCTTATTTCCATTTATGCATATGAAAAGAAAAAGTGAAAGCAAAAAATATTTATCTAAGGGAATATACTACCAGACTTGTCCTCTTTGTTAAAGATGAAGAGCAGATAAGATCAGGTTGGAGATGGAAATCGGCGCCTCTCTTCTTTGTCTTAATTGAAGCTAGAAGGGTCGATAGCCTCAAGGCTCTAAGGGTCGGCTTTGAGAAGCTAAAATTTCTTGGTTCCATCATTGATTTTGTGGAATAAATCTAAGTTTGGCTGAAAGAGGAATCGGCAGGTAGAAGAAAGGGAGGGAGGCTGTTCATTTTTTTTTCCTTTGTTTATTTTTAAAATAATAGTACTTTTAGGTTTAAAATAGGTTTTATTTTAATAAGGCAATTAATGCCGTTTTTAAATCAATTTAATGATTTTGAAATGGCATTACATTTAATGCCTTTAATGCCCAGTCTGATGCGTTTCAGATACCCTTACAATCAGTTCAAATCAACGGGGAAGGGTATTTTGCGAGATTAGTCCCTCTATAGTTCATTGTTGCGTAATTGGATCTTTTTTTTTAAATTTTATTTGCCTTTTAATCTTGCTATGAAATTTTGAATTGATTTTGTTTTAGTCCATAATTCAATGCAGTGTTTTGATGTTGGGAAAATTTGTATGTTAGGTCCTTCATTGTTTGTACATTTTCTATTTTTAATCATGGTTTATTTATATATATTAGACTTTATACTATATACGTTTTCTAGATTTATTTATATGTACATATATATATTATCTCTTTAAAAAAATTTATATTAAATTATATTTTATTTCATTTAATTATTTACTTTAATCTATCTCTATATATATTTTTTATTTGAATTCAATTTTGAGATTTCATATGTATATATTTTTATTATTTTGGAATTATCTTGTAAATTAATATACTTTAGATTTTATTATTCAAATAAAATATTATTTTGAATTATTTAAAGTATTTATGTATTTAAATATTCTTTTGCATATTGAGATTTTAAATATTATATTCATCTAAAATATTAATATTTTGTTATATATATCTATATAAAGATATCATATCCTAAGTATTTTATATGTATTGCAACTACATTGAATATATTTTATTAAGTTTTCATTGTTTTTTAAATTTGATTTCAAATTGATTTATATGATTTTTTATGTAGAATTTCTTTTAAAACTCTTGATATTTATCATTAGTATAATTTATTTTAAACCAAACTCCTTTTCTTGATTTTAAATTGAAATTTATAAATTATATGATTGGTACATTATTAATTCTCTTTTTTTTTTAAAGGTTAACTAGTTCATATTTATAATTCTTTGATATTAATTGTAAATTCGTTGTTATGCGCTATTATTCAAATTCATATGATGTAATATTAGTTGTTATTGTTTTATCTTTATTTTTTTAAGCAATTTTGTATTATATGTTATTTCTATGATTATTCATTATATTGTAATTTCACATTTCTAACCCAAATCTCTATTTGATTTCAAACTAAACACGAAAGCCGATTTCGATTTTAAAAATTCAAATGTTCTTGAAATAAGGCAATATTTGGGTATTCGGGAAAATTGAAGGATTATGCCCTAACGTGGGTGTGATTTTTCTTTTGACTCAAATGACCAAATACCCTTTTAATTATAGTTTTTATAATAGATAATCTCGGTATTGATAGTTTTGAAATGTTATATCTTAACGTGCTGGACGTAGCATTTTATTCTTTCAAAACGAGTGAATCTTAAAATTCAATTCAAAGTGCTCAAATATTCTTTAAGAGAAATCACGTTTTAAATCTTTTCAAAATTTTCAATATTGGGACAATTCTTAATCAAAATGGTACCAATTTTGGGCATATAAGGGTGCTAATCCATTCTTATATGTAACCAACTTCCGAACCCTATTTTTTTCCGTGGACCAAATTTTTTTTAAAGGTGATCCGATCACACCTAAATAGAAGGATTGGTGGCGACTCCCATATTTTTAAAGTCAATTCATGTTTTTCCAAAACCCTAAAAAATGGTTTCGACAGTAAGCATTGAGGGTGAGAACTATTGTGTTTTCCGATTGAAATGGATTGACTTGGTATGTGATGAATTTATTGAATTTATATTGATCGAATTGAATATGTGTATATGTGATAATGTGCTTATATGAAATTTGATATTGGATATATATATATATATTAAAATTAAATTGGAACCCTATTTATTGTATCGAGCTAGTTGGATATAGATGGCATGTCATTGGATAGGAAGAGTTCAGGGATTTCTTCAAGTTCGAGTCAATAAGGCACTGGGTGCTAATTTACTTTGGTTTAACCGATGAGACACTGAGTGTCAATTTATATAGCGCTGGGCACAATTATTACTTCAGATTTATCTGATGAGGCACTGTGTGCCAAACTGGTGTGTTGGTTGGATCCGTGTATCCGTCATAGCCCGAGTCGTGTTAATAGGGGTAATTAAATAATAAAGTTCTATACTTAATATTGAATGGTATTGTATGTCAATTGGAAATGAGATAGTGAATTGAAACATGAAAAATGAGATATGTTGTGATTAAATGAAATACATGAGTTATGTACTCGAGAATTGAATATGGAATGGATAATGCCATTGTATAAACAAATGTGATTTGACATGTGAAATGCTATTTATATAGCAAGTGATGTGAATTGGGACATTTGTTAAACAAATTAAATATGATAGCATGTGTAAATTGAGCATAGTATGAAATGATATGCTATTATACATGAATTCAAAATGATGTTATATGGTATTTGTGAGCTTAGACAATAATATGTTTGTATAATTCAAATTGTGCATTTTGTATCCTCATGTCTTTAATTGTTCGAACTATAGAAATATCACTAGGTTTCACTCAGCATATGGTTTTGTTTTCCGTGTGCAAGTTAGGTACTTCTCTTTTGATTGTCGATTCAGTATCCAGTAACAATCCTGATCTCAAATGTGGTGATGTTTACCTTTTGTAATAGCATGTACCTAGGATGTACTTCGTTTTTAATGAATTTGGTATATATGATGTAATTGAGTTTTAGTATAATGTTGGTTTGGTATATATATAAATATATGTTTGTGTTTGAAGCCACAATTTGGGCATGTTGATTCGAACCTAAGATTGTTAGGTGTATGTGAATTTAATATTGATGTTTAGGTAGTTATAAATTAGTCTAGATGGAGTGATTTTGGTATGTTTTAAAATTTGACTTAAATGATACATTTATGTTATGTTTTGATGATAAAAATATGGTACCAATGAGGGTACATTGGTTAGGCACCTAGGATGATTGTTTTGACATGTTTTGAGTGTGTTTGATCGTGTTTTGAATAGGTTAAATGAATGGTTTTTGAGTTATTTAATGCCCAAGCAAGTAGGAAATTTTAAACTTGTTGTTGAAGGCATATTTAAATCCACACAGCCAGACACACAAGTGTGTGACTTGGCTGTGTGAGACACATGGCTAACACATGGACATGTGTCTCAGCCTTGTAAGTCACATATCCTAGCCACACGGGCGTGTGACCCCTACAGTTGAATTTTTCTAACTTTTTCCTAAATTTTTCAAATATTTCTGATTTAATCCTAAATTGTTTATAAACTGATTTTTATGTCTCGAAGGCTTTGTATAAGGGACGTTATGCATGTTTAATGATGAATTATATTTTGATTATTGAAATGTTTGAAATGAATGATTTAGATTACATTTATTTGGTAATGCTTTGAAACCCTATTTTGAAGACAGATACGGGTTAGGAGGTGTTACATTTAGTGTATCAGAGCTTGCAGGTTTAGCTGATTCTCAAACTAAATCAAGCTTAGAATTGAGTCTAAAGGTACATGCCATAGTTGAGTCGAATTGAGTCAGGATTTTGATGCTAATATATTTGTTTTTGTTTTATAGTTAAAAATGTCGGATGATTATATACCATAGATGATGTCTCCAATGAATTAGATGGAATCGAATCGGTAACACCGAGTGTTAATCCATTTAATAACATTTAGTGAGGTAATACCGAAGGGGAGGCGACTCACATTTACTTCGAGCTATCACTAATGTTTTTCAGCGTGTTGTAAGAACTACATCCGCTACATCTACATTTATTGTTCGTCGAGCTCCGATATTAGAGTTACGTAGATACGGTGTGACCTAATTCTTAGGATTGAAAGGAGTTGATCCTTTTGCAGCTGAAGTTTGGATTGAATCCACTAAACAAGTATTGCAACAACTTGAATGCAACCTGTATGAAAGCATAATATGTGTTGTTTCTCTACTGCAAGGAGAAGTATATACTTGGTGGCAGTCAGTGACATGCCATGTATATACAGATCAAGCTAATTGGAAATTCTTTCAAAAGGAATTCCAAAAGAAATATCTTGGCAACTGTATATTGATGAAAGAAGACAATAATTTTTTATGCTGAAACAAGGTGGAATGTATGTGATTGATTATGAATGAGAGTTTTCGAGACTTAGTAAGTATGCCGTTGAATTTGTGCTGACTAAAATTCAAAGTTGCAAGCGATTTTTGCGTGGTTTATGTAGCACCCTAACTTTCTTATTTTTGTTTCTATAAATTCCTATACAAATATCTGTCTGCTTCTGTGGTTAAGTGTTCTGGGTGTGTCTGAGAGGTCTTGGGTTCAAGCCTCACCTTTGCTAATTTTGTTATTTTTTATCTAAGCCTTACCTTTGTTCAGTGGGTTAATATTTAATTGCCTATAAATTCATATCAGAATAAGCTTGCTGGTTCGAGTGGTAAAGGGGTTGTTGTGTTGAAGGTCTTGTGTCGAGTCTCTATGTGAGTAAGGGAGTTTATTTTTTATTTTTTTGCTCTAGTTGTCTGAGAGTGTGTGGATAGAGATAGAATTTTGTAGTGGTTGTGTGCAGTGGGTTAGTGGGAAAGATTTGGGGGATTTTGTGGCATTGTCTTTTATTTTATTTTTTTCAAAAAAATATTTTTCTCTCTCTTCCAAAATAATTTTGACGTCTCTACTTTTCCCTTTATGGGTTCTCTGCAAATTTTTCATTGTCTTCATCTGTTCTTCGATTCTGTCACTTTCGTTTTTGTACAAATCGTCTTGTTTCGACGTCTTGATGGTCTTTGTGCATTCTGGTAAGTGGGGTAAGTGTGGTTTTTGTTTTGGTTTGTAAATCAGTGGTTAATGGGGCTCGTTTTGTGCTTAGGAGAAGGTTAAGGGGGCTGGGGGTTTCCAATCAATGCTTTGGTTGTGCGAAATTTTCATTGCTCGTTCAAAGATAAGGGTTTTGTTAGATTAAAAGAGTTGTCCTTTTCATTATAGTTCGGTTGAGTATCATTTAAAGCTACTAATTCGGTGTCTTGTTGGACAATTTTAGGTTCTGGTGGTCTCAGGATTCTTTTGCTTTGAAAATGTACCAGGTGTGTACTCGAGACGCAGAAAACTAAATTTTGGCAAAAGCCAAAAAACTATTTTGTCGACGCCACACGGGCGTGTGGTCACTCGTGTTGTAGGCCGTGCGCGAGGCACAGTCATGTGGTTGACGCACGACTGTGTGGTGGCTTGAATGTGGCTGTGTGGGCCACACGGGCTAAGCCAAGTTAGGCGTGTGAGCCACACAGGCATATGGGCCCACACGGGAGTTTGGATTTTGGGCTAGTCCGTGTGGGGCACACAGGCAAGGCCAATCTGAGCGTGTGGACCCACACGGCATGGGATCCCATTTTTTTAAAATTCTCCCTAGGGTCACACCGGTCATTCCAATCGAATGTAGGCCTACCGTAGGGCTGGTAAGGGCTAACCAAACCCTAAAACTATGGAATTTGATAATCTGATATTTTGTTCTAAGTATGTTAATGCTATACATGTCTGATTATTATGCTAGATGCATATCTATTATCTGTATATAAGCGTGTTGAGCATGTTTAATCTGTTATATCTGTATTTGATTTTTGCATCTGTATATTGGGTTGGGGTATGTATATGACGAGGAAGTGTTCTAAATGGTGACCATCGCCTATTTTCTGGCAGCTTGGCTACACATTATCTAACTTGTGTTGTATTGGCACGATATGGTGTGTAAGGATGGGTGGGTGTTTTTAACCCTACATGGTGTGTTGGGTGGGTGTTGTCAACAAAATGCACTTTCGCCTTTTGTTAAAACTCGGTTCTCATGTGTAAAGGGTACACACCTGGTTCGGTTTCGATGTGCAAACACTCCCGAGCCACACAACACCTAAAATTGACCAATAACACACTGAATTAGGCACATAGAACCATACCAAACTGGACCACCTCGAAACAGACAAACCTTTAAACCAGAAGAATCCTTACCTTTTGAATGAACAACGAAAATTTTGCACAACCACAGCACTGATTGGAAGCCCTCAGCCTCTTAATCTTCTCCAAAATGCAAAGTAAACCCCATTAATTAGCGATTCTCTAACCCAGAACAATAATCGCACTTACCAAACTTACCAGAAATGCACAATGAGCACCGAAACAACGAGGTACGAAAATTTGACAGTAGATAGAAGATTGAAAACAAAGTTGTCGAAAAAGAAAAAAGGGTGAAAAAATAGTAGAGAATAGAGAAAAAACTAACGTCAGATTCTTTAGAATTTTAGAAGAGAAAGGAAATTTTTGAAAAAAGAAAAGAAAACAAAATACAACTAAATCTAATAATATCTACATTATCCTCCCACTAACCACTAATTCCACTAACCCACTAACTCTCTATTTTATTAGAGTTTCTACTTAACCGAAACTCTAACAGTCCACTGAGCAAAAATAACATCCATGCTTGCGCAGGAATTCGAACACCGGACCTCCAACACACTAACTTCCTCACCACTCGAATCAGCAAGCTCATTTTAATATGGATTAACAAACAAATTAATATAAACCTACTCAAAAAGGGTAAGGCTTGGATCAAAAATAACAAAATTTAGCAAAGGTGGGACTTGAACCCAGGACCTCACTCACACACCCAGAACACTTAACCATTGAAGCAAATACATGCTTGTGTCAAATATTTTCAGATACAGAAATAAATATGACAGGGCATTCCAGTATTTCAAAGAAGAGACGTTGAGTAAAGAGACGGGTGGTCCTTTCCTTTCCTTGTTACACTCACCCCACATTCTCTGTGTCATAATCTGAGAGAATTTTGTTGGAAAAATTATAATTTTTGAAAACTTTGAGGCATATTCTCGATTGGTAAAGGTGGAGAGTTGAATCATAAAATTATGATTTTATATCCTACTCCATGAGACCTTTACAACAGTATATCATATGCTCAAAATGGTTGAGTGATGAATGAGAAATTGATGCTCAAAGTAAGCTACTTATGAATATTTGTTGAGGAAAAGAAAAGCTTAGATCCCACATTGGTTAAAGACCAAATGTGAGATGTGTTTATATATGAGAACCCACTTAAAGGGTGATTGAATGACTAAGCTTGAAACTCTGCCTCGCGCATAGGAGGGATGCAAATCCAAACCCATCGGTGCACCCGGACGACGTGAGCCAACGCTGAATGTCTAAACTGGTCAGGCCCAAAATGGGCCTGCAGATATTTTAGCCCAACACGAAATTTATTTTTTCGCAGCAAATATCCAAAATTTGATTTACAATGACATATATCCTGATTTATTTGATTTCTGATTGGATTTTAATCAAATTTATTTAATGGTAGATTTTGTGGAAATTTCCAAAATTCCACCATATTGAATGCCTATAAAAGGCTAAGAATTCTTTAGAATTTTACAGACTAATACTCTCTCACACTGAGTTTATTTTGCTCCCAAAATTCTTCTTTTCCTCTCTATATTTTCCAACATTTCGGTGATAGAAAAAGACAATGTTTGTTTGTTAATTGCTGCAGTGATGCTACTGCTTCGATCGTGTTGTTGTGTCCTGGAAAACATTCAACCAACGTTTCTTCAAGTACCATAGGAGCGGCCAAATTTGTCTTAAGAAAACTATGTAAAACAGGCCTCAACATCTAGTAAAACTTGTTTCTTTTATTCGATTTTTGGTTTTAAAAATCTTATTTATTGATTTTTCGTATCTAATATTTATATATCAATTATTTAACTCATTTTACTTTATATAAATATTTGTTTATTTATATTTATATTTGTTTGCTAACATGTTTTGTCCAAAAAATTTCATATATAAAATCTTGTTGCTTTACTTTCTACAATAGTTAAAGATAACTTTCTTTAAAGCAGACATGTTATCATGTCACATTTACCATATAACATAAAAGTAAATATTCATATTAAAATATGTATACAAATTTTCATCAATTTTAGATTTAATTCTTAGATTTAAAAAAAATTAATATAATAATATTTATCTAACTTCTTTTAAAATTGATTCTTGGTTAGTTTAAGTAGACAAGCATGTTACTTGAATTTCAGGGTTCTCTAAATATATTGACTGCTATTCAACACTTAACACTGAACTTTGGGAAGTTTTAGAGGGGCTCCAAATAGCTTGAAGTCTAGGCCTTCAACGGGTTTTGCTTGAGATGGATAGTTTGGCAACTATCCATTTGATCCAAGCGATGTCAGGAGAGTCCCACCAATCAGCAATGGTACGCACAATTAGAGATCTTTTTCAGCGTACTTGGATGGTTCGGGTTACACATGTCTTTAGAGAAGAAAACCGAGTTTCTGATGGTATGGCGGTGGTGGCGTTTTCAAGACCTTAGGGAAAATGTATTTACATGCAACCCCCAAATGAAATTTTTCAAAAGCTTCATGACGATTGTGATGGAGTGGCTTGGTCTTGACTAGTATAGTATAATTTTATCTATCTTGTACCAAAAAAAAATGATTTTAGGTCTTTTCTTAATTTAATTGATGCCCGGTTAATTTAAAATTAGGAGAATTATAATATTAAGGTTAAAATATGTTAGTAGTCTTTGTACTTTGATAAAATTTAATATTTAGTCACGGTACTTAAAAAGTTAAAATTTAAGTCCTTTTACTTTTTTTAATTTAAAAATCTCAATCCAATCATTAACATTATTAGCATTTTCCATCAAACTTTATCAACTTGGCATATTGGTTAAGTTGTCTTCATAAGATGTGACATATGATTGACGAAAAATAAACATATTAAGTTGATAAATTTTGACAAAAACTACCAACGATGATGATGATTGAACTAGGACTTTTAAATGGGTAAACTGACTCACTGGTCACCCAACTTTTAGGACATTTTCATTTTGGTCACTCAAAATGAAATCATTGCAATTTGGTCACCCAACTTTTAGAATGCTTTCATTTTAGTCACACAAGCGTTAAATGTTTAATTGTATATGCCACATCATGTTTACACTTTCATTTTGGTAACCTAACTTTTAGGTCGCTTTCATTTTGGTCACCAAAAAAATATATGTTTTCTAAATATTGATTGAGGTAAAAAAAATCAAGGATTAAAGTGAAAAAATGGTAGAAACTAAAAATACTACCCAAAAATTGTCAAATTGTATTTGTTTATCCCATTGCTGAAAATTCTAAATTTGAGTTTTTAAATATAAAATTTTAAATATTAAGATTCAAAATTATAGTAACAAATTGGTTGACATGATCAATGGATAAAAAAAATTCAACAACTTATTTAATTTATTTTAATGTTTTTAAATTATTTTCAACAACTATCAATGAAAATTATTGCCTTAATAGTTGTCTACGAAACCAAATTTCTTTTTATTATATGGTTTTGAATCTTCCATTCTAAGCTAAAAAGAAAAACAAAAAAAAAATTTGCAATTAATTAATTAATTAATTTTATCTTTCATTCTAAAGAAACCTTATAATTTTTTCATCACTTCTTTACCCAAACGAAGAACAAACAATTAATGAAATTAATCAAAATAAATTTAAATTTCGTAGACAATTATTAAATATGAGTTATTTGAGTTGAGTTCATTAAGGATATCTAGAAACATAAAATAAAATTTAAAAAGAGATTTAATTAATTAATTTTAATATTATAGTAACAAATCGATTGAAATTATCATTGCATAAAAAATTTTCAATAATTTATTTTGGTGTTTTGAAATTTAAAAATTTAATATTAGAAAAAGAAATTTAAAATTTTCAAAAATGGGATAAATAAGTACAATTTGACAATTTTTGTGTATTGTTTTAGTTTTTACAATTTTTTCACTTTAATCCTTCATTTTAATTACCCCAATTTGTATTTTTTTTAAATATTTTTGCTGTGACCAAAATGAAAGTGACCTAAAAGTTGGGTGACCAAAATAAAAGTGTAAATATGATGTGGCGTGTACAGTTAATCACCATTAGAGATTTAACGCTTGAGTGACCAAAAAGAAAGTGCCCTAAAAGTTGGGTGACCAACTAGGTAGTTTACCCTTTTTAAATTGAAAAGGTAAGAGGATTGAATTTCTAACCTTTAGGGACTAAATCTCAAATTATATATAAGTACAAGGACTAATAGCATATAATTAACCTAATAGTAATAAATAATCGAGAGGTTTAATATTATAACTTTTGATACATGAACTTGATATGTTTTCCTAAATTGGTACATAGTCTTTTTTTGGGTCCAAGTTGGTACTTGAACTTGACACTTTTATTCAAATTTGGTAGCTAAGCTTTTTTTTTTTGGGGTCCAAATTGGCACCTAAACTTGTCAAATGTTATACAAATTGCCCCAATATATTAATAGTGTTATAATTTTTGAGGTAGCAAAAATAATCAATGTATGAGCGATATGCGGCAGATGGCATGGAATTTCTTTTTGTATTTTAAATGTTCAATTACTTTTAATATTTTAATGTTTTTAATTTAACATAATAAATTTCTTTTATTTTGGATTTCTAAAACTCTTGTTTTCTTCTTTAATATCAATTCATTAATAGTAGCTCAAAACATTATATATAAACACAAATTTCCCTTGATACTAGCGATGCTTTTGTAGAAGTGAGGGATTTATGAAGATCAAGCCATACTTTAAGCTTGCAATGTAACACCCCAAACTTGGTTTGATCGTCGAACCTGAGCTATAAGGTGATACAAGCAAATACAAAACATTCGATTTTGTTTCATGGTCCCAATATCAATTAAATATCGATTTATTCATATATAATCAAATACAACATACAATTCATCAATTTCGGGATTTTCCATAGCGTACATTTTCACATCTATTAAATCATCAAGCTTATAAACTAAGTTGTCGAAACAAGATAATAACAACATGATTATCCCCAACACGTACGTGTACATTGATCTTTATAATTTCAAAAATACTAACCATAATACTCACAATTCGTAATCTAACCATTTGACATCCTAGGTACATGCCGAGACCAAAAAGAAATCATCTCAATGCTTGAGATCGGTATTTCTGATAGATGTTGAGTCAATGATTGAATCGCTAAGTACCTAACCTGCCACGAGAAACAAAACCATACGTTGAGTATAACTAAGTGGTATTTCTATATCTAACATTTGAATAAAATATAAAATATGTATGTCTTAACTCAACACCAGGAACAAATGTAATTTAGTATGGAAAGTTACATGTCATAATACATCAACTAAGAATACGATTCGAGTTACTTCTTATAGATCAATCTGTTATATTTGCATCATATACATCTCTTTATATTACAATTGAAATAATTTGGTCATTACATAATAGATTCACATTTCCAGACTTATTACGATATCTTTTATTCATTCTTGTTTCAATCTCCTTAATAAACAATTTCCCAAATTAATACCATCAATTCATCTATTATTCATCAATACATATACATAAAAAAAATACCCCACATTTCAGAGCAGATCATATTTCATACTTATATCAATATACAATATTTCCACCACTATTCAATTTAGTTCTCATCGTAAGCAACTGTTCCGAATCAAATCAATTCAGCTCCTTTTTAATCATTTTTAACTCTCTTTACAATCTTACCTTGTAATACAGTTCATAAATGTAGCAAATGAAATAGTTCGAGTTATAGAATACAAACTGTAAATTTCGAACTATTCGTGAATGGTTTTGTCTTTTTTTTTTTTGAAAAATCCAAATTGTTACAATATACTTTACCACCACTGAATAACATGAAATACTCCAGCTCTTGAGCAACAACCAAATTCAAATCAAATCATTATCTAGCACAACCGATTAATATGAAGTTGTCCAATTTTGGACCACAACTCAACTTCGATTATAACATCTATTAATTCCAACCATATAAAATGAAATTTACCAGCTTGGGACATAAATCTGAATCCAATTGAGGTATGAATATTAGTCCAACTGAATTACCAACTTCTATAATTAAAACAAGTGTTAAATTCAAACGAATACCATGAATTTTCCAGCTTTGGCCATGCAATTAAACATACAAACAATCACATTTGGAAAATATAATAACATGTAAAAATAACCATTTTTGGGACATCTTTATAACATGCAAAACACTCACATTTAGCTATTTAAATTCCAGATTTAACATAATCATTTGCAACATTTAAATGCCTAAAGTTTCAGCCTTTGGACCACGTAATTTACGACCATTTTGTCAACAACAATTACTTGACGTTTGAACAATATGAAAAAGAAATCCATTTGAACAGTATCAATACACAAAGTCTCGAACAACTTAAATCATTACTAAGCAACATTTATTTGGAAAATTTTCAAATAACGTAAACATGAGAAAACAGACAGCAACAAAGTTTTGTTATTATAATAGCAGATAGGAAGGAAGAATTTGGTACTTATTAATTATTTCCAAAATCCCAAACAGCAACAATTAACCGAATAATTAAGGATAAATTTGATTATTTTTCACTCACGTTTAGACACATTTAAACAGCAACAACCATCAATTAAACAAGAAGAATTTTAAACATTTAATAGTAATTTCTATCTATCATCATCAACAGCAAATTATCCACTATTTAATCAACTTAGTTTCAGCATTAATTCGGTAATAAGCAATAATATACAGCAGCATTCAATCCACCATGCAAAGATATTTTAGACATCAAATTACTCGCTTTCGAACCTCATTTTAACTGAATTCTTTGATGCAGTTCTTCTAACCCAAGATATCAAGGTTAAAACATCAATAACTGAGTATTTTACGTGACAAATATCAAGAAAAGCTCACCAAAAACTTCGAGCTATTCACATCGTAATCATTTAATTCAAATATTAAGTAAAACAATATAATAAAAACGTATCATTAATTAATAAAGTAAGTCTCATATGAACTTACCTGACAAAAATAACAATACACAGAACACCAAAGACTAATTCACTAAAAATTGACTATTCCTCAACTATCCCTGGATTAGTTCAAATCTGCACTTTAACCCTTTCATTTTCCCTGCTAATTTCTGTGGGAGGTGGAATACCTAGAAATGTTTCTTTTCTCCCACCCATGTAATAGCCCCATGTAATAGCCCGATTTTGGGGTTAGTCGGAATAGTGGTTTCGAAACTACACATTCGAAGTCGATAAATTATTTATAATATTATTTTATATGTTATAGTACAATGATATGGGTGCATGAAAATTTTGGCGAATTAATTTTAGCGATTGGAAGCTTAATTTAGAAAAAGGACTAAATCGCATAAGGGAAAAAGTTGCGATTCACAAGTAAACGGTGTTAAACAGCTAGAGGGTCATAATTAGGAGGCTTTAAAGAGCAATTTCACCCCTTTTAAGTAGGGTGGCCGGCCATGACACATGAAATAAAGAAAAGTCAAAGAGTTGGTAAGTTTTGGTGACTAAATTGATAAAATAATGCCTAAATTGCCTAGCCTTCTTTTTTTCTTCATTTTTGGTCTTCTTCTTCACCGAAAATATCAGCATAGTAAGGGGGTTTTGAAGGTAAATTTTCAGCCAAGCTATTTCTCTTGCAAGTAAGTGATTCTCATAGTCTTTCTTGATAATTTTTGTATATTTGGGACCCTTGTAGCATGAGCTATCTAATTAGAGGACTATTTTGCAATTCGGTTGAAAGTTTAAGGAGCCACCATGAAAGCATTTATGTTGTTAACTGAAGTTTATGGAAGAAAATGAATCTTAGTCAATCAAGAAATTACTTTTGTGAAGTGGTGTTCATGAAAAACACCTAAAATGGACCATTTTATAAAGGTTAGAAATTATGTAGTAATGTTGTGAAAAAAATGGAAATGTGGAGATGCTATAAGAGTAAAAAGGGTTTGGCTAAGCATAAGAAATGAAGAAATTCGATGAAAATCGAATTTTGAGTCTAAGGGAAAAATAGTCATTGTGTGAAAGTCTAGGGGCAAAATAGTCATTTACCGAGTCATAAATTGTGGAATGTATGGATTGATATGATGATTAAAATTAGTGAATTTTTATTATTATAGATCAAGAAAGACGGGAAATCGACCTTAACCGGGGGAAAGGCAAGGTTACGGACTAAATCGGAAAGTCTAGCATTTTGTACCGAGGTAAGTTTATATGTGAATAATATTTTATTTCAAGTTTATGATTATTTATTTTGTTAATTATACCATGTGGGAAATTATGTGAAGTGTAAATCGATATGTATTGACAACTGTCAACAAGTGTTAGAACCCGATTGAACCTTAGGAATCGAATAGGATACGAGTGACATGTCACTAGGAAACCCAGTGTATAAGTGATTAAGTGTTTTCCGGATGCTGGTCTAGTACAACTACCAATGGCTAGGTAATCTTACATTTGTTGCGGATACCTTTCAGCTTGTGTGAGTAGCACTGAGTAGTTACGTCTGATCGTCAGCTTGTGTGAGCAGACCCGTGAACAGCTCGATAATGAGCATCTAAGTGATAAGTGTTAAGTGGTAGCCTCGGCTACAATAAGTGTGGCACTTATGTGCAAACCTTTCCATGTATCCTTTAGAATTCTATGTGGTTCAACGGGAAATGAAATTGTTATGATTAAATGTATATGACCGGGTTATGAGATGATGCATGTGCAGGTTTATGTTTAAAGTGTATATATTATGTAATATGTGTTCATCGTGTTAATTCAATAAAATGATAAGGTTAAGTGAGTAAGTGATAAATAAACTCTCTTTATGGCTAAGTGAACTTATTATATGTTATGATTGAGTATTATAAGCATTAATTTTCCATTATTTACATATAGACTTACTAAGCTTTATAGCTTACTCTTTTGTTTTCCCCATTTTCCCTTATAGGTTCGTCAAGCTAGCTCAAGCTCAATGATCATCGGGAAATCCCATCTATACTATCAACCATTATTTTGGTATTTTGTTCAAAACACTTAAGATTATGACATGTATAGGTAGTCTATTCATTTTGCCATGTGTCATAGTCCTTTGGCCAAATGATTGGCATATAGTTGTTGATAGCCATTTTGTAAAAGGTTACTTGAAATTAACCAAAATTAACCAAGTTTACCATAATAAGTTATTTGTGATTATGGGGTGCAAATGTTGCATGTGATGCGTGGATGAGTTTTGTGTCTAATATTGAGTATGTGATGGTGAAATCAATGTCATTAATGTTATTATGAGTGTTTGGAATGTTATTAGAAGTGTTTGTGATATTGGTGTGTACATTCAAGAGTTTCAGGGTAGCAAAAGGCTTAGTAAATAGCCTTATTTTTATCCACACAGGTAGACACACAGGCATGTGTCTAGGCCGTGTATGACACACGGTCTGCCCCACGGGCGTGTGGATAGGCCGTGTGTCCCCTGCACCTTAGGTTGTAAAATTAAATGCCCAGCAGTAAACACACGGGCTGAGACACGGTCATGTGTCTCAACTGTGTGGGAGACACGGCCTAGCACACGGGTGTGTGCTACGGCCGTGTGACCTTAAATGGTTGCTTACGTCAAAAATAGAATGTCAAGATTTTTGCGCACAGGCTGCGACACGGGCGTGTCATGGCCATGTGAGAGACACGGGCTGACCACACGGGCGTGTGCCAGGCCGTGTGAAAACCCCTGTAAGTTCGATGTTAGAAAATAAATCCACATGGACGAGGAGCACGGACGTGTTCCTAAATCCTTAGGCCATGTGCACCACACGGGCCTTTAGCACGGCCATGTCTAGAGGCCACACAGGCTTGTTGCCCATCCATACAGGCGTGTGTCCTGCTTCTAGTAGTTTTTCTTGAAATTTTTCTAAGCATTCAGAATGGTCCCGAATTGTTTCTAAATCATGTTTTAGGCCTCGTAGGTCTATATTAAAAACCGTAAGACATTGTTTGAAAAGTTTTATTTTGGGATGAAGTTTTATGACTCAGAAATGGATGTTTGCATGTGTTTTAGTAAGGTAATGCCTCGTACCCTATCCTGGCGTTAGATACGAGTAAAGGGTGTTACAACCCACCTTCACTAACCCATATATATATAAACTACATTTTATTATTTATTAGTTTTTTATACAATTTCTTTTCCTTTTCTTTTTTTTAATACTATGTATATATATATATTATAACATATATATGCACATGTTAATCGGCCGTTCAATGGCATTTAGTAGTTAATTTCCACTTTAGCCCCTTTATTTAATTTCACCCATAATCTTTTTATAAATTCCAATTTTATCACTTATATAATTTAGTCCCTGTACTTAAATTAAGCACTAATTCAACTAAATTATCAAACAGAAATTCAATTCACTTATGATATAACTCTATAAATATTTAATAAAAATATTCACGGGTCTGGTTCATGGAAACGAGGTCCCAATACCTCAATTCCCAAAACCATTGACTTTAGAACTAATGCACTTGTACTTTTACTAATTGTCCAATTAGCAAATTTATCCAATCAAAATTTAATATAAAATTTTAATTAACTCATAAATATTATTTACTGACTCGGTGAATGCAAACAGGATCTCGAAATCATAATTTTCAACTCCACTGACTTTAGTATCATTACACTTGTACCTTAATTTACTATTAAGTAAGAAAAAATTACTAGACCAACTAAATAGGGTTCTATACTTGTAACACCGCAAACCCGGCCTAGACGTTATAGTCGAATCCAAAAGTGTCACATGGTAGGCTTTTATAAATAGAGTCGTCTTGTCAATTCATTTCAATTCTCAAAAAGTCATATCATTTTTCTCCATTTTCGAAAACGTTGATTAACTAATTTATTAGTCAAAACTTGTTTTACAGCGGAAGTATTACAAAACCGATTCACTTTAGAAATCTGATTCATATTTTAGAAAAACCTCTTTATGCGTAAAAATGTCAATTTCGTACAACATTTTAGTCAGGCATACAGAAAATCAACAAAACAAGAATTAACAGTTAAAAACCAGAAAGACCAAAGAGTCCCAGAAATTATAAACTCTCAAAATAAATCCAAAATCATAAATTAAGCCATATATTAATAACTTTAGATAGTTTACGAACGAGTGGTCACCACTGAGTCCCTACCGCACCAATCCACCTAGGTCTGTGGATTACCTCAATAGAACAGACAAACAGGGGTGAGTTTTCGCAAACTCAGTGTGTTACCCAACAGAATTAAGCATGCACACATTCAGATTATCACATAAACAGTCAGATACAAATTTGGGCCCAAGCCCATTTTAGATACAGAATACAGAATCATATTACAAATCAGATAATCAAAGTCCTACCTCCATCCTCTACACACCAACTCCGATCATCCCATCACACATTATGAGGTTAAAAACACCCACCCAACCCTACACACCATATTGTGCCATTATGAAACATAATAGATATAGTGCAGCCTTACCGCTAGAATATAGGCGAAGGTCACCTTTCAGAACATTTCCTCCATATCTATCATCCCACCCCAAAAATAGATACAGAATAATCAACTACAGATATCATATACAGAATTAAAAGATTATGCATGCTTACGTACATATAGCAGAATAATCAAACATGCTTAGTATTATTATACACAGTACAAAATATCAGATCTATAGTTAATAGGGTTTGGATAGCCCTTACCGACCCTATAGTAGGCCCACAGTCGTTTGGGACGACCCGTGCAACCCTAGGGAAGATTTCAGAATTTTGGGCCCACATACACGTATGGCTAGCCCGTGTGAGCCCACATGCCCAGATTGGCCTTGCCCGTATGGCCCACACGGCCTGGCCCAGAAACCCATACGCCCGTGTGGCCTACACGCCCAACCTGGCCTAGCCTGTATGGTTCACACGGCCACCACACGGCCGTGTCTTACGCACGACCATACCTTCGTCGATCACATGATCGTGTCATCACACACGGCCATCCACATGAGTGACTACACGCTTGTGTGGCACTGATAGATTAGTTTTCGACTTTTGCTTAAACCTCTTTTTTTTTTGCATTTCGAGTACACACTTGATACAGTTTCGATGCTATTGCAAACACGAGCTCTCCAGAACCTAAAAATCAATATACCAATGCTCAAATTCAGTGACACTTACAAAACTTAAATAAAATTATAACACATATGGAACCTCACCACACCAACTAACGCACTCGAATACCAATAACGAGTAAGAACCCCGAGCACTTATATCGTTGCAGAAACTCCAACTAATTCTTGCCCTTCACCTAACAGAGAGCAACAAAAACAATTTCCCTCCTATTAAAACACTAGCCAAAAAGGATTAAGGCTACACCAATCTAAAACTTGCCGAACAACAAAGCCGAATATTGCACGTAAGAAGGCGAATTGAGAACAACGAGAAGCAAAAAGGGGAAGAAAAAATTGAACAGGGGAAAAAGGAAACAGAAAAGTCAAAAAAGAAAAAAAAGAATTTTTTGGGAAAAGAAATAAAATAAAGATATTTTAATAACTTCCATATCCCAACTCTCCACATCCTCAATCACAACCACTTCAAAATTCTATCTCTATCCAACCACTCTCAGACAACCGAAGCAAAAATAAACTCCCTTGCTCACGCAATGATTCGAACACAAAACCTCCAACAAACCAACTCCCTTACCACTCAAACTAGCAAGCTCATTCTAACATAGATTTACAGTTAATTTAATATGAGCCCACCCCTCAAGTGTAAGGCTTAGATTAGAAAATAACAAAATTTGCTAAGGGTAAAGCTTAAACTTGGGACCTCTTATACACACCCAGAACACTTAACCATTAAAACAAATACACAATTGTGTTAAGTATTCACAGAAAAAGAATTAAATAAGTTAGGGCATTACAATACTAGTCTCATAAATATTTACGAACACATTTTACGAAAATGACATTTCAGAACCATAATTTTCAACACCACTTGAACACCGGGTCGTTACATGCAAAAAACATTAATCAATTAAGCTCTTGTATTAAATTCACACTTAATTAAACCCTTATCGTTAAGTAAAATAATCAATTAAGCCCTTCCGTTAACAGTTTCCATTATTGACCATATTAGTTAAAATAAATTGATCGACCAATTACATAGTAACACGTGACAGTTTCTAGTTTAATCTAATATTTTTCTCATAAAAATAATAAATCAGAAAAAAATAAAAAATTAAATATTTAAATAATATGAAAATTTATATGAACTTATAAAATATTATAAATATTGTAAAAAATAAAATTCTAATAATTTAATAAAACATATTTAAAATATTTAAACTTTTATAACAACGTATTCAAATTCTATAGTCATAAAAAATCATAAAAATATAAAAAAAATATATAAAAAGTATTAATTATAAAAATATATATTAATTTGAATTGGATCGGATCGGGTTAGCCAGTTGGACTTGTTAGACCTAAATCGGCAACGGTATCGGTCTAGAGAAAGCTATCAGACTGGTTGGCTTAGGAACTAAAAAGATCAGTTCAACTAGCAAACCGATGGCTTGATAGGTTCGACCACGGGTCCAGTTTTCAAAAGTTGAATAATAAAATTTTGGTTTGATAAAAATATTAAAAAATAAAAAAAATCAGTTCAACTACTTGGTTCCTAGGTCAACCAGTCTTATAATGACTTAAAAGTTACGGGCATCAGAAAGTGAGTTATCGGGTCTCTATTTTAGTAACAGATTCGTAAATATTTATTAAAAATATTTACGAAGTTAGTTATGTGTTTAATTAGGTTTTGGTTAAGTGAATTTGTCTTAATTAGGAGTAATTAGGAAAAGGACTAAATTGAATTAAATGTGAAAGTTGAATTATAGAATAGAAGAAAAGTTAAGGGACTAAATAAGCAATTAAACCAAAATATTTTACATATGGTAAAAATAATATACATGTGTATTAATTATATATATACATTTGTAATACATATATTTATATTCTTATTAATTAAGTAAAAGATATTTATTTATTATATTATTATTAAACTGATTAATTAGTAAATAAAATAAAATAAAAGAAATAAAATATAAAAGAAACAAAAAGAAAAAGAAAAAGAAAGAACATAAGGTTGAAACGAAATAGAGAAGGAGAAAGAAGAAAAGAAAAGAAAAAGGAAAAACTAGGGTTTTAAGGTTCAAGTTTAAGTTGACAAGTCAATTTAGTTCCTTTTCTTGTAATTTTGATGTTTTTGGAATTCTAGAACAAAGTACTAATGAATTTATGTTGAAAATTTGTTAGTTGATAGATTTTTAGACATAGTTCATGTTGAATTATTTATGAAGTAGGGGTTAAATTGATTGAATTTCAAGTTAGAAGTTAGTAAATGATTGAATTGTGAAATAAAACATAAGTTTTGAATATTAGGGACTAAATTGAAGGAATTTCAAAATTTGTGAAATTAAAGGGTTAAAATGAGTTTATAATAAACATTAAATAAAAATATGGAGTTAGTTTTGGAAAAATAAAACTAGTTTAGATTAGGGACTAAATTGAGAAATTAGGTAAAAGTTGTATGTGAAACTGTATTTATTGATAAATTTTAATTGTTTTAATTACTAGCTAACGTCGTACCGAAAACATCAGCCAAGAAGGGGAAAGAAAAAGTGGACGAAGAATAGATCGAGGAATTATGATTTGTATTACCCTAATTCGAATTTAATTATTATTAATTGTTGAATTTTAAGTTAATATGCATGGTAAGCAAATTGAGGTAAGTAATTCTATTAGTATTGAATTGAATGAAACTAAATTGAGTTGTGATTATATGTGAGCAATTGAAATGTATATTGAATTGAGAAAATGAAATTGAAATGTGATTATTGAATGGAAATTGAATTATTGTGGTATTGAATTGGAATACGGGAATTTGTGATTGATATGAATTTTATTGAAATTGAATTGAGAAATATGAATTGATTACCTTATTAACTCATCGGGTTAAGTCGGATATAGTTGGCATGCCATAGGATTAGAAGTGTTCAAGGATATTTCGACCTTGAGTCGATGAGGCACTATATGTGTCGTATTAGGCACCATGTGTGTCGTATTTTTGCTTTTAATAAATTTGATTAGGTACTGAGTACCGTTTACTTTGGCAATGCCGATTAGGCACAAGTGCCACATTAGTGTGTTGGTTGGACTCATGTATCCGCTAAGGTCCGAGTTATGTTAATAGGGGTAAAAGAACAAATTAGCAATAAAATTGATATTGAATGAAATGTTAAATTGAATAATTTGTATATGAAATGGAATGAATTATTGAAATGAGATGTGAAAAACGAATGAAATTAAGATAGTGAAATAATGTATGATTTCAATTAAATACAAGGTTTGAAATAATGATTATTGATATTATTGAACAAATTGATTAAAGTATGAAATAGTTGTTGAATGCATGTAGGCATGAATTGAACGTACATAATTTATTGTTTAATGTTACAAATTTGAATTATGATAATACCATTGAGTAAGTATACTCAGCGTACAATTTGTTTCCATGCACAGGTTAGGTAAAGACAAGTTCTTGGTCCAGCATCCAAAAGCCAAACCCAAACTCATTATGGTAAAGTACATTTTCTTTAGAAATGGCATGTACCTAGGATATATGTTTTGATCATTTTGGGTAGTTGATTGTAAATGATATTATAAATTGACTTTGAATAGTATATATATGTGTATATATATATATATATATACATGAGAATTTAAGCTTTTGAAATAGCATGATTGTTACATAACTTAAAATGGATTGAATGTGGTAGTTTGAATTGAATTGGAAGTTATATGTGAAATGAGTATAAATAAGCATTGAATAGATTATAAGGTTAATGTTTATGTTATGGTTTAGGTACATTTAAATGTAATTTGACTTGGTTGAAAGATTGAAATTTGGATTGCTTGTGGTTTAAGCATTGCAGGGTGGTAAACTTGAGGTTTAAGGCTCATTTTGAGTCCACAGTGGTTGATACACGGGCGTGTGGTTAGACCGTGTGAGACACACAGTTAGCACATGGGTGTGTAAACTGGCCGTGTGTCCCCTGCACCTTAAATTTGAGAAACAGAATGCCCATGTTTTAGCACACGGGCAGAGACACGGGCGTGTGTCTCAGCCGTGTGAGGAACACGGCCTAGCACACAGGCATGTGACTTGGCCGTGTAACCCATGCAATAAATAGAGTTACAAGTTAGAGAATTACACAGGTAAGGGACACGGATGTGTGTTGCCACACGGCCTGACCACATGGGTGTGTCACATAGACACACAGGCGTATCCCTGACTCACATGGGCGTGTGAGCCCTACACCTATGAAAAATTTTAGGTTTTCACAAAAAATTTTCGGAGCACTCGAACAAGTCCCGATTTGTTTCTAATGCATAATTTGGGCTTTGGTAGCCCATAAAAGGGATAGTATAATTAATTTATATTATATTTTGCTAATTATTTGTATAATATTCATGATTGATCGGGAACGACTGGTAATACTCCGTAACCTTATTTTGGCGACGGTTTTAAGGTTGGGGTGTTACAAGTCCAATGGCTTTCTCTAGATTGGTACCCTTGTTGATTTCGGGATAATCCGTCCAATTCAAGTTTTTATGATTTTTTTTAATTTTTATAAGTTTATATCAATTTTAATATTTTTTTATTTTTTTATAAATTTTACAATTTTTTTTATTTTTAAGAATTCTAATACTTTTTTTAAAAATTTTAAATAATTTAAATATGTTTTATTAATTTTATATTTTTTATAATTTATTAAAAATTTTATATTTTTATAATATTTATAAGTTTTTTATATTTTTTAAAATATTAATAAGTTTATATCAATTTTAATATTTTTAATATTAAATATTTTTATAATATTTTTCTTATTTTTAATAAATTTTATGATTTTTAATCATTTTTTTTGGAGAAAATATTAGATTAAACCAGAAGCTACAACGTGCCACCATCTGATTAGTTTATTAATTTATTTTAATTGTCAACATGGTCAATGATGGAAGCTATTAACGGAGGGGCTTAATTGATTATTTTAGTTAGTAGTAATGGTTTAATTAGGTGCAAATTTAATGCAAGGACTTAATTGAATTTTTTTTTTTTTTTGCATTTTCTTAAGGGCTTTTTTGACATATAAGTCTAATAATGAAAATGTAAAAGGAAAGTATAAAAGAGTACTCATTTCACATGAAATAAACAACTTATAAATAAAATGATCTTACGTATCTCTCTGGTGTCATTGTCGTATGAAAATTTCTGTTTGAGATATTGATGCTATTTATAGATCTAAATTTTAATTTTAATTGATAGATGACTCTAATACTAATTAAGTGATAATTAAGAAAATAAAATCAATTATACTTAGGCTTCTATTCAAGTTATGATTTTATTTTATTACATTAATAAATATGAAAATACAAAAAGTTTAATAATGAAAAAATAAAAATAATTCAGAATTTTTTAAAATAATATTTTAACATTAATTATTAATTATTTTGACTTATTAATAGTGAGTATACTTAGCCTTTTCTTCAAGTTCTAACTCTATTTTAGAGTTAATAAAATTGTCACGACTTATTTTTAAATAGAGTTATAACTAATAGTTCTAAATTAAATTGTAAATATTTTTAAATGTCAATTTAATATGATAGAAAATAAAGAGTACTTTGGTCGATTTAAAAGTTTTTCAAACTCGTGAATTTATATATATTATACATAATCATATTTAAAATATTTTATATAAATCTAATATGTTAATAATTTATATTAAAATATTGTAATAAATTTTATTAAATCTATAATATATTTAGTCTCCAATTGAATTGTTGTCACAAATTATTTGGACATCAACTTAATTGGAAAATGAATAAAAACTCTTATATTTAAAAATTAACACTTATTATTATATTTATGAGAGTTTTTTTTTTCTTTTATATACACATTTTAAAATTTTATAAAGGAAACAATTCATAATTGATGAGATTTGAACTTAAGATACTAAAAATCTATAAAGTCTTAATTTTGCCATTTCAACAAAAAAAAATTGGTTTTTGAATTTTATTATAAATAATAAAAATTTTATCACATGTATGTGTGTGTGTAAATTATGTATTTAAAACACAAAGATTAGTTTTAAAATAATATATAATGATTTGAAATTAATTAATAATGATATATGAAATATGTACGATATTAAAATTAATTAATTAATTAAATTGTGAGTTAAATAAAATTTAAACACGTAAATACATTATATTAAGAATGCTAAATGTATTACAATTTTTTTATCATGATGTTGTCACCAATCTTGAGTTAGTGTCGAGTTCACTTGTGACACCCATTCAATTAAAAACATTATTAGGGTCCGTTTGTTTACATGTAAAATGTTTTACGAAAAATATTTTCTACATTTTCTTTTGTGTGTTTCACATAAAATAGCTTAGTCAACAGAAAATGATTTACAAGTCAACGTAAAATCAGCCCTTTTACCTGTAAAATGACTTATCATTTTAAAAAACGTGAGTTATTTTCCGGAAAAGAATTCCTCTATAGGTAATTTTATTTTATATAAAAATTAACTTAAACCAAAGTTAATATTATGATTCAAATCAAGCTTAATATTGTGATATTGATAATAAATTTTATTAAAAATATTTAAAATTATTAAAATATTAATATAAAATATTATATTTTTCAATATTATTAAACATACATATTTAATTATTTATATTTAGTCATATAATAAATTATTAATATAATTTATTATTTTAATAAATTATTTAATATTTAAATTTTATTTTAATAGTAAATTTTAAAAATAATAATTTTAAATAATATTCTTCAAATATTATTGAAAATATTCAATATTAATATTTTAATAAAAAATATTTATTACAATTATAAATTTATTAATAATAAATGTTTTGTAGTATAAAGGTTAAAATATGTTATAAGTCTATCTACTCTTCACAAATTTGTAATTTAGTCTCTGTACTTTTATTTTTAAGAATTTAATCCCTCTACTTTTCAGATTTGAAAATAATGTCCAATTATTGACATTGTTAATTTTTTTTTGTCAATTTTGTTGATGTCACATTTTTAAATAAAAAAATACTCATTTGGTAGTCATGTAACTAAAAAATGATATTGTAATGAACCTAAATTTAACAAAATATTTTAATATATGCAAAAATAATGTAAAATATAAATTTATAAATTAAAATAAACTAAATTAAACAATGAAAAGATAAAAAAATCTCAAAAGTATGTTTGTGTCATTGAAAACAACTTTTATGAAACATTTTAAAGAAATTTGTCAAACAACAAAAAATATTTTACACAAATTCATCCAAACACCAGAAAATATTAACTTTTTCAGGAAAGTAAGTCATTTTCCACAAATCATTTTCCGTAAGTTATTTTTAGTGAAACAAATAGATCCTTAATGTATACAATTAATGGAAGTAATAAAGAATGCATAATACAATTAAAATGTAAATATCATATTAAAATAGAACTTTTTGTTTAATAGTAAAGTTAATGTTTTATTGATGTAAATAGAAATGGTTCAAATTCCACACATGTAATTTTTTGTTGTATTAAAAAAATCAAAATACCTTCAAATAATATAACTTATTTTAATTACAAAAAATATTTTCATAATTTCCCTAATTAAATTAGTGTTGGATTCAGTGACATCAAATTAGCAGCATTATAAAGTAAAATTTAAAAATAACAAATATTATTCCATTTTAAAAAATACCGAATTTATTAGTCTCCACCTAACAATAGAAATGTGTCCTAGAAGGGCTCTGAAGAACTAGAAAATTGTTATAATTCACGAAGCCCAACTGAGAAAGGGCCAGCGTGGGGATGATGAATGCTCGAACTGAGAAATATCTTCATCATTGTCAGGAACCCAGTATTGTGTTGGGCCGATGAATACAAAATAGTAATGTAACAAAAAGAAGATGCTGAGTCGCTGTCTATGCTTCTTCACTGCTTTTGCATCGGTTAGGACTCATTTTTGTATTGCTGGTATCTGTCTCTCTCCTTCTTTACCAATTTCCAGAACACCACGCCTAGTACCCAACACCTCTAACAACAACAACAAAGAACAGACGTTCCCCGCCCTCAACCAAAAAAAGAAATGCTGCAAGATATGCAGCAGAGACAGTTTCGAAGGGGAAGGATTAAGATTCCCATGTTTGTTGTGTGTGTTGGTTTGTTTCTTTGCTTCTCAAATGTTAATGCTTCCATTCATGAGTATAGAATGGAAGCTTTTAGCCCAAAATCCGATGCTTTCTTTTTCCATGGAGGCAGTGAAGGTCTCTATGCTTCTAAGCTCCATGAACCCACCACTGATGCTTCTTCTGAAACCAAACCATCTTTCAAGGGGAAGTCCATCATCAGGTACTTTTTTATTTATATTTACTCTTCCTTCACTTGATCTTTGCTTTTGCTTTTGCCTTTCCTTTCATTTGAAGAATTATTTTACTCTTTCAAATTCTTCTACTGTTGGTTTTGATTTTTTTGGACTTTGATTCACATTGAAAATCATCATCATTTCACGCGATAGTCTGATGATGCCCTTTCCATTTCGAAACCCTAGCTACTGTTTAGTTAACAATTTGATAGGTCATGTGCTTAATTTGGTAGATACATAGTGTCTGTCAAAATTTGGTAGTGATTGTTGTTGATGTTACTGTACCTGTTGGAGTATTTTCAGTTTTGATCCGGTCACCTTTGTGAGACCGAAAGAGACTGCAAAGAGCCATCATCAAATGCAGCAGAACACGGGATTAGTGGAAGCAATCATACTTGAAGTTAAAGATAGAGCAAGGATTGGAGGGTCTTCTTTAAAATCCGATGCCATTTGCTGCGACAAACAACTTGCGGACCAAGGGTCCTGCAACCAAGGTGAGGTTATCATCCAACATAACCCGAACAACCTTGGGTGGCCTAAACGGATTAAGACCTTTTTCCAAGGAGACAATGAAGAAGCTAAAATGGATGTTGAAACAGTTGAGATAAACAGCACCGGGATGTACTACCTTTATTTTATGTTCTGCGATCCCCAACTCAAGGGTACTCTTATTAAAGGAAGGACCGTGTGGAAGAACCCCAGTGGTTATTTACCTGGGAAGATGGCTCCGTTGATGACATTTTATGGTCTCATGTCTTTGGCTTACCTTGTGCTTGGTCTTGCCTGGTTTCTAAGGTTCGTTCAGTTCTGGAAGGATATCATCCATTTACACTACCATATCACCCTTGTTATTGCTCTTGGAATGTGTGAGATGGCTGTCTGGTACTTCGAATATTCTAATTTCAATTCAACTGGGACCAGACCAATGGGTATTACATTGTGGGCAGTCACATTTGGCTCTGTTAAGAAAACTTTATCTCGCCTTCTTCTTTTAGTGGTTTCCATGGGCTTTGGTGTAGTGAGGCCAACACTTGGTGGCTTAACATCCAAAGTAGTCCTGCTTGGTCTGATATATTTTATTGCAACAGAGGCACTTGAGCTAGTAGAACACTTGGGGAACATTAATGACTTTTCTGGGAAAGCGAAGTTAGTTTTGGTACTACCTGTTGCGTTTTTGGATGCTTGTTTTATTCTATGGATTTTCTCATCACTGTCAAAAACTTTGGAGAAACTTCAGGTAAGACTCGTTTCACTTAAAACTATCAGTACTTATTTGGGATTAATAGCGACAGATGTAGAAACTGATAGACATGACTAGGCAATATATGTATCTGCGGCATGAAGCTCTATCAGAAATCAAAATTCACTGAGCCTTGCTACTGTATTTGCAGGGTGTTTAGTTACTAAAAATTACCTGGCGGCAGTAGGGTCTGTATAAATAAGTCAATTTTCTGAAACTTTAAGTTATTCATACTTGCTGTACTCTTATCTAAATTGCAACAACTTTTAAAATGGTCTATTTATTTCCATTTCTTCTATTTCTTGGGTGTAGATGAGGAGAAACTTGGCAAAATTGGAGTTATACCGCAAGTTCACTAATGCGCTTGCTGTGTCTGTGTTGCTTTCTATTGCTTGGATCGGCTTTGAGGTAATACTACAACCTAGTTGAGATGGGCTATTTATTCTATACATCCATTATGGCACAATTAAGGGTTAGTTTTTTTTAAAGATTTAAACAAGCCAAATCCTTCTCTTTGATTTGAACAATGTAATCTTCATTCTCTCTCTATCTCTTCTAATATTCCTAGTTGAATCAAATCACTTTTATGTGCAAAGCATCTCTATCTTTACACTGCAGAGGTTAAACCTTCTAGGTCACTTTTCTCTCAATTTATTTTCAATCATTGCCTCATCTACCATCTTAAAAATATATATTCTGTTATTTATCCATCACTCCTGACACGCTGACTGATCTATCGTACGAGTCTTCTGTGGACTCTTTAACTGCCCAAGATTTCATACCACCAACCATAACTGTCCTTGTGTTCTTTTTAGGGAGTCCTCCTCCTCTTTGCTAGACTTATTTTGGGGGCATGTCTTCTAACTTGCCAACATCCCACTCTGTAAAAGCATAGCTTGTCTTAGCTTCCTAGAGATTTTGCTTCAAAGTTCAACCTAGTTAGTTGTGAAAAATCAGTCTTTTTTATTTTTACAAGAGAATACATACATATTTATACACTTAGTTTTAGCCTAACTTAGGAAACTTTACACTAGGAAACAGACTAATTCTAGGGATCTGTACAGCCTTAAAGTTAGGGATAAAATATCATAATTGATATGCCCAAATATTCTTGAAATCTGACACTCCCCCTCAAGCTGGGAAGTGGATATCATCCATTTTCAGCTTGCTTATTAATTTTTGAAACAACTTCCCAGACAATCCTTTGGTAAGTATGTCTGCTAGTTGTTCATCAGTGGACACAAATGGAGTGCAAATTAAGCCACTGTCCAGTTTTTCTTTTATGAAATGTCTGTCAACCTCAACGTGTTTCGTTCGATCATGTTGAACTGGATTATGAGCGATATTGATAGCAGACTTATTATCGCAATATAACTTCATTGGACCTTCCCACTTGATCTTTAAGTCTTCTAAAATAATCTTTAGCCATAACAATTCGCAAACTCCAAGAGCCATTGCCCTAAATTCTGCTTCTGCACTAGATCGAGCAACAACGTTTTGTTTTTTACTCCTCCAAGTCACAAGATTACCTCCTAGGAAGGTGCAGTAACCAGAGGTTGATCTTCTATCAACCATAGATCCTGCATAATCTGCATCAGTGTAGGCTTCAAGGGTTAAATTTTCTCCTTTCTTGAGTAAGATCCCTTTGCCTGGCGTGCCTTTTAAGTACTGTAGGATCTGATATACTGCTTTAAGATGTGATTCCTTAGGATTGTGCATAAACTGACTTACAACACCTACTGCATAGGCAATATCTGGTCTGGTATGAGACAAATAAATAAGCTTTCCCACAAGCCTTTGATATGACTTTTTATCAACTGCTGCATCTTCTAGTGCATCTCCAAGTTTGTGATTCACCTCTATGGGTGTCTCTACTGGTTTACAACCCAACTTGCCTGTTTCTGTCAGCAAATCAACTATATATTTTTGCTGAGATATGAATATTCCTTCCCGAGAGTGTGCCACCTCAATACCAAGGAAATATTTTAACTTGCCTAATTCTTTGACTTCGAATTCTTTTACTAGGCATTTCTTTAACTTCTCCATTCCTTCTAGATCATCACCAGTTACTATGATGTCATCAACGTAGACTAATAGAGCAGTCACTCCCCCTGAAGATGAGTGTTTCACGAACAGAGTGTGATCTCCTTGACTCTGTTTATACCCTAACTTGATCATTACTTTGGTAAATCTTCCAAACCAAGCCCTTGGAGACTGTTTTAGTCCATACAAAGCCTTTTTTAGTCTGCAAACAACCTGTCCTGTAGTTGGACCGAATCCTGGAGGAACATCCATGTATACTTCCTCTTCTAGGTCACCGTGTAAAAAGGCATTTTTTATGTCAAATTGCTGTAATTTCCAGCCTCGGTTGGCAGCTAGTGACAACAACACTCTTACAGTGTTCATCTTTGCAACAGGAGCGAATGTCTCAAGGTAGTCTATCCCATACATTTGAGTGTACCCTTTAGCAACCAGTCTTGCTTTGTACCTCTCCAAAGAACCATCTGAATTATACTTTACTGTGTATACCCAGCGACATCCCACTGGTTTCTTTCCTTCTGGTAATTTCACTAAGTCCCATGTCTTATTTTTTTCCAAAGCTTCCATTTCAACTTTCATGGCATTTCTCCAATTCTCATCTTCTAATGCCTCAAATACAGTTTTAGGAATGGAAATAGAGTTTAGGCTAGTAAGAAAGGCTTTGTGTCGATGGGACAAGTTTTTGTAAGACATAAATAGGTGCAAGGGATGTTTTGTACAGGCTCTAGTTCCCTTTCTAATAGCAATAGGAAAATCATCTAAATCTGTATTATTAGGATTCAAAGTGGGTTCAGCAATTACCTCAGATCGTATAGGAGAAGAGGATGATTGAACTTGCACTGGTGCCTTTTTCCTTGAGTAAACCTGTAAAGGACGAATAGTGTCCTGAATTCCTCTTGGTGATTTTGGTGTACTGGGTTCTGTTTGTGTAGGGGGCATTGTTTCAAGTTGGGCAGGTTGGTTAGTAGGCAAGGTCTGAATGAGGGTGTTTGGTTGCTGGACAGAAGCTGGAATGGGAGTGTTTGGAGTGTTTGGAGCTGGAATGGTGTTTGGTTGCTGGACAGAAGCTGGAATGGGAGTGTTTGGAGTGTTTGGAGTTGGAATGGTGGAAGTATTTGAGTGCTGGACAGTAGCTGGAATGTCAAGAAGAAAAAATTCTTTGTCCTTATCTTCTGTGAATAAAATCTCCCCCTGAAGGTAAGGATGAGTAAAGAAATTTTCTTGTTCAGCAAAAGTAACATCAGCTGTTACAAAAAATTTTTTAGTGGCTGGATGATAGCATTTGTACCCCTTTTGAGTGGAAGAATAACCAATAAAGACACACTTGACAGCCCGTGGGTCAAATTTCCCTCTATTTTGAGAATGAACATGGACAAAGGCAACACAACCAAATATTTTGTGAATGAGATTACTGGATGTATTGAAATCAGGAAAAAATTTGGCTAGAACTTGCATAGGACTCTGAGACTCAAGGATCTTTGTAGGCAACCTATTTAACAAATGAGTAGCAGTTAAAACAGCCTCCCCCCAGTATTGTTTAGGGACATTTTTTTGGAACAATAGGGCTCTTGTGATTGCTAAAATGTGACCATTCTTCCTTTCGGCAACACCATTTTGTTGTGGTGTATTTACACAAGATGACTCATGTATAATGCCTCTTTCTTGGAAATATTCTGAGAGGAATTGATTGAAATAATCCTTTGCATTGTCTGACCTAAACCTTTTTATTTCAGTCCCAAATTGTGTTTTGACCATATTGTAAAAGGTGGAAAAAACAGACCTAACATCAGATTTCTGTTTTAAAAGAAATACCCAAGACACACGAGTACAATCATCGATAAAAGATACAAACCACCGAGCTCCCGAAATATTTGAAATAGTGGATGGCCCCCAAACATCACTATGAACAAGAGTAAAAGGAGTGGAAGTTTTTTTATTGCTTACTGGGAAAGAGGTACGTTTATGTTTTGCAAGTTCACAGATATCACAATGAAATTTTTCAATAGTTATTCCTTTGAACAATGAAGGAAACATAATTTTAAGGACTCTAAACGATGGGTGGCCAAGGCGAAGGTGATAGAGCCAAATTTGGTCTTTATTGGTTTTAATAGATTCGGAAATAAAAGATAAGGGTGAGGAATTCAGATCACTAACTTCTTCACTGGATTCTTCAAGATAATATAGGCCATTTATTTCCTTAGCATGTCCAATCATCCTCCTCGTATTCTGTTCCTGAAAAAGACACTTATTGTGACAGAAAACCACTTTACAGTTAGAATCTTTGGTAATTTTTTGAATGGATAAAAGATTGGTAAATAGTTTTGGAACATGAAGAACATTTTTTAGAGTAAGGGTTTTGTTTATAACAATATCACCTTGACCGGCTACTGTGATCATAGAACCATCAGCCACTGTTATTTTTCTATTACTAGGACAGGGTGTATATGAAACAAATTTGTGTGAGGAGTGGGTCATGTGGTCTGTAGCTCCTGAGTCAACGACCCAAGAACTTTTGGTGTCTGTATTCAAGGCTTTAGAATTTTGAGAAGAGGATATACCTGAAAAAAACAAACTACAAGTACCTGTTGGAGAAGATTTTTCCAATGATCCCAACAAATTTCTTAACTTCTCAATTTCCTCCTTTTTAAATTCAATCGGCAATTCCTGAGAAATTTTTTCATCTTGCTGACTTGCTGTATTTGCTCGTTCTTGTCCCCTAAATTGTTCACCCTTTTTTGAAAAATTTTTGTTTGTTGTTTGTGGCTTACCATGGAGTTTCCAGCATTGGTTAACAGGAATTTCTGGGCTACTGACTTTGACAGTTTCAATCATATTGTGTTTAACAAGTTCTATAGACTTGAGGACTGGTTGGGAGACAAGAAAAAAGGAACAGGCTTCAAGAAATCGGCTAAAAAATCCCAGAAATCGGGCTTAAAGAACAGGCTCCGATACCATGTGAAAAATCAGTCTTTTTTATTTTTACAAGAGAATACATACATATTTATACACTTAGTTTTAGCCTAACTTAGGAAACTTTACACTAGGAAACAGACTAATTCTAGGGATCTATACAGCCTTAAAGTTAGGGATAAAATATCATAATTGATATGCCCAAATATTCTTGAAATCTGACATTAGTTGGTACTTTTAAGTCTGGGAAAAAGGAAAAATTCATCAGTTTTCTTCTTCATCCTGCCTGCTTAAATGCTATAGTTAACAAAGCTTTCCTTACGGATTGTTGAAGTAAGGTACTAAAAACAATCAGTTTTAGGACTTCCGTGATTTTCTATTCTAACTCCAGTACTCCACTACCACTCTCATTCTTACCTATATTGAAATTATGCTCCACATCTAGATCCTACTTAATCTAAAAATCTTTCAGAATCAACCTTCTTAGTCATATCTGCTAAAACATCGGCAAATGGAAATAATAGGCACCCACTTATAATTGGATGTTTACCATTATTGATGCAATTAATTGTAATATCTACATCAACTCTTGGCTCTACTTAGTCACCCCCTATGCATTCCATGGGAAAGGAAGATGGCAATTGGCAAGCTCTTTTTGGGAATGACTTTCCTGCAAGATGTGTTCCAAATGAAGGAAAAATAAAGGTCTAGAGGCATGGGAGTGAAAAAAGACTTCTTGTTTGCTAATTGTGGTACTTGAAATTTCTGCTTCAGAGTTCCCAGGCATGCTGATAAATTCATGATTCTGTGTGTCAACACCAGCTTCGTGAAGTTTGATATTGTGTAATTTTCTCTTTTCATCATATTTGTGCATACTTTTATCAACACTTACAAGCCTGCTCCCCCTCCCCCACCAACTCCATTTCTCAGCCAACTCATGAACATCCAAAAGAGTTCAGAACAGTAAAGCAAACTAAAGAATAAACAAGAATAATTAAAACTTTGATTTTCTATTGGCGCAGCTATACTTCAATGCAACTGATCCACTGAGTGAGTTTTGGCAAATTGCATGGATCATCCCAGCTTTCTGGAATATGCTTGCGTACTGTCTCTTGGTGGTCATATGTGTTCTCTGGGCTCCTTCACGTAACCCAACGAGGTACTTACTTTTATATTTGCTACAGGCAGTTTTTGCATTTCAGTGCTTGATAGTTAACCCTTGCATTTACCTAACAAATGTCTTGCTCCAGAAAATCTTTATTTTTTGAGTTTGATCATTAATGGTGACAATATATAAGTTCCCTGTATCAGGAACAGATACGTAGTTTCACTTTTCAGTTGAATAGCTAGCTGAAGTATGAATTATGATTTAATCCTTCGATGTCTGCTTACTATGACAACTTTGTGTTAGTACTTGATCTTACTGTAGGTCTAGTATATTTTGCTGGTTGATATGCGATGAGATGTTTATTTTATACTTTTACTTAGTACAAAAAAAATCTAAGGATGAGTTTTTGGCCATTAATGTGGTGTGGACTTGTAGATATGCATACATGGAGGGGATGGGTGAGGACTCCGATGAGGAGGGTATTGCATTGACCAGAAACAGTGGGGACATGGCAATGAAGCTTGAAAGGCAGGCAATCGGAGATGATCTTGAAGAGGATAAGCGTGAATAGATTGACAACCTCCATGTATAATACTAAAAAATCCTATTGAAGCTTCGGTTGCATACCTAGGAAATATCAGCATACCTTGAATAGACGGTCTGTGTCATATGTGTAAAGAACTCGTGACAGAAACACTTGGAGAAGGCATGAACAAAGAGAGAGAATTGCAGTATTGGTGAAATACTATTAGCTCAACTGTAATGGTCTGACCAGTGCTAATTTAAGCAATGAGCAAAGCCAACCTTGTGTTTAGCTCATCTTAAGGTTGTCATGCCTCATTTCTCACCATACCAGTATACCATAGCATAGCATGTTCTAATTAAAATCTTTGTTATTATATCTACGAATCCTATGGTAGCTTAAAATTCATACTTTTCTGATAAACCCCATCTGACCTTCATTTTTCTTCCACCGTTTTGGACATAAATGCCTTTTACCCGGTTCATGTTGCAGATAATGTCTTCAATGTCTTTTGTTCTCTTAAATTTGTTTAGCATAAAATGGTTTTTGAATGAACAGAAAACGAATGACAGTGACTTCGGCGTTTGTGAATAAATAAGATTATCCTACCTTCTGCGCTGCATCTTTTGCCATTTCATCATGACGTATCTAATCTTGATGGGCCAAGTTTTGTCTTTTATACATAAATTATGTGTATGTATAAGCGTGAATCACACTAGTTATTTTCCTGGTCTTTTAATTTTATAAAATTAGTCATTTATTTAATTTTTTATCTATTTTAATTTTTGAATTTGCATAATTTATCAAATTATTTTAAAATAGATGAAAAAAATTAATATTGATTAATTCTACAGATATATCCATTTGATAAATTAGATAATCTTTTTTATAAAATTAAAGGGCCAAATAAATTATTATGTAAAAACCTATTTCATATTTTTTTGCTACTCAACCATCATAATTCACCTAAATAATTATTCTGGATTTCCTTGGAATTGTTTTACTTTCACTGTTTTATTAGAAGCAAAATTAGAAAGTGTGATAGAAAGGGGTTTACATATTGTATAATTAAAAGACGTAAGGGCTAGAATCGTTTTTATTTAGTGAAATCAATACTTTAACTTTTATGAAGTCATAGATACTTGTAGCTGTCCTAATTTTTTAAATTTCTGTGTTTTTCACTGATCACATTAGGGATTGGTTCAATTCAATAATTTTCTTTCCAATTTCAATGTTGTGTAATATGCTTTAATAGGAGCAAATCTTTGAAAATGAAGGAAAATGCTCTCTCGCTTACACTATATTTGGGTAAATTATTGTGAAGGAAAGGAATGAAATGAAATGAAGGGAAAAGAAGGGAAGGCTATGGAAAAGAAATTATATATGATTATTTTGTTTGGATGGTTAAAATTAATGAAGGAAAGGAAAGTGAAAGATTTTTCACTACTTTTTGTTAAACTGTAAAAAGTTAAGGAAATTATTATTTTTTTTGGCATAATTGTAAAAAAGAAATGCTTTCAACTTTTGGGGGCTTTTGGATATATGTCCCTAACATTTTTTTTTCTAATTTCGACTCTCAACGTAACAAATTTTTTAGACATTAATCCAGTTGAAATGGTAATGGTCAGCTGACCGTTAGTCAATAGCCGGTCAAAAAAATTGGTTTATGTGGTGTTCCAGTTGACTGAATGTGGTGGACATTTAAATAATAATGCTGACGTGGCAAAAAATTAAACAAATTTAATAAACATAAAACAAAAAAAACCCTAAATCCCTCAAATAATCTCAAACTCTCAAATTCAAAACTTTTTTCCCAAATTCTAAAATCCTCAACTCATCAAATTCTCCAAATCGTGAAATCCCCAAATCCATAACATCCAAAATCTTCATTGAATCCCTAAAATCTTGAAATCCCTAAATATTGAAATCCCTAAATTGTTAGCATTCCGAAATATTCTTGAAATCCCTAAAACTTTTATGAACCAAATTGTTGAATTCTTAAAACTTTTAGAAACTAAAAAGCTTCAACAATCGTGAGTAGTTTCCATAACCCAAAATCAAAAGGTAGGTGCTTCCTTTTTTGGTTTGTTGGGAAAATAAATTTCATTTTTGGTTTGGTTTGTTGGTTATTTATGATTTATTATTGCAATTTCAGTGCCATCATGTAAGGTCTGTTTTGTCGATTTGTGATGTGATAGTGGTCCCGATGTTGATTTTTGTTACCCAAGCAAAAAGATGTTGTTAAACTTGTTGACATGTGTTACTGTTTTGTATTGTATTCAAAGAAGTAGTCCCGATGTAAGTAATGAGTTTTGTTTTTTTTAATGTTTTTTGCTTAGAAATTTGTTTGTTTATGCTTTACAGATGTCATCAGATGAGGAATATTATATTATTTTGCACGTGGGTAGGCACTTTGTAAAGGACCATATGTTAAATATGTAGGTGGGGAAGTGATTAAGCTTAAAGAGGACCTAGACACAATATTTTATATTGAATTATATAAAATAGAGAAAATTGGGTTAGGGTTTAACACTATCTTATTAATATATTTTCATGAGTCTGGTACAGTAGGGTTACAAAATAATATAAATGTGATTTATGGTGACGCTTCTACCATAGCTATGTTAGACTTTTGGGTAAAGTTTAAGGAGATTGACCTATATGTTAAACATGAGGTTGATAACCCTATAATTGTAAACAAAATGTTTTTGTTGACTGCTGAGGAGGGTGATGTTGAATGGGTAGAATTTGATGGTAAAGGTGATCTGGAAAGGGTAGAATCTGTTGGGAAGAATGATGTAGGAGAGGTACAGGTTGATGGGGAGGGTGTGTTTGCTACTGGTATTGAGGTAGATAAGTATGGTGGTGTGGAAAGTGATGGATAGAGGTCTACTGTTGGAAAGGATAATGATAGTAAAGTTGCTGCTGATGAATATGTTAGTGATTTTGTAACATCAGATGGAGTGGATCATGTTGCTGATGAATATGCTAGCGATTTTGTAACATCAAATGGAGTGGATAATGTTACTGTTGCAAGTAGTGGAGAAGAGGAGGATGGGAATAAGTCTGAGGTATGGGACTCAGATGAACATAGAAGCTTGGTTAGCTTTGATGAAGATGAAGAACATAAAGATGGTGAGAGAAAGAGGAGCAAGTTTCCCTTATACAGTGATAAGTTAAAATTTAGTTCGGGAATGTTGTTTAAGGATGGCAAACAATTTAAGAGTAATTTGAAAGTACTTCAAAGAATGTAGAAGGCAACTGAAGTTTATTAAGAATGAACCGAAAATGGTTGTTGTGAGGTGTATTGCTTCTCCTAACTACCCATGAAGAATTAGGGCTAGCTACAATCCTGCTGCGAAATGCTTGCAAATAAAGATGTTTTAGGATGACCACCATTGTTCGGTTAGTTTTAAAAATAAAATGGTGATTGCTATTATGATTGCCCAATATTTTGAAGTAACTATCAGGAATCACCCTAAGATGAAGCTAAGAGAAATTTAAAGAATATGTGCTTTTAAGATGCATGTAAATATGACCATTGACTGTTGTTATAGAGCAAAGAAAATAGTGAAAGAAAAAATGGCTGGAAATCATAAGGAGGAATTTGGCCTACTATGGGACTATGCTCATCAGTTAAGGTCAAAGATGCCATGAAACACAATAAAAATGGTTGTTCAAATGGTGATAGCAGACTCTCTTCCTTATTTTAAGAGGTATTATTTGTGCTTTGATACACTAAAGAGAGGCTAGAAAAGTAGGGTGTAGGCCATTTATTGGGCTAGATGGTTGCTACCTAAAAGGCCCATCTAAGAGTGAATTTCTCACAGCTGTTGGAAGGGACGCAAACAACCAAATGTTCCCTATTGCTTGGGCTGTGGTTGAAGTGGAGTATACTGATTCATGGGCCTGGTTTCTCAGTCTCCTATCAACTGATTTGGACTTGGAAGAAGGGTATAGGTACACAATTATCAATGACCAACAAAAGGTTAGTGAATATGCAAATTTAAGCTTGGTATTGTTTTTTTATTCTGTTATTTGTATTTAACTAAAATTTTCTAACAATCTATATAACACCCCAAACCCGATCTAGACGCTATGGCCGGATCTGACGATGTTACATTGAAGAGCTTTTCGAAAAGTATGTTATCGTTTAAAACTCTATTCTCTAATTAGCCTCTTTTTATTTCCTTAAAATGTTTCTAAGATGAGATGTTTACGTTTAAAACATGCCTTATTATCTAAAGCCATTTACTTTTTTAAAAAATGTTATGCATTTTCAAAATATCATTTTATTGTGGAAGCTTTTTAACCGATTACGTATTTGTGGTAGTTTTGAAAAAACATTCATCTTTTGAAAACTCACGTCTTTTCCTACTACTAACAGTTATAAACCAAATCAACAGTAAAATCCCAAATTAAAAATATAAATCCAAAGGCCATTATTACAGTAAAATACCCCAAAATAAAATCATAATTTATAAAAATGCTAAATCAAATTAAATCGACAGTGTGGCCGTCACTAAGTCCTTTGATGCACCGACCCGCCTATGTCTGAGAATTACCTATACAGTTAAACAGATGGGTGAGTTTATGAAAACTCAGTGTGTAATCCCATAATAACAAACAACAGAAACAACACAGTTTGGTTCTAAGCCCTTTTCAATATCAGTGACAATCTCAGTTTGGGCTTTAGCCCATCTCAGTACAGAACAGTCATGTGCTTGGGCCTTGGCCCATTATAATATCATGAATTAGTGTAGTAACAGATAAAAACAGTATACAGATCCTACCCATCCAACCTCTACACTCCATCTCCGTCCAACCCTACACTCAATGTGGGGATAAAATTAACCCACCCATCCCTACACTCCAAGTAGTACCGGTTGCGACACTATATAGTAATATGCAGCTGGGCTGCCAGTAATTTAGGCTCAAAGTCTTTCAGTACACTTCCTTCGATCAATATAAAACCCATCCCCATGCAATGCATCATGCAATCATGTCATGTCATATTAGAATATCATACATGTATTCAGTATAGTCAAAATAGCATGCTAAGTATAGTCATACATATACATACGTGTATATATATATCACACAAGGGTATAACAGTTATTTAGGGATCTAGGTAAGCTTACCGACCCTACGGAAGGTCCATAGTCATCTCGGGCACCTCGTGCAACCTTAACAATCAAACAGTAAAAATAGGCCCATGGCCCATATTACAGGCCCATGTGGGCCCACACGCTCGTAAGGCCACACGACCTAAAATGGCCTTAGCCATGTGGATTACACAGCCTGGTCTAATAATTCCTATACGTCTGTGTGATTCACTCGTGTCAGTTTGGCCCAATACGGCCCAAACCATGAAATCGCTCATGGCTGGCCTCATTGATCATATGCCCATGTTTAGTCACGTGGCTTACCTACACGGGTGCTGGCACGCCCGTGTGGTGTCGACTATTCGCACTTCTCGGCTTTTTGCTGATTTTCGATTAATAGCAGTGTTTACACACACGTGATTTCTTTTTGTTGAGAAAACCACCCACACCTTTAAAACCTACACTCGATCAATCAATTCCAAATTATTCATTTTGCTATTATCTCAATCAAATACACATAAGTTATCTCAAGCGTTAAACTCATAATAGCCTTACCTTCTGTCGAGTAAAGAGGGAGGTTTCACCTACTCAACGTTAATTACTAACCTTTCACCCTTCGAAGAAGTTCTTAGGCACCCACCAAAAATGCGTAAGCACTTTATTCAATCATAGCACAAGATAACACTATACATACAACACAAGAAGAAGTACCAACCACATATTGCAAGACTTTATAGTGGTTAAAGAATGCTTACCAGAAAATCAAGAAGGGAACACAGTCGACCCCACGAGAAAGAAACGATATCACAATAAAAATATGAAAGGAAAAAAATAGAAGGAAATAGAGATTCGACCAAAAGGAAGCAATATGAAAAACATATACCCACTACACAGAAGAGTAAAAGAAACTCAACAAAAAATCGGCAATGGAGGAGGAAGGCATATTTGTTGTAAGGGAAGAGAAAGAAAGAAGAAAAAAATATACTGAGAAGAATAATGGTCAACAAGAAACCGAATATCAACAATGTAGAACAACTGACAGTATAATAAAGAAAAACTTCAACACCAGAGTCAAGATTTTGGGTAGAAAAGAATGACTAAATTCAACCAAGGGAACAAAAAAGCAAAAAGCGTTCATAATTTTCGGTAAGGAAAAGTAAGAAAAAGAAAACAGAGAAGCAGAGAGACCCAAAAGATGAATTTTCGGTAAAAATAAGAAGAAGGGAGAGGTATGACCGAATTTTTGAGTAACCCACACTTCAAATTCGGCACAACTCTCTCATTCCACTCAAATGCCATCTTTTCCTCCCCAAAATCCTCAACCAAAATCCCACATATCCAAATCCCATAACAACCGAATATTCCCACTAATATCCTTCCAAAGAATCAGTCACACCTCCCCACACTCCTCAACCACTTAGTATTTCGGTTAAACTCTAACACTCACCTAGAACAAGTAACAAAAATAATCTCTTGTTTGCACAAGTACTCAAACTCTAAACCTCCTGCTCACTAACACTCCTCTTAACCGCTAGACCAGCAGGTCCATTCTGTTTTATTTTTACCAACATTTATTTATAAGCCTACTGGCTAAGGATAGGGGTTTATCCAATTATGAGCAAAATTTTGCCTAAGCTAAGTCTTGAACTTGAGACCTCTTAAACACTTCCCAAAATACTTAACCACTAAAGCAGACATATATTTGTGTCACAACATACGAAAATAAAAATTAAGAATTATTGGGGCGTTACAATCTATGTAGTTCATTATTTTGAACTAGGGCCTTGAGATTGCAATTTCAGACATACTACCAAGGGTGGAGCATAGGAATTGTGTGAGGTACATGTTTGCAAATTGGTCAGGGAGGAAGTTAGGGAAATCTTATGAGTGTGATTTCTAATAGATTGTGAAGTACATGACTGAGAGGGAATAGGAGGATCTATGTTCAGTACTGGAGAAGAAATATAAGGATGCTTATGATAATTTGATGAAAAAGTCTCCAAATATGTGGACTAGGCCATTTTTGGGGACTACTTATAAATCAGATATAGTTGACAACAATTTGTGTGAAGCATTCAATTTAAGCATTGTTGAAGCTAGGTTCAAAAACATTATCAAAATGCTTGAGGATATTAGGACCAAGATGATGACTAGGATAGTACAAAAACGGAAGTTATGTAATAGATGGAATCAAAATTATGGTCCATTGGTGAAAGCTAAGTTTGATGCCAACAAAAAGGACTGTGTAGAGTGGCAACTGATATGGAATGGTGAAAATGGATGTGAGTTGAGGAAAGGAAGTTATCAATATACAAAGGACCTAAATTAAAGGATATATAGTTGTAGAAGTTGGCATATTAGTGGGATTCCATGCTTTCATGCATGTGCTACCATGTATCACTTAGAGCTTTAATCAGATGAATGTTATCACATTGATACCTACAATAAAGCTTACTCTTTTCCAATGTAGACAATCAATGGGCCACATGATTGGGAAAAAAATGGTATTGAGCCAGTGCTACCTCCTATTGAAAGGAAGAAGTCTAGGAGGCCCAAAAAGAATAGGAGGATAGCCAAAGATGAACAAAAAAAATTGAAGCTTGGCCACTTGAATAGGAAAAGACTATTCATGACATGTACTCAATGTGACCAAAATGGCCATAACAAGCAGTCTTGCACAAATTCCAAATAGGTACAGTGCTGTTCTTCAGTTATATATATTGAGTAAGTTTTTTATTTCATTTTGTCTAACCAATGATTATGGTCTACTTTTTACAGCAAGATGCACAACCACCCAACAAAAAGAGAAATCTCCTATTAAAAGGTCAACTAGCTCAGATAAATCTAAGGGAAAGCAAACATTTTATGTGGATTTCTTTCTTTTACTATTGACCAAACATTTTATATTGTTTTAATATTAATATAAAATACTCTTGTAGTCTGGTAGAACCACAAGGAGCATGACAACAGCTTCATGTCAAGATGGTAGTGGACAAACTTCTTCAACACTAGTTACAAGAAACATGAGTGAATCATCATTATTTTATTTTGAATGACTTCTATTGTTTGTCTTGTGACTCACAGTAATAACTTGCTATTGAACTTGTACAATCTTACATGGAAAAAATGTAACTTCATTATATATATCTATTACGGTTTCTCTGGAATTAGGGATGCTATCCTTTTCTTTATGTTGTATACCAAATCATGCCATAGTTCACTTCATGACTGTACATATAACCTTCTACAAATAGGTCATACAACACAAGTCTCTTATTGCAACAGTTTTCTATCTGCGAAGTTCCTTTGTCAAGCAAATCGTTTTATCCAGGGCGCCATAATTTCATTTATCTATTTACATCTCATATGCTGGTTATACATGCCAAAACTAGCTTGGCCTACAACATTTATCTTGCATCTGTTTTCAGTTTTGTAGGACCATCTCGCGACAGCTCGTGATCCAAAAAGGACGATGTAAGGTATTTTGCCTACAACATTCAGGTTTTGGAATACACCAATGTTGAATATTATTTTGTTGTATTGAAAACCAATATGTTGGTTTTTTTTGTGGTTCATGTATAGCTTACATTCTGATTTTTAGCTGGTATAGCGTGAATGGTGTATAGGCTAATCATATGTTTTTGTAAAGTACATTTATCCAAATTGCAATGGGGAAATCATATGCTTAAATGATCAAATTTGACCTTTCAATCTTATGTTTATTGTCACTGTATTATTTACTAAGCTAAATTAAATTAGGCATAAACAATCAGTATTGGTCATTACTTCCAAGCATAATGTTAAATTACATAAAAAAAAAACCAAAATTGGTTGTTAGTTCCAAACATAAACAAACATATGTTGGATCATTTTACATTCAATCAACATTTGCAACTACTAGATGCATATGCCTTTTACCACTACTGCCAAAAAAGAAACCTATGGTGATTGTAATGACCCAAAATTCATGGGCATTAGAAAAGTACATTATCGGGCATTCGTCTTAGTAAACCGAGTTTGTAAATAATTATTAGAAATATTTATGAGTCTAGTGATGTGTTTAATTAGGTTTAAATTAGGTAAATTTAGCTTAATTAAGAGTAATTAAGAAAAAAGACTAAATTCAATAAAGGGTAAAAGTTGAATTATAGATCAATAGAAAATAAAAAGGACCAATTGCCATTTAGCAATAGTTGAGGCGGCAAAAAGGGGAAAAATCTAAGATTTTTCCTTAGATAATTATATGTTAAATAATTAATTAATTATTATTATATTAATTATTATATTATAAATTATATTAAATTATAATATTATATTATGAAATAAATAAAATGAAGACAAGTGTATGGTGATAATTTAATACAAGGGTATTAATAAAAATACATACATTTGTAATATATGTAATAATTATTAAATAGATATTTATTAAATTATTATAATATATTATATTATTATTATTTAATTGATATTATATTATTAAATTAATGAATAAATTAATAGGTTGACAAATATAAGGTGATAGTAAAATACAAATGTAATAAATCATATACATACAATTGTAAAATACATATTTATTTACTTATTATTTAAGAAATAATAACATTTATTAAGTTAATATAATAATATAATAAATAAAAGTAAAATAAAATGAAACAAAACAAAGCATAAAGAAACAGAGAGCATTTCGAAAGGTAGGGAAAGAAAGGAGAAAAGGAAAAATTAGGGTTTTGAAGTTTTAAGCTTTAATTGGTAAGTCAATTAAGTCCTTTTTACTTATTTTTGATGTTTTAGAAGCTTTAGAACAAAGTCTTGTTGAATTTAAGTTGAAGTTTTGAAAGTTCTTAGGTTTTTGAACATAATTTATGTTGAACAAAATAATGAATTAGGGGCTTAATTGATATAATTTCCAGTTAGAATTGATAGAGGGATTAAATTGTAAAAGAAGCTATAAGTTTTGTGTTAGAGGGATTAAATTGAAAGAAATTTGAAATTAGGGTTTTAATATAAACATTGGATAGTTAAGTTGAATTTGGTAGGAAATTGAACAGAAATAAAGTATAAATTGAGTTAAAAAAGTAAATGAGTTTAATTAGGACTAAATTGAAAATAAGTTATAAATTGAATAGAAATTCTATTATTTAATTTAAATTGGTGTTGTATTAATAGTGTAAAATTATTTTAATTTTCGTAGCAACCAAAGAACCCGAGGCATCGACACACAAGGGCAAAGAGAAGGTTATTGAGGAGTAATTGAGAAAATCACGGTTTGTATTACTATAATTTAAGTTATTTACTATTAAATGTTATATTTAAATGTAGTTGGTAAGTGATTTATGAGGTAAGTATATTATTGAATTGTATGAAATTGAGTTACATGATTAATATGTATTGAAATTGAATTGCATATGGATTAAAATGAAAAATGTATTGAGTTGAATTATATATTGAATTGAAAGTGAATTTGATATGAAAGTGAAATTGAATTGAGAATTGGAATACCCTATTAACTAGTCGGGCTGAGTTGGATATAGTTGGCATGTGATGGATGTCACTAAACTAACTATGACTTCGACAAAGGCAAGCGCACCTATCGAGTAGTAGTATAGCTATGGTGAGTCTGGAATATCGTATCCACAAGAACTAAAAGTACTAGTAATAACTATCTTTCTATTATTTAGCCTAATAATTAAGGGGATTATTTTTAATTTAAAACTAAACTAATCAACTATGAACACGACAGAGAGTGAAGAAAGTAATGGAATAGACCAATGATAGAGACAATACCCAAGGAAGAATCCACCTAGACTTTACTTATTATTCTGACTCTGAATTAAACAATTTATTCACTTGTCTTAATCCATAGAAATCCCTAATTTATGTTAATATCTCTTTTGAGACTAAGAGCAACTGACTCTAGGTTGTTTAATTGAAATCTATTTCTAATTAAAACCCCTATCGTCGCCTTAACTCGATCTATGGACTCCCTTATTAGATTTGACTCTAATCCGGCAGATTTATGTCATCATATTTCTAGGGTTGCAATCAACTCTGCTTAATTATGTTCGATCTACTCTTAAAAAGGGACTTTTGCTCTACTAAATAAGCACATCAAACTTGAATTAATATCTTAAAAATATTAAAGCAAGAATTAAGAACACATAATTAAGAACAAGAACAAGTATTCATCATGTAATTCAGACAATTAAATAATAATATCCATCATAGGTTTCATCCTCCCTAGGTATTTAGGAAGTTTTGTTCATAATGTGAAAGGAAAACATCTCAAATTTAGAAAGACAATAAGACATAAAGAACCCAAAAAACTTCTAGAGAAACTGAATAGAGAATCTTCAATCTTGAAATGGATCTGCTTCTCAGACAATTCCAACGGCGTTCTTCGAGTAATTTTTGTTTTCTTCTTTATGTTCTTCTTTAGGTCTTCCTCTTGTGTGTTTATATAGACTTTAGAATACTTAGAATCCCTAAAAATTGGCTTTTTCCGCATGAAAACGAAGCATGGTTCGAAATCGACATGGGCTGGCACATAGGCATGTGGCTAGCCCATGTGGCTCACATGAGCATGTGGTTTGCCCGTGTGGAAGTGCCCAGGCCGTGTGGCTCTTGAAAATAACCCGTTTTGTCCTATTTTGGCCCGTTTTTCGCTCTTTTCACTTCTCTATGCTCACCTAAGTATAAAAACATAACTTCAAAGGATTAGGAGCATCAAATTCACTAATTCTTGTAATAAATCATCCAAAAATATGCCAAGCATGAGATTAAATTTGTTACTTTTATGGTTTATCAGCATGCCATAGGATTAGAAGATAAAAGAGTTCAGGGATTCTTCGGCTTGGCTAATGAGGCATTGGGTGCCATTCTGGTGTGTTTGGGAGGATTATATTATTCTGGTGTGTTTGGAAGGATTATATTATTCTAGTGTGTTTGGGAGGATTATACTATTCTGGTGTGTTTGGGAGGATTATTCTGGTGTGTTTGGGAGAATTATTCTGGTGTGTTTGGTTGAAATATTTTAGTGTGTTTGGTTGGAATCCGTGTATCTTCCAAGGTTCGAATCTTGTTAATAGGGGTAAATAAACAAAATGAGAAATTCGACTGAGTTTGATTGACTGAATTATTGAAAGTATGTGAAAGTGAAATTATGTATTGAAAAGTGAAGTGAAATTTGTGATATGAGATTTGAAAGCATGAACCTAAGGTTCATGAATTTGATAAAAGAACAAATTGTTAATATATGATATTAGTTGATGTAGATGACATATGAATTTGGATGTAAATTAGTCCTTATGAAATATAATGTTATATTATTAATATTTATAATTCATTTAAGTTATATAGTTTGAAATATGGTAATACCACTGGGTATGAAATACTCAGCGTACGGTTGTTTCCGTGCGCAGGTCAGTAGGAGCTCAGAGTCCCGGTTCAGCATCCAGAACAATCTCGACTTCAGTACAACTTTGGTGACGTATTTTTCCTTTTGGTAAATGTGGCATGTACCTAAGTTATTTAAATGGGTCATATGATTTTGGTCATAAAGTATGGATGGTTTGTAATGTTTTGAACTTAGTTTAAATGAAATGGTAAAAAGTATATTATAAAATTTGGTATTAAGTTTGAATGGAAAATGAATGAAGTTATTAGTAAAATTTGAATGATATTATGAATGTTTTGTTATTAAATTATTATGTTAATGAATTGGTTATGATTTAGGAGTATTTGAGTATAAATTTTTTTGGTTGTGCCATTGGTTTTGAATTGGTTGCGGTTTAAAATTGCAGAGAATGTTAGATATTTATAAAGGAGTTATATTGAGTTCACAAAAAAATAATAAAATAAAATTTCACAAAAAATTTCCGGAGTACCCAAACAAGTCCCGTTTCACTTCTAACACATATTTTGGGCCTCGAGGGTCCATTAAAGGGACTTTATGATTGAACTATAATATGTTTTTTATTTATTGATGAATTATTTGTAAATTGTCCGATATGTCCGGTAATGTCTAGTAACCCTATTTCGGCGACGATTTAGGGTTAGGAGGTGTTATAGTGATGCATACAATAAATAACATAGAGTAAGAAAATAATATCTTATACATTGACTTCTGTTTCTTGATAATTTTGTGCTTCATGGTCAACATTTTCTTCCTTAATGTTACTTCTCCTTCAACACCACAAACTGATTTACCTTTTGCAACCTCAATTTCAACAGCACTACTGCCACCATTATGGTTACCATCAAATGCAACCTAATCGATAACATTCTTTCTAAGTGATAAATTATCCTTCAAAAAATTTTGTTCACTGTCACGCAATTGACATAGTAATTCAATTGCCCGGTCACACATTTTTCCATCGTACCACTTAAAGAAATTACAACCACCGTCCTACAAGCAAACTCTAATTTAGCTAAATTGAAATAATCCAAATTGACAACAAAATAAATTATGAGTTTTATGAAATCATTAACATTGAGCTCAAGCTCAATTTACAAATAAAAAATTTCACTTACCCAAAAATTTGAACCATAAAATCTCCTCTCCAAATTTAAATCGCTCCATAAAGTGTCTCTTGGAGCTAACTTATTGTAGTGACATTTTACTACTGGTCCAATGTAGACATACTCCCTTCGCAATGAAGTAACAATATTTGCATATGATGATTTTTTTTGAACCAGGTGTTACCCAACCTCTAGGCTGACTATTCGAACTATATGAATCCATGATTTCAGACGACAAGGAAGAAAAATAAAAATTTCTAGAAAGATTAGGGATTTCACAATTTGGTTCTAAGAGATTAAGGATGTATAAAAATCCCTCAATCAATGATTCAAAAAGGAGTTTGCTGAAGATTTTAGGGATTCAACGGAGATTTTAGATGTTATGGATTTAGGGATTTCACGATTTGGAGAATTTGATGAGTTGGAGATTTTAGAATTTGGGGAAAGTTTCAAATTTAGGGGTTTGAGATGATTTATGGGATTTAGGGTTTTTTGTTTACGTTTATTAAATTTGTTTAATTTTTTTACCAAATCAGCATTGTTATTTGAATGTCTGCCATATCATCAGCCAACTAGCACGCCACATAGACCAATATTTTTGACCAACTGTTGACTAACGGTTAGTTGACAATTACTATTTCAAATGGGTTGATGTTTGAAAAATCCGTTACGTTAAGGACCGAAATTAGAAAAAAAAAGGGTTTAGGGCATATATCCAAAAGTCCCCCAAAGGTTGAGGGCTTTTTTTTGCAATTATGCCTATTTTATGTGTGAAAATTTGCATGACTAAATATTCATAAATAAATACAACTACTACCTTAATAAGCTCATACTCCTCCTAAGCTTCCTCAAGAATCTAAATTACATTCTCTGGATGGGTCCCACCTTTGAGTGACAATATACTACTACTTATAATAGTTTTTTTCATTATATCCTTTTTATAAAATAGCTTACCTACAAAGCTAATAGGATAACAATGAAATTCTACATTTTAAAGGAAACATTACTTTCCTTTCTTCAACTTTTTTCCCCAAAGTGGGGTAATTAAAAATTGGGTAATTTAAAGGAAAGTAAAGGATATTCAACTCATCTTACTTTCCCTTGTTTAAATATAAAAAATTATCTAAACAATGAAAATGATATTGCTTTCCTTTACTTTCCTTTTTGCTTTCCCTTGTTTTTATACAATCCAAACATAGAGTCAAGGAAGAACTTAAACTAAAAAAAAAAAAAAAAAGAAGGAACCAATTTCAATAGAGAAAGAGCACTGTCTGGCCAAATTTGAGTTCTACAAAGACACCTTGATCAAGTCATCAGTCTCATTCTGAGATGAATTGGTATTAGAAGATGACATCATGGACGTGGAGTCAAAAGATAAGGAAATCGAAGAAAGCTTTGCAATGGAACAAGAGAGTGAATTGCATATGGTTCTTTCAAAAGAGGACAAACACAAAATTAGAAAGAAATGGGAGCACACTCTCATTGTTAAAGTGATTGGCAAGGCTATGGGCTTTTTTTCTTTTTCAAAATGAGACTACAAGCTATGTGAAAGTCAAAAGGAGCTTATAAAATCATTGATCTACGGCAAGATTGCTTTTTGATTAAATTCATGTGTGTTGTTTACTATGATTATATCTTAAAAGAAAGTTATTGGTTTTTTAGGGTCATTTCTTAACCTTACAAAAATGGACTCCTAACTTCCGAGCCTCACAAGCTTATTCCAACTCCATTGTAGCCTTGATTTTGTCCACTAAAGTTGCCTATAAGTATTACAATTCTAATATCTTCTAGAAACCTGGGAAAGGAATAGGAGGTCTGTTGAGGATTGATAACCATACTATAAGTGTATTTCACTTATTATGGACTACATCTTGACATTCATGTTGTTAGTTCTAGTTAATAGACAATGTCTTAAGAGCTTTAAGCCTTCTAAAAGGATCCAAAAAGGTGACCCTTTGCCTTACATTTTTCTTTGCATGCAATATCTTACCCTTAGTATCGAGAATGCACATGAAGGAAAATTTGGAACCTGATCAAAATCTCTACAAGAAGGCCTAACCTATCACACCTTCTATTCTTGGATGGCATGGTCTTGTTTGTGAAGTTTGTTGGAACATTTTCAAATATTTATAGTATTCCAATAACTAAAATGAATGGGTGTAATTAATCAAAAGATACATATTTTGATCATTGGTCAAAAGTTATGTCATTTGATTTTTAAAAAAGAATTATAACTATTCAAACAATACTATTTGAATAGTTATAAAATTAAATGAATAATTGTTATTTATTTATTCATAAAGATACCTATTAAAAGATGTTTCTATGAAGAGACATGAAAATTCCTATAAATAGGAATAGGATTTCATTTGGAAATCACACCAACAAGTTTTAAAAGTTCTTTCTATCCTTCCTAATTTTCTAATATTATTAGATTGTTCTATAAAGAGTTACTGCAGAAATTCTTTGTAGAAATTGAGTTTCTTTCTATACATTGCTTAGTGCTTAGTGGACTATTCTCATCAATGCAAAACGCAAATAGCCATTGACTTCATTGTATCATCAAGGTTAATTTGCTTGGAAATCATTTGCACACTGAAGATAGGTGGGGGCGAATATAACGTTAAAGATAGTGGCTTGATACACGCCTTGGAACCCTGTCCTATTTCTTCTTTTTCTGTTCAAGTTCTGTTCATGTATTCGAGATTTTCCTCACTGGAGATTTGTACTAACAATTTTAAGGTTATATTTCATGATAACTACCACAACACATGAAAGTGGAACACTGAGGGAGTTGGCTTCCAACTTTGTCAAACTTGATTGGTTTAATGGTGGCAATTTCTGAAGATGGTAGAAAAAGTTTCACTTTTATTATCAACTTTGAAGATTGCTTATGTTTTGGATACTCCAAGACCTGAAGAGAATGAAAACGAATCTATTGTTATAACCTGAGAAAGGCAAAAATGGGACAATGCTAATTGCATATGCATGGGCAACATATTGAATGGTTTATATGATGGTTTGTTCGACGCCTATCAAAATGAGGTCACTACTAAAGAATTATGGGAGAAATTAGGGACAAGATACATGACTGAAAATGTTACAAGTAAGAAATTTCTTGTCAATCATTTCATTAATTATCAAATGGTTGATGATCATTCTGTTATGGAACAATTCCATGATATTGAAAAGATGTTGAATCAATTTAAGCAATATGATATAAAAATGGATGAAATGATTGTTTTATCCTCCATAATAGACAAACTTCCTCCATTTTGGAAAGACTTTAAAAGAAGTCTAAAGTATAAGAAAGAGGAAATATCTCTTGAGGCTTTGGCAAATCATCTTCGTATTGAAGAAGAATATTGAAAGCAAGATCAAAATCTAAATTGTGAAAATGCCAAAATGCATGTTATGGAGGAAGTACAGGCTACTAAACCATTTAAGAGAAAGATCAATCAGATTGATAGAGCACCTAAGTTCAAAAAGAAACAAAAGGGTTTATGCTATCATTGTGGTAAGCCGGGACATTTCAAGAATGAATGTCTATTTTTAATGAAGAAATCATCTTCTAAGGCGGATAATAACAAAAAGCTTGTTACAATGATATCTTAATTTAATATGGCACAAGATGATAATACATGGTGGATTGATACCGGGGCAACCAAACATGTGTGTAAAGACAAAAGCATGTTCACAAAGTTCACATAATGTGAAAATGACAATGTCTTGTACATGGGAAATTCTTCTACTGCAGCAATCAAAGGCAAATGGTATGTTGAACTACAATTCACTTCTGGAAAGGTTTTAACCTTAAATGATGTATATTATGTACCAGAAGTTAGGAAAAATTTTGTAACACCCCTAACCCTTATCCGTCACCAAAATGGGGTTACGGAGCATTACCAAACTTTTTAGATCAAATACGAGCATTTTATATCATTTAGCATATATATATATCAGAAACTAATCATAATCACTCATATTGTCCCTTATATGAGCCCTCAAAGCCCAAAATACGCATTTGAATAAATCAAGACTAAATCAAGAACTCAGAAAATTTTTCAGAAAATATCAAAAAAGTTTTCAAATGAGTAGGGGACACATGCCCGTGTGGCCAAGCCGTGTGGATATTTTGGGCATTCTATTTCTCAATTTTAAAGATGCAGCGGACACACGGCCAAACCACACGCCCATGTGCTAAGCCGTGTGTGACATACGCCCGTGTCTCTGCCCGTGTAGACAAAAATAGGCCATTTCAAGGCCACATTTCTCACGCATATTGATTTCAACCTAAAGACAACATTTTAACACATCAATAAATCCCAAATTAGCAATCAAAACAAGCCAAAATCATGTTTTTAAAACATAACATAACATCATATATGTATATATATACCCAAATACCTAAACTTACCTATTTAATCCATCTAACTAGTCTACTAAAGTTACCCACAAATTGAATACAATAAACTTATACCATTCACATCACCAATATGTCTCATTTCCAACCCAACATATATATATATATAAGCAAAATTATAATTATTAACATTTACACAAGACAAACTTTGATTAAATCCACACAAACCCTATACATGCCATTTAAACTGTATTGAACGTACAAAAACTACTGGAATAGGTTGGATAGTGTGACTTGATGTGTTGATTCGATCTTCCAACCTCACAAAAATCTACAAAGATATTAAACCACACAAGTAAGCTTAATGAAGCTTAGTAAGTTTGATAGGTTAAACATAAATCTTACCGAACCTACTATAACACATCAATTAAATAAATTCATTCAATGTAAACTCCCTGCTCACAACTTAAATCGATGAATAAACTTATTTTAAGTTAATACCAATAACAAACAATATGTCTTTTAATTTCAATTACATAGTCACTTACCAAATCTTCCCAAATCGAAGCTTACGGATAAAAGTACATCATTTTCAAAAGCCCGGAAGCTGAACAGAAGCTCATGAGAGCTAAACAGAAACCTAAAAGGGTTTAATGAAAGCTCGTAAGAGCTGAATGGAAACCCATAACGATTAAATAGAAGCTCAATAGAGCTAAACGAAAACCTATAAGGGTTAAACAGAAGCTCAATAGAGCTGAACGGAAACTTATATGAGTTAAACAGAAGCACGTGAGAGCTAAGCGGAAAGTAAACACGAAAGTTCACAGCAAATGCTGAATCTCGGTTTACTTAGGTAATTTGCTGTCAATTTCCTCCAATGCCGCTAATTTGCCGAATGCTGAATGTACTCAAATGTCACGCTCCATTTAATCCGAATATTCAATTTAAATTTATAACTTTAAAAATATTTTATTTTCCAAAAAGAGAATAAATACATAATACCATTCATCAATTCAATATAAATATTAAAGTTTAACCTACGAACTTGCCTAGGTTAATTTGTAATATTTGCAAAAGTTCAGGGACTATTCTATTAACTTTCCTTTTTCACGAGTATCTACGGGATCTTAACTTAAAATATAAAATTACTCATTCATTAGCATATATTTCAGTTCTAATTAATTTCACAATTAATACCCTTTAATTTTTTAAATTTACACAATTACCCTAAACTTTCACAACTTTTGCAATTTAGCCCTTAACTAATTAATATTATCAAATTAACTATTTTTTCTTAATTAATAATTTATCTAAATATTCTAGGCTAACATACAACCCTTGATAAAACATAAATTTAATACCAAACCCTAATTCTTTAATTCTTCACAATTTGATCCTAAAATTATTATTTTTAACAAAATCACTTTATAAAATCATTATACAACAAAATTAAAGCTCTAAATCCATGTTATTCATATAAAAAATCTAATACTCATCAATGGAAACTTTCAAAATTTTCAATAATATAAAAACCTAAGGTAATATTAAGTTGGACTTAATTGTAAATGTCTCAAAAACAAAAAAAATTACAAGAAAAAGGCAAGAATTGAACTCACTTGAAGCAAAAAAAAAATGAAAACCAGCTTAAGGGGACTCTCCTATGGCTTTTTGGATAGACAATTGATGAAGAAATTGTCTAGAAACTTTTAGATTTTCAACTTGATATTTCACTTTATTTACAAATTTGCCATTAAATGGCTTGTTTTATTATTTTTTCTTACTTATTCCGCCTCATCTATCCCACTTGGGCATATTTACTCCTTAAGTCCTCATTTGTTTAATAATTAAGCCATTTAATCACTATTTCTTATAATTAACAAGTTTTACATCTTTTTCAATTTAGTCCTTTTTAATTAATTAACTATCAAATCGTTAAAATTTTCTAACGAAACTTTAATACTACCTTAATGACACTTTGTAAATATTTATAAAAATATTCACGGCTCGGTTTATAGAATTGAGGTCTCAATACCTCATTTTCTAAACCATTTGACCTAATAAATCCTTATAAAACACAAATTACTAATTTAAAAATCTTTCTAAAACCATGTTTGACTTGTAAATACTAAATAATAAAATTTACGAGCTTACTCGTTGGATTTAGTGGTCTCAAACCACTATTTTCGACATCACTGAAAATTAGGTTGTTACAAGTTTAGTGTTTGGAAGTCTGTTGAATAAGTTTGGTTTCAAACATGTTTTTGAGGCAGATAAGTTTATTTTGTCTAAGGGAGGAATTTTTGTAGGGAAAAGGTATATGTATGAGAGTATGTTAAAACTCAACATTATTAATAAGAATAAAAATACTATTTCTGTTTATATGGTTGAATCTTTTTGTTATGGCATTATAGATTACGTCATTTGAATTATAGAAAATTGAATGACATGTATAAGTTAGATTTAATTCCTGTTTTTAATAATAATATTGAAAAAAACAATACATGTATGTTGACTAAAATTATAAGAAACCCTTTTCCCTAAGGTTAACAGGAAAACAAAATTGCTTGATTTGATACATAGTGATTTATGTGACGTGCATAATACTCTTACATTAGATGGAAAGAAATATTTTGCTACTTTTATTGATAATTTTTCTAGATATTGTTATCTATATTTATTGCATTCAAAAGATGAAGCGCTTGATAAATTTAAAGTTTATAAATCTGAAGTTGAACTTCAATGTGAATCATTTATCAAATGCTTAAGATCGGATAGATGTGGAGAATACTATAATCCAAGTTATTTTGAATCCACTGGAATTGTCCATCAAGTTTCAACCCCTTAACACCACAACAAAACGGTGTAGCTAGAAGGAAAAATAGAGTCTTGGCTGAAATGGTAAATTCAATGTTATCATAGTCAGGTCTTGGACAAGGTTTTTGGGGAGAAGCTGTTCTAATAGCTTGTCATATAGAGTTCCTAATAAGGAAACTAAAATAACCCCCTATGAACAATGAAAAAAAAGGAAACAAAACCTTAATTATTTGAAGGTTTAGGGTTGTAGAGCTATTGTCAAAGTTCCAACACCTAAACATAAAAAGTTAGGTGAAAGAGGAATTGAATGCATATTTATAGGATATGCACATAATAGCAAGGCATATAGGTTCATGGTAATTGAACCAAATGATTCAATTTCAATCAATATTGTTATTGAATCAAAAGATGCTATTTTTGATGAAAATAGATTTACTTCTATTTTAAGACAATTACAGCCACAACAATTGATTCATTCTTCAAATGATAATGAGATTCCATTGGAACAAATTGATAATAATGATGAATCTTGTTAAGAATTAAGAAGAAGTAAGAGGATTAAAAAGGTCAAAGATTTTGGACTAGATTTCATTATGTTTTTTGTAAAAGGAAAAGGTGAAAGTATATGCAATAAGATACCTTATTTTTATAATACGGAATCTGATCTTATTACATTTGAAGAGGCAATAAAATCTCAAGACTCTACTTTTTGGAAAGAAACAATAAATGTTGAGTTGAATTCAATAATGGGAAATCAAACTTAAATCTTAGTTGATCTTCCACCGGGTTCCAAACCAATAGGTTGTTAATGGATCTTCAAAAAGAAAATGAAGGTCGATAGAACCATTGATAAATTTGAAGCAAGGTTGGTAGCTAAACATTTTACACAAAAATAAGGTATTGATTACTTTGATACCTATGCTCCAGTAGCAAGAATTGCTACAATTAGACTCTTAATATCACTTACCTCTATATATAATTTGGTTTTTCACCAAATGGATGTTAAAACTGTATTTTTAAATGGTGAATTGGAAGAAGAAGTGTACATGGAACAACTGGAAGGATTAGTTGTTCCAAGACAGAAGCATAAGGTATGTAAGCTTGTTAAATCTTTATATGGACATAAACAAGCACAAAAACAATGGCACCAAAAGTTTGACAAGGTTGTTTTAGCTAATGGCTATAAAATAAATGAATCTGATAAGTGCATATATATCAAATTTGAAAATGGAAAAGGTGTCATAATTTGCTTATATATAGATGACATGCTCATTTTTTGCACGAATTTGGAACAAATAGAAAACACAAAAAAATTATTGTCAAAAAACTTTGCTATGAAAGATATGGGTGTAGTAGATGTTATTCTTGGGATTAAAATAACAAGAGATGAAAGCACTATAGCTTTATCACAATCATATTACATCAAAAAGGGGCTTAAAAATTTTGTTCTTTTCAACTATATACCAGCATCTACACCCATGGATCCTCAAATAAAATTGTATCTAATACTTATAGGAAAATTGATCAATTGAAATATGCAAGTCTAATTGGTTGTCTTATGTACATAATGACTTGTACAAGACCAGATATTATATATGCTGTTGGGAAATTAAGTAGGTACACAAGTAATCCAAGTAGTTTGCATTGGTAAGCTTTGAATAGAGTACTTAGGTACTTAAAGAAAACTATTAATTACACATTGTGTTATAATGGATATCCTCTAGTTTTAGAAGGATATTCGAATGCTAGTTGGATTATAAGTTTGGTAGATCATGCATCTACTAGTAGATGGATCTTCATTCTTGGTGGAGGAGCCATTTCTTGCGGTTCCAAGAAACAAACATGTATAACTGATTCCACCATGGCAACAGAATTCATTGCATTAGCTACTGCATCTAAAGAAACAGAATGGTTAAGAAATTTTCTTTATGATGTAGCTTTATGGCCTAAGCCAATTTCATCTATTTTTGTCTGTTGTGATAGTGAGGCTACTTTAGCAAAGGCATATAACCAAGTATATAATGAAAAGTCTAGACCCATTTGATTAAGACATAACTGTAACACCTTGAATTTTTAGGGTTAAAAGTTTTAAGTTAAGTGGTTAGGGTCAGTGAGTACGTGTTACTAATAAGTATAGTTGCACGTTTAAGTAGCAGAACGGCATGCTGGTCTGGTGGTTGAGTGTGTGTAAGGTTACCTCTAGGCTCTGGGTTCGAGTCTTGGTGGGTGTGTTTTGTGAGAATATTTTAAATTTTGGTTTTGTAACTAGTAAATTTGTTTTATAAGTTAATAATAATTATTTAGTTTTAGATTATTATTTTTATATTTTCTATTTTTTACTGCTAAATTTCTTTTTATGTTTTTTTCCTCTCTCTCTCTTTGTTTCTTTTTGTTTTTCGGTTCTGTACTTTTTCTTTTTGGAAAACGGTAATCTTGTCGATTGTGGAAGTCCGTTCCTCTGTCGTCATCTTTGATCACGAATCAAGTCTGGGTTTTGAAACTTTCTATCTACTTTCAATTTGTAAAATTTGTTTTTGATAAAATATGAGAAACTTGGTGTTTTTTGGAAAATTGGCTGTTGAAGTGTGATTGTGCTGTTGAATGATATGGGAATCCGCTTTGGTTAGTGTGTTACTGAGTTCCATCATTGGAGGGTCAATTTAGTGACCAGAAACTTCAATTTTGGGGATCTTTTAGGGTGGTTTCGTGACCACAAAAGCGTTCATACGGGCGTGTGACGACTCACAGGACCGCGTGCTTCTGGGAATTAGGGTTTCAGGCGGAATTTAGGTGCCACACGGCCTAGCCACACGGTCGTGTGGCTGACTTGGGGATTTTGTCTGTAAGACCCCTTACCCACATCTAACATCGGAACAGGGTATGAGGCATTACCTTACTAAAACACATGCAAACATTCAATCTTGAGTCAATGAATCCGTCCTAATTTAAAACTTTCTCAAACATTGTCTTATGGTCCTTAATATGGACCCATGAGGCCCAAAACATGGTTTGGAAACAATCCGAGACCAAATTGAGTGCTTAGAAAACTTTTAAGACAATCCACTAAAAACAAGGCACACGACCGTCTGGAAGGGCAACACGCCCATGTGGCCTCTAGACATGGCCGTGCTGAAGGCTCATGTGGTGCACACGGCTTAAGCATTTAGGGACACGCCCGTGCCCCTCATCCGTTGGACTTAATTTCTAACATCGAACCTACAGGGGTTCTCTCACGGCCTGGCATATACCCATGTGCTCAGCCCGTGTCCCTCACACGGCCATGACACGCTCGTGTCCTAGCCCGTGTGTAAAAACCTAGGTATTCTGTTTTTGACATTAACAATCCTTAAGGGTCACATGGCCGTGGCACACACCTGTATGCTAGACCGTGTCCTCCACACGGTTGAGACACATGGCTGTGTCTCAGCCCTTGTGGTAAACTGCTGGGCATTTAATTTTGCCAACCTAAGGTGCAGAGGACACACGACCTAACTACACGCCCGTGGGGCAGACCGTGTGTCACACACGGCTTAGACATATGCCCGTGTGTCACACACGGCTTAGACATATGCCCGTGTGTCTACCTATGTGGACAAAATAAGGCTATCTACCAAGCCTATTGCCACCCTGAAACAAGGTCAAACGTCTACCAAACTTCCTAATACATAACATGGTACAAATAATCACCCAAATAGCTACAATTTTGATGTCCCATAAACTCAACTCAGTATAGTGCACATTCATGAATAACTTCAACATTTTCATATATCAACTTCCAATATTAGCCATCATTCATGGTCTTATACAAAAAGAGTCAAATTCTAAAGCAAGCCAACACATTTGGCTCCAAAATAATATGACACTTAACAAAAGAATAAAATCCTATACATGCCATATTCATAAGATTGAAATCAACTATACCAAGTGCTTCTATGGATAGTGTGAATGATGCCTTCAATGTTCTTTAACCCTCGAGCTATTTAGGCGGCACTATAAGAAAATGGAAAGGAGAGGGAGTAAGCACAAAGCTCAGTAAGTTGAATGTAAATAAAAACAACTATTTACCATACATTGTTATAAACATAACATGACATGAATTGCCCATACTTCATGAATATACACCATTCAACTTACTCATATTCCTTCCTTAATATTCATACGACATGTAATGAGCTCATATCTCATATATATACCATACAAGTACCTGTAACACTCACAACAAGATCATAACTTTTCAAGTTAACATAAACTATAGATATCTCGTGGAACTCCATGGGATACGAAGGGATACTCGATAGCCTCGAATATAGGGTAAATGTCGGCGCCATGTCCCAGACATGGTCTTACACTGGCTCACATGTCGAGGTCGATGCCATGTCCTAGACATGATCTTATACTAGCTCTTGTCTCATCGCCGATGCCATGTCCAAGACATGGTCTTACACTAGCGCACATATCGAGCTGATGCCATGTCCCAGAAATGGTCTTACACTAACTCTCTCATATCGAGGCCAATGTCATGTCCCAAACATAGTCTTACACTAGCGCACATATCGAGCCGATGTCATGTCCCAAACATGGTCTTACACTAACTCTCTCATATCGCGGCCAATGCCATTTCCCAGACATGGTCTTACACTGGCTCTCCTCTATCAGTGCCAATGCCATGTCCCAAACATGGTCTTACAATAGCACATATTTCAAGGCCGACGCCATGTCCCAGACATGGTCTTACACTAGCTCTCGTATAGCTTTAGTTCCACGGCACCATTATCCAATCTATTCCCACGGTTCCATCGGGATTTGATTATAACAATCTCATTTTTATCATTCCATAGGCATAATTAACATTTTATGCAATAACAAAAAATCAATTTATAAGCATAAAAGAAAGTTGCAATATTTACACCCGACTTATCTCGGTATACAAAATGTAAATGGCTCTCGATTTAATTCGTTTGCTTGGCTTTCCCTTTGTCTAGGTTCGGGTTTCATACTTCTTGATCTATAATGGACGAAATTCACTAATTTAATCACTATATTAATCTAAACAATTCAAAATTCATAATTTGGCAAAATGACCATTTTGCCCCTAGGCTTTTACAAAATGACCATTTTACCCCTAGGCTTGAAAATTGAATTTTATCGAATTTCCTTATTAACCAAGCCTAATTGAATTCTTTTCACTCTTATGGCAGCCCACAATTTCCATTATTTCATGCAATTACTACACAATTTATCAACTTTACAACTAGGTCCAATTTAGGTGTTTTCCATGGACACCCTTTTACAAAAGTTGTTTATTTAATAACTATGATTCATTTCCTTCCATAAAATTTTAGAAAACCAAATGAAAATTTTCATGGCAAAACTCTAGACTTTCAATCATTTTGCAAAATAGTCCCTTCAATAAATAGCCCATGCTACAAGGGTTCCAAAAATACCAAAATTATCAAGAAAGGCAATGAGAATCACTTACTTGCAAGGATGAAAGATAGCTGAAATTTTAAGCTTTAAAAAACTCAAAAAATGGCTAGAAAAATCAGTGAAAGAGAAGAAGAAATGAAGAAGTTGATAGCTAGTCACCTAGGCCATTATTTTATTTCAATTTAAGCCACCTAACTTTGACTAAAATAGATTTTCTCAATTCTCATGTCTCATGGCCAGATATGCTATTAAAAATTGCCTATTTGCCTATTAAAGGCCTTTTAATTATGTTACAAAGCTATTTAGCACCAACTGCTTGTAATTCACAACTTTTGCCCTTTATGCGATTTAGTCCTTTTTTCGCAATCGAGCTCACAATCGCGTAAATTAATTCACCAAAATTTTCATGCACTCATAATATCATGCTATAATCCACAATTTAATATTAAAAAATAATTTCTCTAACCTCGGATTAGTGGTTCTGAAATCATTGTTTCGTCTAGCCTTTAAATCGGGCTGTTACATTATCGATTTTCACACGGCCATGTCCCCTTGTCACACGAGCGTGTGTGTTTGGGAATTAGGGATTTAGTGATTTGCTGCCACACAGCTGTGTGGCTAATTTAGGGATTTAGGGATCCCACACAGGCGTGTGTTGGCATGTGAGACCTTCACACGGTCGTGTCTGCCCTACACCCTATATTAGCGAATTTGGATAGTAAGGTACATGGCCTGTTCACACGACTGTGTCCCTAATTCACATAGGCGTTTTGACCCTCATACAGCCTATTTTTTCCACACGGCTGGAGCACACGAGCGTGTGGTCCTAGGTCACCAAATTTTAGTTTGTGGATATTTTGATCTGAAAAATGTGTCTGTGTGCCCCGACCCTTGGCTAGGCTTAAGTAAAGGTAGTTAAGTGTGTCAATCTGAATCTGTAGGCCATGTGCTCCACCTATGTGTTGTTTCAACTGTTATGTGTGAGATGTTTATTTTCTGAACTTACCTAACTAGGTGTATGTGTGCAAATTAGTTCTGCCTGACTGTCTGATTATGGTTACTATTCTGTGAAGTTACTTTGCAATTGATACTGAATCCGAGTACATGAGTGCATGCATTTCTAATTTTGATTGACTGGATATAAGTTTCTGTGCCTAAATGACTATCTGAAACTGGTATTCTGATTCTGTATGTCTGTATGCATACATACATTTGCATAAAGTATTTTGGGTGGGATTTTGAAGAGAAAGGAGTCTATATCTGAATTGATCTGGCAGTTTTACTACAACTGGTCTATACAGCGGATTATCACACTGCACCGTATAGCAGATACGTCAACACTACTACATATACTTATCTAATTTGGTAGTTCAAACTGTAACCTGACAGTACCGCGGATTACAGCATTGCATGTACTACACTGCGTCAACTATGCTACGTACATACATCTGATTTGGCAGTTTATTTACATATTGGTAAGCCATCGTTGCCGGGCAACTTGAGATGACTTTATATGGTGTGTAAGGTTGGATAGGCGTACGAGCTCATATGCGGTGTGTTTGGTTGGATGAGCTCAAATAGCTCTCACGAGGTGTGATCGGGGGACGGAGAGGTGTGTTTGGCTGGATGGGTGGGTTGTTTTAAAATCAAATTGCATACATACATATTTGCTTGTGTGAGTAAGATTATTTGTTTGCTTCTGTTTGACTGAATGACACGAATATCTGACTGTTTCTGCTGATTGACACGAGCTCACCCTGCTGATTGACACGAGCTCACCTCTCCTCTGTTTTCCTCTTTCATGTACAGTCTGGATTCTATAGATGGACTCAGTACGTGGATGTCTTAGACAGTCATGGTTACAAAGAATATTTCGGTTCTACTTTTAAATTTTCATTTTGGTTATACTGTTTTGAACTCTAAAGTTTTATAAGGCTGCGGTACAAGTTCCGTTTTGAATTTCTATTCATTTATTTAGATTCGAGTATTTATTAAACTTAACTATAATTCTACCGACTGAATTTTTAACGATTAAATGTTTCAGTTCGATATGACAACTTATTTTGCAAAATTTACCTACATTCACTTTGGTAATCAATGTGACATTAGAGATTTGGTCTAAACTTCTAGGTCGGGTTTAGGGTGTTACAATAACTATGTACGACAATAAATCTCTAATGGAGTGATCACTATTAATTATGTGAGGGTAAGTGAAAATTTGGCGGATCCTTTAATAAAAAGTCTTGCTAGAGATGATGGAAAAAGGACCTCAAAAGGGATGGGACTCAAGCCCATTAATCAGAGTCACCCATGATGGAAAATCGACTCAACGCTTGGTATAATGTCAGGTCTTGAGTTCAATGAGACAAAGTCCATCATTAGTATGTGACTGTTAACAATATAAATAAATTTATCCTAAGATTAAAGTGTTAGGTGCCCATAATAATAAAGGAAGGATGAGTAATGTACTCTTAATAGACCCATAACATAAATATGTTAAAGTGTTATAATTATGGGAACACTCTTGATGGGATCTACCTATGTGAGTGGAAGTGTGGCCGCTTCTAGGAGCTCAAGGGCTTGGCTCTGACAACACTCATGAAAAGAGGACACAGACACATGACCATAATAGTGTCCCTAGATACTATGCATTGACTGATGTTGAAATAATTGTGTGAGATGTGTTCGATTAATTAAATGGAATAGTTGGTTCAAAGCTTAGTCTATCATGCAATTTCCATTAATTTTAACATATTTTCACTAAGTGAAGGTTCAATCGTAAGAAACCTTTAAATGAATGGGTGTAATAAATCAAAAGATAAATCTTTTGATCATTGGTCAAAAGTTATATTATTTAACTTTTGAAAAAGAATTATAACTATTCAAACAATACTATTTGAATAGTTATAAAATTAAATGAATAATTATTATTTATTTATTCATAAAGACATCTATTAAAAGATGTCTCTATGAAGAGATATGAAAATTCCTATAAATAGGAATGTGGTTTCATTTGGAAATCACACCAACAAGGTCTAAAAGTTCTTTCTATCCTTCCTCATTTTCTAATATTATTAGATTGTTCTATAAAGAGTTACTACAGAAATTCTTTGTAGAAATTGAGTTTCTTGCTATACATTGCGTAGTGCTTAGTAGGTTATTCTCATCAATGCAAAACGCAAATAATCATTGGGTTCATTGTATCCTCGAGGTTAATTTGCTTGGAACTTATTTGCACACCAAAGATAGGAAAAGGCGAATATATCCTTAAAGATAGTGGCTTGATACACGCCTTGGAGCCTTGTCCTATTTCTTCCTTTTCTATTCGAGTTTCATTCATGTGTTCGAGATTTTCCTTACCGGAGATTTGTACTAACAAAATTTGACATAAAAAACATTAACCCCATAAAAAAATGTTAATGAATTTCTATCATGAATCTCGTCAAAAGATTAGTTCCACTAAATCGAAAGTATTCTTCTCTCTAATATTAGGACGTTTCATAGGAACTTGGTCCTTCAAGAGCTCAATATCCAAAAGATAGAAGATCTAGGTAGATACTTGGTTTTCTTATTCATAGTAAGAGAGTGTCCAAATAAGACTATAGTTTCACCATTAAAAAGGTTTACTCTAAGCTTAGTAATTGGAAAGCCAACCTCATTTCTCTTGCCACACATGTGAACCTTATCCAAGCAACTACCTTAACTATCCTAACCTATTTTCTGCAGTGTAACTTAATCCCCGCAAGTATCTATAATGAACTTGTTAGGATAGATCAAATTTTTGTTTGGGGTAAGAATTAAAATCAAAGGAAACTCCACCATGTTAAGTTGAATACGAGTCACTAATCTTAAGAGTATGGGAGGACTAGGAATCAAGGTCTCTAAGGCACATAACCAACTCTCCTTATTAAGTTGGGTTGGAGAATTTTGACTACAAGAGAGAAATTGTGGGATCAAATTCTATTGAAATTATGAATTGCAAGAAACCTAAAAAAAAAAAAGAGAGATACGCATCCACGGTTTGGGGATCTCTTAGGAAAGTGAGTTACCTTATCGAGAGGGGCATTAAATGGAAATTCTATAATGGGAGAGACATCAATTTTTAAACCAATAATTGGTTAGGTTTGGGCTTGATTAGGAACCTTATTGAAGATTTTTTAAATTGTGATGAAGAAAGCTTGGATTTCGAGGTTTTTAGAAATAATTCGGGAAGAATGGGTTCTACTTCATTTCCTTTGCCTTTGACTTGAGACATTATCGATGCTCTCTTTAGTATTCCTATTGCCATTACCATAGAGAGTATGGATACCTTCATATGAGCTTTTATTGAAAATGGGTGCTTTAGTCTTGTTAGTTCTTATGATCTAATCATTGGAAATAACTACAATCAGGACATTAAGGCTGGTGTTTGAAAGGCTCTTTGGAACTTAAAAAATTCCTCCTAAAGTCATTTTCTTCCTTTAGGTGTGCACTCATAAATACATTCCTACTTGATCTCTTTTAATTATGAGTAAGTTCCAAAATGAAAGTGTTTGACCTTTTTGTAAAGTTTGCAAGGAGACTATTAATCACCTTTTAGGGTCTGTTACATGGTTGAGAAATGGTGGGATGAGATTAACCTTCCCTTAACCTTCAAATCCTTTAGAAATTTGGACTGGTCTAATTGGTTAGATGTTAACATCTATTCTAAAGATTGGATGAATAATCATAATTCATTTAGAAATTTGTGTTCTGTTTCTTTTTTGTGGCAAGTTTGGTTAATTAGAAACTTCATTATACTTAAGAATAATTCTTGTCTTGATCATGTGAATGATATTGTGTTGACCAAGGTAAGAGAGCAGTTTTCGCTCTCTCTACCCCAAAATAATATTGTATCTCTCTTTGTGTACAGATGCAATAGAAGCCACCAACTTTAGATTAGTCCAAATTTAATATGGATAGCTTTTCCATGGGAAATCTAGGCACGGTAGATGTGAGAACAATGATAAAAAACCATGATAAATATGGGATAAGAGGATTGTCGCGACTCATTCCTAAGGTAACCAATGTTGAAACTGAGTTGTGTGCTCTTAAGGTTCAACTTGCAAAATCCCTGAATATCACCAAACTTGAAATTGAAACTGATGTTAAAAGTATGATTAGCTTGATTGAGAATTCTGCCTTGACTACCCATGTGTTATCTACCTTAGTTTTTTACTACAAAATACTCTTGAACAACTTTTAATAAACAATACTCAAGCACATATTTTATATTTAAGGATGGTAACAAGTGCGCAAATGTTATGGCTCATTTGGGTGCCAACTTTCTGACTCATTTGTTCATGTAGGTGTTTAATTTAAACTTATTTCGTATTTGTAACACTTCATCAAACTGTATCAAACTTGTAATATTGGTTGACTCTGTCGGAATATTTGTTCCTCATACTGATTGATTTTAATCTTATGCTCGTTTGGCTATCAACTATCTTACTCATTCATTCATGGAGGAGTTTAGTTTAAAATTATTTTATATTTGTAATAGTCCATCAAATTGTATTAAACTTGTAACATTAGTTGACTCTGTTGGAATGTTTGATTTTAATATTACGCACTTTTTTTTCACAAAATAAATATTTTAATTGTTGAACATTTTCTTTTAAAAAAATTAACATATTTTTTAATGTTTATAATATAATATTATATATTTTTATATATTTAATTTTTTGCCATATAAATCACATAGTATATCAATAAATATAATACATTATATTATAAAATTAGTAAATGGGTTAGACTGAGCCAAGTCCTAAATGCTAGAGCCTGAGCTCAACCCATATCTTAAATTTTCCTAAATTTTTTGCCCAAATTTATTTTTTGAGCCTAATATTTTTGTTCAAACCCTCCCAAATATTAGGCATGCCTTTAGACTTCAACTAACAGTCCAACCCTTGAACAACTCTATTATTAGTGAACTTATGTAAATTTGAATATATGCTATCAATTGGATTTTAATTTTTGAATAATAACTTTGTAAAGCTTGATATACACCAAGAGGGGGTGAATTGGTATTTAAAACTTTTGGAAGAAATATGGTAATAAGTCTGACACAAGGATTTATAGTGATTCAACTCCAATTTGACTACCTCCATTGTCTTAGCTTACCACAACTAAGAATTTCCCAAATTCACTAATTTGAAACCTTTTGAGGGTAATGTTTTACCTTTACAAACACTATTTTTTAATGGGTAAGATAGACCCACTTCCCCTTAAGGTTTTCTACCCAAAACTTTAAGTAGACCCTCACAAAGATGAGAAATAAATTGACAAAAAAGGAATGTAACGCCCCCACGCCCGAGACCGTCGCCAGAGTCAAGCTTGAGGTGTTACTGAACATAATTTACCATTTTAAGAACTTTGAATCCTTTATTTCTACATTCGCAACCTGCTGTCTATCTGCGTCATGGTTACGAGTTATGAAACTCAAAATCAAGATCCGTAAATTTTCCCTGAATCTAGACTCATTTATCTAATTACTAATTTTTTTCTAGAATTTTTGGTTGGGCCAATTAGTATATTTTATTAGTTAAATTTACCCCTGTTTCAGGACTCGACTGCACTGACCTCTGCTTACCACGAACCACTTTTCTCTCTGTACAAAATTTCTGTGACTATGCCGTTTGTTTCTCTTAAAACTAGACTCAATAAGTATTCTGAACATATAAAGTACATCTCCTAATTATTTTTGTACAATTTATGGTGAATTTCCAAATTTGGAACAGGGGATCCAGAAATTGCTCTGGCCCTGTTTCACTAAAACTCAAATATCTCACAACATATAACTCCTTTACCTATTTCGCTTCTTCCATATGAAAGTAAATACAATAAGATTCAATTTCATATTTAATTCATCACCTAATTCTATTTCTAATATTTTTAGTGATTTTTCAAACTCACATCACTGCTGTTACAATATTCTGTTTTATGACAAATTTCACTTTTCTATGAATATTCATGGACTATAATCATTTTGAACATACATGGTCTCATACATGATCTAAATTAGCCATTCCAAGGACTAATCATTATCAGGCATTTTCTCAACCAAACCACAACCTTATCACAAGATTAATTAAACAAAACAAGTATATTGCTATCCATGCCATATTCGAGTCATACAAGCCATTTTACCAAACTAGTTCTTCGGATAGTGTGAGCGAGCCTTCAACCTATCCCAATTCTCAAGCCGGCTTGTCCAAAACTACAATGAATGGAAATGAGGGAGTAAGAATAAATGCTTAGTAAGTTCACATGCAAATAACAAGTAACATAACAAATCAATTATACCAAATAACACTAGCATGGTATCACCAAAACAATATCACATTTCTAATCATCATTTATCATCTTACCACATTATTGTTGTTGTATCGAGTTTCAACCCGAGGGTTAAGTACATACCTGTCCAAAGTGTCCATTTCACAACACTTATCAAAATGACACTTGCATCTTGAGTGTTCTTCCATTTCACTAGAATTTTACCCGTTGAACACATCGGAATATAACTCGGATACATGGATAATTTGCACATAAGTGCCACATATGTAATCAAACGACCATGTAACCCACCCATAAGCGAACTCGGACTCAACTTAATGAGCTCGGGCGTTCGCATCCATAAGTGAACTCGGACTCAACTCAACGAGTTTGGATGCCTAGTTACATCTCACGAACTCAGACTCAACTCAACGAGTTCGGACATTTGCATCCATAAGTGAACTCGGACTCAACTCAACGAGTTCGGATGCCCAACCATCCTAGTGACATATCACTTGTATCCTAATCTATTTCTAAGGTTCAAACGGGATTTTCCTCAATCACATATCCTTGCCGTCTTCCACAGAATACCGAAACCAATACTCGGTAGCAATTTATATTTAACAAGTAGCACACATAATTTGCATATTGTTAATAACCACAAAGCATATATTTCATGATAAAAATCAGCATATCATATAAATAACATCAATTAACTTAAAAATAATGATTATGTTGCATTATTTACACATGAACTTACCTTATGGCAAAATATTTGGAATCGAGCCTATTCCTCGACAACTTGGTTTTTCCCTCGTTCACGACTTGAATCTCATTTTTCTTGATCTAAAATAGCACATTTAGCTCATTTAATACTCACATTATCAAAATAGTCCTTAATTCAAATTTTGACAAAATTACAATTTTACCCCTAAACTTTTACATATTTACACTTTTGCCCCAAGACTCGGAAATTAAATTTTATTTCAAATTCTTATGTTTTAGGACATGCTGATCATTTATTTACCATTAGCAAGCTCAAATTCCCACTATAACATACACTTATGAACAATATATATTTTTACCCATTAAGCCGTTTTACTCGTTTTTACTTAAAACCGAGTAGCACAAGTTGTCTAGCATAATTTAAACCCTCATATTCTATCATAAAACACCAAAATACACAAATTTCACCTATGGGTATTTTTCCAAATATAAACCCTAGCTCAAAATATTGGTAAAAATAGGTAAACCGAGCTACGAGGATTTCAAAAATGTAAAGAACATTAAAAACGGGCATGGAAATCACTTACAATCAAGGCTTAAAAGTGTTGAAACCCTAGCTATGGTGGAAAGCAAAATTCGGCAGCAAGATATGAAGAAGATTATTAATTGTTTGTGTTGTTTTTCCCATTTTATTTCATTTAATATCCAAATGACCAAAATGCCCTTCCTTACTAAACTTTCAAAGATTCCATTCATGTCCAATTTTTGTCCATAAACTTAGAAATTGGTCAAATTGCTATTTAAGACCTCTTAATTAATATTCCAAAGCAATTTCATACTAAAAGATTCTAGAATGCAAATTTTGCAACTTATTCGATTTAGCCCCTAATTTCAAATTAAGCACTTTATGCATAGAATTTCTTCACGAAATTTCCACACAATCATGCAATCATATCATAAACCTCAAAATAATTATAAAATAATTATTTCTATCTCGAATTTGTGGTCACGAAACCACTATTCTGATTAGGCCCTAATTTAGGATATTACAAGGAATGCCTCTCAAAGGCCGATTTACAACAATATAGCTCACTCAAATGATTTTACAGCACTCGAAAAAAATAACTACCGAAGTGTGTATATGAAAAAAAAATGAGAAATACAATGTAAAGATTGAAATTATGCACAATAGATTTTGTAAGCTTGCTTCTTGTCCTCTTTTGAGTGTTCTTAATCTATATTTATATCATCTTGTTGATTTGTACCCGCTTAGAATGGTTAGAGGGAAAATTGAGCCATTAGAGACATTGATTCGAGCATTTAATTTAATTGTAGGAGCATAAGTATCGATACATAAGTCATTGAGGTTCAGTTCCTTAAAAATGTAATCATTAAGCCTATAAGTAATAGACCAAAACAAAAGGGGTTCGGTACCCTTGGATATAAAAGAACCATTTTGAATTGTAGCAAAATCCTTATTACCAAGGTGGGTATAAGTTCCTTTGCTAAAGGGTTTGGTACCCAAAGGAAACCTTGCTTTCTACCAAGGTGGTAACACCCCTAACCCATATCCATCGCTGGACTAAGGTTAGAAGCATTACTGGACAATTCAGAATTTTTACAAATATTTCACATTCATAAACATCATATAATAAACATATGACGTCATTGAGTCCCTTATGAAGGTCTCTAACACTTTAAACATGCATTAGAAAAAGGTCGGGACTAAACCAAACACTTAAAAAGTTTTAGAAGGCTTATGAAATTTTTCCTTTTAAAACAGGGCACATGCTCGTGTGGCTAGGTCGTGTACCTCCCACGACTGTGTCACATATCTCACATGACCGTGCCTCACAATTTACCCTAGCCCGTGTGCAACACTGACTAGGGTCACACGGCCACTAGACACGCCAGCGTGTCCAGCCAGTGTGTAAGCCTAAGTTGGCCACACGGTCACCAGACACGCTCGTATGTCTAGACCATGTACCATACTGACCATTTTAGCTACAAAACAGAGGACACACAGTCGAGACACACGCCCGTATCCTCTACCCGTGTGGCACAAAATAGGCCATTCGAAAATCCAACTTTACCACCCATTTTAGGTCATCCCTACAAGCCAAAACCAATACATTTATACCAACAATTCTTAGCCAATTTCATAACCAAAATGCATACAATTCATGCCATAAAGACCTCATTCTAAATCATGCTTAATGACTATGCTAATTCAAACTAAATCATAAGTAAATCTCATACTAAAACTTATAGAACATAACTCATTGTATACATCATTTATCTCATATCAAAACTTACCAATTCATACCATTTTCATACCAAATTAACCATTTCTTATTAAGCCATGAAACATCACAAAACATACCAAATTTGCCATACTTATCACATACCAAAAACAATCATAATCACAACCATTAGTTAGCCATATCACATGGCATAAAATACATACATCTCAAAATCTTATTCAAACTTATCTAGCTTATACATGCCATAATTTAACATTTATACTTTCAAAATGTACCAAAACAAGTTTAGATAGTGTGGTGATGATCCTCAACGATCCCCGAGCTTTCAGTAGCTTCGATATCTATGAAACAAAACAAACACAAACAAAGTAAGCTACAAAGAGCTTAGTAAGCCATATACAAATAAATTGATCAAATAACACATTCATAGCTCAATTTATTTAAATTGCTCATGGCAAAACACAATTATAAGTCCACATTTCTTATATAGCTCACTTGATCATATATCACTTGCATTTAACACATTTATTCTCATGTCACTTATATACATAACATAAGTTCATAATCGAGCATATTCTACCTTTCAATCTCAAACATAGCACATGTTTCATTCGTACCGGAATTGGATGCACATTCGTATACTCATTCATTCACTCGGAATTCCCGTTGAACCATACAAAATCAAATAGGATACTCAGATAACTCAGAACGATCATACAATGCCAATGTCCCAGACGTGGTCTGACATGTAACCAAATATCGATGCCACTGTCCTAGACAGGGTCTTACACGAAATCAAATATGATGCCAATGTCCCAGACATGGTCTTACACGTAAATCTCGTATCAATACCTACGTCCCAAACGTGGTCTTACACGAAAACACATATCGGATCCAATGTCATGACATATGTATCCTAGCTATTCCTAAGGTTCGGACGGGGCTTTTCGGACTTGATCACATGCTCGGAACTTATTTTGGATTTCACATAATCGACCCTCATAGAAATTTAAAAAAATTCAATCCCATATATACAATAATAATTCATTTAAATACATTTGTTTGTATATAGACTTACCTCGTACAGATTCAGACGGTAACGATCGGCTATTCAACAACTTTCGACTTTCCCCGATCTAATTCTATTTTTTTTTCTTGATCTAAATAAATTCAAATTTAGCTCTTTTATTCAAAAAAAATCATTCAATTCAATCCAAAAACATATAATGAGGGCATTTTACAAATTAGCCCTCACATTTGCACATTTTGACATTTTAGTCCCTATTTCATAAAATCACAAAATTCATAAATTTCCTTTTATACAAGCTTAGCCGAATTTTTATGGCTTTCATCTAAACCCATATAACACTTTTATTTAACATTTTAGTCCTCCAATTTCTCATTTTCTCAATTTAGCCCAAATTACTCAAATTCATCAAAAATTCAAATACAAAACATATTAATCACATATCAAGCTTTCATAATTCATCAACTAACATAATTAAACTCATGAAATCATTAATGGCATAACTTCAAATCTTCATAAAAATTAGAAATTAAGACATGGGCTTTGAAGAACACATAGTAACAATCACAAAAACATAAAAATTATCAAAAACAAATCAAATTACACACCTTAATTTTGCTTCACCCAGGCCGAACCCTACAAACCTTTTTTTTCTTTTCTTTGTTAATAATCGACTAGATGAACATATGAATGACCAATTTCATGTTTTATTTTATTATAATTTCATTAATTAACAAATACCAACTTTAACCTTTAATTAAAACATAAAATTTTATAAAGTGGAAGGTCATTATTGTCCACTACTAATTCAAATGGTCTATTAACCATTTACGAACACCACAATTAATAAGGCACATAAATTAAGCCATTAATCAAATAGAATGACACTTTTGTATTTTCTACGATTTAGTCCTTTTTGCAAATTAAGCATTCAAACGGATAAATTTTCATACGAAACTTTCAATCATGCTAATTCACATATAATAATCACGAAAAATAATATTTAAATATTTTTCTGACTCGGATATGTGGTTCTGAAACCACTATTCTGACTAAGGTCTAAACCGGGTTGTTACAAAGGTGGGTACCCATTCCTTTGGCTTGGGTATCATACCAACTTGAAAATACTTAGAAATTTTGTTTAAAAAGATTTTAAAGCTTTTGACTTATTTATTAGTATTAAAAATAACTTATTTATTAGCATTAAAAATAATTTCTTAAAACATAATTTATCATATTTGATTAAGAGATTATTTATTATATTAAAACATTAGAAAAACAAAGCTAACAAATTTGAAATACTAAAATGTTATATATTCAAAATTTAACGAAAACCTATTAATAATTTTATCAATTAGATTTTAATTTTTCAAATCAGACAACTAAAATAATACTAGATTATGGTACACCTACGATGTGGGTGAAAAATATGTATGTAATAACCTTACAAAAATTGATTTAAAAACTAAATGTAGCGTTCCTTGGCAAAAATTTGGGATTCACTATGGTCCCATCTCTATTAGTCGATCAGTGAAGGCTCGCCAATTTTTTTTTGGTCTAATGTGAGGGTTTAAAACATAAGACCCCTTAAAGACTGGTGTATAGGGAATGCGCCAATAAATGATAATGTGTTTGTTTGCACTGGGATATTCTGCAATAATGGTATTTTGCATAAGATGCTTTTTCATGTAAGGAATATCAAGCCTCCTTCTGTAGGCGATGGACAAGATCAATGTGTTTGGAAGTAGGGCTTTCATCACCAATTCACGGTTAAGGATGCTCATAGGTCCTTAATAGAGGGCAGATAGGATGCTATTGACTTTAAATGGAAAATGGTATGAAGTTTGAGACTACCTCAGAGAGTACGTCATTTTTTATGTACACCAATGCGAGACCGATTACTAGCAAATATTGAGAGATGTTGTTGGAGGATGTTGGACAACCCACAGTGCTTAATTTGTGGTGCAGGCTAAGAGACAACGCTGTTGAAAAACATGGACATCACATATATAATAAGGGTAATTACATGTTATTATTTACTATCATGATAGGTTAGCCCAAATTAAAAGTGATCTAATTTGGTTAAAATTTTATTGGGCTTTAATTATTAAATAAAGTATAGGTCAAATATGTGTAAATATACTCTAGCAATTGAGTTCTAATCAAATTCTAATTAATGATGGGCTAATTAGGAATTATAACTAATATGTCAATGTTATAAATAGTAGGGTTATGGTCCATCAAATTATACACAAGATATCTTTTCTAATATCTCATCCTTAGGAAAGAAAAAGTAAATATTCTTTGAATTTCTTGTGTACTAATTTGGAAGATCAAATCCCCAAGATTAGGAAAAACTTCAAGGAATTCATGGATTCAGGTATGCTTCCGTTTTATAGTTTTTATTCTTGATTTATTCTTAATGATTTGACATGATAGATCCTGGTTTATTAAGTTTTATTTTTAGATTTACTTTACAAATTTAACAAGTGGCATCCGAGCCTCGTCATGTTGAATTATTGGGAATTGATTACGTTTCTATTCTTTTTGGAATGAATTGATTCTCTATTGTTTTTGGATTGATTCATTTTTCAGATCTTATAGATTTGATATTTCTATTATATACCATGTTAAACCTTTGAAATTCTTGTAAACATTTTTTAGGTTTTGGTTAATTATGATTAAATCTTTTTAGGGTTATTTTTTTTTTATTTCCATTCAATGATGAATCTTGGATTAATTATGGATTTGATCTTTTAAGATTTTGTTGTTTAGAATGTTTTGATTGCAATTGCATAATATAACATTCTTGATATTTTTGATTTATTGTATGTAAATCTTGATTTATAATTTTTGGACTAATTCTGCAAATCTAATAATTTGTTTTAGATTAAGTTTTATGGCATTACGTCAATTATTTTACTTGTTTTAGCATGTACGCATATATAAAATAACGCAAAATATAAGTTGTCTAAGGTTAAATTTTAGTTTTCTATATGCTTTTGCTCCTGATTATGCTTAATAATAAATAAATAATACTTGGAGGACAAGTCAACCATTAAAATTTTAAGATTTTGTTTTTTTTTTTAATTTTTTACTTTGGTGATTTTGAATCGATGGATTAAAAAAAAGTTAACAGTATATAAGCATGACTTAATTCATATATATATTTTTATATACATATATAATATATGCTTGCTGTTTTGGAAATGTATATAAATACATATATATATATATACACAATTATCTTTTAATTTGATTGAAAGATAAGATTAAGATAAATATTTTGAAACAACTAAATTTATATTTTGGCTTTCTAATATTTTAAATAAATTAGTTGAAACAAAATGCCTCCAAAGTGACCTCTTTTATGTAGATTAGTTTATTTGAAATATTAAGATGATTATATGTTTTTGTGATTCATATGTTTATTAATTAACCAAAAGGTAAGTTAATATTTGGCAAAATTTCAACGACATCTGTGGTGATAAATATGTGACAATTATAAGGTATTTTATGTGAGCAATAAGTTAGTCCAAAGATTAATTAATTGTTTGACATAATTTATTGTCACTGTTTGATTGCTACAACAAAAGTACCGCTTACTGTTAATATTACTGTCCAAAGACTTGATATTAATGTTGTGTTTGGTATCTTGAGATGGGATTAGCCATTATCTTGAATTTATTGTTTACTTATGAATATTGATGTGAGCTTATTTTTATTTATTTTTTGTTCTATATTCAGCTAATTCATCTTTTACTGCCACAATATCTACTAATATAAATTTTATACCCATACTTAATGGGACTAATTTCAATGAATGGAAAAGGCATTTATTTATAATGCTTGGTTGTATGAACATAGATATTACACTAAGGGAAGAACAACCCGCACCTCTCACTGTGGAAAACACCCCTTATGTTAAAAAGGAATTTGAGAGGTGGAATCATTCATGTAACACCCCTTAACCCTAACTGTTGTCAGAACAAGGATACGAGGCATTACTGAACATATCGATCAATTTATGAACAATTCATAAATAAATAACAAACATATTAAAATTAAAACATAAAGTCCCTTTAATGGACCCTCGATGCCCAAATTGCATAGTAAAAATGGAACGGGACTTGTTCAAGTATTTCGAAATTTTCTCTAAATTTTTTTTTGAACTCAATATATCTCCTTTATAAATATCTAACCTGCCCTGCAAATTTTCAAATAGCAACCAATACCAGTTCCAGTATTTCAACCAATGCATTTATATACTCAAATATACCTAAATTATACTTAACATATTAACTTGATAACTTAATTACCATTTCTAATAAATTCATAAAATCATTCAAACCATTTTAATTCATACCAATACCATAAATAATTTCTACCATTTCACTAGTTTAAGACATCAAAACACCAAATATTTATCTTTACAATATAATTATACAACATACCAAAATAACCATTACAATACCTATGTACATGCCACTTTCATTTAAGGAAAAAAATATCACCAAATTTTTCGTTGAAGTCGGGACCGTTTGGATGCTGGACCGGGACTCTGGACTTCTATTGACCTATGCACGGAAACAACCGTATGCTGAGTACTTTATACTCAGTGGTATTACCATAACTCAAATTATATAATTTAAATAATTTATAAGACTTAACATATAACACTATAAAACTTAAGGATTTTGTTTACATTCAAAATCATATAACATCTATAATAATTTATAAATTAATATCATATATTAACAATTTAATTCTTTATCAATTCATAAACTTTAGTTTCATATCATCAAATCACATATATCACAATAGTTCATAATTCAACTTATAATTTCTTCTCATACTTTCAATCATTCTAATAATCAAATTCATTCAATGTACTCATTTCATTTGTCACCTTATTAATATAAATCGGGCTTTGACAGATACATGGATTCCAACCAAACACACCAATAATATCCAACCAAAACACACCAAAATAATCATGTAATCCTCCCAAACACACCAAAATCAAATAATCCTCCAAACACACCGGTATAATATAATCCTCCCAAACACACCAAAATAGCACATAATGCCTCTTTGGATAATTCCGAAGGATATAATAACTTCAGTATCTCCAAATCCCTTCTCAAATCCTTTGGCATGCCAATTATATCTGACTCAACCCGACTAGTTAATAGGGTATTCAATTTCTCAATTCAATTTCACTTTCATACCAAATTCACTTTCAATTCAATATACAATTCGATTTCAACATATTTAATAATCATATAACTCAATTTCATACAATTTAAATTCATACAATTTAATAACACACTTACCTTATGATTTACTTATCAACCATATAATTCAAATGTAACATTAAATAAATAGTAGTTTGACTTATAGTAATACAAACCGAAAATTTTCTCAAGCTACTCCTCGACTATCTTTTCCTTCCCCTTTTGTGTTGATGTCTCGGGTTCTTTGTTACCTACGAAAATTAAAATAATTTACGCTATTAATTACAACACTAATTTACAATAAATAATTAAATTTCTATTCAATTTATACCTTATTTTCAATTTAATCCTAATTGACTTGTTTTCTTTTCTAACTCAATTCACATTTCTTTTCTACTTAATTTCTTACCATATTTAACTTAACTATTCAATGTTCATGTTAAAACCCTAATATAAAATTTCTTTCAATTTAATCCCTTTAACATAAAACTTATAGCTTACTTTATAATTTAGTCCTTTTACTAATTCTAACAATTTAATCCCTCTAACATAAAACTTATAGCTTACTTTACAATTTAGTCCTTTTACTAATTCTAACTTAAATTCATTCAATTAAATTCCTAATTCATCCTTTAATTCAACATAAACTATATTTAAGAACCTATAAACTTCCAAACTATCCACTTAATTTCATCAAAACCTTATTTTAAGACTTCTAAAACATTAGAACTAAGAGAAAATGACTTGATTGACTTACCTTTTAAAACTTAAAGCTTCAAATTTCTAGTTTTTCCTTTTCTTTTCTTTTTCTCCTTTCTTTTCCCTGTTTATTTCTCTGCTCTTTGTTTTGTTTCTTTTCCTTTCTTTTATTTCTTTATTTATTTAACTTTAGTTTATTATTATTTATTAAATATCTATTTAATAATAATTTAATTAATACATTTGTCTACATATATTTTTATACATTTGTACAATATCATCACCTCACAATTGTCACCATTTAATTCATTTATCAACAAAAATCAACAAAAATCTTATAATATAATTATTTTATTAATAATTATTTTTTACTTAATTTTCAAGTAATACAAATGTTTATGTTCACATTATTACAAATGTCATTATTTAATTTGTTATTTATATAAAAAAATCTTATAATTTAATTATTTTAATTAATAAATATCTTTTACTAATTAAATAAAAATATCACAAATGTATATATTTTTATTAATACACTTGTATTAAATCACTACCATACATTTGTCTTTATTTAACTTATTTCATAATATAAATATAATCATTAATATAATTTATAAATTAATTTAAAACCTTAAACATAAAAAAAAAACCTTATATTTCTTCTAAGTTTGCCGCCTCATCTATAGTAAATTGGCTAATTTCCATTTTGACCCTTTATACTTTCTTTTAATCTATAATTAAACTTTTATCCTTTATTCAATCTAATCCTTTTTACTAATTACTCTAATTTAAGTTAAATTCACTAAATAAAAACCTAATTAAACACACTATTAAACTCATAATTATTTCTATTAATTAATTATGAACCCATTTCACTAAGACGGAGACCCGATAATGTACTTTTCTGATGCTCGTGAATTTTGGGTCATTACAGTTCAAATTGCATGAGTCTAATGATCATGAAGCACAACATTTTAAAAGCCTTTAGGGGCAAAGAATCTAAAAAGATTACTCAGGCTAAGGTTTCCTTGACGAAATTGAGAAACATTTTGCTAAAAAACAATAAGGTTGAAATGATATCACTTCTGACTTCTTTGATGTCTATAAATTATATAGGTCAAGGAAATTCTGAACGATCTAAAGGCTATGAGTTTTATGATCCCACAATTAGGAATATTTTTGAGATGAGAATTGCAACATTCTTTTAGGATGTTGAGTTTGGAGGGAGAACTAAGGTTAGAAACATTGCTTTTAAGGATGAATTGAATTCTAACTCAATTTCTACTATCACTTTTGACGATGTTTAGGTTCTCATACCTATCATTGATTAAGAAGTGAATCCAGAACCTCAATAAGAAAATGTTAAACAACTCCCTATTCAAGATGACGTAATTGTTCCCGAAGAACAAACTCACCAACCTCAAGAATGAATGTCATTAAAAAGGTCTATTAGAGAAAGGGTTATAATGGCTTTAGTGGAATATTTTGACCTTGAGCTACATCAGATGAATATGAAGTTAATGGTTTCTCAATGGTAACATTGATCATACATTTATATGGCACAATTAGAAAACTTCGTGTCTGATGATGCAAAGGTAATAATTTGCAAATTAAAGAACTTCATCTATGGGCTTAAGCAGACTTCTCATTAGTAATATTACAAATTTTTAACAAATGATTATCTTATTCGATTTGGAGATGAATTTTTTTGATAATCGTATATACCATAAGTTTAGTGGGAGTAAGGTTTTATATTTGGTTTTATATGTTAATGACATACTACTTGTCAATAATAAGTATAGCCTCAATCAATGCCCTAAGAATGATTTTGAGATTACAAAAATGCATAAGATTTTTTACATTTTAGCAGTGAAAAGTCTAATGTACATTCAGGTTTGTATACATTGGAATATTGTATACATTATTAGGATGTTAGGCCGATATTTTAAGCAACCCTGGTTTGGACCATTGGATAGCATTCATGAGGGTTATAGGGTATTTTTAGAGAACAAAAGATTACATGTTCACATATCAGAGATCTAATCAGTTAGAGATCATCAGGTATACAGAACTCCGATTTTGATGGAATATGGATACAAGATTTTGTCACGAAGGTGAAAATTGTGAAAACAAATAGAAGTCTTTTATTCCAATAGCAACAGGAGCACATCAAAGTCAAAACACATAGACTTTAAGTTCCTAGTTGTTAAAGTAAAAGTTCAGAGTGGTTAGATGCCTATAAAGCATATTAGGGCAAACTCCATGATTGTATATTTGCTTACTAAGGAACTACACCTAAGGTTTTATAAGAACACACTGCTCATATGAGTGTAATTTCATTTAAATGATATTTTATTTTAATGGGAGTTTGTATTTTTAAATACTTTTATGTTATAGACGCATTTTCAGTTATTTCAGTTTAAAGATATTAAGTTTATTTTCTACAGAAATAAAGTTTATTTAGTTTATTCACACTCTGATTTTGGTAAGGTTTGATCTTACTAAGGAGGACCAGTTGGAAATAGACATGTTTAGATCATATTGCATGTAATTTCCATGCTACACATCCATACTTGATCTATGTCATTTGGTTGTGTTAATATACGTGATCATGGATAGATTAGTTACGATATATGTAACGAAAGTCGCATTGGTTCTATGTTAACATAATTAATGGGTGAGATTGTTCGAAATACCTTTTGGATATGATAGTAAAACTTTGAGCTCATAAGGTTATATAATGACATGTAATTATAAAGTAATTAGTATATATATGTGGTCCAAGTGAGAGATTGTTGGAAAATATAGACATCACATATATAATAAGGGTAATTACATGTTATTATTTACTATTATGATAGGTTAGCCCAAATTAAAAGTGATCTAATTTGGTTAAAATTTTATTGGGCTTTAATTATTAAATAAAGTATGGGTCAAATATGTGTCGATACTCTAGTAATTGAGTTCTAATCAAATTCTAATTAATGATGGGCTAATTAAAAATTAGAACTAATATGCCAATGTTATAAATAGTAGGGTTATGGTCCCCAAATTATACACAAGATATCTTTTCTAATATCCCATCCTTAGGAAAGAAAGAGTAAATATTCTTTGAATTTCTTGTGTACTAATTTGGAAGATCAAATCCCCAAGATCGGGAGAAACTTCAAGGAATTCATGGATTTCGGTACGCTTTCATTTTTTAGTTTTTATTCTTAATTTATTCTTGATGATTTGACATGTAACACCCCTCACCCAATTCCGATGCCGGGACCAGGTACGAGGCATTACTGGACATACAAACACGCAATCACTCAATCCCGACTCACAAATTCCACTAAGATTTAAAACTTTTTCAATCATATTCAAAACCCTCTTATTATGGGTTTACGAGGCCCAAGAGACTTACTGGGTACGATCCGGAACCAAACCGGAACTTTTCAATCATTTAGAAAAATTCTACTTAAAACAGGGCACATGACCTTGTGGGACAGAGAAATGCCCGTGTGGGCAGGCCATGTGGTTGCACACGCCCATGCCCCTAGCCTGTGCAGAATTAATTTTCATTTCGAACCTACAGGGGTTTTCACACGGCCGAGCACATGCCCTTTTCTCTGGCCCGTGTCCTTCACACGGCCTCAACACGCACGTGTCCTCACCCCGTATGAAAAACTGGGGTATTCTGTTTATGACTTCATCGCGAAATCTTCGTCTCACGACCAAGCCACACGCCTGTGGCTAGGTCGTGTCTATCACACGGTTAGGACACACGGTCATGTCGCCAACTCGTGTGTTTATTACAAAACATTTAATTCTCATAATTTTAGGTGCAGGGGACACACGGCCTATCAATACGCTCGTGGGCTGGCCGTGTGTCACACACGGCCTAGGCACATGCCCGTGTATCTACCCGTGTGGACAATTATAGGCTCTTTTCCAAGCCAATAGCCACCCTGAAACACAGACCAACACAAACCAATTTTGCCAATACACAATATAACACGAATGGACCCAAAAGAACCTTGTCTTATAACTAAAATCAATGGACCAACTATACATGTCATAATTTTCAAGGTTCAAAATCAAAATACCAAAAGAATCGTTGGTAGTGTTGATGGAATCCCGTCGATCACCGAACCTCAGGTTAGCTTGACGAACCTATAAGGGAAAGGAAAAACGAGGGGGTAAGCTATAAAGCTTAGTAAGTCTATATGTAAAAGAAATGAACGTTTAAACTAAATAGACATAGATAATAGAATTAAGATTTCCAATCATACAATTAAGCTTGAGAGTTATCATTTACACATGGGATCTTACCACATGATCCATTACATACATTAAACACTTAGCACACATAATAGTTTTCATATAACCTGTACATACAAATCTTAAACATACGGATGCATTCATATTATGTCATATTAATTCGGATAGCCCGATGAACCACATGGAATATTAAAGGATACACGGAAATAAGGCATAAGTGCCACACACATAATGTAGCTGAAGCTACCACTAATATGTAGCCGAAGTTACCACTTATCACCTAAGGCTCAATAATGAGCTATTATCGGGTCTGCTCACACACTCACACAAGCTGACGGTGTAGTCGATTCTACTCAGTGCTACTCACACAAGTTGACAGGTATCCGCAACAAATGCAGGATTACCTAGCCACTAGTAGTCGAACTAGACCAGCACCCGAAATCACATAAACAATAGATAACAGTCGATGGTTTCCTAGTGACATGTCACTCGTATCCTAATGATTCCTAAGGTTCAACTGAGACTTTTCTTTACATATCAGTTTATCACATTCCATAAACAACAATTTGATATAAAATTTCAGAATTTCAAATTAATTAAACTAGTTAAACAGAATGATTAAAAATAACTCATTACTTACATATAGGACTTACCTCGATACAAATATGCTAATCTTTTTCGATTTAGTCCGACACCTTACCTTTTCCTCGGTCAAGGTCGTTTTTGCGTTGTTCTTGATCTATAACATCAAGTTTAACTCATTCAATACACACATTACTCAATTGGATACAAAATTATCCTATGGTAAATTTTATCATTTTACCCCTAACTTTGTCAATTTTTACAATTTAGTCCCTAGGCTTGTAAAATGAAATGTATTAATTTTTCTACATTCCCAAGCCTAACCAAACATATTTCTCTTCTATAGCAGCCCATAATTTTTGATGTTTCACAATTTATGCACATATTTTAAACTTTTGCATTTTAGTCCCTAAATGCATTTTCATGAAAAATCACCTAGCAAAAGTTGTTTACTACACTTCAAGCTTTCATTTTCTACCAATAAACATCAAAATGCTTTCATGTCACACATGGGTAAATTTTTAAACATGAACCCTAGCTTAAAATAGTGGTATAGAAAGCTAGGTCAAGGTATGAGGATCTCAAAAATGCAAAGAACATGAAAAACGGGGCTAGGAATCACTTACTTGGAGCTTGAAAAGATGAAAAACCCTAGCTATGGTGTCCTTTGATATTCGGCCAAGGCATGAAGAAGATGGACACTTTTTGGCCTTATTTTCCCTTTTTATTTCATTTAATATCCAAATGACCAAAATGCCCTTAAAGGCCTTCTTTGCAAATTTTTCCTTCCATTGGTATTTTTGCCCATCATGCCCAAAAATGGTGTAATTGCTACCTCTAATTTATAATTTCATTTCAATTTCACACTAAAAGCTTCTAGAACACATATTTTTAAACTTTTTGCAATTTAGTCCCATTACCCAATTGAGCACTTTATCGGTAAAATTTATTTACTAAAATTTCCACTCATGCATTCAATCAGAGAATAAACCTTAAAACTTAATCGAAATAACTTTTTCTATGTTAGATTCGTGGTCTCGAAACCACCGTTCCGTTTAGGCCCTAATTCGGGCTGTTACATGACATGATAGATCCTGATTTATTAAGTTTTATTTTTAGATTTATTGTACAAATCTAACAAACGCTACATATTCTGTAGGACTACTATGTAATCAAACGGGCTTGGAGTAGATTCAGTAATGCCAGTATTGATGCTACTTTTTTCTCTAATAACCTGCTGGATTGGATTTGTGTGAACTTGAAGGTTGATAGACTTCTTGCTTGTATGGATGTTCCATGGAATATGTTTTTTTGGTGTCTTTGTTTGGCTAGTGTGGAAAAAGAGAAATGAATTTGTTTTTAATAGCAAATGTGATAATATTGAGTCAGTTCTCCAGCATAATGTTGCTTGGACCCGACATATATGGGGTCAAAGGATGGATGGGTGAACATGAATACTAATGGGGCAGTTTCTACTATATTTGTTAAGGTTCTATTGGTGATGTTATAAATGACTCTTTGGGAAGATGGCTATTGGGTTTTTCTAAGTGTTTTTACGATGCTCGAGTTAGAGTTGTGGGCAATTTTTGAGGGATTAAATCTAGCCTAAGGCCAATGATTTAAAACTGTTATTGTGAAGAGTGATAATTTGACTGTTATTAAGCTTGTTGAAAACTCCACGACCATTTCCAGTGCACTTTCTCTAGTACGAGCTATCGACAAAATGAAGGGAAGGCTTGACAACTAGTTTTTTGTTTTGTTTGGAAAAAGCCTAATGTAGTAGCAGATCATCTAGTTAAGACGGTTGCAAAAACGTTCATCATCTCAAAATCCTCCATGTTGTTCCTTCTAGTCTAACTGCCATGCCTGAGAGAGACTTGTTAGGTCCTCCTAGAGTGCGCATGTTGATTGTGTAAGCCTATTCTTTTAGGCGTGGTGTACATCTTCCTTCATTAAAAAAATAAAATAATGAAAACTATAATGATGTTTTGGGTTCAAATCTCTGTAGTTTTTTAAAGTTTATATAAAAATATAAAAAGAAAAAAGTATTCTCAAAATAATATTTATTACTTTATAAAAATAATATTTTCCTTGTAATTTTAACAAATGAGTTGATGTATGACACGAACTTGGTCAAACTTTCAAATACATCATTAGATTATGACACACCCCATGATATAAGTGAAAACAATTATGTAACAAATATAGTTATAAAGGCACTGTTTGGCAATTAATTGATAGCTGATTGTTGATTGCAGTGGTTAGTTTGACCAATTGATTCTATTAACTGTTTATTTAAAAGTGTTTGGTAAAACTTAGTTGATAGTTGAACGCTGATATATGTAAAATGGCAAATAAGGGCATGACACATTTTATTGTTAAGTATTTATTTGTTTATAATGCTTTAGTCTTTATTTGATGAAATTATTGAAATAAAACACTATTACTAAGGAATTAAAATATTTATTATAGAAATTAATTAGTGAATATTTTTAAAATTTTAAATAAACAACATTCCTTATTTGCAAATATTAACATTGTGGAAATTGATAAATATTAATAATGTATCAATATAATTGTAAATTATATTCTTAGTGATAATTATGTCATGTTCTTAGTATGTAAACAAGTGATAATTATGCCACACTCTGAATAAATTTGTCAACTAGCATATTTCAATTAATATAAACTTGCATAAAAAATCATTTTACACAAGTAAATTAAAAATAAATTAAGAGTACATAAATATTCAAGAAATAAATGCATGTGACAAAAAGAGTAAATTTTGAGTAGGTATGATCAGATATGTCATTTCACATAAATATTTTCTATTTTTGAAGGTTTTAACTCAACAAACTATTACAAACTTGCATTCATCAAATTAATGTATATATATTAGAGTTTATATAAAAATAATATATTTGTTGAGTATTGAATAATTTATTGAGATTTGATTTAATAGATAATATAAATATAGATTTAGATAGTAGTATCGTAGATAATAGCAATCTTTTTTATTATCTTAAAAAAGGAAGAAAACCGCAGCGGGATGCGAGGAATGTGGTGGGGTTATTAACGGAGCATCGACGTGTTATAGTCAATCAGGAATAAGACACATGTATTTCATGCATTACCCTTTCCATTTCTACGTTTTGTCTTATCAGTTTTTTAGGTGAAATAATACTATGATTAGAAAAATGGAATATAATGGCAAATCACCCAATTTCACATTCACTCCGTCTGCTTTGGTGTTAAGTTTTCCTAAGTGTAATTTTATCTAAGCAGCCCCTCTTGTATCCTTTTTTAAATCAAAGTCGGTTTACATTAGTACTCCTTTACTTCCACAGCACTTCCAAATCTCCTCTTTCTCTTTACTTTGAAAAAGCTTTCAACTTTCTTCCAAATCTTTCTTCTTAAACTTCTGGGTTTTCTTTATACGACCAAGCAAACGCCTCATTGCTGTGTCGAAAGCACAAACCAAACGGAAAAATTGAGCTCCCAAGAAGGATTTGGAAACTTGACCAGCGAAAAGAGGCGACTTTGATGCTAAGTTATTGTTGATTGAAAGATTCCCCCATCTTGGGTTATTATTAGAGAAAAAAAGTTTCTCCTGGAAAGATGAGGGAAAAGTCTTGGTTTTTAATTTGCATGTGGGTTTTGTTAGTGGGCAATTGTTTGGGGAGGTTTGTGGTGGAGAAGAACAGCTTGAAGGTGACTTCGCCGGAATCAATCAAAGGGGTTTATGAGTGTGCGATTGGGAATTTTGGGGTTCCTCAGTATGGGGGTACCTTGGTTGGCACGGTTGTTTATCCTAAAGCTAATCAAGGCGCTTGCAAGTCCTTCGATGATTTTGACATCTCTTTCAAATCAAAGCCTGGGGGATTACCCACTTTTCTCCTTGTTGATCGTGGAGGTCTGCCTCTTTTTTCTTCCTATTTCTTATTTTTATCTATCATAGATTCTCCGATTTTGGAAATAAATGAATCCAACTATGCTTTTAATTTCGCCTTTCTATTTATGTAATTTATGATATTAAATGTTAGTAACCCTACTTAATTTTGCTGGCAGTTGACACTTGTTAAATTTAGCATTGCCCTCTGGTTTCAACTTGGTAGTTCTTAGGGATTTGAGTTGCCTTTCAGTTTTTGCTCTTCTCAAAGTGCTTTAAATGCACCTGCTTATCATCTTTAACTTGGCTGTTTTGGCAGATTGTTTCTTCACCTTGAAGGCATGGAATGCTCAGAAAGCTGGAGCTGCTGCTATTCTTGTTACTGACAGCAAGGATGAGCCCTTGATTACCATGGATACCCCTGAAGAAGAAAATGCTAATGCTGAATACCTGCAGAACATCACCATTCCATCAGCCCTCATCAGTAAATCACTAGGGGACAGCCTCAAGAAGGCCCTTAACGGTGGGGAGATGGTTAATATGAATCTTGACTGGAGGGAGTCACTTCCTCATCCTGATGAACGGGTTGAGTATGAGTTCTGGACAAATAGCAACGATGAGTGTGGGCCAAAGTGTGACAGCCAGATAGAATTTGTCAAGAACTTCAAAGGAGCTGCTCAAATACTTGAGCAGAAGGGCTACACTATGTTTACCCCTCACTATATAACTTGGTATTGCCCTGAAGCTTTTATTTTGAGCAAACAGTGCAAGTCACAGTGTATCAATCATGGGAGGTACTGTGCTCCAGATCCTGAGCAAGACTTCAGTAAAGGTTATGATGGTAAAGATGTGGTGGTTCAAAATCTTCGCCAAGCTTGCCTGTTCAAAGTTGCCAATGAAAGTGGAAAGCCATGGCTTTGGTGGGATTATGTTACGGACTTTGCTATCCGCTGCCCGATGAAAGAGAAGAAATATAACAAGGAGTGTGCAGATAAAGTTATCCAAGCCCTTGGTAGGTTAATGCTTTACTTACAATGCTCTCTATTATATATGATTCTTAAAATGTGTCGCACAATATTGCTGCTGCTATACTGCTCTGAAGGTGCTAGTGTTGCATTTTGATTGATTTTTTTTCTTCAAAAATGGAGCATAAGACCATTGAATTGGTTCCTTCTGTCTGGAATGAGCAATAAGTAATTTTTTCTCCTGTTTAGCGAAGTTGATGAAAAAGGATTGTGTAGTAGCACTAATGAATTTATATACATTTACATGTGCACCTACATGTATGTGTTTTTTAATTATATATGTATGTAACTCTGATTTTATTGGGATCTAGAAAAGCAAAAGGATTCTTATTGGCCCCTGGAAATGTTTGATTACCTAAGTAATCTGTTATGGGTTAAAAGCAAGTTTGTGTCTTTACATCTGACATGTGTACTTATGTTTGTCATATGTCTTCCATTCTCTGCTTTATAGGTGTTGATCTCAATAAAGTAGACAAATGTATTGGAGACACTGAGGCTGATGTGGACAACCCAGTGCTGAAAGCTGAGCAAGATGCACAGGTGAGGCAATTCTTGAACTTTACAAGGTAAAAAGAATTCGCGCAATCCTACCATTGAGCTTCTCATTTATGCTGTAATTCTTATTTTAGATTGGAAAAGGCTCCCGCGGAGATGTAACTATACTGCCAACTCTTGTGATAAACAACAGACAGTATAGAGGTATGAATCAATATTTACTGTCATTGCCAGCAATTTGGTTGTTCGAATTACCTTCGTAACAACAACTTTTCTAATGGATTTAGGGAAGTTGGACAGAGGAGCTGTTCTCAAGGCAATTTGTGCAGGTTTTCAAGAGACCACAGAGCCAGCAATTTGTTTAACTGAAGGTTATCATCTGTTGTGCTTAATTTAGAGGCATTTTCTTCTTGTGGTTTGCTTTGAAACATTTAGATTTTCTGGCATTAACCTATCACCATTTTTTCCCATGCTATTTAAGTTGTAAATTTGTATTTTTGGGTAGAAACTATATTAAGATGATACTCATTATTTCACTATAAGTTGTCCTTGGCAGACATACAAACTAACGAGTGCTTAGAACACAATGGTGGTTGCTGGCAGGACAAGAGTGCCAACATAACTGCATGCAGGGTATGTATGTTACTGGAAATTTTTTGCAGGTCAGCTATTTGTTCAATTTAACCCTTTTGCTGATGCCCCTTTTTTACTTGTAGGATACCTTCCGGGGAAGAGTGTGCGAATGCCCGTTAGTTAATGGTGTGAAGTTTTCTGGAGATGGTTATACACATTGTGAAGGTTGGACTTGAGGGTTATAATTAATGCTAAACAGAAATTTGCATTTTACAACTCCTTTATGCTTAGTTCCATCTGCTTTTCTGATTGACAGCTTCTGCGGCTTTACGCTGCGAAATCAACAATGGAGGATGTTGGAGAGAAACACGGGAAGGAAGGACATACTCTGCTTGTATTGTGAGTGTCTCTCTGTCTATCTCTTTATTTATCTCTCCATCATTTTTCCGGTTTCTTAGTTATTTGGTCCTGGAATGGAATGTTCAGGATGATCATTCACATGGTTGCAAGTGCCCATACGGATTCAGGGGTGATGGAGTCAAGAGCTGTGAAGGTACTAGGATACTTTTACATGGTTTCTTCATTTAATATCGTCAAGAGCCATTCTCAACACTTGGAATAGACAACTCATTAGATTTTTGCTTTCTCCTTTTTGTCAACGAGTTCATTTAATATTATGTGTGGTTTTATTGATCTGTGGAACACAGGTGAATTATAAGAGGCTTAACTGCTATTACTACATCAGATTGGTGTTTTAGACACCATGAAGTTATTGAGATTTTGGGTGCAGTATTTTAGTTTCAATTAGTGCTCTCGGCATCTAAAATGATGTGATGGGAGTTTGGTAAAATCTTGAATCACTTGTAGTGATTTCTGATTTAGGAGGAACTTTCTAGTAGAAGCTGAAGTATTGGTACCTTTTATAGGCAAGGGATGAGTGAGGTTTTTGTAAATGCTTAAAGAGTGCTTATAGACCATCTTACGATATAACTTTTTGTGCAAAGCTTTTAAATAAGAAGTGCTCCCTATTAGAGCTGCATCAAATAAGTTTTAAAGCTATACATCATTTATATATCTATTGGTGAACCATGTCTCACATTGGACTGTCTCCCAGATGTTGATGAGTGCAAGGAGAAGCTGGCCTGCCAATGTCCTGGTTGCAAATGCAAAAATACGTGGGGCAGTTATGAGTGCAGCTGTAGTGGTGGTTCGTTGTACATGAGAGAGCATGACACATGTATCAGTGAGTATATGTTTGAGGCCTGCCGTTATTGTCTGTATTAGATACAAATGTTTTCATATAATGTTTTCCTGCATCTTGTAATGGGGTATAGGAGATGTTGGTATTGAGTTTAAGATGAAGCTGATTGTCCATTTAATTGCATATCATGTCAACATGATGACATTCAGGATCGTAAGACCCCTGAAATGCGTGTTATTTGTTTTCAGGTAAGAATGTTAAAACAGAGGTAAGCTGGGGCTCTGTTTGGGTAATAATTCTTGGATTGGTTGCTGCTGGAGCTGGAGGGTATGCCATTTACAAATACAGAATCCGGGTAAGATTGTCATTACTCTAATATTAATATCTATTCTCCAATAAGTTATAGATCCATTGCGGTAATTCATGATAAAGAGGCATCACATGGTTGATAGATGGCTTGGTGAGTGGAAATTTATAACATTATCGGTATTCATTAAAGGGTAATTCTGAACTGAATTGGGAACTCAAAATAATCTGGTTAGGCATGTTTGGCCTTTAAGTAGAAACCTAAACTACAATCTCTGAAGATGAAGTGCAGTCAAATTGGTCCAAGTAGTGCATATATAGTTGGATAGATTTTCAGTAGAAACCGAAGATGGCGATAATCAGAAGACAGTTCTCAGAATGAGACCCCATGTTTGAACTGAAATGATAGTTGGGGTGGATACAGCAGAGAGGGGTGTTTTGATGAATTTGGACTGACTAGTGCTCTTGGAACTTGATGCAGAGATACATGGATTCAGAGATTCGGGCTATAATGGCACAATACATGCCATTGGATAATCAACCAAACAACGTTCATCATCCAGACATTTAAAGTGCTCTTCTGATTGGGTTGGTTATATATTAGTAGGTTTTATATTTTTGAGTCACGTAACTTATTTGGCTTTCTCTTCGACATTGTAATTCTAAATAAAGAACAATTTTCATAATTATGTGGCTTTTACATTTATCTTCCGGCTGGATTTATTTTTGAAGAATTGAGTTCAGGGTGGGTCGGGAAAGAGTTGGGTAAATTTGCCCGATATTAAGTTTTAAAATGAAATAAATATATATTAATTAAATTAAATTTGGATCCGGATGCTTCGTTCTGTCGGCATGTCTATTGTTAGTTTAAGCTTGTAGAAAGGTGCAGGCTTGGGCTTTTTGTTGTGTTGGATCAAAAAGTAGGCTCTTAATTTGGTTACTTTTCTCGGATTTTTCAAACTATTTGACTATCTTCTCAAATTTTATTATTTTAAACATTATTTGATAAATTTTAAGTAAAATAATTTTTAAATTTTATGTTTATGTTTATGTTTGTACTTTTTAAGTTAGTTTTTTTTTTTTTAAATTTCAAATATACAATCCTCATTTATTTGTTATAAAAAATAGAAGCATCACAATAAATTTAACTTTTTACATCTACTGTCGTTTTTGTTCTTTTATTTAAATTTGACTTTTTGTTTAGTGAAAATGTGGATTAGAAGGCAACTAGTTCATGTTTATTTTATATTGATAACATCAGATTAGGGTTACGGTAAGAGAACAAAATAATGTTTCATCTATTCAAAAAAAAAAATTAAATAATAATCATATAATCAAAAACATACTATTATATTATCAGAGTGATAAATTTGAAATATTTTAAAAATACAAAACAAAGGTTACACGATTGTATGGGACCACATTCCCACACTGTCCGTGTAATCCAACAAATAGTTTTAGAATTATAAAATATTCAAAGAATCAAAATAATTTAAAAGAAACTGTATTACTTGGTTACCATGCCCATGAAAATTCACCTGCGTATACAAGATTAACAGGACAAGAAATTCAAACATTATTATTATTATTATTATTGTTCAGAGCTTCTAATGAAGACGAGAAGAAGAATAAAAAAATAATTTTAACATCTTCTACCACTCCATTCATCAAACTACCTCTCATATCATTATATCTCATTGGACTATAACAGTAGTAACAAGAGAATGTACTTTGCTATTCTGGTACCAATTGTGCTTCCTCACAGCTAAAATGATGCACTATGTATCTCAGACAATGAACAAGACAACTTGGCCACCTTAACCTAGCTATCCTGCCACTGGAAGATTCAAATTTTACTATCAAGAAAAGGGAGTATGTGAGTGGAATGGCAACTCTGTATGCATATTTAAATTTTTATGGCAACCAAAAGTGAGGTATAAAAATTCCCCATAATGAATAGGGACAACTTCCACAGAGCCAATGTACAAAGCATATATGTAAATAAACTAACCTCGAAAGAACACGTCAATTTCCTATCCCAGGTTTTAAGCCTGGCTTGTCATTTGGCAGAAGCTTGTATACATAGAATGCCGCCACCGCACCACTGCACATGATAGCAACTTTTCAGTGAAACTTAAAACTTTTGTTTACCGCAATAAAGAAAGCCTTCGCGAACTAAAATTTAGCGAAGAATCCAAATGAAAAAGGAAAAGAAGAAAAAAAGGAACCGCATTATGTATCTCACAGGAGCGTATGCTAATGAGAATATTAACACATGCAGGCAAAACTAAAATTTTCATGCAATAACAAAAGAACAAGAGAGAACAAACATTTGCAGAGGACTTGAAAGAAGCAAGGTAAATGATCAAACTGTAACCTAATATAGTATTCATTCCTTCGTTTATACCAACATTAACTTTTAGCGCCCTATAATCATATTTTAGAGAACCAAGGCTGAAAACTTATGGTCATCAATGTCACACACAGTCTAGTTTCCATGTATAGATAACAGAAAATTAAAATGTTACAAGAACTTTATGAACCTGACTAAGGTTGTGAGAAAGGTGCCCAGAGTTGATGTCTGCAAAAAAAGAATAATAAGAACACAAATCAGAAGCTGAGAACAAATTTGTTGAGGAATTAAAAACAATAAGGAAAACAAAAGGTTATACATAGAGATAGAAGCCCCACCTGAATCAGTGAGCTTAACGCCCTAAAAAATAAGACAGATGAGATGACTGCTGAAAATATTGTCCGGTTAGTAAACATAAAAGATGGTAATTTGATCCTATTAAGGATGTAAAAATTCAAAATTAAGAAAAACGTTAACAACCTGCTTGCCCTTTGATGGCAAGAGGTGAAGACTGTCCTCCTTTGTATAATTTTAAGCTTGATACACTTGATGCTAAAAGAGCTCCACCTAGAATAACACCGAACCTGATTGCAGAAACACTCCCTGTCAACATGAAAGAAAGGAATCCCCCGACTGAAAGAATGGTACCTGCCAAACCCAAAAACGCACAAAAGAAATTTAAAGTTTCTGTTTATGTAATTCAACTTTTTCAAATAATGCTTTTCATAAACTGGTGTAGAATTGAAAATTGACAGGCATGATAGGGATAAAATTCATTGATTGTGTCAATGAATATGAAAAATTCAGATACCATAAGGTATGCCGACGTGAAAGTCAAGAATTTTGGAAATGTCATTGAAATCATCGGCAGAGGAATAGTACGTTCCGACAATTTCTTTGACTTGTGGAGGGGAATTCTCGGCTGCCGTTGAGAGGTAAACTTTGGCTTCTTCACTGGTTTCTTTAACTATTTCAATCAGATCGTTTCTGGCCTTTTCTGCTTGAATCTTAAGCTGCTCCGAAGTTTCTTTCAGAGTAACCAAAGCTTTCTTGGAGTAAATCTCGTAAGCTTCTTGGGACACGTTCTGCATCTTCAAGGCTTGTTCTTTGAAAGCTTCTAAAGCTCGTTGCCATGCTTCATTTGATGATTCTTCATTCTTTTCTCTCTCCACTTCTATTTCCGAATGCTTCTAAAAGAAATTCAAAAGTTGACAACCATATTATTAGCAAAATTCAAAATAAAAGGAATTTTTTGAATCAAAAGAAAATTGCAAGTTCTAAAAGGTCATTTGAATTTCAACTCACTGAATCCTCGTGGGAAGCTGCGAAAGCAACAGCAGATTGGCTGAAGGAAAGCCGCCGATCGAGTGGGCGAAAACTTAGGGCTAAACCTCTAGGAGCGGCGAGAGAGACTTTGCGGCCAGAAGGCGGCTTGAGCGGTAGAGACGGCGACAAACACGGTGGCAACGGAGAAGCGGAAGCAGGGCTAAGTGTCTTCAACGGCAGCAAGGCGCAGGTAGGGTTAAGACTTTTGATCGAATGCATTTTCTCTATTACCAATTTTCCTAGTAGTAAGCTAAGCTAAAGCGAAGAGAAAAGAAGAGGGGGCTGTCTTTATTCGTTGCTTTCACTTGAATAAATGGATGTAAAACGACGTCCGTTTAAAGAAAACATTGTTTTGCCCGGGAAATAGGAAGTTGGAAGTTGGAAGAAACCGTTTCGATGCTATGCGATGCTTTGTTGACACGTAAATTGCTTTGAAATGTATATGAGTGGGCCCCAGAGAATCACAGTCGAAGCTCCAATATGGTACATGAAAATTACGTGGTTATCTTCTCCTTCCAATTCTTATGAATTTATCATCACTCAATACTGTGATTATCGACTCTCCGCCGTTGGATGCTGTTTACCTTTTTCTCTTCTGTTGATACATTGGATTGTCTAGTTGTTGTTCCAGTTAGTTTTTCTAATTTTCTTTTATCGTAATTTAAATAAAATAAAAAATTATTATTTTAGTAATAATCTCTTAATATAAATGTGGTTAATCTGACATCATTTTAATTAATTGTTTCTAAATTCAACGCCCCCAAACATTCCAAATCCTCTCTCCCATCAACTTCACAAACCCCCTCACTGGACCCTTCTTCTTCACCATCATCCCAACAAACTTCACCACCACAACTTTTGCTACTGCTACCGGCTTCTGCCGATTTCGACTCGGTTCGTTTTGAACCACCAAAATACCCCTTAGCTCCACCACTTTTCTTCTTGCTTTCAGCTACCCCATCTTCAAAAGCATCTATAATCTCGTGTATCAATTGCCGGCAGGCGATGACTCCCACCTCACTCAGTAGCTAATGTAGCACCTGAAACAGTTATGTCGAAATCTTTTTATTTTAAGAAAAAGATGAAAATAAAAGTCGTTACCAATTACTTTTAGGAAGTGTGATTGAGTTACCTCTTAATTTTATCGTTTTAATAAAAGTTTAATTTATTAAAACAATATTTTTCGGTCTACAAAAATTCAAAAGATGAGTTCGGGAGTCAGTTACGTACGAGGAAGGATTAGCACATTCGTTACGCCCAAAATTTGTACCTAATGGATTATTTGGTGTATTTAGTATCGACAATTAAAAATTTGAAAAGATTTTAAAATACAATCTTTTATTAAAACATTACTTAACTAAATTAATTTTTATGAAAAGGGGTTTATTTCAAGTTAATCGAGAAAGAAAATCATGTCCTGTAACTTGGGATACAATGCCTTAAATCCTCAAAAACGAGAATAAACACTAAAAATTTTATTTATTTTAAAATATATCCGATTATCTCAGTTTTAGAAGTCATATTCCGTGAGTTAGGAGCACAACTTTTCTAATTCTAAAAAGATGAACATTAGCCTCGGTTTAAAAATCCTCCCTTTTTTTATGCATCGTGTGAAAAATGAATGTAACGGTTAAAACGATATGCATTTTACTTATTCTGCATAATATAAAAATGGATAAACGTTTAAATATAAATATAGTATAATGATAATGAAATAATATAAAATGATTGGGTGGGTAAAGTATTAGAATAATACATAATAAGTAAATAAAGGAGTACTACAATGATAATAATAATATAATCCTAATAATAATAATCATATCATAGGAGTAATAAATAAATAAAGTAACTTACAATAAATAAAAAATGAAAGATGCATGTTTAAAAAAAAATGGACATACATGAAAATGTCAAAAATAATAAAAGAAATAGTAAAATAACAAGAACATACACACAAAAAAAACAAAAATAAAAAAATGAAAATAAAAAAATAAAAAAAATAACAATGACAATAATAATAATATATGCCAATAAAAGCACGTCTACAATCTAAATGTGTAAAAAATATAAATGATAATAAAATAATAATAAATAAAATAATAATAATAAAGGAAAAAAAGAAAAATAAATAAATGCACGAAAAAACAATTTTAAATATTAAAAAAGTAAAGAAATAATAACTAAGTAAATAAGTAAATAAATAAAAAATACATAAAAATAAATAACCTAGAAAGGGTCGAAAGTAATAATAAGGACTAAATCGACATTGAAATGAAAGTAAGAGTTTGAATTATAATAAAATAAATGCATAAATATAAGAAGAATTAAATTGAAACTTAAATAAATTCTTAGGGGAGAATTCGGGATAAAAACAAAATAGGGGACTCAATTGTAACACGCAAATAAAAGAGAGGGACCGGGAAAATATTCCCTGTCTATTAAACTCTCCGCTTTTTGGGCAAATTGGGGAACTAAATTGAAAACAAAATAAAATTAAAAGGGATAAAAATTAAAAAAAAAAGAAACAAGATTAAATTGAAACAGGCCATAAAAGCGGAAGGACCAAAGGCGCAATTTGAACCCCCTTTAAAAAACACACGGATCCTAGGGTGGGTCAAATCTAGAGTTTGGCCCCAAAACAACGTTGTTTTGGGGTTCTCTAAATGTAACAGCTCGAATTAGGGCCTAAACGGAACGAGAGTTTCGAAAATCACAAATCCAAAGTTGAAAAATTTATTGCGATTAAGTTTTAATGTTTACTATGTGATTAAATGCTTGTGTGAAATTTTTGTTAAGAAATTTTATCGATTGGGTGTCCAATTTGATAATTAGGTCTAAATTGCAATATGTGAAAAATGTGAGTTCTAGAAACTAAGGTACTTTTTTGAAATGGGTTTTTAAAGTGGAGGTCCTTAAATGGCAATTAGGCCATTATATTCTAGTTTGGACAAAAATGGATAAAGATGGATAAAATGCTAAAGGTTTTAATAAAGGGCATTTTGGTCATTTGGTAATTAAAAGAAATAAAAAGGGAAAATAGGCCAAAAACATGTCCATCTTCGTCATGTGTTGGCCAAATGTTGCTATGGACACCATGGCTAGGGTTTTCAAGCTTTCAAGCTCAATAATCAAGAAATAAGTGGAATCGACCTTGATCAGGGAAAGGAAAAGATTGTGGACTAAATTGCAAAATTTCTATATTTAGCATCGAGGTAAGTTTGTATGTAAATAATGCATCGTTTTATTTACGTTTTAATATTTTGACATATTTTATGATGTATGGTTGAATATTGAATGACTATTTGATGTATTCGACAAAGTGGCAATAAGTGAAAAATTTCCCGGTTGAACCTTAAGAATATAAATGGATACAAGTGACATGCCACCAAGGATCTAAGTGAAACAAGTCCATGGCACCTAAGTGAAATAAGTCCATGGCATTGTGCTAAGTGAAATAAATCCATGGCATCTAAGTGAAATAAGTCTATGGTATTGTGTTAAGTGAAACAAGTCCATGGCACCTAAGTGAAATAAGTCCATGGCATGGCACTGTGCTAAGTGAAATGAATCCATGGCACCTAAGTGAAATAAGTTCATGGCATTGTGCTAAGTGAAATAAATCTATGGCACCTAAGTGAAATAAGTCCATGGTATTGTGCTAAGTAAAATAAGTCCATGGCATTATGTTAAATGTGATTAGCTCAAGAACGAGCCTATATGAAACTTTGTGAAATGAAGTAGCTCTGGCTACAAGCATGGCACTATGTGAAATATCTCGAGGTATCCATTAATACTCCAATGTGTTCAATGGGAAATGACTAAGTGTAAACGAATATAACTAAGTGATGAACAAGTGTAGGTATGTGTGTGTGTGTAAACTTATGAGCAATATGCTCGATATGTGATCGAACTTTGGTATATGGGTAAGTGTTACTATGAAAGTTAATACAAAGAAAATTTATGAAAGAGAAAAATTAGCAATAAAACAGTTTTCGACAACAGCTATTGATTGTATGAATTTGAAATATCACCAAAAATGGTGGAAATCTAATTAGAGGATAAATAAGATATGAAATTAAATCTTATTGAGTCTATTTTCATATAAAAGGAATGATGTAAGCAAAAGAATTTCATTTTATGAGATATTTGAATTCTTGTGAGACAGAGTCAGAATGATTTTAGAATCCCCTGTTATGACTTTGAAAAATCATTAAAAATTGTACAAAATTAATTATAGGTTATAATTTATATTATTAAAATTCTTAATGAGTCTGTTTTTTAAAGAAACAAACAAGAACACTATCTGAATCTTGTACAAAGAGATAATTAATTTTTAGTGAAGAGGGGTTGGAACCATCAGATAACAAAATAGGGGAGAATTTAAAGAATAAACTATACTTATTGGTTAAACCGAAAATTCTGGAAATTTTATGGTAAGAAGATATGTGAGTCTAGTTTTAGGGAAAATTAGCGGATCTTAATTTGGAGTTCAGTAGCTCCAGATAAAAATAATTTAGTGACTATAACTCAAGTAAACAGCCCCAAATGAACATAAGAGAATTGTGAAATTTTATGCAATAATGATGGGTATTATTTGAGAGCTTATAATGAGGATTGTTAAAAGCAGAGTAATTAATTGTTTATTAGTTAAATACATACTTACTAAGCTTTATAATTTACTCCGTTGTTTTCCGTGTTTATAATGTACTCAGGTTAGCTCGGGTTGGAAGTCGCCGGAGAATCTATCACACTATCAAGCTTACAATTTAGGTATTGATGATTTTATACTTAAAATTATGGCATGTATAGGGAACTTATTCATGTGTAAATGTTATTATGAGTTGGCCTTGAATAATGGCCCATGTTATTCGAAATTCACTATTGTATAAGGCCATTTAATGTGGCCAATAAGTTTGTTATGCTATGGCTTGTTAAGTGTGTGATGGATGTTTTGGTAGCCTTAATATGTTATATAATGTGTCATTGAAGTTATGTTCAAGTATGGACATGATAGGGTAGAGAATGGCTTGGAAAATAGCCAATTTCTTGGCCACACGGGTAGAGACACGACCGTGTGTCTCAACTGTGTGGAGGACACGATCTAGCATACGGGTGTGTGACTTGGCCATGTGACCCTAGATGGATGATGACGTCATAAACAGAGAATTATATGGGTGGAGGACACGGGTGTGTCCTAAGCCACACGGGCGTGTGTGACCACACAGCCTGCCCACACGAGCGTCTGACTCTCCAAAATATGAAAATTTTCTAAGTGGTTCAAAAGTTTCGAAAGTTCTCGCTTTGGTCCCTAATCACTCCCGATGTATGTTTTGGGCCTCGTAGGCCCATATTAGGGACATTATGAGTATAAATGAAAAGTTTTAAATTGGGATGAGAATTCATAACTCGGTTTTGTATGTTTATATATGTTTAAGTCCGATAACGCCTCAAACCCTGTCCCGGAGTCGGATACGGGTAAGGGGTGTTACACTAAAATCCTTCAAAACGATGTCTTTTTACATAGGCTATATAAGTTAAATTTTAACAAAAAAGAAATCATTTTAAACCCTTATTAAAAAAAAACCTCCATGCCATTTCTTTCTCTCTAGGCACAGCCCAGATTCCGGCCATGGGCTGCTGGCCATTCGCTGTCATCGCCGATCATTGGCGATAGTGCCCACCGTCTCCAGTGACCGAAAAATCACCCCAAAACCCATTTGACCCCCATTTCACATAAAACCTGATTCAGAGCCAAAAAAACTCAAACTAAAGCCCAAAACTCCTAAAAAGAAAAGAAAATCCTTCGATTTCCTCTTCTCTCCGGCGACCGAAGTAGGTAAAAACCTTCCCTTTTTTGTTTTATGTTTTTTTATATATATGAAAAAATGATTTGAAAAAAAAAAGAATATCAATCATCTTTAAAATCTTGTGTTTTTGTTGTAAATTTTTTTTGATTGATTGTTTTTTTTATTTAAAAAAAAACCTCCACAATTTGTTTCTTTCAGGCTTTTTTATAGCAAAAATTACACTATTTCTTTACTGTTCTTATTACTATTTTTTGCGTGTTTTTCTTCTTTCTTGCAGGGTGGTTGAGTCAACGGAGGCAGAGCAGTTGGTGGTGCTAACGTGGGAAGAGCGGCGACAACAAGTTAGGGGTTTAGGGTGCGACGACTAGGGTTTCTTTTTTTGAAAATAGTTTAGATTTTAGGCCATTAAGGTTTTCTAGTATTCATGCTTGTAATTTGAACCTGCTGTTACAAATGGACTTTTAATATTTGGACCTTTTTTTTATTTTTTTTTTTGGTTTTGTATTCTGTTTATTGTTTGGTCTTGGCCTACATGAAATTGAGCTCTCATAGCACCTAAAACAGTCACAAGTAAAAAGAGGTGGATGGTCATGATCGTTGCCACTGCTTAAGCTAATGCTTCTTTTAGTCAGATATTTCTCGGTGGGCTGAGAAGTTGCTAAAATTGTTGTTAGCACAAGAGATGAGATAGGTCCAAGGGAAGCCAAAAAATTTTGTTAGGAAACAAAATTAAATTGTAATTTTTATGATATTAAAAATATAATTTTTAAAAGATTAAATAAAAAAATTATTTTTAGGGCATTAAAGTATAATTTTACTTTTATTAATTTAAAATTTTAAGAATTTTAATGGATAAAAATGAAACTTTTCCATTTTAGGGGATCCTGCCAGCCCCCTAAATTAGCCCCTAGATAGGCAAAGAGGAAAGAGTAGCTGCAAGGGTTAAGATGTAGTCAGAAGGAAGGACAGATGATCAGAGGTTCTACTACAAAGGGCCATGAGCAAATCAGGGTTAAACCTCATTTACGAGACTATAATGATAGTTTTTTAATTACATTTAAATTATGTGAAAAAATAAAAAATTTAGAAATAATTTCATAGAAGATTTTTTTTTATATATAATTTTAATGGGGTGATCGAAATGATCAAATTATATAATGTGAGTGTCTAAATTATAATTTATTTTTTAGTACTTAAAATGGAAATTTTTGAAAGTTAGGATGACTATTTGTATTTACTTTAAAAAAGTTTTGTCTATCAAACGTTCTTAATCCAATTTTTCACATTATTAGACGTTCTTAATTTAATCCTTTGAATGTAAAAAAAAAAGGGGGACAATTGAAGTATCCATCTGATCATATATCGTCACTTGTCATAAATTGATATTAGAATGCCATCATTTAAAAAACCCAAAAAATCTTAAATATATATTGTCGAAACCATTTTTTTGAAAAAGAGGAATCGACTTTTGAAAACGAAAATTAGGAGTCGCCATCGATCCTTTTTGATAAGGTGTATCGGGTCACTTCAGAACATAGTTGTTTTTCAATAAATAGATTGATTTATCGAAACGACGCTTTTAGTCTACGAAAATCAAAAAAATAGGTCCCACAGTTGGTTACATACGAGGAATGATTAGCACCCTCAATACGCCCAAAAATTGGTACTTAGTTGATTAATGAGTGTCATAATGTCAAAAATTGAAGATTTAAAAAGGGTTTAAAAACACGATTCTCCTTTTTGTTAATTTTTTTTAAACGTTTAGATAAATTAAAGCGTAAATCAAAGACCGCCTTACTTCAAGGTAAGATGTTATATTCAGTACGTTAGGACACAACACATTGACCCCTAAGTATAAGCTTGCCTTTTATCTTATTTAAAAACTCATGTATTTTAAATTTGAAAAGGATATTCAAATATTTAGATCGAACGGAAAAAATCGAAACCCAGTACGTTAGGGCACGATTTCTTGAACTTCCAAATACAGCATATGGCCTTTATTTTTAAAAAAAATTTTGGAGAGTAAACCGATAAAAAGGATATTCGAATATTTAAATCGAACGAAAAAAATCGAAACTAAATACGTTAAAGCACGATTTTTCAAACTTTCACATACAGAATATTGCCTTTATTTTAAAAAAAAAATTTAAGAGTAAGTCGATGAATAAACGAATTAAAAAAATATTAAGTAAAAGGTTTATTTAAAGAAAATTATAATAATAATAACAAATAACATAAAAAATAATAATATGTTTAAAAGCCTAGCAATATATTAATAAAAAAATAGGTTAATAGTAATAAATAGTAATAAAAGTAGTAATAAATATAATAAATAAAATAAAATAATAATAATAATAATAATAATAATAGCAACAAAATTATAGAAATTAATGATAGAAACAATAGTAATATGTTAATAAGGATAATAACAATAAATATAATAATTAACGTAAAAAAATAATAATAGTCATAATAATACAGTGGAAATCATAAAAGTAATAGTAATAATAACTGTAATGAAACAATAATACTAAATATAACAATAACAATATTTAAAATAATTAATTTTAAAAATAAAGTGGCGAAATAATTAAAATTGGGACTAAATTGAACTCAAAACAAAACATTTAGGGAAGATTTGAAAAATAAGAAAGACTAAGAGACCAAGTTGAATACGCGAATATTAAATAGGGACTACAAGGGCAATAATTCCCACACTCCAAAACGCGTAGCATCACAAGAGACCAAAATGAAACAGAGAGAAAATTATAGGGGCAAATTACAAATTGAGTAAAATTGAATTAAAAGAAGTAAAAAAGAAACAAAAAGGGCCATTTGCGCAATAAGACCATTAATAGAAAACATGCGGATCCTCTGGCTGGGTCTGGTCGCGCACGCAGGTCCTAAGCAAAACAGCGTCATTTTGGTGTTTATTCCTTGGCCAAAAACGACGCCGTTTAATGGGCCCATAAAAATAAAAAAAATTTTAAAATTTCATTCCCTTCCTTTCTCAAAAAAACTTTTTTTTAAATTCTCTCCCTTCTTCCTTTCTCTCTCTACTCCCTGGGAATCCTGCTAGTGACCGCTATTGTCTACTGCCTCTACCGTCGTGTCACCATCGCCGGCCACCTAAGTTTTTGTTTTTTTTAGCATTTATATATTTTAAATAGAGATATATATATATATATATATATATATATAATAGATTTTTTTTTTAAATGAAGAAACTAAAATAAGATACAAATGAAAAAATAAAAAAATACCCATAGCCTCTAGATCTTGCTTTTTGCTTGCTGTTTTTGATTGTTTGGTGCGCTTTGAATGTAGTTGAAGAAGTGATTTCGTATTGCCCTATATTCGTACTCGAAAAATCTATATTTTGTATTGAATTTGTGTGCTCTTTGAATCTATTTTCTTTGTATTAATGTTTGTAACCCCTTTACAAGAGAATATTTGTGGCTTTATAGCCAAAAAATGCAACTGATTTGTTGTTGCTTGTTTGCAGGTACTAGGATGTGGGACATGGCATGGTGGAGAAATGCCCGAACGTGGGAGTTACGAGGGAAGTATGGGACGTGCGGAGTTGGCTTTTGGCAACTGCTTGCTGATTTGGGCTGTTAGGGCTATTGTGGTTTAAGCCTTCTGCTTTGGGCTGCTTTGATTGAACCCAAACAAAAATTGGACCTTATAGCTGCCCCTCTTTGCTCGTTGTCGTATAACGAGAATGGAGTAAAGACTTTTTAGAAAGACCAATTTTGCCCGGTCCCGCTGAGCCTTGACTTCTTGATGCTTCTTTTCTTCAAATAGCTTTATTCCGGTCCACTATATCTCATTACTTTGATCCACTCTATCACAACCTCAGAGATATGAAATTTGTGATTTCAATCTATTTCGCTGCAACTTCAGGGAAATAGGGTTTATGGCTTTGATCTGCTCCATTACTAACCCAGGGAGATAAGATTTGGTGTTTATAGCTTTAATCTGCCCCACTACAACTTCAGGGGGATAAGATTGTAACTTCAACCTATTCCACTACAACTTCAAGGAGATAAGGTCTGCAATTCTCGATCTACTCTACTGTAACTTCAGGGAGATAAGACTTGTATCTTCAACCTGCTCTATTGCAATTTCAGGCAGATAAGGTTTGTGGCTTTAATATGTTTCGCTACTACTTAGGAAGATAAGATTCGCCATCTTCGATCTGCTCCACTGCTGCTCAGGGAGATAAGGCTAGTGGCTTAAATCTACTTCCCTACTACCTCGGGAAGATAAGATTCACCAATTTCGATTTGCTCCATTGCTGCTCAGGGAGATAAGATCTATGAATTCACCGATGTTGCTACACCATCCTCTGGGGACATGATTTGTAGAACCAGTTTCATGTACCTATGCTTATGCCAAATGATTAGGATACTATGATCGGAATGAATCAAATGCTCCTAACTAGATGTGTTATGAATTATATATGAATGCAGAAATGAGAATGATCCCTTTTTAATGCTTAAGGTGTCATCACTCGTTGTTCATCAGGGCTTTATCACTGACGTATTTTGCCGCCATCTTGTTCAGCTGGTATTTTTCGACAGAAAACCCAAAGAAACAATTACATTTTGCTCAACTGGTTTACCCCATTGTAACTTCAAGGTCCATTCCACTATACCTCTGGGACATTAAGCTTGTACCATTTTCAAATCCTCCCACTGCAACTCAGGGGTATAGGATCCGAATCTTTTCCTATCCATTCCTACTGCAATTCAAAGGTATAGGATTTGAATCTTTTCCAATCCATTCCCATTACACTTTAAGGATATTGGATTTGTTTAATCTTCAATTTATCCTACTGCAACTCGGGGGTATAAGATCTGTATCATCTTCAATCCAACCCACTACAATTCAGGTATATAGGATTTGTAACTTGTTCAATCAACTGATCACTCCCTGGGTGAACTGACCAAATGTGTATGCATGATATTTGCATGGATGCAGAATATCATTTTTCCCTCGAGAATGATCCCCTTTTATGCTTGGGTTAACATTGCTCGTTTTCATCGAGATTGTATCATTGACGTGATATCTCGTCTTTTTTTTGTTCAACCAATATCTATGACTAAAAATCCAAAGAGATAATCTCAATTTGGACTCAAATATTTCCAACCCTTCAGCTCGGTAAGTTCTAAACAGTAGTCCTATTTTAGGTTCTTATACTATTTAGAAGTTTCCAAAGGAATATGCAAAACTCCTTTTGTGAAAGTATTATTAGTCCATTAATCATTATTCCAATACAAAATGCTTGAAAAAAGATCATAATCATAGACAAGAAAGAAATTAATTGAGAGCATAGCTTGAAAAAAATAAGTTAATTAAGGATAGCAAATGCAATTAGAAAGGAAATTTATTGGGACGTGCCCTGAAAAGAATAAGGTAATCAAAGATAGCAAATTCAAAAATGGGCAAAATGGAAAACTAGGTGCCCCAGATATCGCAACATGAGCTTCTTTGTACAAACTTCTTGAGGACCATTCTGAGCTCAATATGCGTTTAGAGGATCTAGAGTACTTTTTCAATGCCCCAAGACGTAGCATACTTCTCCATTGTTAATTCAGGCATAGCAAGACTACCGTATGCCCTATTTTTTATCAAAATTTAAGCCGCCCTTTTTGGGTTTTCAACTCAAAACCCTTTGGTCTCAAGGCACCTTTGTGAGTTTTCGCCTTGACCTCCCATTTTTCTTTTTTCTTTTTTTAAGAATAATACTTCTTAATTGAGTCTGCATTTACCAGATTGGGCAGGCTCTTTTCGTTTATCTCAGTTAGTATCAACGCTCTTCCAGAAAAAGCATTTTTTACCACATAAGGTCATTCCCAGTTTGGCATCCACTTTCCTCTAAAGTCCTTTTGTATAGGTAGGATTTGCTTCAATACCAAGTCTCCTTCGTGGAATTCTTTAGGACGAACCTTTTTGTTATAAGCTCGCATCATTCCTTTTTGATACATTTTACGTGACAGATAGCTTTGAACCTTTTTTCCTCAATTAGGTTCAGTTGGTCATATCAAGATTGGATCCATTCTACTTCATCCAACTTTAGCTCAGACAATACTAGAAGAGAAGGAATTTCAACTTCAATAGGTAAGACTACCTTCATTCTATAAACCAATAAGAAAGGTGTTGCCCTAGTAGAAGTTTTGATAGACGTTCAATAGACATAAAGGGAAAATGGTAACTTTTCATGCTAATCTTTGTAAGTCTCAGTCATTTTCCCCATGATCTTTTTGATGTTTTTATTGGCCGCTTCTACCGCACCATTCATTTTTGGGCGATATGGTGACAAGTTGTGATGTTTAATCATGAATTGACTACAGACCTCTGCTATCGTGCTGTTGTTTAAACTAAGTGCATTGCCAGATATGATCCTTTTTGGCATTTTATATTGGCATATGATCTCGGTCTTTAAGAACTTACTGACTACCAACTTTGTGACATTGGCATATGACGCTGCTTCTACCCATTTGGTGAAATAATCGATAACCATAAAGATAAATTGATACCCATTAGACGCTTTTGGCGAGATCGGCCTAATGACATCGATGCCCCACATAAAGAAAGGCCATGGAGAAGTCATAACATAAAGAGAGGAATGAGGCACATGAATCTTGTCTCCGTAAATTTGGCACTTATGGCACTTCTTGGCGTAACTGATGCAATCTCCTTCCATTATGGACCAATAGTACCCGAATCTCATGATTTGCCTGGCCATTGTGAAACCATTGGCATGTGTCTCGCAGACACCCTAATGGACTTCTTCCAAAATTTTCTTAACCTCAACAGTGTCTACACATCTTAGCAGTATATGATCATTTTTCTTTTTATACAGGATCTCTCCATTCAAGACATAGTCACTGGCCACCCTTCTCAACATCCTCTTATCATTTTCATTTGCTTCATCAGGGTATTCACGGTTCTTCACATATCATAGTATATCATGATACCAAAGATGATCATCTTTCCCCTCCTCCTCATCGATATTGTAGCAGTGAGTCAGAGCTTCATAAACATTCATTTGGATAGGCTTCATATCCTCTTGTTTATTTACCTTAATCATAGAAGCTAAGGTAGCCAAAGCATCAGCCATCTAATTTTCATCTCGCGGGAGGTAACAGTAGGCGACATCATCAAACTCCTCAATTAATTCTAGGACCAGCTTTCGGTAACTGATCAGCTTGGGATCTCTCATTTCCCATTCACCTTTGAGTTGATAGATCACTAGCGCAGAATCCCCATACACCTATAGCACTTTGACTTTGCACTCTATAGCTACACAAATTCCCATGATACATGTTTCGTATTCTGCCATATTGTTTGTGCAATCAAAGTCTAATTTGTAAGTAAATGGATAATGATCTCCACTTATGGATATCAGGACTGCCCCAATTTCGTTACCAACGGCATTTGATGCTCCGTCGAAATTCAATTTCCAAGAACGATCTCCTAGAATGTCTTCCTCAGCATTTGCCACATACATTAGATCTTCATTAGGGAAATCAAAGTTCAAAAGCTCGTAATCATCTAGAGCTCTACTGGCTAGAAAGTCTGCTATGGCACTCCCTTTTACGGCCTTCTGGTTTACATAGACTATGTCAAATTCGGAAAGCAGAATTTGCCATCGGGTCATTCTTCTACTCAACGACGTTGATCCATCATGTACTTTAGAGGGTCTAGTTTCGAGATTAACCAAGTTTTATGGTATAACATTTACTACCTCAATCTCCGAGTGGTCCAAACCAAGGTGCAACATAACTTCTCAATTGGCGAGTATCTCATTTCACACTCAGTGAATTTATTACTAAGGTAATATATCGTCTTTTCCTTCCTTCCTGCCTCATCGTGTTGACCAAGCACACATTCCATTGAATTGTCAAATACTGTCAAATATAGTATTAGTGGCCTATCAGGACTAGGTGGCGTTAGCACTGGAGGGTTGGATAAGTAATGTTTAACTTTGTTGAAAGATTTTTGGCACCCATCATCCCATACACCTAGATTGTGTTTCTTGAGGAGACGAAATATGGGGTCATATTTCTCTGTTAGCTGTGAAACGAATCGGGCAATATAGTTTAGTCTTCCTAGGAAACCTCGAACTTCTTTTTTAGTGCGGGGCGGAGGCAATTCTTGTATGACCTTGACTTTGTCTGGGTTGACCATAATTCCCTTTTCACTGACTACGAAACCCAACAATTTTCCTGACCTAGCTCCGAAAGTACATTTTATTGGATTGAGCTTGAGCTAAAATTTCCTCAACCTCAAGAATAACTTCCTTAAGACCTGCAAGTGCTCTTTTTCTATTCGAGACTTTGCAATCATATCGTCAACGTAAACCTCAATCTCCTTGTGCATCATGTCATAAAACAATGTTACCATGGCTCTTTGATACATTGCTCCTGCATTCTTTAACCCGAATTGCATCACCTTATAGCAAAACGTTCCCCATAGGGTTATGAACGTGGTCTTTTCCATGTCTTCAGGATACATCTTAGTCTGATTGTATCCAGAGAACCCATCCATAAAAGAGAACAGTGAGTAGCCCGCCGTATTATCTACTAGAGTGTCAGTGTGAGGCAATGGGAAATTATCCTTTGGGTTAGCCTTGTTTAGATCTTTGTAATCTACATACATCCACACTTTTCCATTTTTCTTAGGGACGGAGACAACATTGGCTACCCATTCTGAGTATTTAACCACTTGTAAGAACCCAGCATCAAAATGTTTCTTGACATTTTCCCTTATTTTTACAGCAACATTAGGTCTCATCCTTCGGCGCTTCTGTTGAACTGGCTTGTACTCCTCCCTTATGGGGAGGAGATGTACCACAATATCAGCGCTTAACTTGGGCATATCTTGGTATGACCACGCAAAAACATCTTTGAATTCTTGCAGTAGCTCAATGAGATCTCGTCTTGTTTCTTCAGTTATGCGAGTTCCAATTTTTGCTTCTTTCCCTTCCCCCAAGATCACACTCTCTATCGTCTCTTTGTAAGGTAGAATCTGTTTCTTCTCTCATTCTACCATCCTTAACAAATCCGGCGATAAGTTATAATCTCCGTCATTTTCAAAATCTTGAGATCCCTCAAAACATATGTCTCACTCAAAAGGAGATTCTGGGTCAGTAGCAATGTCACTCATATCGTTGATATCTAGAGACCTGTCATAGATACGAAAGAATATCCAAAGAAAAAAATGAATCTAAGAATATCTTATTTGTATAGCATAAATATGAATGAAATGAATAGATAACAGAATATTTGCTCAAAGTGTGATAAAAATGCATTTCTTTTTTGAAATAACGATGTTTGAACATGAGCCTATTTCACAAAAGATTCTTATTGTCTCTAGGCTTTAAAACAACAGGTGTGTTTTGAACATTACTCTGAGTTAGCTCTAAAAACTATAGGAATCTCTTCTGCAGTCCAGTTATTCAGAACACTTCCAAGCTCATAAGGGCGAATGCCCGATCAGTTTTCTTCCATCGCTCCCTCTTCAAATATGGCGTTAATGCTCAAATTTTCCATCAGATCTTCATCAATCTCTTCTCTTGTCATCTTCTATTCAGGATGAATAACTCCTTCTGACACAAATGTTCTAGATATATAGAGAAAGCACATCGGTTCCTATTTGACTTCTGCCCCATTTAATCTTGCTCATCGTCTCTATTGCTTCTTCTCTAACTCCTTCCTCCTTCGTTTTGCGTCTGGCTTATACCATAAGCCAAAGCGATCCCATTTGTTAGCCAAGATTGGTACTTCGACCTATCTATGGAGATATTTCCCAAGTCCCCTTCCAAGCAATTCTCCTTTTCCAACTGTTAATTGCAAACTTATCCTCGTAGCTTCAGATATTTTGGGCATTTGGATCTTGCTTCCTTTGATGATGAATGTTGCAGTCACAAATTCCAACAACTGAAAGGAATACTCTATTGCTTCATTATCATTCTCTATGTGTGGCACGTCACTGGCGACAGATGCAATAATGTCTTCTTCCGCGTTTATAGTTATCAGTTGGCCCTCCGTCACCAATTTTAGCTTTTGGTGCAACGATAATGGTACTCCCCCTGCCGAGTGAATCCAAGGCCTCCCTAATAGACAATTATAAGAAGGCTTAATATCCATCACTAGGAAATCTACCTCGTACGTGTTTGGGCCGATCAGAAAAGGTACCTCCATCCTTCCCATTACTCTCCTTTTGGTGCCGTCAAATGCTCTTACTATGTTTTGACATGTTTTCATATGAGAGCTATCTATAGGCAATCTGTTCAATATGGACAAGGGTAAAACATTCAATGTCGATCCTCTGTCAATCAGTACCCCCGGTAATATGTGTACCCCTTGTAGTGAGTGGTGATGTGCAGAGCTTTGGTGGACTCCATGCTTCCCGGTGATATTTTGTTGTCACTAAAAGAGATGAAATTATCAATGCTTATGTTGTTGACGAGACGGTCTAGCTTGTTTACCGAAATGTCATCAGGGATATAGGTTTCATTCAACACCTTCATCAACGTATTACGATGCATCTTTGAGCTTAAAAGTAGAGCTAATACCGATATACAAGTCGGTTTCTTGTGTAGTTGTTCCACGACACTGTACTCGCTATGTTTTAGGAATTTCAGAAATTTCTTAGCTTCCTTCTCAGTTACTGGTTCATTAACAGGTAGTTCCAGCTTTTGATTCTTTTGTTCAATCACCAAAGATTTTCTTTTTACAGGTTCAGCTTTTGTATTTGAGGTGCTAACCGGGCCTTCTCCTGGGATTGTCACATTGCAGTTGTAGTTCCAAGGCACCCTTTTGCTATCCTTATAAGGGAAAGCAATGAGTTTCTAGATTATGACCCTTAGCGCGATTTTTGCTCCTACTTCATTGACTTTCAGTCGTGAAATGATTACTATCGGGCGATCGGCCTCACAAACTTTCTCTATTGACCCTCCTTTTGAGGTGCACACATCTTCTCCTTCAATAAACTCAAAGACTTCTAACTCAATGTTGCCTATCAGGCCCTATTCTAAGGCCCTGAATTTACTGCATCTTTGGATCTCATGGCCTTCCTAATCGTGGAACTCACAATAGTTCCTTGCTTCTCGGGATCTGTTCTCAAGTCTTACACGATTAACCCTCTCTACTATTTCCCTCCAAACCCCTCTTAATGAGGTTCTTACTTCCTCAGCATTCATCTTGATTCTTTTCCCCGCATTCTCGACTATCGCATTTACCCATTTATCAGCATGGTTGAGTAACAGATTTTCCACACTCAATGGATCATCAAATTTTACAATGCCTATTTTAATGAGCCTTTCGACTAACTTTTTGAAAGCGGTGCAATTTTCTATTGAGTGTCCCGTGATTCCCCCATGGTATTCGCATTGGGCGTTTGTGTCGTACCACTTAGAGTATGGAGGTTGCATTGGTTTTAGGTAGAAGGGGAATACAACATGTGCATCAAATAAACTCTGGTACAACTCCTTATACATCATCAGAATAGGCGTAAACTGGAGTTTCTCTGTATTTGGCTTTGTGTTGGGCTCTTGCCTTGGTGAGGCTTGCTGGCCCGTAGTTACCGTCCTTGGTTAGTTTACAGTAATCGGTCTTGTATAACTTTTGTTCATATTACTTACTTCATTTTCTCTCTTTCTCAGGGCTAACCTCTTGGTATTCTCCCCGGCCTCTATCTTTCCGCACTTTATTGCATTTTCTATCATCTTGTCAAACATCACTATGTCTTAGGAACTCTTAGTTGCACCTCCTAGCATATGATTGATGAAAGGTGCTTTCAGGGTATTAATGAATAATATGGTCGTTTCCTTTTCTAGCAGCGGTTGTTGGACTTGTGTGGTGACTTCTCTCCACCTCTGAGCATATTGCCTGAAACTCTCGTTTGGTTTTTTCTCCATATTTTGTAAAGTAATTCTGTTAGGCGCTATATCTGTTACATGGCCATATTGCTTCATGAAAGCTTGTGCCAAGTCCTTCCATGAACTAATTTAGCCCCGATTCAACTGATTATACCATTTGGCCATCGCCCTAGTTAAACTATCTTGGAAACAGTGGATCAATAACTGATCATTATTGATATATCCTGTCATCCTCTGACAGAACATTGTAATGTGAGCCTTTGGGCAGCCGATCCCATTGTATTTTTCAAACTCCGGCATCTTGAACTTTGGGGGAGCACCAGTTCTGGGAATAGGCCCAATTCTTTAGCATCAACTCTACAATGGTATTCAGCATTTTCTAACGCCTTGAACTTTTCCTCAAGCCATTTGCATCGATCCTCTAGCTGCTTTGGGAGCTCCGCTCTCGCCTTTCTTATTTCCGCCACATCATCGAGGTCAAGGACAACGGGGTTTGCCAAATTGTCTCCAGGGTTGAAGCTTGAGCCCGTTGGGAAGTTTATTGGTGCTAAAGTACCGGTCTGAATTAGGGTTTAATATTAACGGACACCTTTGGTGGTGGTGTTTGGGTGTTTGTTGTGTAAGGAAGGTCCTCGTTGTCATTCCCGATACTAACCATAGGGTTCTTTCCTTTATCCGGGCCTCCAGCTAGCAACTGTGCAAATTGACTCATCATGTTTTTCTGGGATTCTAACATCTGATCCCTCATATCCTGTTGGATTTTGGCCAACTGCTCTTGCATCTGTAATTATAGTTGATCTTGCATCTCTTTTTGCATCTGTTCCAATTTCTCCAATCTTTGATCCATGGCTTTTATTTTTCTTCGTTTACCATAATGGTGCTTAATTGGCGAACTTTTATAGATTTTCAGGTTAACTAAAATAAATTTTAATTAATCAGGGCCCATTTATGAAATTTAATGCATATGATGCGATGTAATGCAAATGCATGGGATGAATGTAAAAGAAGACGTTGATTCTAATTCAATCCCATTTAGAAAACTTTATTACAAAACAAAATTCTTTACATACAATAGATTACATATATGGCTTTGCCCTTATGCTCAAAGCTTTAACCTTCCTAAAAAGCCAAGCTAACTCTTGACCTCATTCCGACTCTAACTCATATTTCACACTTAGCACGTCAGCTTGAACTGCTAAGGTTTGTAAATGGTCTGCCACCTCACGTATCTGAACCACAGCTTCACCCATGATGTAATCCCTATCCCTAACCTGGTCTTGAGATCGATGAAACTGCTCCTTCCATTGCTCATTATTCGACTCAAGAAGTTCAATTCGAAGTTTACAGCTCTGAAGTGCAGTTTCGAGTTCTTCTATCATTCCTTTCAAACCCTCGATCCTGCTTAGGCTAGCCTTTAATTTAATTATAGAGTTACAACTATGATGCTGATGTAATGCCTTCTCTAACTCTGCTACTCCAACTTCTAACCTCTCATTTTCACTTTGACTCTCTAGCAAGGTTTTTTTCAGAGCGTCTTCTCGTGCTCGAGTACCATGAAACTTCTTCTCCCACTGATCGACTTTGGCTTTCTCTTCTTGAATTGTTTACCGCCATTGCTCAAGCGTTTTTCCCAAACCAGGGTTCTTATCGATAAATGTAACTTTTTGTAATCAGTTTTCAAACTGTCCAAATCTTCTTCGACCTTCCCTTTCCCTTTCTCAGTTTCTCAGCCTCTAGTTTCTGAACATCGACATCCAATCTCAAATGCATTTTTTCATCCTCCAATTGCTCTATCTTCTTTCTTAACTCAGAATTTCTCCTTTCAAAGTCCTGCTTTATGATTTCTAACTCGGAAGGGACTACTTGCAGGTACTCTTCCATCGATCGAGCGCCCTCCTGACTTGACTCAGGGATATTGTCATTGACTCTTCTACTCCACCACCCTTTATATTTGGGGGTCGTCATTGGACCTACAGCAACCCTTTTCATTTAGCGGGTCTGTTTCCAAGCATTAGCCATTTCTTGAACCTTTTTCTTGTAATTATCCCCCTTATAAGAAAACTCACACTGAGTTAGCCTTTGGGTTACTGGTATGAACTGCCTTGATCTGTATTGCCTCAATACAAGTAAATGAGCATATCCAGCAACTCCCCAAATCCCAAACAAAGGGACCCAATTAAAGTTCCCGCATCGGTATAGTATTTCATCGGGAACCAACCAAGGAGCTCTCCACTCGACCTCCTCCTCTTGGAGATTTTAGAGGATCACCATATATTTTTCCTCCGATATGTCATCCTACTTCGATGTAGCCACTATTTCTTTTAATAACGAATAATTCTCAGATAATACCCGATAGGAAACCTTGTCTACCTTCTAGAAATGGCTATGAAACCAAACCAACAAAAGTTGTGCACAACCAATCAATCTCCCTTCACTTGCTCTACGGCACGCATTCAGAGACCTGGATGTCTCAACCAAGATGCAGGAATAGGTGTGACCCCTTCATTAAGTTGGTCAAATAAATCAGTGACTGCCTCATCTATATGCCTTAAAGCCTTTGGGAAAATCACCAATCCATAAATGCTTAAAGCAAAGACGTCAACTCTTCTCTTTACATCGGGATGTGCTAGAATTACATCTCTCAAACTTACCTAAGGGATGCACTTACTATCACATTTTTGCTGGACTCGAGCTGCAACCCATTGTTCGCTTATCCCAGTGATATTTATTAATCTCTTTATGAAGGTTGGGGTATTGACAGATCTAGAATAGGCTTTGTCGACTTAAAACCTCAGACAACGAAGCAAGGCTGTATATTCCTTGACAGTAGGCACCAAATCCATATTCCCGAAGGTAAAACAAGTGTAGGCGAGATTCTAAAACTGAGCCAGAACTCGGAACAAATTCTTATTTATATTAATTTCGAGAAGATAAAACAAATCACCATAATTATGGTAGAATAACTGCTTGATTTCATCATCCCAATAGCCCTATATCTCCCTTAATCCCTGAAGATCATTTTGTGTCACACTAATACGAGTGAAGTCCCATAATTTCGATTGCCAAACTATCACATTTCTCTAATTACGTTTCTCTAATTTCGATGTGTAGCTCTCTATTAGTAATCGAATCGTGATTCGATACCTCTTTTTTTATGATGGAAATGTCAGGCAATCACAACTAAAAAAAAGACAAAACAAGTTAGAACTATGCATAAGAATAGAACTCAAAGCAATCAGGAAATAACCAAGCACCTACTCGGGTAACCACTAAGGCTCGGCGTAGTTCTACCTAGGGCGGGCTCCTAAGGCCTACTATATGTGGTTTGGTTCTAGAGTAAAGGTACCTAAACCAGCAGATTCCTTAATTCTCACCCATTATAGGCTCATATGGACCGAGTTCAATTCAGGGGATTACATTTCCCTATGGCCATGCGAAGATGAAAATCTCACAAAGACATAGGTACGGATGTATCCTGAAAGCGATCCACTATCCCATGCGGAGGTGAAAACCTCACGAAGGCGTAGCCTTTCACTGGTAGACCGAATAGTCATGCAATGCAATGTGCAGGGATATATCAAAGGATTCAAACAAATAAAGCAAATACAAAATGATGAAAACCATAACCAAACCGAATAAAATGCGATGAAAGGATCATAAATTTAAAACCAAATTCAATTTTTGACAGAAAGACAAAAGTTAATCAACTTACGGCTCGACTCTCTTTTTTGGTCCCTAGTGGAGTCACCAAGCTGTCGAAACCATTTTTTGAAAAAGAGGAATCAACTTTTGAAAACGAAAATTGGGAGTCGCCACCGATCCTTTTTTATAAGGTGTGATCGGGTCACTTCAGAACATGGTTGTTTTTCAATAAATAGATTAATTTATCAAAACAACACTTTTAGTCTACGAAAATTAGAAAATAGGTCCGGGAGTCGGTTACTTACGAGGAAGGATTAGCACCCTCAATACGCCCAAAAATTGGTACCTAGTTGATTAATGAGTATCATAATGTCGAAAATTGAAGATTTGAAAAGGGTTTAAAAACACGATTCTCCTTTTTATTAATTTTTTTAAACGTTTAGAGAAATTAAAGCGTAAATCAAAGACCGCATTACTTCAAGGTAAGATGTCATGTCTAGTACGTTAGGACACAACACCTTGACCCCTAAGTATAAGCTTGCCTTTTATCTTATTTAAAAACTCATGTATTTTAAATTTGAAAAGGATATTCAAATATTTAGATCGAACAGAAAAAATCGAAACCCAATATGTTAGGGCACGATTTTTCGAACTTCCAAATACAGCATATGGCCTTTATTTTTTAAAAAAATTTTGGAGAGTAAATCGATGAAAAGGATATTTGAATATTTAAATCAAACGAAAAAAATCAAAACTCAATACGTTAGAGCACGACTTTTGAACTTTCAAATACAGAATATTGCCTTTATTTAAAAAAAAATAAGAGTAAGTCGATGAATAAACGAATTAAAAAATATTAAGTAAAAGGTTTTTTTAAAGAAAATTATAATAATAATAACAAATAACATAAAAATAATAATAATACGTTTAAAAGCGTAGCAATATATTAATAAAAAAACTAGGTTAATACTAATAAATAGTAATAACAGTAGTAATAAATTAATCAATATAATAGTAAAATAAAAAGAATAATAATAATAATAATAACTGTAGCGACGTAAAATTTGCTTGGGCGCTAATTGAGGCGATTATTGAGAATTTGAAAACCGAATTTCGATTTTAAAGAAAAAAAAAGGGAGTCGCCATCAATCCTTTTTCCTAGGTGTGATCGGACACCTAATAAATCCTCTTTTTTAAAAGAAAATTTATTTTTGAATAAAAATGAAGGCTGAGTTTAGGTCTATGTCAAAATCCAGAGAAAAATAGGGTTCGGGAGTCGGTTACGTACGAGGAAGGTATTAGCACCCTCGCGACGCCCAAAATTGGTATATCATTAAGCGCGCGTTGTCTTAACTTTCAAAAATACGATTTCAATTTAATATTTAATCATGATCCGATAGAAACACGAGAATTTTTAAATTTTTCGGCTTTTAGAAAGACGTCCAATTTTTAACATGAGCCAATGATATTCACCCAACATAGCGATGAAATCAACAGCTTAATGTTAAAATCGATACGTTGCCTTATTTATTGAAATTAATTAAAAATATGAATAAAAATATTTCTAAAATAATAAGAAAACTAATAATATTATTGTAATAAGAATTCATAAATAAATAAATAATGCAAATAATGATACAATTAATGAAAAACATTAAAATATAATATTAGAATATTAGAATAATAATAACAATATTTACAATAAAAGAAAATAATAGAAATAATGTACTAATAATATAATAAAAAAATAATATATTTATAAAAATAATAGAAAATAACAATATGTACATAAATATATATATATATATATATATATATATGTATATATATGTTAATAATGATGGAAAGAAAATAATAATATTAGCAATAATAGTAATAATAGCGTGAATATATACAAAATCATATAATAATAAAGATATAAAATTAATTAGTTTATATATTATGATAATAATAATAAGGTAAAAAATAATAAGAGTGGTAATATTGATAATAATAATAATAAATATATATGTATATAATAGTAAAAACAAGATATAAAAAAATAAAACTAAATATAATATAATAATAGTAATATTTAAGATAAAATAAAAAATAAAAAAGGCTAAATTCGAAAATAAAATAAAAATAAAAAAAGACTAAAATTGAAGGTTAAACGAAGTTTTGGGGCAATTTTGAAAATAAAAAGGAATGGGAGGACCAAATTGAGGTGCGCGCGAAACATGGAGGGACCAAAATGGGAAATACCCCCACCTCCAAAACGCACAGCATGAAGAGGACTAAATTAAAGTCCAAAATAAATTTCTGGGCCAGAATAAAAAGATTAAAAACTTAATTACAAAACCACAAAAAAGCAGAAGGACCAAAAGGGTAAATAACCCATTTGATAAAAACACGCGGATCCTAGGCCTGGAGCCGGTCGGATCGGGTCGGGCACAATCAAAATGACGTTGTTTTAGTGCCTAAATGCAGGGCCTAAAACAACGTCGTTCCAGACCCCTATAAAAGTAAAAAAAAATTTGAAAAAAAGTCATTTCTGCGTTTTGAGAGAAAAAAAAGAAGAAGGGAGAAGGTCATTCTCTCTGGACCAGGTCTAGAATCCGGCCAGGAGGGCCACCGTGTACCGCCGTGTCTCCGTCGCCGCCGAATACCGTACACGGTGGCCGGACTTCCGAAAAAGGTATATTTTTTAGTTTTTTTCTTTTATATATATATATATATTGACAGATAAATATATAAACTAAAAATAGATTCCAAAATAAATAAAAAACGATGAAATCACCTTCGGGTGTTTAGTTTTGACTGTTAGTGCTTTGGTTCTCTGATTTGGGTTGGTTTTTTGCTTCGATATCACTGAGATCATTGTTTTTTGTTTAAAAGTATAGTATTTGCATGTATTAAACCTGTCGAATCTTTACAACTGCTTTTGATTTGGCTTTTATAGCCATGTACATAGGGTTTTTTATTATTACTATCCCTTCTATTTTAATTGTTTTGCAGGTGCAAAGGCAGTGGATGTGACTTCGGCAAAGGCAAGTGGGGGAGTAGGTGGTGACAGAGGGGTGGTGGCTGGTGTTTTAGTGGCAGTTGGTGGCTCGGGTTTCAACTTTTCTGAAACCCTAGTTTGACTAATGGGTTACTTGGGTTTGGGCTAGTGTTTGGGTTTTAGTCTAGTTTAGGGTCTGAAATTGGGCTGCTTTAATTGGGTTTGTTTGGGGTGTAAACGGGTTTAGTTTGGTTTAGGTTTAATGGGTCATTGGGCTTGGTGTTTTGGTCTAAGCCCAGGCAGAATTGGGTGTGTATAGCTGCCCCTCTTTGCTATTGTCGTGCAACGAGAACAGAGCCGCTGTCGTGTAACGAGAATAGAGTAAAGACTTTTAAGCAAGATCAATTTTGCCCGGCCTCGTCGAGTTTTGACCTCTTTGGCACTTCTCTTCTTCAAGTAATCTTGTTCCAATCCACCGCATCTTGTAGCTTTGGTTCAATCCACCGCGACTTCAGAGAGATATGACTTGTAGCTTCAACCTACTCACATCTTCAGGGATATAAGATTCGTTATCTTCGATCTGCTTCACTGTAACTTCAGGAAGATAAGATCTACAACTTCAATATGCTCCAGTGCAACTTTAGGGAGATAAGAATTCAAGGAGGAGAGATTTGTAGCTTCGATTTGCTCCAATCTTTATTCTTTATTAAAAAACAGAAATCGAAAATAGCTCGGTCTGTGAACTCTCACAATATGAGTTGATTTTTTTGAAAAATAGAAATTGACAAATACCTCAGCGTGTGACCCGAGGCTCAACTCACCTCTCGCAATATGAGTTGATATTTTTGAAAAATAAATTGAAGATACCTTAGTGTGTGACTCGAGGCTCAACTCACCTCTCGCAATATGAGTTGATATTTTTGAAAAATAAATTGAAAATACCTTAGTGTGTGACCTGAGGCTCAACTCACCTCTCACAATATGAGTTGATTTTTTGAAAAATAAATTGAAAATACCTCAGCGTATGACCCAAGGCTCAACTCACCTTTCGCAATATAAGTTGATTTTTTTTGAAAAACAAATTGAAAATACCTCAGCGTATGACCCGAGGCTCAACTCACCTATCGCAATATGAGTTGATTTTTTTGAAAAATAAATTGAAAATACCTCAGCGTATGACCCGAGGCTCAACTCACCTCTCGCAATATGAATTGATTTTTTTGAAAAATAAATTGAAAATACCTCAGCGTATGACCCGAGGCTCAACTCACCTATCGCTATATGAGTTGATTTTTTTGAAAAATAAATTGAAAATACCTCAGCGTATGACCCGAGGCTCAACTCACCTCTCGCTATATGAGTTGATTTTTTTGAAAAACAGAAATAAAAAAATATCAGAATACCAAAACATATCATCTGGATGAACTCGGGTGTCTTTTTCCTTGATTTAGTACAGCTATCATCACGTCCTCCTACTCTACTAGAGTACCTGTATATGTCATGCATGATGTTATCATGATATGCACATGTTTGTCTTGAATGCCTTTATGCCTACATGATTATGCTATGCGTCTTGGGCTTGTTTGTCATATATCCCTTTTCGTTACGATTTTTGTGATGATCTGCATTCATTGCTTTGATTCTTGACTTTCTTTTCAGCCTTTGTACCCGTCCTCAAGCTTTACGAGTAATTTGCGTTTTTCGGATATCACTTTTTTGCCCCTTGTTGAACTTTGTCCTTGCTTTGAGCCTCTTGTACTTATCAAATTCTCGTCCTGGTAATGCTCAACACTTCTTTTGTTTAGAGTATGTCATTTCACTATTTATTATTTAAATAAACCATACATGAGATGCATGAAAATGGCCAAGTAGGTACAAAAGGGATACCTCACATTTACATTTATTTCACAGGTAACAAACAAAGAAAGTTGACCAAGAACAATTAAAAGAGTCATAAAGAAAAAGGGAATCATATTCAGTGGCTACAAATGCTCTAGATATTCAACGCATGAACTCTTCCACGTTTCTTAATCAAGAATCTTTTTGAGCATGGCTTCTTGTGTGGAAGATTTTGAGCTTCTGAAAATGCTTCAAATACTATAGTCTCACCGTTTGACTCACTGTTCAAATCGTCTTAGTCCTTAAACCCAAATCTGCTTCATTAGGATACCTTTTCGGGTTTTCATCCTAATCCTTTTTTGTTTGTCAAGACGCCCTTTCAGGGTTTTTATCTTGATCTCTCTTTTTTTTAGGCATAATATTTCTTCACAGCATCTGAGTTCACTGGATTAGGTAACTCCTTCCCATCCATATCAGTGAGAATCAAAGCTCCACCCGAGAAGGCATTCTTTACAACGTATGGTCCTTCCCAATTTGGTGCCCATTTTCCTCGAAAGTCTTTTTCTATTGGGAGAATCTTTCTCAGTACGAGTTCTCCCTCGTGGAATTCTCTTGGTCGTACCTTCTTATCATGGGCTGTGATCATTCTCTTTTGGTACATCTGTCCATGACAGATTGCCTTCAAGCGTTTTTCTTCGATAAGATTTAGCTGGTCTTATCAAGCTCGAACCCATTCTGATTCCTCTAGTTCCGACTCTATTAATACTCGTAGAGAAGGGATCTCAACTTCGATGGGCAGTACAACTTTCATTTCGTAGACCAGAGAGAAATGAGTTGCCCCCGTAGATGTCCGCACAGATGTGCGATATGCATACAAAGCGAATGGTAGCTATTCATGCCAGTCTTTATATGTCTCGGTCATTTTCCCAATAATCCTCTTAATATTTTTGTTGGCCGCTTCCATAGCTCCATTCATTTTCGGGCGATAGGGTGAGGAGTTATGATGCTTTATTTGAAATTGCTCACACACTTCCTTCATCATCTTGTTGTTCAGGTTCAAGGCGTTATCTGAAATGATTCTCTCGGGCAAACCATATCGACATATAATTTCCTTTTTTAAGAACCTGCAAACTACAGTCTTCGTCACATTAGCAAACGAAGCGGCTTCTATCCATTTCGTGAAGTAATTTATAACCACAAAAATGAACCGGTGTCCATTAGAAGCTTTTGAGGAAATTGGCCCTATAACATCCATGCCCCACATAGAAAAAGGCCACAGAGAAGTCATGATATGAAGGGGTGAAGGGGCTATATGAATTTTATTACCGTAAATTTCACATTTGTGGCACTTTCGTGCATAACTAATGCAGTTGCTTTCCATCATCAGCCAGTAATAACCGAGTCTCACAATCTGCCTAGCTATAGGGAAACCATTAGCATGCGTTCCACAAATTCCTTCATGGACATCTTCAAGTATTTTTCTGGCTTCAACATCATCCACGCATCTTAAGAGCACTTGATCTTTTCCTCTTTTGTACAGGATGTCCCCATCAAGAACAAATCCCACCGCCATTCTTCTGATTGTTCTTTTGTCGTTCTCATTTGCTTGTTTGGGATACCTTTGATTCTTGACATATTCTAAGATATCATGGAACCATGGCCGTCCATCTGTCTCTTTTTCAATGCTACAATAATGTGCAGGGACCTCATATATGCTCATTTGGAGAGGCATTATTTTTGTTTCTCTGTTCGTTCTGAACATTGAAGCCAAAGTGGCTAGGGCATCAGCCAATTGATTTTCTTCTCGTGGGAAGTAATTAAATGTCACTTCTTTGAATTTTTTAATCAGTTCTGCCACTAGATCGCTATATTTAAATAATTTTGAATCTCTCACTTCCCAATCTCCGCAGATTTGGTAAATCACCAATATCGAGTCCCCGTACACCTCTAAGATTTCGATGTTTCATTTAATAGCTGCACGAAGTCTCATGATACAAGCCTCATATTCCGCTATGTTATTGGTACAGAAGAAATTTAGCCTGGCAGTGAGCGGATAATGGTTTCCTTCTGGTGATACTAAGATTGCTCCAATCCTATGCCCCAATGCATTCGATGCACCATCAAAGCTCATCTTCCATGACTTCTCTTTTGATAACTCACATTTTCTTTCTGTAATGCACATCAAGTTTTCATCTGGGAAATCAAATCTCAATGGCTCGTATTGCTAAGAAGTCAGCTATTGCACTCACTTTTATCGACTTTTAGCTCACATAGACGATGTCGTATTTCGATAGTAGGATCTGCCATCGTGCCATTCTTCTTGAGAGTGCAGGTGATTCCATCATGTACTTTATTGGGTCTAGCTTTGAAATTAACCATGTCGTATGATACAACATATATTGCCTGAGCCTCCGAACTACCCAAACCAAAGCGCAACAGAATTTTTCAATTGACGAATACTTTGCCTCATACTCTGTGAACTTTTTGCTGAGATAGTAAATCGCTTTTTTGCTTTTCCCCGACTCATCATGTTGCCCCAGTATGCAACCCATTAAATTTTCGAATACAGTCAGATACAATATTAACGGTCTTCCTAGAGTTGGCGTTACTAACACCGGGGGGCTAGACAAATACTATTTTATCTTGTCAAAAGCCACTTGGCACTCCTCATTCCATTCTCCCAGATTATGTTTTCGAATGAGTCAAAAAATTGGGTCACACTGGTTGGTAAGTTGAGCAATGAAAGGAGCGATGTAGTTCAACCTTCCTAAAAATCCTCTTGACTTTTTTTTGTGTGCGCGGAGGTGGTAGTTCTTGTATGGCTTTTATCTTATCTGGATCAACCTCAATACCTCTCTCGTTGACAACAAAGCCTAGTAATTTTCCCGAGGTAGCCCCAAACGTACACTTGGCTGGATTAAGCTTCAGCTGGAACTTTCTTAGTCTTTTGAACAACTTCCTGAGGTTCCCAACATGCTCTCTTTCCCCCCTGGATTTGGCAATCATATCATCAACGTAGACTTCTATTTCTTTGTGCATCATGTCATGGAACAACATTACCATGGCCCTCTGATATGTTGCCCCAGCGTTCTTTAATCCGAACGGTATTACCTTATAGCAGAATGTTCCTCACATCGTTACGAAAGTGGTTTTCTTCATATCCTCAGGAGCCATCTTTATCTGATTATAACCCGAAAATCCATCCATGAAAGAAAAGAATGAATGTTTTACTGTGTTATCCACCAACGTATCGATGTGTGGTAAGGGAAAATTATCTTTGGGACTTGCTCAATTTAGATCGCGATAATCTACATACATTCGTACCTTACCGTCTTTCTTCGGTACTGGGACTATGTTAGCTACCCATTCTGGGTATTTGGAGACTTGTAGAAAGCCAGCATCAAATTCTTTCTTGACTTCTTCTTTTATCTTTAACAGCATTTTAGGTCTCATTCGTCTTAGCTTCTGTTGAATAAGTTTGCATTCTGGTTTCAGTGGGAGTCTATGGACCACTACATCCTCGTTCAAACTTGGCATGTCCTAATACGACCATGCAAATACATCTTTGTACTAATGAAGCAAGGCGATCAAATCATGCTTGGTGTTATCTGAAATGGAGGTCCCAATCTTCACTTCTTACCTCTTTTCTTCATTTCCCATGTTATCTGAAATGGAGGTCCCAATCTTCACTTCTTGCCTCTTTTCTTCATTTCCCAAGTTTACTGTCTCAACAAATTCTTGATGGGCTAGAATCTGTTTATCTTCTTGTTCTACCATTCTTAGTAAGTCAGGAGATGAGACATAATCTTCAACATTTTCCTCGGCTTCGAATTCTTCTAAACAAATAGTTTTCTCGAAATTGATTTCAAGACTTGTAACGGGGTTGCTCATGTCGTTGATATTTGAGCACCTGAAAGTTGAATGGAAAAAAAACTATAGAGGAGCATCAAAGTTTTGGAACCAACAATCATAATGTTATGGCATGATATGAGATACATGTAAGGGCAGGCTGTGAGAAGAGGGAATAATTATGAAGTTAATGAGAATAAAAAGACCATGACAAAATGCATCTCCATTAATGTTCATTTAAATGATAAAGAGCAAACATAAGCTCTTACAAAAGAATCCTACTATTACTTAGGGGCACAAAAAAAAGGAGAGTTAACATTGAGCATGACTCTGGAGAAGACTTAGAAATTACAAGAAGATCCACAGCAGTCCAATTGTTCAAAACGAATCTAGGAGGACAAGGGCGTATCATGGAAACATCTTTAATTGCATCATTTCCTTTGTCCATAACATTTATACTGACATTCTAAAGACCCCTTTCAATTAATAACAGCGTGCTTCGTGAATTATCTTGCCTCGGGTACATCGTTCCTGCAGATGTAAATGTTTTTGACAAAGGAGGATACGCTATGGGCTCCCATTCCAATTCTCGACCTGAGGCTCTTGCAATCCTCCTTTCTTGATCTTTCTGCAACAGTTTCCTTCCTTGTCGTATATCAGGCTTGAACCCTAAACCATATCGAGCTTTGTGGTGTACTGGTTTTATTGCTCTAACTATCCATTGCCGATATCTTCCCAAACCTTTCTTCGCTCGGGCTTCCTTTCCCACAGTCAACTTAATTCCCATCTTGGTATTCCTTGATAGCTTGAGTGTGGGAATCCTATTTCCTTTAGCAACAAATGTAGCATTGATAAAATCGAAGGAACGGAAGGAACATTCTATTGCATCCTTGCTTACTTCGATGTATAGTGCATCAGTAGAGATAGATGCGACAATATCTTCCTCACCTGCGATAGTGATCAAACGGCTCTCCATGATAAACTTTACTTTTTTATGGAGAGATGAAGGAACTGCCCTAGTAGAATGAATCCAGGGCCTCCCTAAAAGGCAATTATATGAAGGTATGATGTCTATAACTTGGAACTCGATATCATATGTACATGGGCCTATTTCTAAAGGAATTTCGATCTTCCCCATAACCTCTCGTCGTGTCCCATCAAATTCCCTTACTGTTGAGTGATAAGGCCTCAGATAAGACATATCAATTGGCATCCTAGAAAGCGTGGCCAAAGGCATGACATTGAGTATAGACCCGTTGTCAATGAGCACATTTGGTATTATATAACCCTTGCAACTAGTTGTGATGTGCAATGCTTTTACAGAGCCCCTACCATTTGGCGGTATTTTGTCTTCACAGAAAGAGATGAAATTATCCGCATTTAGGTTATTCACCCATCTATCAAGCTTTTCAACAGATACGTTGCTTGCCACATAAGCTTGATTTAACACTTTCAGTAAAGCATTCCGATATGGTTCTGAATTCAACAGTAGGGATAATACCGAGATTTATGCCGGTTGTTTGTTTAATTGTTCTATGACGTTATATTCACTGTGCTTAATGAACTTCAAGAATTCATGTGCTTCCTCCTCATTCACAGACTTTTTAACTCCTTGTTCGGATGGGGTTTCAAACTCGACCTCGGCCTCATGCATCGGTGCCTTTCTTTTTTTGTTCAAGTCACCAGTCTTCTTCATTGGTTCAACCACCTTAGGAGAATAACATCTCCCGCTATGGGTAAAGTGTCCTACTTTGCTAACACTTCTAGTCGTAGCTTTGGAATTTTCACCTTCGGGTATGATAATATTAACATCATATTTCCATGGTACTGTGTTGTTGTCTTTGTAAGGGAAATGAGATGGTACTTCAATTATCATCTTTGGTTTCACTTGTTCCTTTTTTGCCTCGTAATAAATCACCAATGGTCGATTAGCACTATAAGGGAAACCTAATGATTGATTATCAGAAGCGCATACTTCTCCTTCATCGGCTTCTTCCACTCTATTAAAGATCTCGACCTCCTTATTGTCCATCATGTCTTGAAGTAATTTTCTGAATCCCTCACAAGACTAGATGTCATGCCCTTCGATACCATGGAAATCACAAAAAAACTGACTTTTTGTATTTCCTTCTTTGAAAATTCTGTTGGGATGACAGAACGGCCCTTTTTCAACCATTACCTCTCAAACCTTCTGCAAACGTGTCTTTATTTGAGAAAGATAACTTTTGGCTAACCACCCGTCTTCCTTTGCCACCGTGCTCACGTTCCCTTCAGTATGGTTAGGAAGTAGATTTCCAGCCATATTACTAACACCATCAAATCATAAGATGCCTGCATCAATAAGACCTTAAACCCTCCTTTTAAAGGCAAGACAATTTTCTATAGAATGCCCTCAGTTTCCAGCGTAATACATGCAGCTAGCATTAGGATCGTACCATTTTGGGTATGGAGGCTTCAGGGGTGCCATATAATGTGGGGATATTAATTTTTTTTCTAATAGTTTCAGGTATAGCTCTTCGTATGACACGGGAATAAAGGTAAATTGAGGTTTTTCAGGATTGGGTTTTGCCGGTCTTTGTTCATTTTTGGGTTGGCTTTAAGTAGACATGGCATTTGGTGGGAACATGGCAAATGATCTTTGGTTATTTGTGGTGTAGAAGGGGTAAGGAAGAGGTGCTTGATAGTAAGGGCTTTGGGGAGGAAAATAGAAGTTTAGAGGTGGGTGATATCGAGGTCGTGATTGGGTTGGGTACGGATTAGAAGTGTAGTGGCTCTTGGTTCCCACCATATAGGTTTTTGCCTTTTTTTCTTTATGGATGCTATCTTTTTCGAGCTCTCGGGGCCTTCCATCCTTCCACTCTTGATGGCATTCTCTATAAGTTCCTCAGATATTACAATATCTGCGAAGTCTTTCATGGCACTTCCTACCAACTTATCATAGAACGGTGCTTTTAAAGTGTTGATGAAGAGGACCATTATTTCAGTTTTAGTTAATAGGGGTTCTACTTGGGCCGAGATATCCCTCCATCTTTGCGCGTATTGCCTAAAAGTCTCCATCGGCTTCTTTTCCATCATCTGCAGAGTTATTCGATCAGGCACCATGTCGGATACATGCTTGTATTATTCACAAAATGCTGATGCTAAGTCTTTCCATGATCTGATCCTTTCTCTACTGAGTTGATTATACCATCGAAGAGCCATCCAACCAAGCTGTCTTAGAAACAGTGTATTAGCAATTTATCTTCATTCACGTAACCAGGCATCTTTTGGCAAAACATGATAAGATGCGCCTTTGGACATCTCATTCCATCATATTTTTCAAAATCTGGCACTTTAAATTTCGGAGGCAGAACCAGATCGGGCACCAAACTAAGCTCTTTGGCACTCAGTGCAGAGAAGAGTTCAGTATCTTCTATCGCCTTGAGCCTTTATTCCATGCTTCTATACTTATCCTAAGCGTCATAATGATCAGTTTTCAACCTTGCTATTTCCAACGGATCATCCAGATATGGAACAATTAGATCAGCAGGATTAGCTCCGGGGTTCGATACGAATATACCTTACCCTAGATGAGCAGGTGGTGCAGGTCGTTGCTCTAGGCCTGCAGGTTCCCCTTGAGGATATCCTCTTTGCATTACATGGGCGTGAGGTGGAGTGAATCCTGGGGGATGAAGCGGATCCTGATCATTATTAACTCTTGACTGAGGCTCCATAATGTCAGGGCTCTGCATGGGTCCCTTCCCTTTAACCAAAGCTGTCATCATCTCCATCATTTTGGCCATTTGATCCCTTTACTTGAGTGATTCCTCTCGAGATCTTACCATCAGATCTCTTGTTTCTTGTTGTAACTTAGCCAACTGCTCTTGTAATAGCCAACTGCTCTTGTAATTTTTTTGGGTCCTTTCCATTCTTTCAATTCTCTCATTGAATTCGGCCTTCATAGTTCTAGCTCTTAAGAATGGCGTGATTCCAGACTTGTAGTGTCGTAACTGTGGATTATACGATTTTAGCCTCAGTGAATGATTAGGGTGATATACATATGCAATGAATGGATGAATGAATAAATGACAAATAAATGTTAGTCATGAATAAATACGCAAGAATTTTGGTGTTGATTTCAAGATAGCCCCATACTTAGGTATTTCATTAATCAAAAGAGTCTATTACAAAACGTTTTGCCATCTCTAATTTAATAGTTACACAAATTTCCTATCCACATCGCCTTGTTTCTTCACTCGTTCTAGGAACTCTGACATGCTTGATCTTTAGCTCGGAGGGAATTAGCAACTGAGAGCTTCGGCTACATCTAATAATTGCATAATTTGTACAGCCGCCTTGCAAATTTCATTGATCAAATAGCCGAGATGCATTTTCTTTTCTTAGAGAGCTCTTTCGTAGGTGCGAGTGTCTCTGTCATGGTGACCATCCTTTTCTTCTAGGGCTTTTAGGAGAGTATCCAACTGTTGTTGATGAACTTGCAGCGTATTTTCTAAATCTTGTATTTTCTTTCTTAGCTCTTGATGTTCAGACTGACTCGTCATTAATTTTACAGACACAATTCCGTATTTAACGTCCTTCTTCCTTAACTCTATCATATCCCGCGCAGCTTTTTCCTCCTCTTTCTTCGCTTTCCCTTTCCAAAATTCAATCCCACCTTTGATATTACTTAGTTCTTCCTTCCATTCTGCCGATGATTTGTCCAACCCACTATTTCTTATAGTGCCTCTTAATTTCTTATTTTCCAAGTAAAGATCCCTTAAGTCATTTCTCATGATTTCAGCTTCTTTTTGAGCTTTCACGGTTCTAGATTTTTTAATTTGAACATCTATCTTTAGCTGATAGTTTTCCTTTTGAAGAGAACTAATATCCCTTAACAGCTTGGCCTTTTCACATTCAATTTTATATCTTTCTATTTCCAGTTCGGATAGCATTTCTTTTGAGAAAGGATTCTGGAAAGTGTAATCTGTCGGCGAGATTTATTGACTATTCACTCATCGTTGTCTCAATATGTCATAATCTTGAGTGATAGTATCAGCATAAAGAGCTAACTCCATTAGGTGAATTTCCTTCCAAGACTTTGCATTTTCTCGGACTTTTTTCATGTAACCCTCACCTGTAAAGGCAAATTCAGACTGTGCCAATCCCCCGGTAGCCGGTATGAATTGTCGTGAAGCAAACTGCCTTTGAACTATTAACGGAGCATATCCAACTCCTCCCCATAATCTGAGTAAAGGCACTCAATCTTGGCTTCCACACTTGTATAATAGAACTGAATGACGGATCTATGGTGCTCTCCAAGTTATATCCTCAGTGCGGAGGTTCTCAAAAACCGAAACCCAGTGCTGTTCGGTGACATCCTTTGGCCAATCTTTCTCAAGGTACGCTTCCAACGGGGCGAATGTTTTTGAAAACATGTGGAAAGGTGTGCACTTCACTTTCTAGAAATGGCTCAGAATCTAAACATTAAGTAACTACGCGCATCCGATAAAACGTCCTTCCCCTTTCCTCCTACAACTACTTAGAGATCTAAAAGTCTCGACCAAAATAGTTGGGACGGGGTTGATTCCTTGCCTCAACCTTTCGAAGAAATCTACTACTGCAACTTCTATATGCCCAAGAACCTTTGGGAAGACAATTAATCCGTAAATGGCCAAAGCAAACAGATCCACTCTCTTCACAATATCTGGATGGTTTTGAACTAAATCTTGCAGAGAAAACCACGGAACACAACTAGCTTCGTTCTTTTTCTTTATCTGTTTTTCAGCCCATGCATCGGTCATTCCTGTCAACTTCATTAGCTTTTGCTTGAAGGTCATTGGTTTGGACTCTTTCACATATATCTTGTTGAATTGTACATTGTCAACACGAAGTAAAGCGGCATACTCTTCTATGGTCGGAGTCATATCTTCCTGATTGAAAGTGAAACATTGGTAAGCTGGGTCCCAGAATCGAACCATGGCTTGAATTAGCTGTTCATCTATGTTGACGACGATCAAGTGAGCTATATCCCCATACTTTTCAGTGAAGATACCCCTAGTGTCTGAGTCCCACTATTTCCAGATCCAAATAAAGTCTTCAAGGTTATTCTGACGAGAATTCGAAGTTACATGCTCAGGAAGATTGGAGATACATCCTTTCTTTAAACTGTCCCATTTTACTTTCTGGGTTTTTAAAGACCAGTCTCGAACCACGGCATTTTTCTCGGTTACTTGCGTAATTGACTCCTCCATCAGAAACTCATTTTTGGTAACCAATCTCTAATCAACACCTTCCTAACAAAATGCCTATGATGCATAATGAAAATAAAAATGAAGGCAAATAACCTTGGTTAATAATCACAACAAATATGAATGGAGAAAAACTATGGAAAATCTAACAAATTAAGCTATTCAATCTACTTTTTTTTGCCCCATCATGCTTTATAAAAATCTACCCCCACATACTCATCAGATAATCTACCCGATCCAATTTACTAAACAGAATCGATTCTCTTGCATAAAAAAATGTAAATGTAAAAGAAATAAAAGGTAAGAGGTGTTCCTCCCATGTACTTATTTTGGTGACTATTAAACGGACGAAGGTTCAGCATGGCTCTAATTAGGTGGCTCGTATGGTTCACTATATGCGGTTTCGGTTCTAGACAGGTACTCGATTTGTTCGTATTATCGTCTACTAAGATTAGTGCGGAGCCTCGGTTATTGCCCATCACAGGCTCACGAGTTCAATTCGGGGGATTACATTTACTTATGCCTATGCGGAGGGACAAGTTAACTCACGAAAGCATAAGTCATATGTAACCCGGAAGTATTCACTAGCCTATGCAGAGGGACGAGTTAACTCACGAAGGCATAGCGTTTACTTCCACTTAAGCGGACGGAGCCCGGGTAGAGAGCTTATGTTATGCAAAAATGCAAGTGCACGGTGTGTTGGGAGAAACTCACAAACCTTTTCGTTTTTATTTTAAAACTAAAAAAAAACTAAAACCGTAAAAACTTAGAGCTGAAAAACAAAAAGATAAAACAAGTTAGAAAAATATTTACAACATGATGCAAATGCATGACTTTTCAAAAAACAAAATTTAAGGATCACGATTGAATATTAATTTGAACAAGGAATTTCGAAAATTTTGACAACACGCGTTTAATTCTAGACTCGACTCTCAAAAAAAATTAAAATCCCCAGTGGAGTCGCCAGCTGTAGCGACGTAAAATTTGCTTGGGCGCTAATTGAGGCGATTATTGAGAATTTGAAAACTGAATTTCGATTTTTAAAGAAAAAAAAAGGGAGTCGCCATCGATCCTTTTTCCTAGGTGTGATCGGACACCTAATAAATCCTCTTTTTTAAAAGAAAATTTATTTTTGAATAAAAATGAAGGCCGAGTTTAGGTCTACGTCAAAATCCAGAGAAAAATAAGGTTCGGGAGTCGGTTATGCACGAGGAATGTATTAGCACCCTCGCAACGCCCAAAATTGGTATCTCATTAAGCACGCATTGTCTTAATTTTCAAAAATACGATTTCAATTTAATATTTAATTGTGATCCGATTGAAACACGAGAATTTTTAAATTTTTCAGTTTTTAGAAGGACGTCCCATTTTAATATGAGCCAATGATATTCACCCAACATAGCGATGAAATCAACGACTTAATGTTAAAATCGATACGCTGCCTTATTTATTGAAATTAATTAAAAATATTTCTAAAATAATAAGAAAACAAAAAATATTATTGTAATAAGAATTCATAAATAAATAAATAATGCAAATAATGATACAATTAATGAAAAACATTAAAATATAATATTAGAATATTAGAATAATAATAACAATATTTACAATAAAAGAAAATAATAGAAATAATGTACTAATAATATAATAAAAAATAATATATTTATAACAATAATAGAAAATAACAATATGTACATAAATATATATATATATATATATATGTTAATAATGATGGAAAGAAAATAATAATATTAGCAATAATAGTAATAATAGCATGAATATATACAAAATCATATAATAATAGAGATATAAAATTAATTAGTTTATATATTATGATAATAATAATAAGGTAAAAAATAATAAGAGTGGTAATATTGATAATAATAATAATAAAAAATATATATGTATATAATAGTAAAAACAAGATATAAAAAAATAAAACTAAATATAATATAATAATAGTAATATTTAAGATAAAATAAAAAATAAAAAAGGCTAAATCTTAAAATAAAATAAAAATAAAAAAAGACTAAAATTGAAGGTTAAACGAAGTTTTAGGGCAATTTTGAAAATAAAAAGGAATGGGAGGACCAAATTGAGGTGCGCGCGAAACATGGAGGGACCAAAATGGGAAATACCCCCACCTCCAAAACGCACAGCATGAAAAGGACTAAATTAAAGTCCAAAATAAATTTCTGGGCCAAAATAAAAAGATTAAAAACTTAATTACAAAACCACAAAAAAGCGGAAGGACCAAAAGGGTAAATAACCCATTTGATAAAAACACGCGGATCCTAGGCCTGGAGCCGGTCGGATCGGGTCGGGCACGATCAAAATGACGTCGTTTTAGTGCCTAAATGCAGGGCCTAAAACGACGTCGTTCCAGACCCCTATAAAAGTAAAAAAAATTTTGAAAAAAAAGTCATTTCTGCGTTTTGAGAGAAAAAAAAAGAAGGGAGAAGGTCATTCTCTCTGAACCAGGTCTAGAATCCGGCCAAGAGGGCCACCGTGCACCGCTGTGTCTCCGTCGTCGCCGGACACCGTACACGGTGGCCGGACTTCCAAAAACGGTATATTTTTTAGTTTTTTTCTTTTTATATATATATATATTGATAGATAAATATATAGACTAAAAATAGATTCCAAAATAAATAAAAAACGATGAAATCACCTTCGGGTGTTTAGTTTTGACTGTTAGTGCTTTGGTTCTCTGATTTGGGTTGGTTTTCTGCTTCGATATCACTGAGATAACTGTTTTTTTGTTTAAAAGTATAGTATTTGCATGTATTAAAACTGCCGAATCTTTACAACTGCTTTTGATTTGGCTTTTATAGCCATGTACATGATGTTTTTTATTATTATTGTCCCTTCCATTTTAATTGTTTTGCAGGTGCAAAGGAGGTGGATGTGACTTCGGCAGAGGCAAGTGGGGGAGTAGGTGGTGATAGAGGGGTGGTGGCTGGTGTTTTGGTGGCGGTTGGTGGCTAGGGTTTTAGCTTTTCTAAAATCCTAGTTTGACTAATGGGTTACTTGGGTTTAGGCTAGTGTTTGGGTTTTGGTCTAGTTTAGGGTCTGAAATTGGGCTGCTTTAATTGGGTTTGTTTGGGGTGTAAACGGGTTTAGTTTGGTTTAGGTTTAATGGGTCATTGGGCTTGGTGTTTTGGTCTAAGCCCGGGCAGAATTGGGTGTGTACAATAATGAAATTATAGAAATTAATGGTAAAAACAATAGTAATATGTTAATAAGGATAATAATAATAATAAATATAATAATTAACGTAAAAATAATAATAATAGTCATAATAATATAGTGGAAATCATAAAAGTAATAGTAATAATAACAGTAATGAAACAATAATACTAAATATAATAATAACAATATTTAAAATAATTAATTTTAAAAATAAAGTGGCGAAATAATTAAAACTGGGACTAAATTGAACTTAAAATAAAACATTTAGGGAATATTTGAAAAATAAAAAAGACCAAAGGACCAAGTTGAACACGCAGATATTAAATAGGGACCGCAAGGGCAATAATTCCCACCCTCCAAAACACGTAGCATCACAAGAGACCAAAATGAAACAAAGAGAAAATTATAAGGACAAATTACAAATTGAGTAAAATTGAATTAAAAGAAGTAAAAAAACAGAAAGGGCCATTTGTGGAATAAGACCATTAATAGAAAACATGCGGATCCTCTGGCTGGGTCGGGTCGCGCACACGGGTCCTGAGCAAAGTTGTTTTGGCGTTTATTCCTTGGCCCAAAACGACGCCGTTTAATGGGCCTATAAAAATAAAAAAAATTTTAAAATTTCATTTCCTTCCTTTCTCAAAAAAAAAATAAACTTTTTTTAAAATTCTCTCCCTTCTTCCCCTGCTCTCTTTGCTTCCTGAGAATCCGGCCAGTGACCACTGTCGTCTGTCGCCATCTGCCGTCGCGCCACCATCGTCGGCCGCCTAAGTTTTTGTTTTTTTAGTATTTATATATTTTAAATAGATATATATATATATATATATATATATATATAATAGATTTTTTTTTAAATGAAGAAAATAAAATAAGATACAAAATGAAAAAAAATAAAAAAATACCCTAGCCTCTAGATCTTGCTTCTTGCTTGCTGCTTTTGATTGTTTGGTGCGCTTTGAATGTAGCTGAAGAAGTGATTTCGTATTGCTCTATATTCGTACTCGAAAAATCTATATTTTGTATTGAATTCGTATGCTCTTTGAATCTATTTTCTTTTTATTAATGTTTGTAACCCCTTTACAAGAGAATATTTGTGGCTTTATAGCCAAAAAATGCAATTGATTTGATGTTGCTTGTTTGCAGGTGCTAGGATGTGGGACGTGGCATGGTGGAGAAATGCTCGAACGTGGGAGGTACGAGGGAAGTACGGGACGTGCGGCGTTGGCTTTTGGCAACTACTTGCTAATTTGGGCTGTTAGGGCTGTTGTGGTTTGGGCCTTCTACTTTGGGCTGCTTTGATTGGACCTGGGCAGAAATTGAGGCTTACATATATAATTATAAAAATACAAAGAATATAATCAAATTATAAAAATATATATATATAAATTTTTAAAAATTTGTTAGAATTTTAAAAATGGTCAAAAATTATAAAAATATCAAAATTATTAGAAATTGTAAAAAAAAATGTAAAAAAATTATTTAAAAATTTACAATTAGTAAAAAAAAATTATTGTATCTTGGAATAGAGTTCGCTAATCACATTTAAAATATTAAAAATTTAATATAAAAATTGTATATAATTAAAAATACAATCGATTTTTATAAACTTTGTATTTTAAAATATTAAAAATTTAATATAAAAGTTGTTCAATTTTTATTGAAATATTTTTAAAATACATCATTAGTACTTTACTAATGTTACTGATAGCACGTTTATTTGACTCAACTCTCTATCTAATGTATAGAGTAAAATTCATTCATCCATCATCGTGTACATATTCTTTTTATTTTGTATCAAAATTTTTTAGAGTAGTCAAACACTGAACAATAGTAGTAGACTTACAAAGAACTGTGACATATTATGATATTACTAGGCATTTGATTTGTAATTTTGATCATAAATATTAAGAATTTTAAAAAATAATTGGATTAAAATATTTTAAGGTAACAAATGCACATGGTAATATTTATATATGTACTTCACTTTTAATATTTTTATTTATGAACTAAGACATTGGTTTAAAGACAAATAATTGGTCTTGAGATTAATAAAAAAATATTTAGAATAATTAAAAATATAATTTAGTTGAAATAAATTATTTTTTTACTGTTTAAATAATTAAAAAAAGTATCCAAATATAATTATTATTATAGGTGATTTCTTTCTAAGCGGTGACAATCTTATGTTCAAGTTTTAGTAAGTTGGTTTATAAAATTTTAAAAATATTAAAAAATCTAATATATTTAAATAAAATTATTAAAGGTGTAACAAATTTAATATATTTTATTTTTTTCTTTTCAATTCCATATTATTTTTAATTTTTTAAATATTTTCTTCAAGACCATTTATAAATAAATATATTAAGAATAAGTAGTACTTTGTGTATAAATATGCGCAAAACATGATTTTATTTTTATTTTTCTTTTCAATTCTTAATTATTTCCGTTGGTATCTTTGGTGTTTTGTTGAAAATAATCAATACCTAAATCTAAATGTATTTTGTAATGGCTCAACATATATGTATAATTTTTTTATTCATATTGTATTTCAATTAAAGTATTTTAATAAATATTTTTAAATTTTATTAAGATAATATTTTAGAATAATATACCTTAATTTATTTACTTTATTATTTAATTAACAATTTTAATAAAACATATGTTTCAGTTTTTCTTAATTTTAATAATGTAAAATTATAAAAAATAATATTTGTAACACCCTAAAATATAGGAGTTACTTGTAAAAAATTGATCAAGTAAATGATTAGACTTGATGGTTAAGTGTTTAGTGTACTCCTCAGATATTTTAACTTTAAACCACACTTTTCCTAATTCTTTTCTTGCAATAACTCAATGGTTAAGCATCATTCCTTTCTCCTTTGAATCCCAAAATCTTGTTACGTTACTCTCCAGCTATATTCTTTTAATTTCGATAGAAAAGGGGAAATTACCATGCATCCCCCAATGATTTCCACACTCAAAGTATTTACTCCAACCTCTCCTAATTAAACATGGATTTTAATTATTTTTCCACCCTAAATGGGATTTTTCTTTCTTCTCTTTATATTCTTTTTTTTTTCTTTTATTTTATCAAATTTTACATCTTTTTGTTGAGAATTATTTTGATATCCCGACTCAAAATCGATTTTTGTTAACTCTTTTTCTTCACCTGTTTCGTAATTTTCGACAATCGCATCCCATATCTTCTTCAAAAGTTAGGTAAGTACCCTCATTTTAATTTGTGAGAAATCGTAAATTCTAAAAGAGCATCGAATCTCGCTAATCTTTCAATTCGGCTATGATCCATTGCAAATTTTGCCGAAACTCTTGATAAACTTGTTTAAATCTTGAAATTCATTATTAATTCTTGCATAAATATCATTTGAAGGACCCGATTTACGTATCCCGAACTAGATCTGAACAAGAGGGACGTCACTCGAGATCCCATAAAAAGGTGTGTTCCTTTATGAGTAAATCGGGAAAAACCGTCCTAAGATAGGGTCACACATCTAGCCACACAGGCGTGTGGGCCACCTGTATAGACCACACGACCATGTCCCCCTGAAACCCTAAGAATTTCGAATCTCATATGGCCCAAAGCCCTCTACATAGTTGTGCCTCCCCTATAGATTGATTTTGCAATTTTCACAGGGTCTTAGTCTATTACATGGCCCAACCACATAGCTGTGTACCCCTTCCACGTGATCCGGTCATATGGGCGTGTGTCCCCTATTTTTTAAATTTTACAATTTTGTCCCTATTTTTTAGAATTTATAGTTTTGCCCCTATTTTTTAGATTTTACAATTTTGCCTATATTTTTCAAATTTTACAATTTTGTCCCCTACTTTACAAATTTTACAATTTTACCTAGAATTTTATGATTTATTCAGTTTAGTCCCTAGATGTTTTCCTAACTGTTTTTAGTGTTTTAGCTTATTCAATTAACTCTTGATAATATGAATAATACTAGATTCATGATCTAACTGACTAAACTAATGGTATGTGAATGTTTGCATGAAATACACATAAATATTGTATATGTATTTGTGATTGTGGGTACAACATACCTTATGTAGAAAGCCCAATTTGCCCGGGCCCATAAGCAAATTAACCCAATTACAAAACAAAAACACCTAACCACTAAACCAACCACCAAACCAAACCCCATTACAAACCAAACAGTGCAATAACCCAACAAAACCTAAAACTAATCAGACCCAAAACCCCAAATCCCAAATAGCCTAATTTCAAAACCCAAAGCCCAAACTAAACCTAGCCCACAACATTTTCAGAAAAAAACAAAGAAAAAAAACCCTAGCCCCCTAGGTGTGCCGCCCCTAATTCTAGCCACAGACAGTTTCTGCCACCATTGACCACCAGCATCGCCCCCCCACTTGCTCCACTTGCACCTGCAAAAATAAAGAAATCATTAATAAGCAAGTTGTAACAAAGGCTATAAAGGCTATAAAAACAATGTAATATTTTGGACATTTTTTGAATAGAAAAAACAAGAGATTTTCAAACACAAAAAAAAAAGCCAAATCTACAAACACATATATTCGAATACAATAAGAAAATCCCAAAAACAGAGAAGGTTTACGCCGATCTGATTAAGGAGGTTGTTATTCATTTTTTATCTTTTCCTTTTTCTTTTGAATTGTATTCGAATCTATATATATACATACACCTATATTTTATATTTTCTTTTTTAAAACTGTTATATATATATATATATATATATATATACCATTAATATAAAAAAAGGGGAAAAAGAAGCTTACCCTTTAAAATCACTGAAACAACAGTGACTTTTTGAGTTTCGGCTGCCGTGCACGGCGGAGGACTGTGCTAGACTCTCGTCGGACTAGGGGGCCTTCAGAGAAAAAAAATGGGCTGGGGTGTTTTTTGTTTTGAAATGGGTTAAAATGAATTTTATTCTCAAGTTTTTGACTTATATAGCCATTCAAAACGACGTTGTTTTGGGCTTAAGTCACAAACGCCAAAACGGCGTCGTTTTGAGCCCCAACCCGAAATCTGACTCGCTCTAGGCCTAAGATCCGCATGCTTTTATACGGAAGGGCTAATTGCACTTTTAGCCCTTCCGCTATTTTACTTTCTTACAATCAAGTTTTTTTATTTTTAATTTTTACCCCATGGTTTGTTTCGATTGCACTTTAGTCCCTAATGGCATTATGCGTTTTGAAGGACGGGTATAGTTCCCATTTTGGTCCCTCTTTGTTATTTGCTCATGCAAATTGGTCCTTTTCTCTTTTATTTATTTCAGATTAGCCCCAAAATTTCTTTTTTAAGTTCAATTTAGTCCTTTTGCGGGTTTTTTATTTTATTTTATTATTAAGTTGATTAATTTAACATTATTATTACTATTATCATTCTTATTATTATTATATTTATTATTACTATTATTATTAGTATTATTATTATTACCATTATTGTTATTGTTATTATTAATGTATTATTACTTTTTTTATTTTTATTTTTTATTATTATCATTATTAACATATTACCATTATTTTTATTGTTATTAACATATTATTATTATTCTCATCAATATATTATTATTTTGAATTGATGTGCATAATATTTACTCATTTGTTACTATAGTTTTGTAGTTTTAAATTTTCCTTCGTTTTTTTTATTTTAGTTTGTTTGTGTTTTATTTATTTTATGTTATTTTAATTTTGCTCTTATTATTGTCATTTATATTATCGCATTTATTATTATCCGGTAATGCATATTAGCACCATGATTTTGCTTTCACATTTCACTATAAATAGGATTACATTAATTTTTATCCGACGCATAAAATTTTTTTTTATAAAGACAATATTTCGCATTTAGAAATTCGAGAAATCATGCCCTAACTTACTGGGTTTTGATTTTTCTCGTTTAACCTAAAAGGCAGAATATCCTTTTAAAATAAAAAAATACACGATTTTTAAATAAAAAAACTTATTCTCGAGAATTCGAGGTGTTATGTCCTAACTTACTGGATGTGACATTTTGTTACCTCGAGATAAGATTTTTTAATAAAAGAAATATTCTGTATTTGGAAATTCAAGAAATCGTGCCCTAAGTTACTAGGTTTCGAATTTTTTTCTCGTTTAATCTAAATAACCGTATATCCTTCTAAAATTACAATACATGAGTTTTTAATAAAATCAAAAGGCAAGCTTATCCTCAAGGGTCGAGGTGTTGTGTCCTAACTTATTGGATGTAACATTTGGTTACCTTAAGATGAGAAGGTCTTTTTGACATACGTTTTAACTTATCCAACCGATTTTTTAAGTAAAAATATTACCACAAAGAAGGATCATATTTTAAATTTCTTTAAAGTTCTCAATTTTTTACACTAAAACATTAATTAATCAACCAGGTACCAATTTTGGCGTATCGAGGGTGCTAATCCTTCCTCATGCTTAACCAACTCCCGAACCCATCTTTTTGAATTTCATAGGCTAACATCGTTGTTTTAATAAATCAAACCGTTTATTAAAAATAGCCATTTTACGAGGTGACCCGATCACACCTCATCAAAAAGGATTGGTGGCGACTCCCGTTTTTCATTTTCATTTTTAAAATCAAAGTCGACCTTATTTTTCAAAAAAATGGTTTCGACAGCTTGGCGACTCCACTGGGGAATTAAAAAAGAGAGTCAAGCCACAAGTTGATTACTTTTTGTCTTTTTGTCGAAAATTGATAATTTAATTTAAATCTACGATCCCTTTGGTTGTATTTCACTTTTGTGGTTTTCATTTTGATATGTTTGCTTTGTCGGCTTGAGTCTTTTGGTATATTTTTGCATATCACATTGCATGATCGTTCGGTTATACCTTTTTAAGTGGGAGTGAGAAACTATTCCTTCGTGAGGTCTTCACCTCCGTGCAGGATAGTGGATCGCTTTCGGGATACATCCGTACCTATGTCTTCATGAGATTTTCATCTCCGTGCAGCCATAGGGAAATGTATTCCCCTAAACTGAACTCGGTCCATATGAGCCTGTAATGGGTGAGGATCGAGGAATCTACCGGTTCGGGTATTTTTACTTTAGAACCAAACTGCATATAGCGAGCCTTAAGAGCCCACCCTAGGTAGAACCACTCCAAACCCTAGTGGTCACCCGAATAGGTGCTCTATTTATTTATTTCTTACTTACTTTTTGCTTTGCACTAACCTGTTTCTTTTTGTTTTGGTTATAATTGCATTGCATTTTCATCGTAGAAAAGAGGTGTCAATTGACGTTCAGTTGCTAAATAGAGAACTTGTCATCGAAAATGGATTTCTTAATAAAGTGGGGGATAATGCGGCTGTCCGAATATGGTCCGAATAAACACAACAAGAGAAGGGTAAATTTCTGACGGAGAAATGCACGACTTTTGTTTCGTTGCTTAAGGATTCAAGTTGACAAAGATTAGTCGAGAGCCATCAACGTCTCGACTTCTTTAAAGAAGCTAACATGTATCACAAGGATAAGTGGGCAATAGGCCGCAACTTGGACCAAGGAAAAAGAAGCTAGTAGAGGCATCCATTGGAAGGTTTACAAGATTTGATCTTAACGCCCGGATATTAAGAAAAGGATCAATGTCTTCACCTAAAATATGAGGAAAAGGCCGTATAAATATCCGTTTTATTTAAGGAGATTTGTTTTCTAGAAAAGTTGTTCTAATAGAATTGAATCAAAATCAACGCTTCTTTTTACATTCATTTCATGCATTAGCATTGCATTGCATCATATACATTAAATCTCACAAAAAACACCTTAAAATCATGGCAGTTACCCTGGAACATTATTACGGTACACGAGGAAAAACTAAAGTAATAGACCAAAGGTTGGAAAGATTAGAACAAATGCAAAAAGAGATGCAAGATCATCTGCAAATACAGATGCAAGAACAATTGGCCAAAATTCAACAAGATATGAGGGATCAGATGCTAGAATCCCAAAAGAATATGATGAACCAATTAACCCAGCTACTAACTGGAGAGTCAAAAAAAGGAAAGAGCCCTATGGTTGATACCGGGGACAATAACGAGGACCCTGCTTATCCTCCAAGCTTTAACCCAACAAACACCCAAGCACAACCAAACGCATATCCACAAAGGGTGTCCGTCAACATCAGGCCCCAATATCAGACCGATACTTCAACACCGATAAACTTTCTGACGGGTTCAGGCTTCAACCCAGGAGACAATCCAGCAAAACCCGCTATCCTTAATCTGGATGATGTAGCAGAAATGGAAAAAGCGAGAGTGGAGCTCTCAAAGCAACTGGATGACCGATGCAGATGGTTAGAAGAGAAATTCAAGGCTTTGAAAAGCGTCGATTACCATTGTGGAATTGATGTTAAAGAATTGAGCTTGGTCCCGGATTTGGTACTCTCACCTAAGTTTAAAACTCTGGAGTTTGAGAAATATAATAGGAACAACTATCCTGAAGCTCACATTACAATGTTCTATTAGAGGATGACAGGATATGTTAATAACGATTAGTTGTTGATTCACTGTTTTCAAGACAACCTGATCGAGGCTGCGGCCAAATGGTATAATAAACTAAACCGCGCCCAAATTAACTCGTAGAAAAACCTGGCACAGGCTTTCATAAAGTAATATGGCCATGTGATGGAGATGGCACCTGACAAAATCATACTACAAAACATGGGGAAAAAGCCAAGCGAGAGTTTCAAGCAATATGCTCAAAGGTGGAGGAAAGTCTCTTATAGAGAAGGAAACGACCATGCTCTTCATTAATACACTAAAGGCTCCATTCATTAATCACATGCTGGGAAGTACAACTAAGAGTTTCTCAGACATAGTAATGTCCGGTGAGATGATAGAAAACACAATAAGGTGTGAAAAAATAGAGGCCGGGAAAAATGCCAAGAGGTCGGCCCTGAGGAAGAATGAAGATGAGGTAATAATGTGAGCCCGTATAATAAAGGTTATTCAAAACCAATCACTGTAGGCTAGCTAAGGGCTGTAACTACCAGCTATCAAGGCCCTTCAAGGCAAGAATTCAACTCGAGGCCGAACTCAGAAAAACTCCAGTTCACTTTCATCCCAATGACGTATAGGGAGTTGTACCAAAATTTGTTTGATGCTCATGTGGTATCTCTATTCTACTCGGAACCCGTGCAGCCTCTGTTCTCAAAATGGTATGATACGAATGCCCATTGCGAGTACCACGCAGGAATAACAGGGCACTCAATAGAAAACTGCACTACATTTAAAAAGTTGGTCGAAAGGTTCATTAAAATGAGAATTATAAAGTTCAATGATTCATCAGAACCTAATCACTCTAGTGAAGCAGTAAATACGATAATTGAAGGAGGGGGAAAGAGAGTTGTGATTCCTTGAAGAAGTCAAAAGCCCAGAAGGAATGTCAGGGAATCTGAACATTAAAGCCGTATCCGAAAAGGGAGCCGAAGAAGAGAATTTATCAAGCATTTGCCCTTATAAGCCTGTGAGTGTTTTGCACAATGGGGCTGTGAAAGAGATATCTGTATTTTTTAGAGCCAATTTGGAGTAATATCTAAAACATGCTTGTTGCTTTAAGCCTAGAAGCAATAAGAATCCTTTTGTGAAATAGGCTCATGTGCAACATCTTTATTTTCAATGAAAAATGCATTTTTGTACCTCACTTTGAGCAAATATTCTTTTATTCTTCATTCATGATCATACTATAATTATTCTTAGATTCATTTATTCTTTAAAATTTTCCTTTGAACCAACAAAAGGTCTCCAAATATCAACAACATGAGCGATGCTGCTAAACGAGATATGTGTCTAAAAGGATCTTAGGACTTTGAAGATGACCGAGACTGTAGCCTATTTCCTGATTTGCTAAGGATAGTAGAATAAGATGAGAAACATGTCCCACTTTATAAAGAATCAGTGGAACCTATGGCCTTTCTATATGTGGGGTATAAATGTTAATGGGCCGATCTTCTAAAGAGTATCGGTTCATCTTTATGGTCATCGATTACTTCACCAAGTGGACAGAAGCTGTTTCATATGCTGATGTCACAAAGTCAATAGTCAGCAAATTCTATGTCGGTATAGAATGCCAAAAAGGATCATATTTGACGATGCACTGAGTCTGAACAATAGCACGATATCAGAAGTTTGCAGCCAGTTCAAGATCAAGCATCACATCACCCTAAAATGAATGGTACAGTGGGGGCAAAAAAGAAAAAAAACAAAAACAAAAAACAAAAAATAAAAAAATAAAAAAGAGATCGTGATAAAAATGACTGTGATTGACAAGGATTAGCATAAGAAATTATTGAACGTTTGTCAGGACCTCCACCAGGGCAACGCTTTTCTCCTTGATGGATGGAGGCGGTTTGCCAATTGAAGTCAAGATTTCTTCTCTCCAGAGTTTGTCAGAATTGAAGATGAAGTCAAATGGATCCAATCCCAATGTGATCAGTTGAATTTGATCGAAGAAATAAGGTTGAAAGCTATCCACCATGATCAAATGTACCAAAAATAATGACAAAAAGGTTCACCCTAAGGAATTACATAAGGGAAACCTAGTATTAAAAAACATCTTTCCTATACAAAAAGACTTTAAAGCAAAGTGGACGCCAAACTGAGAAGGACCTTATGTGGTAAAGAAGGCCTCCTCTTGAAGAGCGTCAATACTGACCAAGATGATGGCGAGAACCTGCTTAATCCTGTGAATTTGGGTTCAATCAAGAAATACTTCATCAAAAAAAAGGGGGGAAAGGCCAAGGCGAAAACCCGCAAAAGGGCAACTTGAGACCAAAGGGGTTTTTAAGTTGAAAACCCAAGAATGGGCAATTCAAATTTTTGATTGAAGGTGTGGCATGCGGTAGTCTCGCTTTCTCCAAATTAACAAAAAAGAAGAGATGTTACGTCTTGCAGTATCAACATAGTACACTAGATCCCCTAAACACATATTAAGTTTAAAAATAGCCATCAAGAAGTTTGTACAGAGAAGCTCATGCTGCGATATATGGGGGCACCTACTTTCCATTTGCTCATTTTTTATTCCAACAATATTTGATTTCTTTGATTAATCCATCCTTTTCAAATTTAGTTCTTGATAAATCCCAATTTTGTCCATCATTTTGATTTTTTTCAAGTATTTTGCAATTGAAATAACGATTAATGGACTAATAATACTTTCATAAAAAGAGTTTTGCATATTACTTTGGAAGCTTCTAAATAGTACAGGAACCTGAAACAGGAATATTATTTAGAACTCAAGCATAAGGGTTGAGAATATTTGAGAAAGATGAGTCTAAATTGTGACTATCTCTTCGGATTTTTGTTAAAGATATCAGTTGAACAAAAAGACAAGATATTGCATTAGTGATACAACCTCGAGAACCAGCGAGCAATGTCAACCCAAGAATGAAAAGGGGTTCATTCTTGAAAATTTGTCATTCTGCATACCCTTCTGGTCATGATACCCAGAGAATGGTGTAACAAACCAAATTGATCGAAGAAGATACAAATCCTATACCCTTGAATTGTAGTGGAATGGATTGAAGATGAAACAAATCCTATACCCTTAAGTTGCAATGTGATGAATAAAACTCCTTGAAGTTACAGCGGGGAAAACCAGTTGAGCAAATGGTGATCATTCTTCAAGTGCTCCGTCAGGGGTACGAGCTGAAGAAGAAGACAGAATAATACGTCAATAATGAAACCTTGATGAACAACGAGCAATGACGACCCGAACATGAAAGGGATCATTCTCGAAAAATGACATTCTGCATTCATGCAAATATTATTCATACTCATCTAGTTAAGAGCATTTGAATCATTCTGATCATGGCATCCTAATTATTTTGCATAAACATAGGCCCATGAAACTGATTCTACAGGTTATATCCCCTAGAGGACGGTGAAGTAAGATCAGTGGAGCCATTAGCCTTATCTCCTTGAGATAGTAGTGGAGCAGGTTGAAATTACCAGTTTTCATCTCCTTGAAGTTCCAGTGGAGAAGATCGAGGCTAAAAATCTCTTTTTCCTAAAATGACATTAGAGCCATCAGCCTTATCTCCCCAAAGCAGCGGTGGAGCAGGTTGAAATTACCAGTTCTCATCTCCTTGAAGTTCCAGTAGAGAAGATCGAAACTATAAATCTCTTCTCCCTGAAATTACATTAGAGCGATTGAAGCCACCAATTCTTATCTCCTTGAAGTTCTAGCGGAGTAGACCGAAGCTACAAATCTCTTCTCTCTGAAATGACATTAGAGCTAATCGAAGCAAACCTTATCTCCCTGAAGTTGCAGTAGAGCAGGTTGAAATTAAAGTCTTATCTCCCTGAAGTTGAAGTGGAATAGACCGAAGATAGCGAATCTTATTTCCCTGAAGTTGTAATGGAACAGATTGAAGCTATAAATAAACATATCTTATCTCTCTAAAGTTGCAGTAGAGCAGATCATTGCAAACCTTATCTCTTTGAAGTTGTAGTGGAGCAGGTTGAAGTTCAAGTCTTATCTCCCTGAAGTTGCAGTGGAGTAGACTGAAAATAGTGAATCTTATTTCCCTGAAGTTGCAGTGGAACAAATTGAAGCTATAAATTACGGATCTTATCTCTCTGAAGTTGCAGTAGAGCAGATCATAGCAAACCTCATCTTCCTGAAGTTGTAGTGGAGCAGCTTGGAGTTAAAGTCTTATCTCCTTGAAGTTGCACTGGAGTAGACTGAAGATAGCGAATCTTATTTCCCTGAAGTTGTAGTGAAACAGATTGAAGTTATAAATTACAGATCTTATCTCTCTGAAGTTGCAGTAGGGCAGATCATAGCAAATCTTATCTTCCTGAAGTTGCAGTGGAGCAGGTTAAAAATGACAAATCTTATCCTCCTTAAGTTGTAGTGGGGCAGATTGAAGTTACTATGACAAATCCTATCTCCCTGAACTTGCAGTGGAGCAGACTGAAGATAGCAATCTTATCTCCCTGAAGTTGCAGTGGAGTAGATTGAAGCTATTAATTCTATCCCTAAAGTTGCAGCAGAGCAGATCGAAACTACAAGTCTTATCTCTCTAAAACGATGGTGGAATGGATCAAGGCAACAAGATGCGGTAGACTGGAACAAGGCTACTTGAGGAAGAGGAGCACCAAAGAAGTCAAGACTCAGCGAGACCGGGCAAAATTGGTCCTTCTTGGAAGTCTTTACTCCATTCTCGTTTCACAACAACGAGCAAATAGGGGTAGCTTTAGAAAGCCCAATTTACCCAGGCCCATAAGAAAATTAACCCAATTACAAAACAAAACCACCTAACCACTAAACCAACCACCAAACCAAACCCCATTACAAACCAAACATCCCAATAACCCAACAAAACCTAAAACTAATCAGATCCAAAACCCCAAATCCCAAATAGCCCAATTTCAAAACCCAAAGCCCAAACTAAACCTAGCCCACAACATTTTCAGAAAAAAAAAAGAAAAAAACCCTAACCCCCTAGGTGTGCCACCCCAAATTCTAGCCACGGACAGTCTCTACCACCATTAACCACTAGCACCGCCCCCCCACTTGCTCCACTTGTACTTGTAAAAATAGAGAAATCATTAATAAGCAAGTTGTAACAATGGCTATAAAGGCTATAAAAACAATATAATATTTTGGACATTTTTTTAATAGAAAAAAACAAGAGATTTTCAAACACAAAAAAAGAGCCAGATCTACAAACACATATATTTGAATACAATAAGAAAATCCCAAAAACAGATAAGGTTTAAGCGAATCTGATTAAGGAGGTTGTTATTCATTTTTTTATCTTTTCCTTTTTCTTTTGAATCGTATTCGAATCTATATATATACATACACCTATATTTTATATTTTCTTTTTTAAAATTGTTATATATATATATATATATATATATCCCATTAATATAAAAAAGGGGAAAAAGAAGCTTACCCTTTAAAATCGCTGAAAAAACAGTGACTTTTCGAGTACCAGCGGCCGTGCTTGGCGGCGACGGATAGCGGCGGACGGTGCTGGACTCTCGCCGGACTAGGGGGCCTTTAGAGAAAAAAAGGGGCTGGGGTGTTTTTTTTTTGAAATGGGTTAAAATGAATTTTTTTCTCAAGTTTTTGACTTACATAGCCATTCAAAATGACGTCGTTTTGGGCTTAAGTCACAAACGTTAAAACGACGTCGTTTTGAGCCCCGACCAGAAATCCGACCCACTTCAGGCCTAGGATCCGTGTGTTTTTATACAGAAGGACTAATTATACTTTTAGCCCTTCCGCTATTTTACTTTTTTACAATCAAGTTTTTTATTTTTAATTTTTACCCCATGATTTGTTTTGATTACATTTTAGTCCCTAATGGTACTGTGCGTTTTGGAGGACAGGTTTATTTCCCATTTTGGTCCCTCCTTATTATTTACGCAAGCAAATTGGTCTTTTCTCTTTTATTTATTTCGGATTAGCCCCAAAATTTCCTTTGTAAGTTCAATTTAGTCTTTTTCTGGGTTATTTTTTATTTTATTATTAGGTTGATTAATTTAACATTATTATTACTATTATCATTCTTATTATTATATTTATTATTACTATTATTATTAGTATTATTATTATTACCATTATTATTATTGTTATTATTAATGTATTATTACTTTTTATTTTTTATTTTTTATGATTATCATTATTAACATATTACCATTGTTTTTATTGTTATTAACTTATTATTATTATTCTCATCAATATATTATTATTATTTTGAATTGATGTGCATAATATTTACTCATTTGTTACTATAGTTTTGTAGTTTTAAATTTTCCTTCGTTTTTATTTTATTTTAGTTTGTTTGTGTTTTATTTATTTTATGTTATTTTAATTTTGCCCTTATTATTGTCATTTATATTATCGCATTTATTATTATCCGATTATGCATATTAGCACCGTGATTTTGCTTTCACATTTCAATATAAATCGGATTACATTAATATTTATCCGACGCATAAAAAAGTTTTTTTATAAAGGCAATATTCCGTATTTAGAAATTTAGGAAATCGTGCCCTAACTTACTGGGTTTTGATTTTTCTCGTTTAACCTAAATAGTGAAATATCTGTAATAGCCAATTTTGGCCCGGCCTATTAATAAATACAAAATCAATAAAACCAAAGTCAAAATAAATAACAATGAAGTCCTTTTATCAGTCCAAATTACAAAACCCCAGCGCAAACTAAATCTAACCCATCCTAACCCTAGGCCCGAATGGCCCAATAGCTTAGGATTCTCAGAAAACCTAGCCCCTAACTCCAGCAGCGCCGCGCGCGTGCCTTCACGCGCACCGTCTGACACCTCCACCAAAGGACTATTGCTGTCACTCGGCTTGTCCCACCACATTTATTGGCGCCGTCGCCTGCAAGGGAGAAAACAGTCATCAGAATAGGCATAGGAACAGAGAAATCATAGATTTTTACCTATTATTTTACATTTTCGTTCGGCTATAAAGCCATTGTAAACGGAGGCAGAGGTCTTCTTCTTTTTCTTCCTTTTTTCTCTTTAGGAAAATCAGAATCTATATGTAACACAAAAGAAAAAAGAAATAAAAAAAACAACCAAGAAATCAAGTGAAATACATGTGAACAGACAACAAATTAATCAAAAAATAGAGTTTTGTTTTGAAAGGTGAACCATTTTCTTTGTTCGTCGTTTCGCTTCTATTTCTTACCCCGTTATTACCTGTTGTACAAAAGAAAGAGATTAGGAAGAAGTGTTTACCTTTACGAGCAGACCACCACATCGCCAGTTGCTTAGTCGCAATCGGAGTCGAACACGCGATTTTAGAGCTCGAAATAGCTTGATCCTTTGAGAGTCTAGCCCGATCGGAGCCAGACTAGCCTTCCGTGACGAACCCATCGCCGATTTAAGGCCCAGGGTGGTCGGAGGGCCTATTGGTCTTGGCTCGGTTGCGGCGACTAAGAAAGGACCGACTGGGGTTCCTTTTCTTTTTTTCTTTTTCTTTTTTTTTCTTTGCTTTGATTTCAAGTGGTTGATAACCCTAGCCTTTAGGTTTTTTTGGAGTCTTTAAACGCCATTCAAAACGGCACCGTTTAGGTGCTAACCCGATAACCCGCCCCAAGTACACGGAGACCCGCGTGTTTTGGTGTCCGAGGGTATATTTGTGCATTTGGTCCCTCTGATTCCTAGTGGCATTCGATTGGACTCCTCTTACGTTTCGTTTCAGTTTTAAAATTATCCCTAAAATTTGAGTCGCATTGCAATTTGGCCCACCTCAAAGCGCAGCACTCAGAGGGCTGGCTTATTTCCAGTATTGGTCCCTGCTCTTTGTGCCCACGTTTTACCTTGGTCCTTTGACCGTTTTTCAATTTTTAATTTCGGCCCTCAGTTCTGTTTTGATTTTAAATTTGACCCTCAATTGTTTTTATGTATTTACTTACTCTTTCATTTACTATTATTTTTACTATTATTATTGTTATATTTTTATTTTCCTACTTTATTTTTAATATTATTAACATATTCTATTCATTCTTTACTCTTCATTATTACTAAATTGTTGTTAGTATATACATTGTTATCTTATTATATTTAGTATTTTTGATATCATTTTCCCTATCATATTTTATTATACTATTTTAATACTTTTATATTAAGGTACCACTGTTATTTTCTTTTCACCATTATTAGCATGTATATATATATGTGTTTAGATTCTTAGGTACATATTATTATTGTCGTATTATTAGAATATGATTTTTCTTTTCATTATTATTATCTCTATGCATTACTATTACATCTAGTTTTGTTATATTACTTTTTACCATTTTACGTATATATATACGTATAAATTCATATAGTATTAATAGTCGTTCTAAACATTATTATTATTTCTAATATATATGTGTATTATGTATATATTTTAATATAATATTACTCACATATTTCTACGTTATCTCACGCATATATTTTAATACTATTATGTACAAATGTTTTTCGTGTATTACGTATATACATATGTGCATTTTAACATATTTTTATACATTATATATATTATGTATTTCATATTATGTATTTACCATTCTTTTACATATTTAATGTTATCATTTGCGTTCGATATCGTGCTATATAATTATCCTCATTATATGTATTGTTTATTATTTATTGGTTATTACGATTCGTCGATGCAATATACATTATTTCTTTGCTTTGTATATTATTATTTCATATATGCTTGTATTGTCGTAAAAATTCGTATTTAAAATCACTTTAGTAAAAACTTCCATTCAAAAGTTTTTGATAACATAACTCGTGTTTGGGAATTTCGAGGAAATCGAGCCTTAACTTACTAGGTTCCGGTTTTCCTCATTAAACCCGAGCCATCGAGCATCACTTTCTAAACCAAAACACGTGAGTTTTCAAATAAAACCTATTCTCGAAACCTCGAAATGCTACATTCTAACTTACTGAATGTGGCGTTCAGTGTCTCGAGATAGGAATTTCAAAATTAAGGTAATATTTTATGTTTTGGAACTTCGATGAATCGAGCCCTAACTTACTGGGTTCCGATTTTTCGTTCGACCCAAAATAATTAAATATCCCTTTTCGATTTAAATACATAAGCCTTTTAGGCAAAAGAGGCAAGCTTAATTTCTAGAAATTGATATGTTGCACCCTAACTTACTGGATACGACATTCTTATTTCTCTGAGATAAGTGAGCCTCGATTTTACATCATATATTCAAACGCTTTTCAAAACAAAAGGATTGTATTTTAAAATCTTTTCAATTGTTTGATAATAGGACATTAAGTAATCAAATTAGGCACCAATTTTGGGCGTTACGAGGGTGCTAACCCTTCCTCGTGCGTAACCGACTCCTGAGCCCGTTCTTTGATTTTCGTAGACCAAAATTAATTGTTTTAATAACTCAAAATGTTTTATTAAAATAATTTAAGGTGACCCGATCGCACCTCGAAAAAGGATTGGTGGCGACTCCCATCATTTTCATTTTCAAAATCCAAAGTCGATCCCCACTTTCAAAAAATGGTTTCGACAATATCCTTTTAAAATAAAAAAATACACAAGTTTTAAATAAAAAAACTTATTCTCGAGAATTCGAGATGTTATGTCCTAACTTGCTGGATGTGACATTTTGTTACATCGAGATAAGATTTTTTAATAAAATCAATATTCTGTATTTTGAAATTCGAGAAATGGTGCCCTAACTTACTGGGTTTCAATTTTTTTCTCGTTTAATCTAAATAACCGTATATCCTTCTAAAATTACAATGCATGAGTTTTTAATAAAATCAAAAGGCAAGCTTATCCTCAAGGGTCAAGGTGTTGTGTCCTAACTTACTGGATGTGACATTTTGTTACCTTGAGATGAAAAGGTCTTTTTGACATACGTTTTACCTTATCCAACCGATTTTTTTAAGTAAAAACATTACCACAAAGATCGTATTTTAAATTTCTTTAAAGTTCTCAATTTTTGACACTAAAACATTAATTAATCAACTAGGTACCAATTTTGGGCGTATCGAGGGTACTAATCCTTCCTCGTACGTAACCGACTCCCGAACCAATCTTTCTAAATTTCATAAGCCAACATCGTTGTTTTAATAAATCAAACCGTTTAATAAAAACAGTCATTTTACGAGGTGACCCGATCACACCTCATCAAAAAGGATTGGTGGTGACTCCTGTTTTTCGTTTTCATTTTTAAAATCAAAGTCGACCCCATTTTTCAAAAAAAATGATTTCGACACCTTATGTTATTGATAAATCAATCACTTAATAAGCAGAATTTGGCCACTGAGTTAATATATTATAAGCATATTATTTGCTAATGTATTGAACTATTATAAACATATTGATAGGTATCGTATTGTTCTATTAAAAACATAATTAAATGTTACTGTATTGATCTATTTGAGCTTGACATATTGCATTGCGTGGGGTGGGACAATGTGAACAAAAGAAGTTGAGCAGTTTATCTGCACCGCTGAGTGATTTATCCGCACCGCTGAGTGAGCAGTTTTTATCTGCACCGTTTGAATGGTTTAACCACACCGTATTAGCAGCTTCAATCTGCAAACATGTTGTGCATCCACAACCTTCTGCCTACTTGTCTGCAAAAACTTTTTAACAAAAAAACATGGTGGTTCATCGACCCTTTTTTATTACTAGTGGTTTATCCACAATGAGTGGTTCATCCACAATGTGGTGTAAAGATAGAGGAGTTTTGGGGAACTCTTATTGTGGTGTGTAGCGATGGGATAGGAACATTTTTCTGATAAATTGAAATTGCATTGCATTTATAAACATTTGCATCTTTGTGAAAACCAAGATATTATTATAATGAGTTAATCTAAAATACCGAAATTTTTGCTATTCAAATTGTGTTTATCCTTTGAAGTTGATATTCTGTATGTTTTGTCTACTGATTACAATGATTTTCTTATGATGGAAATCACACTGAACTTCATAGCTCACTCCCCTTCTTATTTCCATCTTTAGAAATAACCCACCAGGTTAGGACGTGGACTTGACATACGAATGACTTGACTCAGATTGAATGTTCTACCATAAGAATATTTTAAGATTACTATTTAATATTTTTATTTTTCAAAGACTATATTGTTTTACTTTGAAAGTGATGGAACTTAGGTTGGTTTTAATTAACATCCATGTCTTTTGAATTGTTTTCTTTTAATATTGAATTATGGATTATAATTAAATATACATGAAATATAGATTTTATTAAAATTAAAATAAAAATTACTTTTTCGCTGCAAGATTATAAATAAAATTTTTCTAATAAATAAACCAGAAATTAATTAAGTTTTTCAATTATAATCATTCTTTATAAGAAAGATGTTAAACTAATTATTTTTTAACTTATGGATTTTTTTTTAAAAATAGGTTAAATTTTCTTTAAAAATAAACAAATATTTTAAATCTACTGTTTTATAAACCCTAATCGCTATTAGGCCATTTCCATGACTGATGTAATCTCTCGAATTCGAGTCTAACGTCTAAGCCAGGTTGGGGAGGTTATAATAATTTTCATTTATTTATTTTTTAAATCATTATTTATTAAAATTTTATTTTACATAGATTTTAAAATTTTAGTTATTTATATATATATATATATATATATATTAAAAACTCATTTATATAATTTCAATTATTATCAAGAAGTGTAAAAATCTAAAATCAGATGTATAGAGGGAAAATATTTGATACACCATCAGTGGAGTTTTTAGAATCTACAAACATGATCAATATATATATATATATATATATATATATATAAAACAATGTATAACTCCTTTGATCTATCTCGCTTGTAGTTGTTAAGTCCTCTATTCCAGGACTTACATGTGGGACCTTACCTAGTGCGCTTCCAGCCCATCCCCACCTACTTAGAAAGCTGTTGTGCTTCCTAAGTTGCCGACTATGATAGGAACTGTGCCATATATATGTCATGTGCCATACATATGTCAAGACCCTAAGTTAAGAGAGAGTCACCTCACATATAAATACTTTTCTCTAACTTTGAAGAGGGATCTCTCTCTCTTCAATTAAAAATACCTAGACTTTTTTTATAAAATTAACCCAAAAAAATTAATTAATTATGTAAATGTCCCTTTTTTTAATTAAACACGTAAATGATCTAAAATCTATAGTGAAAGTTGGTAGAGCCAAAGAGTTTGGCGCCACCAACATGCCACGTCATCAACCAAGATAAAAAAAATTAATTTTTTGGTGGAGCCATGTAGAATGGCGCCACCTGTATAAATATAAGAAAAATACTATAATTTCTAAAAAAATGGGGGAGGGGGGCTTTAAAAAGATTTCCTTCTTTTGGTGAAGCTAAATAAATTGGCGTCACCAGTTTCCAAAGCTGTCTTCGTCATCCCTTTTTGCAATGAGGCTTTTTTTTTCTTTAAAGTTTTTTAAAATTTTAAATGTATTAAAAAATTATTTTTGTCTTTATCTATTAAAGAATATATTAAATATATTAAAATTTTAAAATTGGTTATACTTAAAATTTTTTTTAATATGTTTGAAATTTTAATATATTTAAAAATATTTAAATATATTAAGTATATTAAAAATTTAAAATTGTTTATACTTAACATTTTTAGCATATTTAAAATTTTAATATATTTAAATTTTTTTAAGTTTTTTAAAATTTTTAAATAAATTAAAAAATCTTTTTTGTCTTTACCTATTAAAAAATATTAAATAAATTAAAATTTTAATATATTTTAAAAATGTAGTGAATATATTAAATTTTTTAATATATTAAAATTTTAAAATTGGTTATACTTAACCTTTTTTAATATATTTGAAATTTTAATATATTTAAATTTTTTTAATTTTTTTTAAATTTTAAATATATTAAGAAAAATTTTTAGTATTTACCTATTAAAAATATATAATAAGTATATTAAAATTTTAAAAATATTAAATATATTAAAATTAATTATACTTAACATTTTTTAATATATTTAAAATTTTAAAAAAACTTTAAAAAATCACATTGCAAAAAGGGATGATCAGCAGCTTTGAAAATTGGTGGCACCAATTTATTTAGCTTTACTAGAATTTTTTTTTTAAGTCTCCCATTTTTTTCAAAAATTGTAGTATTTCTTTTATATTTATACAGATGGTGCCATTATGGCTCTACTAAAAAATTAATTTTTTTACCTTGGTTATAGACGTGACATGTTGGTGACGACAAACTCTTTAACTCCACTAACTTTCACGATAGATTTTAGGTCATTAACATGTTTAATAAAAAAAATTGAGTCGTTTATATAATTAATTAAAATTTTTAAGTTAATTTTATAAAAAAACCGAAATACCTAACTTTCTTTTTATAACTTTATGCACGGAACCGTCAACCAAACTCTCTGCCTCTTTCTCCCCACAACGGCTTATCATCTTTTGCAATTTTTTTAAAAACCATTTGAGGGCATATGAACCTGCTCTATCCCCCTACCAACCCTCCTTCACAACCAACTTGCACTGTTCCTTTTCTAGCCACATTGATTTTAATCTGAACTTTCCCCCCTCATTTCTGATCTCTAAAGTTAGTACCCAAATGTGTGAGTGATCAGATTCAACTTCTGGTGGTTAAACTAATCACCTACATGTCAGTGAATTCTTCACTCCATTCACTGTTAACTACAACCTGTCCGACCTTTCCTTAATCACCACACCATCCCTACAACACATCCACGTGAATCTGTGCCCATTAAAATATAGTACTATCCCATATTTAACATAGTTTGGGGGGGTGGGGGCTCAATTAAAATATTGATAGACCACAATCTAGTTTCAGAAAAATTCTAACCAAACAGTAGTTTTCCCCGGTCAGTATGATGAACACATGCATGCTCGCCTTCAAGTGTTAATTTGTATTGTGTCACTCCTACGAGGAGTGATTCACACGTCACCTTGATAGTTACAGCCTTACGGGGCAGTTAACATTAATCATGGGCCATGCATGCATGCCTTAGAATTGGATCGCAGCATTACATAGGAGAACCAAGAACATGTTTCAACGGATCCCGTCAAACACGACAAAACATCACCTTAGTTTCTTCGTTGTAGCGACCGAATGTGCAAAATGAATTTCACAGTTACATTTGTAGGGAAAGATGAGGATGGTTTATTTATTACATAGTACCTGAAACATGGAAAAACACATAAAACCCATTGTTTAAATGAATTTACAAGCAGTGGTAAAAAAAGGAAAAAGAAAAGGTATAGCTGTTTAAATGGAGATAAATAGAATAATAAAATAGAAAAGCATGGAAAACAGTAAAATGCGTGTAAAACGCAACATGTCCCAAAACACATAAAACCCATTGTTGTGTTTGGTTGGTTGAATAACCGATACAGTCCGTCATATATGGATAGGTTACGTAGTCCAACAAAAACCACAGTTGTAGAAATGTTGACTACATCAATTGAAGTTTAATTAATAAGATTGAGATTCTGCGCCATTTACGCCACTCACTCCTCAAGCAATTTAAGGAAAACATGATACTTCTATTTAACAATTCAGCTTAAATTCTTCATTTCTTCTATTAATTTCTCAAAGCCAAACGAATCAGAAGTCAACTTCCTTTTTATTATATTTAAGTTAGTAAAAGAAAAACAACAAACGAAGCTATGAAGTCGACCAAGTCAGAAATCTAACTGGCTGCTTTCCTTCCAAGCATTTCAAGATAAGCGCTTTCGCCTTTAAAATGATAATTTTTCACGTTTTAAAATATAATATTATAATTTAATGAAATGATTTTTGATCTTTAATTAAAGTTATTCTTGGTATAATTATAGGTGTATTCATCCATTTTACGGTTTGAGCTTAATCATGTTCAAGCCAAATATGATATTTACATAAAACCCTCTTAATAATGTTGACTCTAAGAATTGAACTTGATCTAAATACATGGGAAAAAATTCCACCTTCCATTTCATCCAATCACTTGGTCATAAAATCGAGATTTTTATTAAATTTTGTTAACACATTTAGAGGCAAGTTTATTTATGTGGTTGAAATTGTAACCACAATTTCAAACATTATTTCATTGCCCTACTTATTTGTTTTAAAGAGTTGGCAGGTTTTATAACAAAAGCATTGGGTTGTTTATTTTGAAGATACTTGGATGTGTAAAGTTAATAACTTGAACCCCAATTTAATTGATATTGAAGACTTGAAGATTGGTTTCTTACAACCCAAGGCAAATTACTTGTTGAACAAGAAAAGCCACTTTTCATATTTTGAAAGCATTGAATTAGATCAAAACTCATATTTTGAAGTTTGGTTTCTTATAACCCAAGGTAGGTTATAATTCTTATGTAAAAAAAAAAACTTAATTAATATATAAACCTAAGTTTTACCTATGTTAAGAAGAATCGAGAGAAACCAAGAGTTTTGAAAGTTTGTTAGAGCACAAATTTGTTCAAGTTAGAAATGTGAATGTGTGCATTATTTCTGTAAGCAATCAAGACAGTCTCTTAAGTTGCAAAACTAAGCTTTCGATGCGGAAGCTTAGAGAGGGAGTGGTCTAGCCTTTGTTCAACAATGAGGTCGCTAAATTGGTGAGTGTTAGACCATTGTTAGGACTTAAATCATTGACTGTACTGTGAGGTGGATCATTGCTCTGAGTAAGGCCTCGCAAACATAGACTCAAGTTGAATGATCTAAACAATCTCTATGTTCTTTTTTACTATTTTCACACTTTTAGTTTCATGGTTGAAATTGTAACGACAGTTCAATTACTATTGCAACCACAGTTTTTATTTTGCAAAGCAAGTACCTCATCATTTTTACAAATTTATTCAAGCTAGAGAAGTTGAGGCTCTAAATTTAATTTATTCAAGATAGAGAAATTGAAAATTTTCATTTTTTAAACCTTAATTCATATAGTTGAGGATCGATCCTAATTAAGATTTGTTTGAAGCAATAGTTAAAGTTTTTGTTTGGTACACAGATGACAAACCCATGTCATATATTTTCGTTTCCCCAATATTATAATGGTAAAAAAAGAGATCAAATCTCATTTCCCAATAAGTCAAGCATTTTGTTACAATTTGACCCTCACTATGTACATATATTTTAGGTTAATTAGAAGAAAAGACTGATTTTAAAACTTAACTAAGAAATTAAGTTGTTATTTTTTTTTCAAATTTTAAAAAATAGGTCGATTTAGAGAGAAATAGAAAATCCTTCTAATAGGACGCATTTTCAGCTAATGTGATAACCAGGGGACTCAAAGCGTGTCCTACACACCTCAATGCAACAATAACTTTTTGCAATGAGAAAAAAATTCAATGGCTAATTTCCAACAATTTTTTTTCAAATTGCTAAAACTTTTTTGTTTTCTATAAGCTAGTTTATTTGCTATATATACTCAACTCATTTTCTTTATTTTACATTCAAACCATATTCACTGAATTTTCTCAATCCTATTCATCTATTCTCTCAATTCTCTCAGCTACTATATTCTCAATTTTTCATTCAATTTCTCTTAAATTCTTATTATCTTAATTTTATGTTTCATAGTTTCTTTGATTTGATTTGATTTTTATAATTTTGAAAATATTAATGCCTCTTATTTATTTGGATAACAAACACATTTCTGAAAATGGTAAGAAAATATTATTAAATTTCTTATTTTAATTAATATAATTAATAAGTTGTTAACATTATAATTTTATTAATATTTTATGTTTATATAATCAAACTGAAGATCAAATTATTGGGACGTATATATACAATTTAAGTGTGAAAGCACTACGTATTATTGAACAACACTTGCAAAAGTGAAAATTCTTAATTAATATCCTAATTAAATTTTAAATCAATTTTTTTTTGCTAACTTTCCCCGTATATTTCATTGCATACATTGGTATCTATCATGGTACAAACTTCTTTAGTGCAATATATCTATAAATTTTTTTAAGTAATTCAGAATACTAACTTAACATTGATTTATAATTATGGTATTGGATGATTTGAAGTTTGAAGTTATATTAATTTTATCCCAAAGATGGAATAACTTAAATAAAAGGTTCACACATGAATAGCACAAAGAAAATTCCTACTCCTATGGTGGACACTGATGTGTGATGATGAGATGGTCGTCCCGGACGGGTGTGTGCCGATAAATTCCGGTGAAAGTGAGTAAAATCGTCAAGTCTTTGGTTGTGAAACAACAAAGCTGAAAGGGGTAGGCAGGTGTTGTCGTCTTGCTGTCTTCATTTTTCACTTTCACCTGATGTTCCAATTATTAAGTTTTCCTCCTACCCGCTTCCCTAAACCACTTTAAACTCCATCTGATTTTTATTTTTTAAATTTAAAATTGTCGGGGACAGAATTTGGAGTTCTAGAAACAGATCATTCCAGTTAAAACTTCATATTGTCTTAAATATTAATAAAATAATTCGACTTATTTTACATTTAGAATGGATCGGAATAAAAAAAAAAAGGGTAAATTTTGTAATTTCCAACTAAAAAGTGGTGAAATGGAGAAGACTTGAAAATCACGTAATTTTGAATTTGTTTGCATTGCAACACACAAAGAATGATTGCAGATTTATATATTATACCATTACTTTTTGGGTTGCTTTTGCTTTTTTAAGCATTAAAAAGAATAAATATAAAAGAGAGCATCGAGAAATTCATGGCTACTGTCGAGTGAGTGAGGGAGAAATATGATTGCACTATGTCAAATGGTAAAGCAAATAAAAGCTGCCACGTATACATTACTTTAGGATCCTTGTTTGACCAAATATGTATAAAAAAGACAGAATACATAAACCCAAAAGACAAAAAATACTAAATCAAAATGTTTATGTTTCATGCAATCACATTGTCTAATATGATCTGTTTTACTCTTCTTTTAATTAAAATTTTTTGTAATTATTGAAAAACCTAAGAATTATAAAAATAAAAATCCCAGCCTTATATGCTGCCCCCTTCTTTACTCTATCTCCTCTCTCTCACTTCGTTATATACTTCAAACCAAAACGACAGTTACAGCAGCGACACAACCACATCTACACTCATTTCCATCATTAATTACTATTCATTTACTTTCTTTTTCCTCTTTATTTCTTCTCCATCGCCACCTTTTCAGCTCTGCTCCATTCAACCCATTACCTCTTTCACTGTTTCCCTCCTTTTCCCAAAGCTTGAGTTAATCACTAGTTTTTTCATTTTTTTTTTTTTTTTACTTTGGGGGTTTTAAGACTTCGTTTTCTTTAGCTTCAAACTCAAACCAAAATAGGAAGGAAAGCAGTTTTGGTGTGGACACTATCGCTTTGTTTTTTGTTTTTGTTTTATATTCGTCCAAAATCAGCTTCTTCATTATCTATCTTCTTTGTCCTTTTTCTACCTTCACCATTTTTAAACACTTCCTTCTCCTTCTCTGTCTCCCCCCCCCCTTATAATACCATTACCATGGAAGTTTAGCATTTCTTTGAGTTGAAGGGGGAAAGAAAATGGTGTTAAAGGTCTTGGTTTTTCTGGTTTTGGTTTTGGTTTCAGCTGTTGTTGTGGAGTCGCAACAGCCAACTTTCAACGACGACGTTCTGGGGTTAATCTTCTTCAAAGCAGGGCTCAAGGACCCAACTGCAAAGCTCCAGTCTTGGAGTGCAGATGACAATGATCCCTGCAACTGGATGGGCGTTAAATGTGACCCGACTACTTACCGGGTCACGGAGCTCCATCTCGATGGCTTATCTCTTTCTGGTCATGTTGGTCGTGGCTTATTACGGCTACCGTTCCTTCAAGTTCTGTCACTTTCCAAAAACAACCTTACGGGGACCATAAACTCCGAGCTTTCTCGCATTGGGAGCTTGCAGGTTATTGATTTAAGTGGAAACAACTTGTCGGGATCGATCCCTGATGATTTTTTCACACAATGTGGGTCTCTAAGGTCGATCTCTTTTGCGAGGAACAATCTTACAGGGGAACTTCCTGCTTCTTTGAGCTCATGTTCGACGCTTGTGGCGGTTAACTTCTCGTCTAATCAAATTTCAGGGCAGTTGCCATCTGGGATTTGGTATTTGAGGAGCCTTCAATCGCTTGATATGTCTGGTAATTTGTTGGAAGGAGAGATTCCTGAAGGGATCGGGAATTTGTATGATTTGAGACGGATAAAATTAGGAAACAACAGATTCTCTGGGAGGCTACCGGGGGATATTGGGAGCTGTTCACATTTGAAATCGGTTGATTTCAGTGATAATTATTTGTATGGTAGCCTCCCTGATTCAATGAGGAAGCTTGGTTCATGTAGTTCAATCAGTTTAGGAGGAAACTCTTTGAGGGGACAAGTTCCAGATTGGATTGGAGAATTGACAAGCCTTGAAAGTTTGGATCTTTCTGCAAATAATTTCTCTGGTAAAGTTCCATCTTCTCTGGGAAATCTGCAGTTACTGAGAGAATTGAATCTGTCAATGAACCAGTTTACTGGTGCATTGCCTGAATCGATGGCTAATTGTTATAACCTATTGGCTATAGATGTCAGCCAGAATCTGTTAACCGGCAATGTTCCATCATGGATGTTTAAGATGGGAGTGCAGGGTGCACTGATTTCTGGGAATAAACTTATGGGAAACGTAGAAAGTCCTTCATTGGCTTCAACGGTGCCATCCTATCAAGGCCTTCGGATGTTGGATCTTTCTTCAAATGCTTTATCTGGTGAAATCCCATCAAACCTTGGGGTTCTTAGCAGCTTGCTCTTCTTTAATATGTCCAGGAACCATCTCTTTGGTTCCATTCCAGCCAGTATAGGTGAATTGAAGGCAACACAAGTTATTGATTTAAGCCACAATCTGCTGAATGGAAGCATTCCTTCTGAGATTGGGGGAGCAGTCTCACTCAAGGAACTCAGGTTGCAGAGGAACTTTCTTTCTGGGAAAATTCCAACTCAGATAGTCAAGTGTTCATCATTAACAATTTTGTAAGTATTTGTTCCTGTTAAGTGCATATTGAGTTATATATATCTTGATCATGGTAGCCATTGCACCTATCCTCGAAGCATTTATTATTCCTTAAACTTAGTTCAGTGAGACCTTTAGTTGAAATTTTCATTGCTATTTGGCTTGGGACTGGTCATAGTTCCTTAAACTTTTCAAAAGTATGTTGCTAAATTGTTGTATAAGCCAATGATATCTAAATGACCCTCGTAATCCTCTAGGAAGATCAAAGGCTTCTTGCTATCATCTTAGGCTAATGGTTTGTGCAGTGTTTAGTGGAAACCCCGAACCAAAGCCGTTGCTTGCAATGTAGCATAACTCGTTCTACATTTGAATTCTATTAACAGTTTTGTTCTGGTCTCATTACAATGGTACAGAATTCTGTCCCGGAACAACTTATCTGGCTCGATCCCTACTGCCATTTCAAACTTGAGCAACCTCCAGTATGTGGATTTGTCATTGAATGACTTTACCGGAAGCTTACCGAAAGAGCTAGCAAATCTTTCTCAACTCATGTTCTTTAATATCTCTCACAACCACCTTCATGGTGAACTACCACTTGGGGGCTTCTTCAACACCATTCCTACTTCATCCGTCTTGGGAAATCCATCGTTGTGTGGTTCGGTTGTCAACCGCTCTTGCCCTGCTGTCCATCCCAAGCCCATTGTCCTCAACCCTAACTCGTCAGACTCCATCGGTGGCTCCTCTCCTAATCACCACCGCAAGAAAATTGTGCTTAGCATCTCTGCCCTCATTGCCATTGGTGCAGCGGCATTCATTGTCATTGGTGTAGTAGCTATCACTGTCCTCAATATCCATGTCCATTCTTCTATGTCTCGTGCTCCTGCAGCTCTCACCTTATCTGGAGGGGAAGATTTTAGTTGTTCTCCCAACAACGATCCAAACTATGGCAAGCTTGTAATGTTTTCAGGGGATGCCGACTTTGTTGCTGGTGCCCATGCTTTGCTTAACAAGGACTGTGAGATTGGTCGTGGAGGGTTTGGAGTTGTTTATCGAACAATCCTTCGTGATGGGCGTTCAGTGGCCATTAAGAAGCTGACTGTTTCAAGTTTGATCAAGTCTCAAGACGAATTCGAAAGGGAAGTTAAAAGACTTGGAAAGATTAGGCACCATAATCTTGTAGCTCTTGAAGGATATTACTGGACTCCTTCTTTGCAGCTCCTCATTTATGAATTTGTTTCGAATGACAGCTTGTATAAGCACCTCCATGAGCCTGACAGAAGTTGCCCCTCTTGGCGACAACGATTCAACATAATTCTTGGTATGGCCAAGGGTCTAGCCTATTTGCACCGTATGAATGTCATTCACTACAATCTTAAATCAACCAATGTTCTTATAGATTGCTCCGGGGAGCCCAAGGTCGGAGATTTTGGCCTTGCAAGGCTACTGCCGACATTAGACCGCTGCGTTTTAAGCAGCAAAATCCAAAGTGCACTTGGTTACATGGCTCCTGAGTTCGCTTGTAAGACGGTAAAAATAACCGAGAAATCCGATGTGTATGGCTTTGGGGTTTTGGTCTTGGAGGTGATTACAGGGAAGAAGCCAGTGGAATACATGGAGGATGATGTGGTGGTGCTGTGTGAAATGGTAAGGGGAGCACTCGAGGATGGTAAGGTGGAAGAATGTGTCGACGGGAGGCTTCGTAGTAACTTCCCGACAGAAGAGGCAGTTCCAGTTATAAAGCTTGGTCTAATATGTGCATCTCAAGTGCCATCAAATAGACCAGACATGGAAGAAGTAGTGAACATATTAGAGCTAATCCAATGCCCTTCGGAAGGCCAGGAAGAGCTGGAGTAAGTTATTCGGGTCCGAGAAAAGAACGAAACAGAGTGGTGTTTCCCGGTGAAGATGAATCCAGTTTGTTCAACAGAAGAAGAAAAGAAAAGAGTTCAGTCTACCACCCCAGTTTCCCTCAATTCTTTGTTCTTTTAATGTTGTATTTTTGTTTGTGCCTTATTTTCCCTTTTCCTTTATTCAGTATTTTGTTACAAAGAGTTTCGCTTACTGGATTCTTTATCACCGGCTGCATATCGAACACATATTTTTAGCTTTATTAGTGCCATGCCATGCATCAAATTTCAATATTTGTATATTTAAAAAGATAATAAAAATAAAGGAAAGAAAAGCAGACAAGGTGGGAAATCAAAACATAAAAGTGAAAGCAGAAGAGTTGAATGGTATGATGGAAACACATGATAATGTTGAAGAAAAGCACTTATTTGCTTTATCTACACTTTTTCTTTTAATTAACTAATTAAAATTGTTTTTGTTTTTGGGGGGCAGTGGCAGCCTTGAGGTTAGGAACATGGGTCAACAACTTTTAGCAATCAAAGCCAACAGTCATGCGCACTAACCCTACTCATTCTCACTCTTATACTCTATGTCTACCCTTCCTCTTTTCTTTTTTTTTAATCAAAAGATAGTGAAATAGGTTCTCCATATTTGCCCTAAACGTTACTGTGTTTCTGTTTTCATGACTAAATTATTTAAAAAAAACTATTCTAACTCATTATAATTTTTTTGTTTATAAAAGTTGTACCAATCGAAAGTTCTTCAATAGTTTAGATTTTTTAATAAAAATAATTTTGAGCGTCACGAATTTACAAATCAAAATTAAAATTATTTTAACATATTTAAATTTGAAATTCCATATAAATTATTTACCGGTTTAAGGATTAGTTATAATGAGATAAATTAATTAATGCTTGTTTTTAAATTTTATTTTAATTAATTCCCATGGTGACCTAATAATAGTAAGGAGTGAAAGATACTTACTCTTAAAGCTTAGGTTTAGTGTATCATACACTTATCCTAAGAGTTTAAAAATGTCCATTTATCCCCTTCAATTTTTTTTTTTAAACCCATAAATCTTTTTTAGATTTATTTACTATGAAAGTTTTAAATAAAAATAATTATACTCTTATTATTTATATATGTATTTTCTATTTATTTTATTGATTTATCTATTTTTAATTATAAAATAATGATTTTTTGCCAAATAAAATAATAAAAATTTAATTACATATGTATTACAATTCTAAAATGGTATAATGAAAAATTTAGCTCTCGGTGCTTACATTTTCTGTCAATTGGCCTTTTTATTTTTTGAGTTAAATTTGATCTTTAACCTTTTAAAAAAATCAAATTTAACCATCAACCTTTAAAAAAAAAAAGTTGGATTTGTTGTTTTTTAAAGAAAAATACTAACTAAAACATTAAATTTTTAAAAATGACAACTCACATGGCAATCAACATGTACTTCATGCTATTTTTTGAATTTTTATGAACTTTTTATATATTTTTTAAATTTATAATTTTAAATTATTTATTAATGTGACATATAGAACAAATAGTGTTATGCCAATATGAAGAAAACGAGGATTGCCACACATGTTATCATGCCAAAATTGTTAGAAAAATAATATTTAGCATTTTCATTAAAAAAATAGCGATTTAATTATTTTTGAAAAGTTGAGAGCTAAATTTAACTTTAAAAAAAAAATGAATAATAACCAAATTAACAAAAAATATGAGCATTGAAAGTTAAATTTGACATTATACCAAAAATTAATGTATTTCACTTCTTTCTTTAAAAGAATACATTTCACTTCAATTAAAATTAAAAATTTTAAATTTATATTTCATTTCGTAATATATTAAGCTTGAGATGAATTTATTGAGTTAGTTTTATGTAAAATTAATTAATTATTATTATTTAAAAAATTATAAAGGAAAAATATTAAAATATAAAAGTAAAATAAAATAAAAACAAATAATCTCAAATAGATTTGTTCATGGGTCGAGTCATCTGGCTTGGCTCAAAAAGTGGGATGGTTTGAGTAAAAATATAAGTTCAAAAAATGGGTTTGGACAAAAAATAAGACCCAATTAAAAAATGGGTCGGGAATTCACTAAATTACAAAAAAAATGTTATTTTTTATGTTATTTTAATGATAATTTCTTATTGTTTTCTCCCTATTTTGCTACCATTTCACTATTATGTTATTACGATTTTGTTGTTATTATTTGGATATTGTATAACACTTCTTTTATTGTTAATTTTGTTATTATTTTAGAGACATTTGCTTGTTAAGTTGCATCTATCTTAGTATTATTTAAGTATACATATTTTTTAAAATCTATTTTCAATATGTTTGAAATTATTTATTTTAATGTTTTTAGTATTTTTGATGTATTATATATATTTAAAAATTATGTAAAGAAACAATATAAAATTTTTTAATATAGGCGGGTTGAGTCAGGCTCGAGTTTTAATATTTTTATCTAGGCTGGGTTTGGACAAATTTTTAGGCCATTTTTTAGGCCGAGCAAGGCTCGGACCCAACAAACGGGCATAAATTTTTACTTGAACTCGGTCCGATCCATGAATAACTCTAATCTTGAAGTTAATATTATAATTAAATTTAAATATTTAATATATAATTACATAAAATATTATTAAAAATAAAACAAAAGACAAGAATAAAATATAATTATTATTGATAACAATTTTTTAAAAATAAATTTATAAGCAAACTTTAAAATTTTAGGTTTGAGTATTACACAATGTAAATCATTTTCGGGATCTAAATATAGATTTATCTACTAGTATAGATCTATTAATAATTAATTTTGGTTATAATTGTTTAGATATATTTTTTGTAATTGCAATAACTACTATCGATGTAAAATTTTTATAATTTAATTTAATTATACTTAAAATATCTTTACACCTAATTAGATTTTTATTATTTTTAATTAAAAATTATTGGATATAAACGATAAAAGATAACAACAATAAATAAAATAATAAAAATATTTTTATTTAAAATTCATTTAATAATAAAAAATTAGGAGATAAATGAGTGTTTTACAAATCATAAATAATATATATTGTATTACTTAAAAAGAAAAAAAGCATTGGGGCATTGGAGTTGGACATCATCATAAGGGGCTGACAACATGAAAATCATACCATGTCTTGCATGAAAATCTTATTTATTTATTAAATGGTGGCAAACATGGAATTATTTGCATCCAACTTCAAAATCATGCTATGTCCTGCCATGAGAATCCCAGGTTTTTTTTTTTTTTTCGGATTTTGTTAAATGTTGGAAAGCATGGCATTGTATATTCACTAATCTTTTCTTTCATTAAATTTTTTTGAATAAAATGATACATTTATTATTTCTTTTGAAATAAGATAATTCAAATTAAGGTTATTTAAAAAAAAAAAATGAACACCCCATCAGGAAGCATCAATTTGAGTTACTATTTATAAAGTATTATGTTATTTTACCAGGATTGGATTAATTAAGGTTTATAAATATTTAATTACTAAATTAACATACTTTTATATTTAATATATTTTATTTAATTTTAAGAAATTAATTACATTTTTAATTATCAAATTTAATAATATTTAATTTAAATATTTAATATTGTTGGTTACTCTGATAAAATTTTTAAATGTGATTTTTAAAAAAAAATACTATTCTAACAAAAAAATATGTTAGCGTGATGAGTTGAAATAAGTCCTTTTAAAAAAAAAACAGTAATTATCAAAATTACTAAGAGTGCTAATTATTTAGAATAACTAATGACATAATTTTTTTTCTATTTTTTAGTCATTATAAGATAATGGTAAAATTACAATTTCGATTTCTCTATTATGCTCACATTTAATATTTAATCTTTATATTTTAATTTTACATAATTTGGTCATTTACTTTTACAATAACATTAGTTAGTTTAAATAATTTATATACTTATATGTGATAATTATTTTATTATTTTACTATCATATCCTTTAAATATCCTGACAAGTATACAATAATTTTTTTTAAAAAAAAGGTTATTCGTAATTGAAATGTGAAAATTGAATTTTTTTCCAACTACTTGGTAAAAAGAAAAAAGAAGAGAGAGAGACTATGAACGTGGCAAAGTGACATTTTTTTATGGTCCCTATACTATACTCAAATTTAAGATTTAATTTTTATACTTCAATTTCTTAACATAATTTGGTCCCTCAAGTTTTACAAGATCATCGATTAGCCCAAATACTTTATTTTGATTAAAATAATAATGTAAATTTTAAGAGTTGTTAACACAATTAAAATTATCTATTAAATTCAGGTATATTGCAATGTCTTTTTGTTACATAGTTATCATGTGAATATTTTAAAATATTTTTTTAAAATTTAACAAAAAAGTTTAATGGCACTAACAATTAAAATTAATTTTTAAATTCAAAAAATAGAGAAAGTAAATTCTTAAAAATAAAAATATAAAGACTAAATTCTAAATGCACGAAGAATACATAGACTTAAAAGTATATTTTAACTTATAAAATTTATTCAATAATTTAATTAAAAAAAGAAAATAGATATATTTTGCCCATAATTGTATAAGCAATAAATACATGTAAGAAGAGTAAAGGGCACGTAGAGAAATAAATGATGACTACTATTATTATCATTTATCATTATAAAACAAAAACTTAAGAGATAAGGCATTGTTCATTTATGAAAATGATAATATTGTACTGTTCCTCCTTTTAAAACAACAATATTATTTTATCCCTCTTGCTTTAACCATATTTTAAAATTTTTGGCTCTCATCTTAACTTTATATTTAATTAAATTTAAATTTATTATATTGAGCTCGTAATTATATTTTATATTTGTAATGATTGAAACTATTATCATCGGTATAATTTCAGAAAACAATATTACTCAACTTACAATAGTAACAATTCTAATCAAAATTAAATTTTGTTAAGGGGAGGGTGAATAATCAAGATGGTCCATGCCATACCCTTATCCATCATACTAATCACTACATATTTTTCCACTTCTAAACCCACATAAAAAAATAGAAACAATACTTCCATACTTCCATAACCTTGCAAATAATATATATATATATATATATATATATATAAAGTGAAAATAAAAATGTTACAAAATACTTATAAATATTTTTATTTAATTTCAACTAAAAGATAATTTGTTAATATTAAGAAAATAACAGCCTTACAAGCTAGGTTTGGCTTTGGATAAATATAACTTTTGATTTCCAGGTTTGGCTTGATCGAGCAACAAAAATGTTTAAAAGTATAAAAATATTAAATTTGAATAATATGTTCTTTATATCTTTCTGCCACTCGAACATGTGTCAGCACCAGACATATCGTTAATTTTTATGTTGACTTTTTCTCAAATAGCATCTCGGCGGACCACCTTAACCTTAGTATTTCTGAGTATGACCATCCATTCCACTTTGAGGGAGTCATCCGCTCAAGTTTAAGTGTGAACATTGTCGTAGTGTAAACATACTTCCAAGACAATAAAGACTTTATTTAAGCATAGCTACCTCGTACTGATAGAGTCTCATGATATACGGGCATGGTTATTGTAACGCCCTCTTCCCCGAGACCGTCGCCGGAGTCGAGCTTGAGGTGTTACTAAACTTAATTTACCACTTAAAGAGCTTTAAATCATTTATTCTAGCTTTACCACATCCCAAACCATTTCGAGAAGCATCACTATACACCACAAATTCTTTACCTGACTCGGGTTGTACCAACACTGGTGCTTCAGTCAATAACTTTTTCAACTTTTCAAAACTCTGTTGACATTCTTCTGTCCATTCAAATTTAACATCTTTTCTGAGTAGTCTAGTCATAGGAGCAGCAATTATAGAAAATCCATTTACAAATCGCTGATAATATCCAGCTAGCCCCAAGAAACTTCTAACTTCAATTACATTCTTCGGTGGTTTCCAATCAACAATAGCCGAAATTTTACTGGGAACAACCCGTATACCATCACCTAAAACAATATGACCTAAAAATCCCACTTCTCAAAGCCAGAATTCACTCTTACTAAACTTTGCATATAACTGCTTATCTCTCAAAGTTTGCAAAACTATCTTCAAGTGCTCGGCATACTCTGTCTCATCTTTCAAATAAATTAAGATATCATTTATAAATACTACAACAAATTTGTCCAAGTATGGCCGAAATATACGGTTCATCAAATCCATAAACACAGCAGGAGCATTTGTTAACCCAAATGGCATAACTAAAAATTCATACTAACCATACCTTGTTCTAAAAGCAGTTTTAGGCACATCTGACTCTTTTACTCGCAGCTGGTAGTATCCAGACCTCAAGTCAATCTTTGAAAACCATGTCGCTCCTTTTAGCTGATCAAACAAATCATCAATTCTCGGTAACGGATACTTGTTCTTGATTGTCACCTTATTTAACTACCGATAGTCTACACACAATCTCATAGAACCATCCTTCTTTGTCACAAACAATACAGGAGCACCCCAAGGCGAAAACTCGGTCTCACAAAGCCTTTGTCAGTCAACGCTTGCAACTGCGACTTTAATTCTTTCAACTCCACTGGTGCCATTCTATACGGAGCAATCGAGATCGGAGCTGTTCCCGGTATCAAATCAATATCAAATTCTACTTCTCTGACTGGAGGCAAACCCGGTAACTCTTCTGGAAATACATCCGCGAATTCTCATACAATCGGCACTGATTCAACTTTCTTTTCAATTTCCTTTGTATTCAGTACATACGCCAAATAAGCTTCATAACCCTTTTTCAAATATCTCTGAGCCAACATCGAAGAAATCACACTAGATAATGCCTCTGATTTATCTGATTCAACTCGCAGAATTTCACCACTTTCACACTTTAATTCAATAACTTTCTATTTACAATTTACTATAGCATCATGCAATGTCAACCAATCCATACCCATGATAACATCAAATTCATCAAACGGCAACAACATCAAGTCGGCCGAAAAATAATAACCCCGAATCATTAAAGGACATTTTTTGCATTATTTATCAACTATAACACATTTGCCTAACGAGTTTGACACTTTAATCATAAATTCTGTGTACTCAACAGGTATATTCATACTAGACACCAATTTCATGCACACATATGAATGAGTAGAGCCGGGATCAATCAAAGCAGTAACATTAACATCATAAAGAGAAAATATACCAGTAGTCACATCTGGTGATGAAGCATCTTCACGTGCTTTTATGGCATAAGTTCTGGCCGGAGCTCTTGCTTCAGATTTAACGGCTGAATCTCTGACTACATTCTTGCTACTTGCTTCATTCCCAGCTTTTCTCGAATATCTTCCTCTCCAGTCTGCGCCACTAGTTTTAGTACTCTGAAATCTTTCTTTTTCAATTCTCTCCGGGCAGTCTCTAATACAATGATCCAAAGAAACACACCAAAAACATTCATTTGCTCTACACGGACCAAAATGATTTCTACCACACCTCTGGCACTCTGGCTTAACAAATCTCGAATTCCCTACACTAGCTGCCGAAGTAGTTTGAGATTTAGGACCCATATTTTGCTTCTTAGGATTCCCATACGAATGTCCTGCCGGAACTTGAAAACGAGGATTCATATTTCTAGATTTTCTAGATTGCTGTGAGAATGAACTGCTCATCGATCTTTTTTTCCAATTTCTAGTCCCAGCCTCTACCTTTTTCTTCTCTTTAAGTAGTTCTTCAGCCTTACAAGCCTGATAACCAAGTACTACCATTTCTTTTAATTCAAGAATCCCAACAAATACTTTTATGTCTTCATTAAGTCCATCTTCAAATCGTCTACACATTTTAGCCTCTGAAAGAACACATTCTCTAGTGTACTTACTCAACCGAACGAACTCCCTTTTGTATTCGGTAACTGTCATGTTGCCTTGTTTCAATTCAAAAAACTCCTTACGCTTCTGATCAATAAATCTTTCACTGATGTACTTCTTCCAAAATTCTTCTTGAAAGAACTCCCAAGTCACTTTCTCTTTCGGTACCACAGAAACCAATGTCTTCCACCAATAATAGGCTGAATCCCTCAGCAAAGATATAGCACATTTCAAGCATTCTTCAGGTGTGTAAGACAATTCATCAAATACCCGAATAGAATTCTCAAGCCAAAACTCTGCTTTCTCGGCATCATCAACAACATTTGCCCTGAATTCTTCAGCCCCTTGCTTACAAATTCTGTCAACTGGAGTCCTATGTAATTTCTTCAGATCCATACCTTGAGGCATCGGGGTACAAGTTAAGGAATGGGGAAGGTGGGGGAGGTTGTGCATTCAGGTTCGTACGAACGAACTCAGTATACCAAGCACTCATCATCTGGAGAAAGGTTTCTCGAGCCTCTTCTCCTCCTCTTTGACAAACAGTAGGAGGTGGGTTTTCAGTCAGCACCACCCCTTCAACCGGAGCTGGTGCATTACTCTCTACATCATCAGCCACAGCTGGATCGGGATCCATTTACTAAAAAAAATCATTTAAAAGGTCAGAAGTTGTCACATTATCACAATATGTATATATGGCATGTATAGCAAAACTCGAACATGCAACACATTAACCTGAGAACCGACTAAACCTACTCTGATACCACCAAATGTAACGCCCTCTTACCCGAGGCCATCGCCGGAGTCGAGCTTGAGGTGTTACTAAACTTAATTTATCACTTAAAGAGCTTTAAATCATTTATTCTAACTTTTGTAATAAGCTGTTCATCTGCGTCACAGTCGTTAAAAATTTCATATCTCGAGTTTCGAAACTCAAAATTAAGATCCGTAAATTTTTCCTGAAACTAGACTCATATATCTATCTACTAATTTTTTTTAATAGAATTTTTGGTTGGGCCAATTAGTACATTTTATTAGTTAAAGTTCCCCTGTTTCAGTGTTCAACTGCTCTAACCTATGTTCACTATGAATCACTTTTCTCTTTGTAAAAAACTCAAATGACTATGCTGTTTATTTCTCATAAAACTGGACTTAATAAGGAATCTACACATATATAGTATGACTCCTAATTGTTTTTGTACAATTTTTAGTGAATTTATAAAGTCAGAACAGGGGATTCAGAAATCGCTCTAACCCTGTTCCACCAAAACCCAAATATCTCATAAAATACAACTTTGTTACCTGTTTTGTTTCTTCCATATGAAAATAGACACAATAAGCTTGAATTTAATATTTTATTCACTATCTAATCCTATCTCTAATATTTTTAGTAAATTTTCAAACTTACATCATTACTGCTGAAAAATTCTGGTTTATAACAAAGTTCACCTTTTTATGGATTTTCATGGACTAAGTAGCACATTAAACATACACGACACCAAATATGATCTAGATTGGCCATTCCAATGGCTAATCATTTCCAAGCATTTCCTTATCAAACCATCACCATATTATAAGGTTATTCACACAAAATGATTATAATGCTATACATGCCATATTCAAAATACAAGCCATTATACCAAATTGTCCCAGATAGTGTGATCGTTCCTTCGACCTTCCCGATTTCCGAGCTAGCTTGTCAAAACTACAATGAATGAAAAGAAGGGAGTAAGCACAAATGCTTAGTAAATTCACATGCAAATAACAAGTAACATAATCATGCAATTCAACATTAACATCAATTGCATTAATATCACTAAGACATTCATGTTACAAGTATACTTGCTATCTTACCACAATCTTGTCTTATCAAGTTCTCAACTCGAGATTTAGGCTCATACTTGTCCAACTTCCTCTTTCACCATACTTTCCAACATACCTCTTTCGTTTAGGCATTCTCATTATTCATTTAAAAATCTACCCGTTGAACTCATCGGAATATAATTTAGATACACGGATTTCACATACATAAGTGTCATATCCGTAGCTAGACAACTCAATAGCCTACGGAATTTACGTAGCCAAGCTACCATGTAACCCGCCCATAAGCGAACTCAGACTCAACTCAACGAGCTCAGGCGTTCGCATCCATAAGTGAACTCGGACTCAACTCAACGAGCTCGGATGCCTAGTTACATCTCACGAACTCGGACTCAACTCAACGAGTTCGGAACTCAATCATCCTAGATACATGTCACTTGTATCCTAATCTATTCCCAAGGTTCAAACGGGATTCTCTTCAATCGCACCTCTTGGTCGTCTTCCTCAAAATGTCGGAACCGATATTTGGTAGCATTTCATATTTATCAAGTAGCTCACATAATTTGTATATCACTAAATAATAATTCACAAAGCATCATATTTCATGATAATAAGTATCATATCATATAAATAACATTAAATCATTTAAAATAACAATTATGTTACCTTATTTACACTTGAACTTACCTCGATACAAAATATAGAAATTTTACAATTTAGTCCACAATATTTTCTTTTCCTCCATCAAGGTCAATTCCACGTCTTTCTTGATCTAAAATAACACATTTAGCTTATTTAATACTCACATTTATCAAAATAGTCCTTAACTCCAACTTTTTCAAAATTATGAATTTGCCCCTAAACTTTTGCATATTTACACTTTTGCCCCAAGGCTCGAAAATTAAAATTTATCCCAAATTCTTAGGTTTTAAGACATGCTGATCATTTATTTACTAACAGCAACCCCAAATTCCAACTATAACATGCACTTATGAACAATAGGTATTTTTACCGATTAAGCCGTTTTACTCGTTTTTACTCAAAACTGAGTAGCAAAAGTTGTCTAGCATAATTTAAAACCTCATATTCTATCATAAAATATCAAAATACACAATTATTCAACATGGGTCAATTTTTGAAATCAAACCCTAGCTCAAATAAATGGTAGAAATAGAGAAATCATGTTACCGGGACTTCAAAAACGTAAAAATCATTAAAAACGGGGCTAGAACGGACTTACAATCAAGCTTGGAAACTTGAAAAACCCTAGCCATGGTTTCTCCACGCTATTTTCAGCCTTGAGGAAGAAGATGAGCAAAAATTGGCTTTTAATTTGATTTTTAATTCATTTAATCACTAAATGACCAAAATGCCCCTAACTTAAAAATATTTTTTTTCACCCATTTCATGTCCATTTTTTTCCAATAAATTAACCAGTGGTCTAATTTCCATTTAAGGACCTCCAATTTAAATTTTCATAACAATTGGACACCCCTAACATGTAGAACTCAACTTTTACATTTTTTACAATTTAGTCCTTTTGACTAAATTGAGTGCCCAAACGTCGAAATTTTCATACGAAATTTTTTTACAAAATAATTTCATAAAAATTTAAACCATAAAAATATAAATAAAACACATTTCAATCTAACACCTTTACCATTTGACAAAAATGCCCTTAATGCCTTTCTTTGTAATTTTTATGTACAAGCCCATTTTTGTCCAAAATTTTAGAAATTGGTCAAATTGCTATTTAAGACCTCCTAATTAATATTCCAAAGCAATTTCATACTAAAATATTCTAGAATGCAAGTTTTGCAACTTATTCGATTTAGTCCCTAATTTCAAATTAAGCACTTTATGCATAGAATTTCTTCACGAAATTTACACACAATCATGCAATCATATCATAAACCTCAAAATAATTATAAAATGATTATTTATATCTCAGATTTGTGGTCACGAAATTACTATTTCGATTAGGCCCTAATTCGGGATATTACAGTTATCCTTTATGCATTTTGTGGGGCTAAATGTATATCCTGTCACGTTATATCAATGAACAAGAGGACTTCTCCTATAACTACCATGCAAAAAAATGGAGAAAGGATCAATCTTTTGACACTCTAAAGTTATTCCAAGTAATTATCTTCTTAATCAGCCTGTCCTATTATCCTTATTCCAGCTCTCAGTCGCTTTAGGTGAATAGACCTCCATTGCACCATTGTGATCTATTCTTCATTCCTCTTTGTCCTCTTCCTTTATCGTATACTATATCAACAATGTTCAATCTTAATATTGCAAATCATATATAAATTTTTCATAATGAAATAAAAGTTAAATTTTAAACATCATTATAAAATTTTATACAAGTTAAAGTTTTATTATTAAAAATCAATAGTATTAAGTAAAAAATATATAAAATTATTTTAAAAATTTTGGAAATATGAAGGAGTCAAGGTCCTTGCTAAGCTGTTTCTCCACCCTAGAGTAGAAATTGGTAGAGATTATCTCGATCACTTTAATCTTACATTCGCATAGCCATACGTCTATACTTTTAAGTTTTAATGGTAAAAATGACTTTAGCAAAAACTTAATAAAGTCCTCGAAAGAATTTGCATTTAATTAAGTCTTTAAAGTTGAAAACTTAATCGATCAAGCTCCTCCGTTAATATTGATCAAGTTTGACTATTAAGTTTTCCTAACATGATAACAAACAAATCGGATGACGACATGTGTTAATCACGTGTACATCATGCTAACATGGTATTTTATCACATCAACAAATATTTTTTAAAAAATAATAATCTAAATAAATTTTATTAATAATTATTTAAAAACCAAATCTAGAATGAACCGAGACAAATAATTATCCAAACTCATTTGAACATGGACAATTATTTGTTTAAGTTCAGCATAGCCATGACTTTTTAGATAATCATAAAAAAAATAGAAAATTTATAAAATAATTATTTAAGAATTATTAGAAATTATAATTTTTTTATCAAAGTTATTAAAAATTATTAAAAACCACATTCAGAATGAATTTGGATGAATGATTGTTCATGTGCATTTTAATCTAGACAACTAATTGTCGAGGTGCATTTGAACATAGTTTTTTAATAATTATTAAAAAATATGAAATAAATTATAAAAATTATTAATAATTATAAGAAATTATTAAAAATTTTAACAATAAATTTGAATATTTTAAGGATTATTTATTATGAATAAAATAATTCATTGCTAGCAAACTTCTGTTGTGGATCAAAATATTTAAGAAACTAAAAATAGAGAAAGAAGAAGAGAAAGAAGGGAAGGGAATGATTCAAGAAAGAAGAGAAAAGACAAAGAGGATGCAAGATTCATAATATTTTTTTAGATGCTACAACTAATACCCTTGTGTCTCTTTTATACTAGTATTGGCGATGTACATTATTATCCCAATATTACCATCAATGTAACATACATTTACAATCTAACCCAACAAATGACAAAAGCTAGAATTAAGCTTGTATCATTACTCCCATCTTAAAAAGAATCATTGTCCTCAAGGATTAAGCATTTTCAAATCTACGTTTAGTGTTGAAGACTACCTTCATTATCGACAAACATGATCCTAGGTGCAATGCACTGTTCCAATATAGACACCAAAATGTTGCAACCTTTATCCATAAGATGCAACCATATTGTTGAGGTCATCGAACAACTACACCATTCACAAACCTCACACCAAAATTTGTTTCTATAATTTCTATGTTGACATCTTGAATTCCAAAATATTATAAAGCACCTTGTCTATCTCCAACAGTGCGTTGAGATTGTCATACGATTTCGTAAGGTGGTGAGTGCTTACATTAGTACTAATAAAAATCACAAACTTCCCTAAAACTTCCACCTTAAAGTTTGCCACCTTTTTTATCGAAAAAGACTTCTTACCTTTCAATGGTATCACCCACCATTACTACAAACCTGTAACAATCCATAATATTTGTATAATGTGCAAACAATCCTTTATGAGTGAAGTCCAAACAAAAACTATGTTACTAATTAGAGTAATTTGCACCATACCACCACACTCTGCCATTAGCAAAAGCCAAAATGGATAAGGGTCATAAACTCCAACAAGTTCATTAACATATATTGTTGTTCGTAAATAAGCATTTCCATCATCAACAAGCATCAACAAATAAAGCCCTATAGAGATTTCCTCATATGTGACCTAAGAAACGTATTCAATAACACAAGATTACACATGTAATGTTGAAGAATTCATACCCATTTGCATAACTAATTTCTCATTTTCATTTGAAAATATGAAATAAAAAAGGAGTTTAGTTGAAGAAGGCAACCCCATTTCACGGTTTTACAATAATGATTTTGAATCCATATGAGGTTGGGTATTTGAGTTAAATACCTTACTAACCTGCAAATCATAGGCTAACTCATCCATTCTTATAAGCATTTGATTGAGCACCAAAGTTGCTTTTGTGCGAAAATTTTTAAGATTATTTTGTGTTCCACTTCACAACCGCTCGAAAGAATTATCGATTTTGACTCTAATTGAGCAAGTAGTTGAGTAACCACCTCATTTGATAGCATCATTCTGAAATTAATCGTAGTTAAAATCAATGGCTTTGATACCTTTGTTACAGATCAAAATATTCGAGAAAGAAATTACAAATGGAGAAAGAAGGAAGATGAAAGGGAGGGAAAGGAAAGAGTCAAGAAAGAAGAGAAAATATAGAGAGGATACAAATTCATAATATATGTTTTAGATACTATAGCAAATAGCTTTATGCCTCTTTTATACTAGTACTAACTATTTTTCATTATTATCTCAATATTACCCTTAATGAAACATACATTTACAACTTAACCCAACAAGTGATAAAGAACTAGAATTAAGCTTGTATCAATACTCCCATTTCGCAAAGAATCATTATCCTTAAGGATTAAGCCTTTTTGGATCTCTGTTAAATACTATCTCCATTACCGGAAAACATGATCCTAAGTGCACTACACGGTTCTAATATGGACACCAAAATGTTGCAACAATGATATATGATTATATACCAAAATAGGTCTATAATTGGAGCAGCTGAAACTCTTTTTAAGAAACGAGATGTTTCGAGTCAATTGCTAATGTTAACCATTGTGTCCATAGAGTTATTTGACATTGTATCCATAGAGTTATTTGACAAAATTCAAACTTCTTAGGTTTCAGACCCAAAGTTACAACAACTCATTCAGAAACTTGAAGTCAACCCATCTACTTTTCTTTAGTATAGTTGGGATGGCAAATAGCTTAAATGCAAAGCAATGTTATTAGTTGGAAACGATTTGACTTTGCAAGAATAGTTGCTTCATTACTTTCATAACAGTGCTATGAGAGGCATTTCGGAGCTCATGTCATTAACAATAGAATTGCCAAAATATTGTTTGGGAATGGCCTTCAAAAAGATGTTCGTATGGTAAGAGAATGTCCAGTGTGTCAAAGATGTAAATTTGACAACTTTTCCAAACTAGGATTGCTTTAGCCTTTACTGATACCTAACCATACTCGGGTTGATGTTAGTATGGATTTTTGGAAGGATTGTCAAAGTCTAGGGGTAAGGATGTCATTTTGGTGGTGGTTGATAGGCTCACAAAGTATGCTCACTTTATTGCCTTAGCACATCCTTTTACTGCCATGAAGGTGACTCATGAGTTTTTTAATCAAGTCTGCAAATTGCATGGGTTCTCGAGTAGTATTGTTTCCGATTGTGACAACATATTCAGTAATAGTTTTTGGCAAGAATTGTTCAAACGGTTGGGAACAACCTTGAAGCCATCCACAGTCCACCATCCAGAGTTTAATGGTCAAATGGAGGTTGTTAATAGATGTTTATCCTCCTATTTGTGTTGTAAGATGGGGAACAACCTCGGGATTGGTTTAATTGGATGCCCCACTTGAGTGGTGGTATAACACATCTTACCACTCTGTCATTCACACCACATCGTATAAGGCTCTTTATGGCCAAGACCCTCCTATTCATCTTCCCTATCTAGCAAAAGAATCCTTGGTTGCTACAGTTCATCGGAGTCTCCAAGAGAGGAAAGTAGTCTTATCCATGTTAAAATTTTATTTGGTAAGAGCTTAAAACCAAATGAAGACATTGGTTGAAAGGAAGAGAAGTGAGAGGACCTTTGAGCTAGGTGGGTGACTAGGTTTACTTGAAAATCCAACTATATTGCCAACAATCTGATCAACAACGCCGTTGTTAGAAGCTTACTTCGAAATTTTTTAGCCTTTTTTCTGATACTTGAAAAAGTGGGACAGGTGGCCAACAAATTGTTGCTGCCTCCGGGATCTAAAATTTAGCCTACGTTTCATGTTTATCAACTCAAGAAACATATGAGCAGGGTGCCTTCACAATCTTCTTTACATATAGTCAAGTTAGATGGCACTTGTTTAAATTTTAGACAGATTCATGGTAAAGAAGGGCAATCGTGTAGTTATTAAGGTTCTTGTTTGATTGTCTAACATATTCCTTGAGATTCCACTAGGGAGGTTCTTTATGACCTTCAAAAGTGTTCATTGATTCCAATACTTGAGGATAAGGATTGCTTACATAAGAGAGGTATTTGATATGTGATCAAGTCGTTATTGAATTCTATTTCAATTTTCTTTTTTTGTTGAATGTATTTTCTATTAAACTATTAGTTTAGGGATTAGCTGTAATTAGAATGGGTCGTTATTGTAATATTTGATTATTGAAACATTTCCGTATAAATAAGGACTATTAACACATGTGAAGATCATCCAAGATTTGACTAGTATTCTTTCTCAAAATTCTCTCTTCTTTCTCAATTCCATCTTTTTCTTTTCTCATTTCTCATCTCCATTCTTGTCAGTTTAATTGATCTCAATTAAATTGGTTACACCTAGGATCATATTTGTCAATAATGGAAGTGGTCTTCAATAGAGATCCGAAAAAGCTTAATCCTTGAAGACAATGATTATTTGCAGGATACGAGTATTGGTACAAGCCTAACTCTAGCTTTTTTCATTTGTTGGGTTAGATTGTAAATTTATGTTTTATTAAGGGTAATATTGGGATAATAATGTAAACTAGTCAATAGTAGTACAAATGAGACATAAGGTTATTGGTTGTATTATCTAAAAAAATATTATGAATTTGTATCCTTTGTGTCTTTTCTCTTCTTTCTTGAATCTTTCTCTTCTCCTTTCTCTATCTATAATTTCTTTCTCAAATATTTTCAACAACTTATTTATTTCTTTTTTTTAAAAGAATGCTTCTCAAGAGTTAGAAATATGAAAGAATGAAAATAACTTGTAATTAAAATATATTCCATAAACTACATCAGGATTAAAGAAACATGTTTCGTGATATAAAACAAATGATAGAATGAGAAACCCATACAAATACATGTTTGTATATGTAACGCCCCAATTTTCTTAATTCCGTTTTGTAAATTTGTAACATAAATATCTATCTGCTTCAATGGTTAAGTGTTCTGGGTGTGTGTGGGAGGTCCTAAGTTCAAGCCACAACTTAGGAAAATTTTGATACTTTTATGATTAAAGCCCTATCTCTAGACAGTAGGCTTATATCTTATTGCTTGTGAAAATATATCAGAATGGGCTTGCTGGTCTGGTGGATAAGTGGAGTGTTGGTTATGTTGGAGGTTTGGTGTTCAAATCTTTGTACGAGCAAGGGAATTATTTTTGCTGGATGACGTGTAGGTGTTTTAGTAAGATTGGAATTTTGATGATAGTGGGATAGTGGAGTTAGTGGGGGAAGTTGAGGGATTGTAGTGATCAGAAAATATTTTGTTTGCTTCCCCAAAAAATAATTTTGATTTTTTCCCTTCTTCTTAAAAATTTCTGTCATTTTTCCTTTTCCTCTTTTTTGCTTCTCTGCCATTTTCACTTGTTGTTACCCTCTTCACTTTCTATTCATGTGTTAATCAAGACGAGTTCCGTTGATTTCGTGTTCTGTACGCACTTGGTAAGTTTCTGTGGCAATAAATTTTAACGTTTTTTGGTTCTGTAATTAAGAGGAGTTTTATTGTTGTTTAGGAGTCAATTGTGAGACTGGAATCAACATTTCGTCGAGTTGATTTGAAGTGGTGAGTGTTTTGGTAGCGGTAAGTCGACTTTTCGTTTTGGGATTAATTGTTAGGACTCTTTTTTGGGTTTCTAAAAGGTTGGATATTCTGATTATAGGTTTTGGTGATCTCGAGTTTGCATAAACAGCGAAAACGAACCAGGTGTGTACTTGAAAACACAAAAAATGAGAATCAGTGAAAGCTAAAAAATGAAAATGTCGACGCCACACGAGCGTGTAATCGCCCGTGTGGTAGGCTATGTGATTGACTAGGCCAGGCCATACGCCCATGACACAGGCACATGATATGGCTGTGTGATGGCCGGCGAGGCCATGTGTGAGACACGGGCTCGACCAATTGGGCCGTGTGGGCTCACACGGGTGAACCACATGGGCATGTAAGATTCTGGGCTAGACCGTATGATCCACACGGCCAAGGCCAATTTGGGCCGTGTGGGCTACACGAGCGTGTGAGCCCACACGGGCAGGCCACATGGGCATGTAAGCCCATTTTTCTGAAATGATTTGTAAGGTCACACGGGTCGCTCAAGTCGACTGTGGACCTACGGTAGGGTCGGTAAGCATTACTTAGACCCTTATTGATGTAATCTGATTATATGATATCTGTACTGTACTGAATGTATGATCTGATATTTGCATGTTTGCCTGTCATGTATGTTATGTTGCATTGCATCGGGGTGGGTTGATGATATTTTTGGAGGAAGTGTCTGAAAGGTTTTAAGCCTGTTATCTGGCAGCTCAGCTGCATTATTTTGTTTATGTGCCGCCTTTCGGTACAGTGTGGTGTGTAGGGATGGGTGGGTTGATTTTATCCCCACATGGTGTGTAGGGCTGGACGGAGATAGTGTGTAGAGGCTAGTGGGTAAGACTTTGTTATATATCTGATTCTGCATCTGATTGGGCTACGGCCCTAATATATATCTCTGATTCTGCATTTGAGTGGACTAAGGCCTAAACTGGTTTCTATAATGTGTTCCGGTCCCAAACTATTTATTTTGGACTTCTGATGAGTATTCTGTATGTATGTTATTTGTAAGGGTTACACACTGAGTTGCGAAACTCACCCTTTTCTATTTAATCTGTTCAGGTAATCCTCAGTATTAAATGGATCAATGCAGCGGAGGACTCGATGGTGACCACTGTTACTGCTTTTACGGTTTTATACATATCTATGGTTTAGTTTATATTTGGGAAAGTTTGATGTAATTATGGCCATTATAGATTTTTGTTTAAATTTTGGGATTTGCAATGTTTTGTGAATTTTACTGCTAGTAGTAGGAAAACACAGGTATTGAAAAGAATCAAATGTTTTGTCAAAATACCACGTTTACGCAAACTCCTTTAAAAAGCTTCCTCAAAGTATAAATGTTTTGGAAAATAGTTAGCATTTTGGAAACAAATGACACAATTGAGAATTAACATAAAATAAAGGAAATTGTTTAAAAGGAGAAATGGTTTAAGCGTTGCTACGGTTTCAAAAGCACTATCATGTGACATCGCCAGATTCGGCCATAACGTCTAGGCTGGGTTTGGGTTGTTACAGTATATGTCCGACTAATCTCTCATTTTTTTTATTTGTTAATAATATCTTATAATTTTTAATAATTTAAATAATATTCATAATTTATTTTATAATTTTTCAATATTATTAAAAATTACATTCGAAATGAACCTAGATAAATGATTGCGCAAGTTACGTGATTTTTAATATTTTTTTATAATTCTTAATGATTTTTAAATAATCTTTATATTTTTTTATAATTTTTATAATTATCTAAAAAGCCACGATTAGGTCCAGCCTCGGATTCATTTTTGTCTAGGTTCAAATGAATATAGATAACAGATTATTCAAATTCATCTTAGATGTTGTTTTTAAAATAATTATTAATACAATTTATTTATTTTCTAGGATTTTATTTGTTTAAATATTTGCCAACGTGATTTTTTTTTTACTACAATATGATGTACACATGGTTGCCATGTGTGACACTCACAGATTAGTTAATCTATCAATTATGTCAATAAAACTTAATAATCAAACATGGTAAACGTTAACGCAACAACTTAATTGATTAATTTTTCTCCTTTATAGGCTCAATCAATGTAAATTTTTCATAATGACTTATTTGATTTTTTTTATTGTTTTGTTGAAGAACTTTTTATCATTAAACCTATTTTTAATATTGGATTATATATATATATATATGAAATGTTATCAGGGATAAAATAATAGTTTTAACATAGCTGCTATACTTCATTACGCGCAGTCACTTTTTATTATTATTATTTAATTTTCTTCATTTGAAGTAGATTGATGCAAAATTCGTGAATGATTTGGAATTTACTCAAGTTTGTTTTTGATATTTTTGAGTTGTTAGGTAAAATAATAAAATTGAATTTTAAGTTTCTTAAAAGTTAGTGATAAAATTTTTAGACCTTTAAAAGTTAAAAAAAAAAATTAAGATCCCTTAAAATTTAGAAAATAATATTTTGAACCCTTTTCAACCTTGAACCCTAAGTAGTTATATCTCCAAACAACTCCAATGTTAGCCTTGATTTTACTATCCTACTAATATGTTAGTTATAAAGCTTTTGGCATAGTTAATGTAATAATAAGTGATACTAACTTATAAAGAAATTCTAGAAAAAAGATAATATTATAAAATAAAGGTTATATATAAGTAATTTATTTTTTAATAAAATTAAAAAACCAATTATCTATCAATTCTTATGCAATTTCTTTTGGGTAAACTATATTTAAGGTTATTAAACTATTAGTAAGTTCACGTTTTGATTATCTAACTTCAAAATGTTATAAAATAATCACTAAACTATTCAAAAAAAAATTATTTGGATTTTGATTCGTAGATTTGTGACATTCAAAGTTGTTACATGAAAAAAAAAACTAAACAATAAAAGAGAAGGAGATCGTAGAGCTTTCAGTTGGAGTAAGCGGTGCAAATATAGAAGGTCATACAACAATAATTTTAATAATCCAATGACTTAAATAAATTTTTTTGAATAGTTCTGAGAAATTGATATTTACACTTTAATTTTTGCACAATTAATCCTTCTATTATTATTATTATTATTAATGTTAGGTTTTCCTTGGTACTAAGGATGGAAAAAGGTAAGTGTAAAGAATTTGTTAATCAAATGGTTAAAATTCATAACTTATTTTGTACTTTGTAGATTAACCATCAGATTAATAAAGGTTCTCAACAAAAAATCAAAAAACTATGTAAGTTTTTATGAAAAATGTGCACGCAATTGAGCTTATAAAGTTGAAAAATTAATCAATCAAGTCTCTCCATTAGTGTTGATTAGGTTTGGCTGTTAAGTTTTGCTAATCTGATTAACAGACCAACAAAACGAGGACACATGGTGACTATGTGTACATCATGCTAACTAGCAATATGCCACAACTACAAATATTAATAAATAAATAAATAAATAATCCTAAAAGTTTTTAAATAATTATTTTGAAAACCACATCTAGGATGAACTAAGGTAAATGGTTGTCCAGCTTAGATTTGTCCAGGCCATGATTTTTTATATAATTATAAAGAATTATAGAAAAATTACAAAAAAAATATATAAAATAATTTAAAATTTATTAATAATTATAAAAAATATTAAATTTATTAAAAATTGATAAAATTATTTAATAAATATTAAAATTCACGTCCAAAATAAACTTGGACTTATAGTTATCCAGATGGATTTGAACTTGGACAACCATTTATCTAAGTTCATGTTGACATAGTTTTAATAATTATTAAAATTTATAAAATAAATTATAAAAATATTTAAATTATTAATAATTATAATAAATTATTAACATTTATAAAAACATAGTAAAATATTAAAATTTATAGGACAAAGGAATGGAACATGCTTTAGCTGCAAGTTAATTTCATTATTTCATATTTTGACTAATAAGAAATGTTTTTTTTTTTTTTTAAAGATAAGTTTGCTAGCAAGGCATTATTTTATTTATGATAAAGAATCTTTAAAATATTTTTTTTTCAATTTTGATATTAGATGTCGACTTTCTTTAATCATATATTAGATATTTTCTTATATATTTTAATTTTTTATTATTTTTAATAATTTTTATAAAATTTTTATAATTTCTTACAATTATTAATAGTATTAAATATCTTTTATAATTGTTTAATAATTATTAAAAACCACATCTAGAATGAGTTGTCCAAGATCAAATGCATCTAATCCTGAACATCAAGTTGTACATGTTTGATGGTCACTAAACTAACTATAAATATGACTAAGGTAAGTGCACCTATCGAACAATAGTATAGTATGGTGAGTAGGGAATATTGTATCCACGAGGACTAAAAGTACTAGTAATTCCTATTTTTCTATTATTTAGCCGTCAAATTTGAGCGATTTTTATAATCTAAAATTACTAACTAATTTAACTAAGAATGCAACAGAGAATAAAATACAAAAATAATCGAAGATTCTAATGAAAAAGACAATACCCAGGAAAGAACCCACCTAGATTTCACTTATTATTTTGAATCTGAATTAAACAATTTATTCACTTATGTCTTGATCCATAGAAACCCCTAAATTATGTTAATATCTCTTTCGAGAGTAAGAACAACTGACTCTAGGTTGATTAATTGAAATCTCTTTTTAATTAAAACTCCTATTGTTGCATTAACGCGATCTACGGATTCCCCTATTAGATTTGACTCTAATCCAGTAGATTTATGCCGTCCTATTTCTAGGATTGCATGCAACTCCACTCAATTATGCTAGATCTATTCTTAAACAGGGACTTTTGCTCCACTGATTAAGCACATTAAACATGAATTAATATCCTAAAAATACTAAAACATGAAATAGGCATACATAATTGAGAACAAGAATCAAGTATTTATCATGTAAATCAAAAATCAAATAATAAGATTCATTGTAGGTTTCATCTTCCCTAGGTATCTAGGGAATTTAGTTCATAATCATAAACAGAAACATCTCAAGGTTAAGATAACAACAAGACATAAAGAAACCAAAATAAATTTCTAAAAAAATTAAATAGAGATCTTCAATCTTGAAGGAGATCCGTTTTCGAGATGATTCCAATGGCGTTCTTCGAGTCTTTTCTTTAATCTTCTCTGTCTCCCCTCTTAGACCTTCTTCTAATTGATATTTATAGACTTTAGAATGCTTAATAAGCCTAAAAATTGGGTTTTTTCGTGCAGAAGGGAGGCAGGGTGCGTTATCGACACGGCTGGCACATGGGCGTGTGGCCAGCCCTTGTGGGAAAGCCAGGCTGTGTGGAGCCTAAAAAGAGCTCTATTTATCCAATTTTGGCTCGTTTTTTCACTCCTTTCACTCCCAAGTGCTCTCCTAAGTATGAAAACATGATTTTAAAGGATTAAGAGTATAAATTTCACTAATTTACACAATTAATCATCCAAAAATACATTAAGAATGTGATTAAAACATGTTGCTTTTATAGCTTATCAAATATCCCCACACTTAAGCGTTTGCTTGTCCTCAAACAAAATCCTCAACTCACAATTAAGAATTAATCTTTTTCAATTTATAATTCTCATTAATAATGTCTCAAAATAATCCATAAATAATCATGCATTGACAATTCAACTAAAAGAACACTAGAATTTCAAACAATCTAGGCTAAAATTTTTTTAAGCACGAAAATATAGGTGTTTCTCCTTATCTAAATAATTACCTTTAATTCAAAATTGACAAGAATCGACATCCTCACTAAAGATTCACTCAAATCACTCAAAGTGTTTAAGGTTCAAGAATAAGCACTCAATAGTCGATCATAAAAAGTCATTACCATAAGCTTGCATAAAAATCAAATCTCCACCACTTTGAAATGATATGATATGCTAATCAAAAGGTATTTAAAAGGTTGTAATGAGGCTTAGGTTAAGGGTGTGGAGAAAGGCTGAAAAATCGAAATTGACTTAATAAATTACTAAACGAGAAAAATAACAAATGCTGAATTAAAAACAAGTGCCAAAATTACAAACTATTCAATAATAAGAAAATGAGCTTCTTTTCAAAATATGAATTTAACTGTTCAAGTTCATAATTAAATAATAAACAATATGTAATTAAATAAATATATATAGATTTTTTTCTCTTTTTTGTTTAGAATAAGAATCAATTCAACAAAATAAATAAATGAACATAGTTAGGCAACTAACCAAATCAAATCCCGATAAAAAGGGAGTCAATAAGACAGGAAAAATTCTAAATGAACCAAAAAAGAATAGATTATGAGTTAACACTAATAGGTGTTTTAAGAAACAGTGTGTTAGGCTCAACAGGGTTCACTAAAGATTAATTATTTAGGTATGCTTTTTATGGGATAAGTAGGTTAAACCTAAGTGCCCTTATCATCTCAGTATATCAAATCAAAAGGTGTAGTCTCGACATGTATAATCGATGTAAGTTCTAGAATAACAAATCATATTGACACACACATAACCAATAATAAAAGTGAGCAATAAAATTGTATGCTGTAAAAGCTCAAAATGTCACAAAAAATTTATGGTTTTTGATGTCAATCTTGCAAATCTCAAACTTCAAGATAATACTTAAATTTAGAGAAACAACCTAAAAATTTTAATTTCTAAAACATAGTCTATCATGCTTGATTCTCTCATATCTTCAAGTTTATATCAATCTATACACAATCATCTACAAATTAATCCAAAACACATCGATAAAAATCTCAAGTCGATAAAAAAATAATTCTAATAGAAGTATGAGGAAATTACTTTAAACACAAGACATAATTCAGGAATTTTCTGATAGTTATATAAATAACCTCCCCACACTTAAGATGTACATTGTCCTCAATGTACAAACATAAATAATCATAGTATAGACAGAATATCATAAGAGAGGGAGAAAACTGAAATTGCCCTAAATTTTGGACGAAATCCCCAGAATAGTGAAAAGCGAAATTGTAGACAAATTTAGATGTAGTGCATGATTCCGAGCAAACTAATAAGAAAATAAACACAAATAGTGAAAAAGATTAAGGGATTATAACTCGATGAGAAACAACTATAAAAATAAAAATATATAGTTGAAATGATAAAAACGACATAAATAGAAGAAAATAACAATAAACATAAAAATAAAAATAAAAATAAAATAAAATAGACCCAATGATCCTCATAATCAGAACCGTCATGTCGTCGGTGCCGAGGAAAAGATATTGAGTTGCTGATAGATCTGTTGTAATGTCGCGTTGATACTGTCGAACCCCTGAAAACACTATTGCTCGAAGTGAGTGAAACACTCGAAGGGTTCTATCAAAGTGGTAGTATGAGAAACAAGGCGGTGACTCGAAGGTGGAGGATGAGGTGGATCACCGTGATGTAGTGAGACATCATCAGTGAAGTCCTCTTGGTCATTCTAAGAGTTAGAATGATGTAAAAGGTACTGAGGAGTATCAACTCTATGAAGTCGCTCTATCATCCTCATATGGATCATGGGCGAGATTCCCTGTGAGGACATCTAGCCGACGAGCGCAAGTGTAGAGGACTACTCCGGTGTGTCCAAGAGACCAAAGTGTCAAGCAAGTCGAGTCACATAAGGGCCTAAACAGATGGGACCCTTCCTGTGGCGGCCAGTTTGATGGCAGAAGGCTACGCAATGAAGTATGCCAAATCAAAGATATGCCCTGTGGCCATGCTCTATAGAAAATATGTATCAATAGTGCTAACAACTTCGGTGCTTCGGTGCTCTCTCTTGTGCCAGTCAAGGTACGAGTGTAACACCCTTAACCCCCTGTCCAGCGTCAAAAGGGTTATAAGGCATTACCACTCAAAGCATAACTTTATCAATAGAAACATACTCGTAATTATAACTAAAATTTTTAACTTTCATTTTCGAAAATTGCCTACCATTTAAGTTCAAACATACTATTCATTTGGTATATTTATAAAGCTAAGAACTGCATGTGCATTAGCCTAAAACATATGTACATTCAAAATTTATAGTCAAAAACCATATGAACTCTCTTTAAGCATTCGGTTATGAATAAATGTCACACATCTACAATCATAATGTAACATATATATAAAATCGCATGCTAAGTATAAATTTCACTTATAATCAAGACTTATACTATCTCAATAACCGAATTTAATTTCAAACAAATACAAGGGTTGACCACCCTATGACCTTTATCTATGTAAACATATGCAAGTGTACATGCATCTTCATGGACAACTAAAACTTAAGCCATTCATCAAATTAAACTTCAACGGTTATTCACATAGCATTCAACCACACAATTCCGTCAAACCATACATTCATACTTACTAAATGAGCAAGCCATTTTCACATGCTTGAATATATACATATTCAAAATATAACTTGTTTTCAAAAGAGAGTTAAGCCTATACATGCCATCTTTCAAAATATAGACTTTTAAAAGTACCAAAACAGTGACGATAGTATGGATGACTTTGAACTTGATCACCGAGCTCGTAACTTTTAACCGAGATCTATAAAAATAAAACAAAACACAAATATTCACAGTAAGCAATTTAGCTTTGTAAGTCTTAAGTAATTTAAACAAGTAAACTCACTTATGCACCTTATTCACATATATATTCACTTCATAAATAATTTCCACTTATAAACCGAATATCCAAAATCACATATAACATTATCTAGTTATACCACCATTTGGTCGAATATGCATAGTCACCTATATGCACATATAACATATTATATCATTTAAATTTGAATTCATATAATCATAAGCATTTAAATACTTCAATGTCAACTTTAATTCAATCGAATCCAACTAGTCTTCAATACCACATCAACCTTTCATTCCAATGTTCATGATCAGATATATATATATAAGACATATACTTTTATATATAATTTCACAAAGACCAAATGTACATATATATATATATATATATATATACACTTTTCACAACTTCACAAATACTTCTCATTACACATTCATAATTCAATTCAGGTCATTCTCACATATATAAATACATAACACGTACCTGAGCAACTTAATGCATTGAACGAATTCAATTGCCATTTTAGTACAAGGTCTCATGGTCTTAGACTTTTATTAATTCACCAGCAATTAGCCTGCTAGGTAAGATCCCGAGCTCATCACCGGTACAAAGCCGGCTAGGTATAAACCTGAACTTATCACCGGCACGAGGCCTGCTGGACTTTAGGTCCGATACTCATTCACTGGCATTACGCTTGCTAGGCTAGAAGCCCGAAAATGTTCACTAGCTAAAAGCTTGCTAGGCCAAGGCCCGAACATAATACGATAACTCAATTCTCAAGTTTTCACTCATATTAAAATTTATATTTCTCATGCTCATATAACACAATCACATAATTTAAGTACTAACATCATTCGAATATGTAATTATACTTCTCAGTCACTTTTCTTTCTTTTCACAATTATCATTTAATCCCAAAAGCATATCACAAACTTATCTTAATGTCATATTTGCCATTCGGCATATAAGCATAATGCAATATGCCATCATTTCATCTTTACCATTTAGCTCATCCATATAATACAAAGAATGCTTAATTCTCATAATATATCATGTTATAATTGAATGTAATTTACGTTTAACTACTTAAAACTTACCTCGGATGTCATCAAACGAATACGAATCGGCTATTCAGCTATTTTCGTCTTCCCCCTATCTGAACTCGGTTCTCTTTGTTCTTGAACTGAATTAAATAAATCAACTTGTTTAATCATTTAACCAAATTATTTTCATTCAAATATATCACATGTGTGAAATTTAACATAGTCCCCTTTTATTATACACATAGCTAACTAAATCCAAATTCAATAAATTTTTTTAGCAACAATGATTTGTACAAAATGTACTTAAGCCGAACTTGCTTCATTTACCAAAATGTTCATCTATGGCTTACTAATAAATTTGGCTCCTCTCAATTCAATTGTTCAAGAATTAAAAATCAACAAAGTCATTTTCTATTCAAAATAAAGGTAAATTTCTGATTTAATAACACACATACGGCAACCTCATTTCCATTCATCTCAAAATGCATTTTCATGCACAAATCTACCTTGGCCGAATGCTTGCCAGAACATATTAACCAAGTGTTAAACGACTTCCTAGGTTAATATGTCATTATAAAACCAACACATATATATACATATTTATCTAAGCTCAAGAATCCGATTATGATATCATGTACATATACTACTTATATAATTATTTCCATTTTTATTACCATCTTAACGGAATGTTTATAAAGCCAAAACAAACTTATTATCATTGAACTTTCAAGACCGAATATTTAATATATGTATCTAGTCACATACACAAATATAAAACTCACATGTCTTAATATAATTCCATATACATATGTTAACCATATAACCGAATATACATATCTCATCATTATACAAATGGTTTCACAAGTTAACAACCAAAACCGTATACCATTTAGTCCATAACAACCATAGCCGTATACCATTTAGTCCCTAAGGTCCTAATTACCAAAATTTAACAAGCTCATGCTCATCCTAAAATCATTTCCCATTTTTAAAGCACAAAATTACCAAAAAATCTTATTCACATCATCCATGGCCGAATAAGTATCTTGCCATAACCTTAAAAATTAATACATGGGCAATGTAAAGGACTTAACAATCAACTTAAATTCAAAAAAATTAAAAGAATTAACATGAAAATCTTACCTTAATTTAGCCACACAAATGCCGAATGCCCTTGACTCTTTTCAAATTCTTTTCCTTATTGCTTTCGGCAAAAACAAGGGAATTTAAACACCCATTTTCATGTTTTATTAATTTATCCATATAATAGATATTAGATTACCACTTTAGCCTTATTAATCTTATTCCTTTCCCACTAACTCATGGCCTAAAATGTCCACGCCAAAATTCCTTGGTTTTATTGCATCATACATTCCTTATGTTAAAAGAACAATTACTATTCGGTACTTACACAAAAACCCCTTAATTTTTTTCTTTCATGCAAATTAAGTCCTTGATTAATAATTCAACATCAAATTAACAAAATTAAAACACGAAACTTTCACACATGACAATTCGCATAATATAAACACAGAAAATAATATTTTAAAAATTTTCTGACTAGGTTTCGTGGTCCCGAAACCACTTTTTTGATTAGGGCCAAAATAGGGTTGTCATAACGAGCTAGAAGGGCATGTATGTACCGCATGTCGGAGGGAGAGAAGTAGCCTTCGAGCGGCTCATATCATTGGGGATTGTACTCACTATAAGAGCTGTCCAGTAGTAAGAGGATGAGTAGTGGATGTGCCGATGTAAGTGGAGGAAGTTCTCGGCACTCATAAACTCCTCAGTGTAGAGGCCCAAAGCAGCGCCAAACTCAGGTACACTCATATGGTGCACTAGGCCACCAAGTCTAAAAGTGATGCCACTCTGCTCGTCATGCGATGTCATTGCATGCTGAAGATGAAAAGTCGAGTAAAACTCTAAAGTCAACTCCATGTAAGTGGGCTCGATGATGGAGAAGAACCGGTCCTATGGTACTTTGTAATAAAAGCCTGAACAATATTAGCTAGGTGGACTTGCCCTAAAGCGACCCAATTTATGCATCAGCGCAAACCAAGCGGTAGTACTTGAAAAAGCTGGAATAAAACCTCTTAGGGGCCCGCTAAAAATTGTAAATAAGGATGGCGGGCCTCAACAAAAGTGCTTGAGGAAGAGGTCATGCCAGGGGTTTTTCGCTTTTTCGAAGCGGGGACGATGACCTTGGATTTGTGTTACGAGTGTTCAGCATAGTGTGCCTACAAATAGAAAAATTCAAGAATTAAAACAAAACGAAACACATGAGTGAAACGAAAATAATAGAAGCAAGCCAATAACGGAGGCCATAATCGAAGGTAACAACAATAACTAAATGTAAGAAAGAATTTGATAGTGAACAAACGATAAACAAGAACTAAAATTTAGAGATACCAAAAGACATGGGCCATAATTTTACCCAATCATGGAATATGTTACTAAAATTAATAAGAGGCTTGTAAAAATCAAACTAAACAGAAACAAATAACCACTAAATCAAATTGTGTTAGACTAGAAATAATATTCATAAGCAGAATCCAACCAAGAGGAGAAGTATGAACATAATATAATAAAATATAATGAAATAATAATAAAAATAAAAAAGCAAAACTCAAAATCAAAGCAGAATAGAACAAAGAGATGACAATAATAATAATAACAAGAACAGAAAGATAAATGAAAAGCAATAAAAAGAGAAAGAAAACCAAATAATAATGGAACAAAAAAGAACACAGAAAAATCAATGATAATAATAAAAAGAATAATAATAAAGAAATAAAAGAATAATGAGAAAAGGGGAAGACCGATGGCGGTAGGGGCAGTGAAGAGAAGACAGCGACACAGGGCTGGGAAGAGGGGTGGTGGTCATGTGGCTTGGGGAAGAAGGGGAGAGAGAAGAGAAAGAGGAAGAGGAAGAGGAAAAAAGAATGAGAAAAGAGGGAAAAGAGAGGCACAGGGTACGGTGGTAGGGTGTGTGGTGGTTGAAAGGTGAAGTGAGAGGGCGATGAGGTGGTGATAGGTGGGGTGACGAAAGGGAAAAAAAAGAATAGGGAAAAAGAAAGGAAGAAGAAGGCTGACTGTGGGGTTGGTTCGGAGGGGAGAGAAAGAGCGAGGTAAGAGCGGCTGGCCAGCACAATAGACGGTCGGAAGGGGGCGTCGGAGGTGGCTGGAGGGTGGAGGGCAATAGAGTAACGGCGACTAGGCTCTGGGATTTGAGGAAAAAGACAAAGTAAAAAAAATAAAAAAATAGATTAGGGTTTTAAATGGGGAACACGATCGTGTAATGCCCATGTTGGGCCACACGGTCGTGTCACACACCCGTGTGGTTCAATTTTAGCCCGTGAGCATTTTAAAAATAAAGGCACAATCTTTACACGGCCTCAGACAGGCCCGTGTGTCTAGGCTATGTGTACCACACGGTCATGTTGAATAGCTGTGTACTACCTCTGTCGCTTCTCCCATGCCCGTGCGGTAGTTCACACGCCCGTGTGGTCTGACTGTGTCTCATATATGGTCGTGTGCCTTACCCGTGTAACTCTCTGACTTGTTTTAAAATTGAAAAATTAGCTTCAGGTTTCACACGACCTAGGACACGTCTGTGTGTCTAGGTCGTGTGGTCCACATTGTAGACCATGTCTCTGTCGATTTTTGAAAAAATTAAGTCCCAAGATCCACATGGCGAAGGACATGCCTGTGTGTCCAGGTCGTGTGGGTTATACAACCGTGTCGCTAGGCTGTGTAACTCACTGTCGATTTTCTTAAAATTTTAAAACTAAGTCTTAGGATCCACACGGCCAAGGACACGCCCGTGTGCCACTTACATGGCCATGTCGCCAGGTCGTGTAACTCACTGTGGAACCCCTTTTAGTGCACACGACCTGGGACACGCTTGCGTGTCCAGGCCGTGTGGGTTAAAAAATCCTTAATTAATATGAAATAAAAATAAAAATAAAAGAATTAGCAGTGGAAGCACTTATTTAAAGTCTAAGCTCGACTTACCTCACATTCACATGATCACGGTGATTCGAGGAGTGGAAACTCCTCTTTCTCGCTGTCAATTCTATTATCAATATAAGGTTTGAGTTGAGTATATTTACCTTAAAAGTGCCGAATTCAAAATGAATTACCTCGACTGTACTGTATGGGAACACATTCAGTGTCGTAAAAGGAGTTGCTCCGTTTGCATCAAGCTTTGAAGTGGCAATTCGAGGGTCTGATTTATCTAACAATAACTGGTCCCCAACCTTAAATTGGTTCGTTCCATCCTTATGCTCATCATGGTGTCGATTTGGTTCTGCATCGTGTATTCTTAGTTTCTCCTTGACATGTGTTCTCCATTCGTCTAGTTCATCGATTTGTAACATTCTTTCGTTATTAGTCATTCTGCTTCTATCACATGGATTGAAACGTGGCTTCATCATGTTCTTCTGAGGGGTTTCCTGTAAAGAATTTTGAGCCACAATGTTATTCATATTAACAGAACTAGTATAATCATTTCGATCACTAGATATCTTAGCAAAATCACAAACTTGGAGAGTAATCGTGTCATCACCTACACGAAGTATTAGTTCACCTTTACCAACATCAATAATAGTTCTAGCGGTTTCTAAAAAGGGTCGTCCTAAAATTAAGGGTACGTCACTATTCTCATCTATGTTAAAACAATAAAACCAACTAGGAATATGAATTTATCAATTTTCACAAGTGTATCTTCAATAATACCTCTAGGAAATCTAATGGTTCTGTTTGCTAATTGAATACTCATCCTAGTTTGTTTGGGTTTCCTAAGACCTAATTGTTTAAAAATTTTGTAGGGCATGACATTAATACTAACCCCTAAATCAGCTAAAGCATTATTCACATTTAAACTACCAATTAAACAAGGAATAGTAAAACTTTCTAAATCTTTCAATTTTTTAGGTAGTTTATTTTGCAAAATAGTTAAGCAGACTGTATTTAGCTCCACATGCGACGAATCATCTAACTTCCGTTTGTTTGCTAAAAGCTCCTTTAAAAATTTTACGGAATTGGGCATCTGCGAAAGTGCTTCAATAAATGGTAAGTTAATATGCATCTTATTTAAAAGTTTAAGAAATTTACCAAATTCTTCATTCGTGTGGTTTTTATTTGTCGCTTTAGGATATGGTACTCGAGGTTTATATTTCTTACCAACCAATTTTTGTTCATTCTGGCTTACCTCGACCTTACATTTACTTACCACACTTTTTTGCCTCGGTTCTGGTTTAGATACAACTAACCCTTCTTCATCTTGCACTATAATTGCATGAAGTTGCTCCCTTAGGTTAGTTTCTGTATTACTAGGCAAACTACATTGTGGTTGTTCTGAAATCAATTTCGCAAGTTGACCGATTTGGTTTTCAAGCATTTGAATCGACGCTTGTTGATTTTTAAGTGCTATTTCAGTGTCTTGAAAGCGGGTTTTTGACACCAAAATAAACTTCGTCAACATCTCCTCAAGGTTCAGCTTTTTCTCTTGTTGGTAAGTTGGTTGAAAGCCTGGAGAGGTTTGTGGTATTTTATTACCTTGACCACCCCAAGAAAAATTTGGATGGTTCCTCCAACCTGCATTATGAGTGTTACTGTAAAGATTATTCCAATGATTAACATTATTACAAATATAGTTGATTTGTTCGTTCTCTATGCTAGAATCGTAGGGCAAATATTCTAGATTGTTCATTCCTCCTCCATTTGCATCACATTGCATCACCGAATGTACTTGAGTAGAAACACATAAACCATCAATTTTTTTATTTAATTGTTCTACCTGATTTGAAAACATGATGACTGCATCTATATGAAAAACACCAGCTGCCTTATTGGGCTTTGTCCTCATGTCTTGCCACTGATAATTATTCAGTGACATCTCTTCTATAAACTCATAAGTTGTTTCAGGTGTTTTATTATTTAGAATACCACCAACGATTGTATCAATCAATTACCTAGTTGAGGGGCTTAAATCGTTGTAGAAGGTTTGAACATGTAGCCATAGAGATAACCCATGATGAGGGCACCTTCTCAATAAATCCTTATACCTCTCCTATGCATCATATAAGGTCTCTAAGACCATCTGTACGAAGGAAGAGATATCATTCCTCAACTTAGCTGTCTTAACTGGTGAGAAGTATTTTAATAGAAATTTTTCTATCATTTGCTCCCATGTAGTGATAAAACCTCGTGGTAAGGAATTCAACCACTGTTTAACTTTATTCCTCAACGAGAAGGGAAACAACAGTAAGTGAATGGCGTCGTAAAAAATGCTATTAATCTTGAAAGTGTCGCAGAATTCTAAAAAATTAGCCAAATGAGTATTTGGATCTTTGTCTTGTAAACCATCGAACTGAACAAACTGTTGAATCATCTGAATAGTGTTCGACTTTAGTTTAAAATTATTCCCAGCAATGGCAGGTCTCACAATACTCTATTCAGCCCCAATTAGAGTGGGCTTGGCATAATCGTACATAGTATGAGGAGCAAGATTCGAATTTTTAGGATTCGCAGCAACCACAGGAGGTAGCTGATTATTCTGATTATCAGCCATCTCCTCAATAACAATAATAACGTCCTCTTGCTCTTCCACTATATTCTGTCAACTCTGTTTTGCTTTTCTACGATTTTTGCGAGCTGTACTTTCAATTTCACTATCAAATAATAATGGTCCTGACAGGTTTCTTCTAGTCATAAACTAAAGGAACCTGCCAGAAGTAAATAAAAGAAAAATTAGAAAACAAAAATTAACTAAAAACAAAAATAAAATGCAGTAAAAATAAATGGCTAAATTAATAAAAATCTAGTGTTCCTAATATTTTAGTCCTCGACAACGACGCTAAAAACTTTATGATCACTAAACTAATTATAAATATGACTAAGGCAAGCGCACCTATCAAACAATAGTATAGTATGGTAAGTAAGGTATATCGTATACACGAGGACTAAAAGTATTAGTAATTCCTGTTTTTCTATTATTTAGTCGTCAAATTTGAGTGATTGTTTTTAATCTAAAATTACTAACTAATCTAACTAAGAAGGCAACAGAGAATAAAATAGAAAAATAATAGAAGATTTCAATGAAAGAGATAATACCCAAGAAAGAATCCACCTAGACTTCACTTATTATTTTCAATCTGAATTAAACGATTTATTCACTTGTGTCTTGATCCGTAGAAATCCCTAAATTATGTTAATATCTTTAGGAGCCCCGTCGAGAAGAGAGGCGCCAGTGATGAGCCGATGGTTGAGGGGGGTGGACATGAGCATGGATTAGAGATTGGATAAGGGTAAGGAAGGGATAAGTAACGATCGGGGAGAGAACTTTGTCCGTCCTTATCATTTTCCGAAGTCAAGGGGTATGTGTCCATTCAATTTTTAGTCAATCTTACCTAGTAATAATGTTATGGGGCCTAACGATGTAAGAGCTATTGGGTTCTAATGCTGAAGATAACCCAAATTTGATTATTTGTGGTAAAAAAAGGCAACATACGGTAAGAAGGACATCAAATGTTTCGATTAATGTTGATTCGGAGGTGTTAGTGGAAGGTCATAGAAGATCGACTAACTTTGCGATGCAGGGCAGCCAGGCACAATGAAAATACTAAGCTGGAGCGTCTATAGTTTAGAGAAGACACGGACGGTGAATCGTCTCAAGAATAAATTGAGAAAAATTTGTCTCTAAATTTTTTTTTTTTATAGAAACAAAAGTAAATGTAAGAAGAATGGATGGTGTTCAGTGTAACACCCTCAACCTGATCTGATTCATTAGATCCAGATCTCGAGTATTACCACTCTATTATAAAGTCATACTTAAATAAAATATACAAGCTTTCAGAAAATATATATGTCATATTTAGTAATGTTAACCGGCTAACTTTTGTTTGGGTATACATTAGGTACTTACAACCACTGAACAAAACTTCTCTCTTGGCGAGGTCTTACAAGTATATAGATATCACATTCATTTACATTACTCTACTTAATCTGTCTTTAATCATTATTACTAGCTACGTATTACTGCTATCATATTTTGTTCACTTTATAAGGCTTAAAAACAAATTTCATAGCTTATTTGCTATGTTCTCTCAACCTCGAACACACCACTTTAATCATTCTATATGAATAATAGCCCATCTTATCACTCCTTTAGTGTAGCCCTGGCGTTATCCCTCCAAGCATAGTCTCATCTCAATTTACTTGTGACATAAAAACCAAGAGGTAAGTTCACAATAACTTAGTAAGTAAATCCTGATTCACCTGAATCTTGTTCAGGAACCCCATTTTCTTCTATCTCATTGTTTCCATTCTTCTATTTGACTCTAGTGAATACATCTCTAAGATTCTATTCATTATGTCATAGGTGTCACACTTCGTGCCAAGATCATAACTCGCCTTTCATATCTTCGATAACTCATTCATGCTCTTCGCGTTATCTTTTTATGATTCCTTAATCATTCCTACTTCAGAGGGCCTTTTAAACGGAATACTCTTGATTTGCCATATACTCTAGTATGTTCCATCTATATTGTTCTTACCGTATTACTATACAGGATTCGCCATAACATTTCATACTTGTGCTCTACTTTTAGAGTCCCATCTATGTTATTCTTCAAAGATCGACATGCTTACCCTTCCTTCAAAGTATCGTATACGTCATTCCATTAGAGTTCACCAAGAGATTACTTATATTTCGTACAGGGTCCACCAAGGAAGCGTTCCCTTCAAACGGTTTCCACAAGGGTCATTCTTTAGATTACACTATGAAGGCATTCATTTACAAAGATTGCTACAAAGGTGTCCTTTACATTCAATACTTACCATGAAGTCTTTCCTTTTAGAGATTTCCATAAAGGCTTTCCTTTATAGAGATTGTCCCGTCCTTCCTTTAGCGCATTCACAATAGAGATTTGCCTAAACTTGCATTACGTAAGGTTTGCTCCTCATCGTTTAGGTTGTACAGAAACCTATTAGGTAATAACCTTTATTTAGTTCTTCCCATATGATGCCATAGCCTACCTATAGTCTTACACGATACGGTGTTTTCATTTGAAATGTCATGGCCATGAACTTTTCTTTTCAAAGATTCATGTTTAAAGTATCGATGGACCTCTTTAGACGACTCCAGAGACAAACACAAACTCATCAGTCATACTAACTCATTCATAACAGATGCACCCTATAGCATGTTTTCAGACACATACATTTCAATCTTCATATACAAGCATTATTTAACCTCATATTCCTATTACACACTTAGACCATCAAATTTCATACAATCCATACACACAAGTCCATAAATCACACATCTCTCATTAGAACCATCACCTCATACTTTCCTAGCCTAAATCTCATGCTTTTATCTCTTTTCACTAAAGTTTCTAGAATGCATAACATACATGCAATAGTCAGCTTTGGGACTCACTTGACTTTTACCCTTTTTCAGCTTCAAACTCCAGATCCAAACTTCTATCAAACGACTAATAGCAATTACTGATACAAAATATGAAAACTCATCAAGACCCTCTCATATATCCCTTTTTTCGTTATTTCAAATACTAAAATCCCCCAAAAATCAGGCCATATGTCATCAACCTTACCCAATTGGACTGACCTACTCTTTCACAATGTAGCATGGAAGATCGTAAATCTTACCTTTGCCTAAAGCACTTATTATTGGGGATCCAGACCTACAACTTAGCTCCAATGAATAAAGGAATTAATCTAGGTTTCTTTAGATCTAGACAAAGAAATACTTCTTGAAAAATGAATTGGAAAAACTCCTATTTCTCAATCCTGATTATCTAAATATACAACCTTTGTCCCTATAGAAACTTGACACACGTCACAGTCCTATTCTATGCCATATGGGTGGCTTACAATTATAAAGAAACATGTACAACAATCCACAGTTATACATATAAATAAATATTTCTGGGTCAAGTCCATCATTCATTCCTAACCATCTCATTAGAATATAACTAGAACCTTAACTAGCCAAAATTGGCATACAATGCCTTTCAGCAATATCCCAATTACTTGAAATTCCTTAACACTTTATTAAGTTCCACTTATAGAGATGTCTCACTTTCTGAGAAATTTTCACTCAATATCCCATTATTAATTATTATCCCCATCTATCTGCCAAAGTATTGTTTAGGCGAATAGAACTACGCTACTGCTTTCCTCCTACTTGTTCGCCTAACCAAGACTTTAACCTCTTAGTTAAATCTAACACCTTGCTTATTCAAAACCTATTCCAAAATTCTTACTCCTACAACAAAACTCGAGCACTAGGGCATTGCTGGGTGAGATGTTACATTTGGTGTAAAAGTGGATTTATGAATAGAATTGATGTTAGTGTTGTTGGTTCTAAAGAAGGGTTATCTTTAAGTTAGAAGCAAGAATGCCTGGTTAGCTTAAGGAGTTATTCGTAATTTCATATTGATGCAAAAGTCCATGATAGTTTTAATGAGATATTCTACCGGTTCACAGGGTTTTATGGTCATCTTGAGGAGAGGTTGCATGGCAAATCTTGGAATTTACTAAAATAGCTGGGGCAGAATTAGTCTCTACCATGGTTTGTTGTAGTGATTTCAATAAAACTGTCTATTTATTTGAAAAATGGGTGGCTGACTTAGACCGAAACAGAATATAGAGGCTTTCAAATCAACTTTATATGAGTGAGACTTGCGTGATTTTGGGGGTTTTTTAGTTATTGGTACACTTGGGAAAAATGTTAGTTATCGGTTAAAAGTATTAGAGAAAGCCTTGATGTAGGTGTAGCTAACACGGCTTGATGGAACAATTTTCAGATTATTATGTAATGCATTGGTCGTATTCTTTTTCCGATCATTGCCTGGTGGTAATGGATACGATAGGACGAAAGGGGCCAATGAATAAAAGCAACTGAGTTCAATTCAAGTTTGAGGCTAATTGGGGCATAATAAAATCTTGTGAGGAGATTAGCCAATTTTGGTCTTCTTCATTGGATATAGTGCCAGTAAAATTGGAAAAGTTGGGAGAGAAGTTGCGAAGTTGGTATAAGACAATTAGGAGGGATAGGGTTAGGCATAAGGGTAAATTAAAGGTGAGACTTATAGAAATATATGGGAGTGAAACGGATGATGATGTTATTATTGAAATGTTGGAAGTTCAATTGGATCTCAACTTGGAAGCAGACAAGGAAAAGTTATATTAGGAGCAGAGGGCGCGAGTGAAGTGGCTAACAAATAGAGATAGAAATACTTTCTTTCATAATTATGTGTTGAGTCGAAAGAAGAAAAATACAATTTTGGGTGTTGAGAATAACAAGTGCATTGGGCATCAACTAAGGAGGAAATAATGAATATGGCCTCTAATTATTTTATAGACTTATTTATAGCCTCAAGCCAGGAGGATGTATCATATATTTATGCTAATGTCCATCGGTGTCTCGTTGACTATGAATGACTGTTACCTTTTAGGGAGGAGAAAGTCTGCGTTGCACTTAAAGATATGGCATCTTTAAAAGCTTCAGATATTGATGGTTACTCGGCTTTATTCTTTCAAAAGTTTTGGCCTATTGTAGGAGAAGATATTACTACTTTTTTCTTTTCAGTGTTGAATGGTGAGATAGGAATTGAATGTGTCAATAAGGTGCATATCGTTCTAATACTAAAAGTCAGTAAGTCGAGGAATATAACTCAATTTTGGCTGATTAACTTGTTCAATATAGTGTATAAGATCATTGCGAAAATCTTTGTTTGCAAAATGAAGGGAGTTTTGGAGAGTTGTATTTATAAGGCACAAGGGGCTTTCATCCTTGGCAGGCAGATTTTCGATAATGTACTTGTTGCATATAAAGTACTACATTCTCTTAAGTTGAAGGGTAACGGAGCAACAAGTACGTTTACGCTTAAACTTAATATGAGTAAAACTTATGATAGGGTTGAGTGGGAGTTCTTAGCTAGAATGATAGCAAGCCTGGGATTTCATGATAAGTGGATTTCTTTGATCATGAGATGTGTAACTTTAGTCTTATATACAATGGGCATCAATAGAGAAAATAGTGACGTGTTTGTTCCTTCTAAGGGATGAGGTAGGTCCACCTAGCCCTTATTTATTCTTAATTTGTGCTGAGGGATTTTCTACTATTCTAAATAAGGCTAATAAAACTGGGTTGATACTAGGGGCTCAAATTGGAAGAGAGAGATTGGCAGCGAGTCATTTATTTTTTGCGGATGACTATATTCTATTTGGAGATGCTTCAATAGGAGGTGTAGAGAACGTACAAAAAGTGGTCATAGAGTATGAAAACGCTTCAAGTCAACAGGTTAATTATGATAAGTCTCTAATTTATTTTAGTGCAAATGTTGATATCTCGATTCGTGATCAAATAGGGGATGTGTTAGGAGTTAAGGTGACGACTAACCTGAAGAAATATTTAGGATTATCAATGATGGTCAGAAGAAGGAAGAATGAAGCTTTTCATCATATGTAGATCGATTTGGAAAGAAAGTCCAAGGCTGGGGTAGGCGTTTTCCTTTTATAGGTAGGAAGAAGGTATTTATTAAAGCGGTGCTACAAGTATTGTCGATGTATGCCACGCAATACTTTCTTTTGCCTAAGTCACTTTGTAACATATTGGAAAGTGTACTTAACAGATTTTAGTGGAGAAATAACACTTTGGGTAGAGGTTGTCATTGGAGCATGTGGCAAATTTTTTTTACCGAAATCTTGTAGCGATTTAGGGTTTCATGATTTACCAATGTTTAATGTTGCTTTCTTAGCAAAACAATGTTGGCATATTTTAACTAATCAATTTATTGGCTCAGGTTATGAAAGCAAAGTATTTCCCGAACTCTGATATTATAAATGCTTAATTAAGTGCTTACTCATTACTTACTTAGAGGAGTATTTGGAGTGCCCAGAGCTTAATTGAAAAAGGAGAAGGTTGGAGAATCAGCGTGAGTGAGAATGTTAATATTTGGAATGATGCTTGGATCCTTGGACAAGGCAATGGATGAGTACAGGGTTAGGATGTTGATGTTAGGTACATAACAGTGGCAGATTTAATTGATCATAGCATTAATATCTAGGTTAACGGAGAAGTTAGAGAATTGTTTGATAAGGAGTTGGTAAAGAGAGTTCTCCGCATCCCGATTGGCCGTTCACAAGTAGCTGATGAGATGATTTAGATGTATGACTGTTTCGAGGAATATACTTCTAAGAGTGGCTATAGGCTACTATTAGAAGAGCATCTACAAAAAAAGGGTGTTATGCCACCACACTTAACCTATTTACAGAGTTCTATTTTAGGTTGTGGGCTTTACCAATCCCAGCAAAAATAAAGATTACACTGTGGAGGTTTGCAAATAATTATTTACCTACTTTTGATAATTTACGAAGGAAAAATCTCCAAGTAAGTAATATCTACCCTTTATACAACTCAGAGGAAGAGTTTACTAATCATGTGGTACGTTTCTGTTCTATCTCAAAACAGATTATGAATTCTTCAAATATTGCAATTGTTCTGTCTCATAAAGCTCAGACCATAATACATGGTTAGCAGAGGTGTTCATGATTTATGATGAAAAAATAGTGAAACTAATAGCAATATCATATTGGGCAATCTGGTATGCTAAAAATAAAATTGTACACGAGGGTGTTAGGCAGTCTGTGCAAGAATTGATTGTGTTCATAAAGGCTTCTCTATCAGAGCTAAAGGTCGTGGATGAGTTCAAAACATCAGCCTGCTTATAGAGACAAGAGGAATGGGTGCCGCTAGGTTCAGTTTGTATGAAAGTCAACTTCGATGCTTCTTTCAGCCTATTACAAAAAGTTCCATTTTAGGGGTTCTAATCAAGAATTCTTTAGGCTTAATAATGGCTGCATGTACCTACCCGCACTATGGGATCGCTGATGCTTTTGTTACCAAAGCACAAGAATGTGAATAGTCCATTAATTTTGCAGTGCTAGGGCTCAAATTGGTACAGGTGGAGGGGGACTCTCTGACAATAATCAAGAAAGTAAACTCATCTGCGTAAAATAAGTATATGTAGAGTTCGATCATCAAAGACATTAAAGGAAAATTAGGGGAGGGTTGAAAGAATCACCTTTCAGTCTGCTGGTAGACGAGCCAGCACTGTTGCACATGCTGTTACGGGCTAAAAAGTTAGTTATAAACAGTTAGTTTCATTTAAGTAAAATGGGGAGTTTTAATCTTAAGAATAGAACAGCAAAATGGGACGTAAGGCTTTAGTTAAACGATATGTTTGACTATAACAGAAATTGCTATGTTGTTTTTCTTTTTTTTCTCTTTTAAGCATGAGTTGTATAGGGAAGCAGTTATGAAAATACTGAAGGAAAAAAATCAGAATTTTTCTCTTCTTCTCTATTCTTCTTCTTCTCTATCAAATTTTCTCTACTTCAATTTTGAAAGCGCATCAAAGGTATCAGAGCTTTTACGATCCTTATGATGGTCGATGACGGTGTTTCAACACGATTGTAGAAGGAGATTGGCAGTATGTAGTAGGAAATATCCAAAATACAAGAGGAGATGGTTCGCTTAGAAGCGAAGATGGAGACTCGGTTCCAGGAGTTCAAGGATAAGTTTCCTATTCCTATAATTGAGGAGTTGCTGGACGAGTTAGGAGAAGCTAGAGTGTTTTCCAAACTAGATTTGAGGTTCGGATATCATCAAATCTGAATGTGGGAACCTGATGTACATAAAACAGCATTCGCGACACATAAGGGGCATTATGAGTTCCTCGTGATGCCTTTTGGCCTCACTAATGCCCCTTCTAGCTTTCAAGCTCTTATGAACTCTGTCTTCAAGCCAGTGTTGAGGAAGTTTGTGCTTGTATTCTTCGCTGACATACTAGTGTATTCAAGGTCTTGGTCAGAGCTTCTGCGACATTTGAGGGCAGTCCTTCTCATCTTAAGGGAACAACAATTGTATGCTAAAAAGACTAAATGTTGTTTTGGCACCTCTCAAATTCAATATCTGAGACATGTGTTACATGCAGGGACAGTCTCTATGGATAAAGATAAGGTTGAATGCATATCATCATGGCCAACTCCTCGATCAGTGAAAGAGTTGAGGAGTTTTCTTGGACTCTCCGATTATTACAAGAGATTTATAAGAAATTATGGAGTCTTAGCCAAACCTCTTACAGATTTGTTGAAAAAGAATGGTTGGGGTTGTTCGGATCAAGCAACTGTAACCTTTCAAGCATTCCTTATGTGAAGCAACTGTCCTGGTGCTACCTAACTTCCAGCTCGAATTCACAATGGATACGAATGCAAGTGAAATTGGAATTGGAGCAGTGTTACAACAGCAGAGGAGACCAGTGGCTTTCTTTAGCAAAGCTTTAGGTGTGTAACATCAAGCTCTATCGATTTATGAAAAGGATATGCTAGTAGTTTTATTGATTGCTAGAAAGTGGAATGCCTACCTAGTGGGGAGGCATTTCAAAATTCGAACTGATCACCAAAGCCTACGATTTTTATCTGATCAAGCGACTATCACTCCATTTCAGCATGTTTTGGTAGCTAAAATGCTAGGATATGATTTCGAGGTCTCATATAGGAAAAGGATCAACAACAGGGTGGTTGATGCCCTTTCTCAACAACCTCAATTGGAGCAATGTCAGTACTATCAACTATCAGTTAGTTCTGTCATTTCAAGGCTTTTGGAGCAAGTACAACAGTCTTATGAAATAGATGCTAAGTTAAAAAAAATTCATACAAGATACTCAACAATAGGGGTGTGCAAATTTCGAGTAAAACTGAATTAATTCGGTCGGGGTCGGTTAATAATTTTTTAGAAATTCAGTTAATAGTTAATTCGGTTCCAAATCGGTCAGTTAATCGAATTAATCGAATTTAATAAATAATATTATAATATAAAGTATTCAATCGGGAGTCGGTCGGTTCGGTTAGTTTTTTGGAAGTATAAATTAATTGGTCAATTAATTCGGTTAGTTTTTTATATGTTTTATACTTCTTTTAACCAAAAATGAAAATATATATATAAATTTCGGTTAATTCGGTTAACCGACCGAATTAATCGAAAAAGTTCGGTTCGGTTAAATTTTTTTGAAAAAATTTCGGTTCAGTTAACGATTAAGAGTTTAAAAGGGTCAGTTAATTTGATTAATGGTAGTTCGTGTTAGTTAACCAATTGAACACCCCTACTCAACAACTTCAATCTCACAACCAAAATGATTCGTGGGATGGCTGGTTTCTGCGAAGGAAGGGAAAATTTGTGGTGGGAAAAAATCTACAATTGAAACAAGAATCGTTTCATCATTTTCATGCTATTGCAGTTAGAGGTCACTTAGGTGTGCATGTTACCAAGAAGCGTTTATCTAGCTTGCTATATTGGAAGGGCTTCACCACTGATGTTAAAAAATAGATTCGAGAGTGTGTGGTCTGTCAGAAATGCAAAAGTGAAACAGTAGCATATCCTGGACTCCTTCAGCCATTACCTGTACCTGATAGAGCTTGGTCTGTTGTCAGCTTGGACTTTACTGAAGGGTTACCGAATTCAAGCAGGAAAAACTCTATTTTAGTTGTGGTGGACCATTTGACTAAATATGGTTATTTCTTGGCCCTATCTCATCCGTATACAGCTAAAGATGTGGCACAAGAATATCTGACTCATGTTTACAAGCTTAATGGCATGTCTGATTCAATTATATCGGATAGAGACAAAATTTTTGTTAGTAGTTTTTGGCAGGAGTTATTTTGCCAATCTGGTACCAGACTTCTTTTATCCACAGCTTATCACCCTCAAAAAGATGGCCAAATAGAGGTATTGAATCGGTGCCTTGAGAATTATCTGAAATGCATGATTGGTGAAACATCTGCAAATCGGTTCCATTAGTTACCTCTCGCCGAGTGGTGGTATAATTTATCGTTCCACTCTTCTATTCAGCTGACTCTATATGAAGCCTTGTATGGACAGTCTCCACCCACGCACATGCCCTACCTAGCAAGAGCTTCTTCAGTGACAATAGTGGACAGAAGTTTACAAGCTAGGGAGGCAGCTATGAAGCTATTGCAATTCTGTTTAAAAAGAACTCAAACTCGTATGAAGCATTTTGCTGACAAACATCAATCAGAGAGAACTTTCCAAATCAGTGATTTAGTATACTTGAGACTGCAACCTTATAAACAGCAGGCGGTTAGAAAGATCCTTAATAAGAAATTATCCCCTAAATATTATGGACCCTTTTCTGTGACCAAGAAAATGGGGGAAGTGGCATACACTCTTCAGTTACCACCGGGTTCTCGTATTCATCCAACCTTTCATGTCTCTCAGTTGAAGAAACATATAAGCGCATCACCTACTCAAGCTCAATTATTACTGGTGGATGCTCATGGTGCATTGCAGAAAGAACCTGTCCGAATTGTGAACAGGAGGATAGCTAAGAAGGGCAACCAAGCTGTTATTGAAGTGTTAGTCGAATGGGTTGGCTCTTTTCCTAAAGATGCAACATAGGAATCTCTAACCCTGCTTCAAACCAAATTTCCTCATTTTCATCGTTGAGGATAAGGATCCTTTCCTTGGGAGGCAGTACTGTTACGGGCTAAAAAGTTAGTTATAAATAGTTAGTTTCATTTAAGTAAAACGGAGAGTTTTAATCCTAAAAATAAAACAGCAAAACGGGAGTAGGGCTTTAGTTAAATGGTGCGTTTAACTATAATAGAAATTGCCACATCGCTTTTTTTGTTTTTTTTTTCTCTTTTAAGCATGATGGGGAAGCAGTTATGAAAATACTGAAGGAAAAAAATCAAAAATCTTCTCTTCTTCTCTGTTCTTCCTCTTCTCTCTCAAATTTCCTCTACTTCAATTTCGGAAGCGCATCACATGCCTTGGCTGCTAAAGGGCGACAATTGCACACGCCGCGGTACTAAGTGAAGGAAGCCTCACAGGTAGTGGAATGGCCGGCTAAAAGAGATCGACAGCGCTGGGTTTCTTGAAGATGAACGACGTCGGTCAGCTTTGGAGTTTGGAGATGCTCATTATTTCTACCTCCATGTGGTCTCCAAAGTTTTCTCTCCTCTTGATCTTTCAAAGTGTGTAGACAATGACATTATGGGGCGGTGTCGGGGAGAGATTTTTAATGGGTTTTCATCAGGATTGAAAGAGGAAAGGAAGGTGTTGTTATTTCTTTGTTGTTTTGATTAGTCTACACTTTGTTTTTGTTGGTGTCTGTTCGTTTGCTGGCTTTGTGTCATACTTTAGTATTCTAATTTACACGCCAATTTTTTTTAATTATTTATAAATTTATTTGATAACTTTATTTATTTTTTAATATACATTATAATATGCATATAACAAAAACCTGTTGGTGGGAAATTCAATTATACATGCTACACAATGCCTCTGCTAATAATAATATGATTGTCTTCCATCTTTTCACTTACATACTTGTTCTAATCGTGATTATCCCAAAATGTAACCCTTCCTGCAAATACATGAAACAACAATGGAGCTAACATCAGCATTACCTTTCAAAACAACATTCTGACGACTCAGTTTTAGATACACAGTTCAATCCTTTGCCAACCTCAAATGCCTAAAAATTGAATGCTCCTCTACAACCAAAACATAAAAACCACAGTTGAACTTCATTTAGTAAACTCAAACAGCATGCATCATCACCGATGATAAATGGAAGTAAAAACATAGGCTCTTTTGAGGACTCCCTATTCATGACTGTTAATGTTAACATGACAACTGTGTGGACCAATTTACATTTTCTATATCAAGTTGCCCGTATTGCCAATTCCTTTTCCTTCTCTTCTATGACTGTCACTCCACTTTCTTACCTTCCTTTTTTCTGCTAAAAATGTCTAATCATCCCAGTCATTTTCCCAACCATCTCTGTTTGAAGACCTAGCAGTGAGGCCATTTGCTGAGATATTCGGTACTTGGCGTCGTCCCATTGGTGATTTAACTGCCTTGTCCTCATCCCAATCACTATCCCAACCCTGGTCCCAACCTTCAGCCGTTTCTACTTCAGTAGCTTGCATGGATTCTGGTAATCCCATTTCTAGCTCTTGGTAAGGTATACCACCATCATGCCGCCTCCCTTTCCTAAACATGCAACAAGCCCATGATCCTCCCAAAATTACAACGGTTGCAATCAAGAAGTATGCGCCATTTACTGGAGTCAGCAACTTGTCATAAGAAGGAAGGTTTAAGAAAAAGTTCCCTTCAGGTACAAGAGGGTTCATGTGAAGCACACAATCTCCATTTCCAGCACTTAACTTTAGCTCACTGGTTTCGCTAATAGTCAAAGAGATATTGATCTGAAAACAGTTAAGCAAATACACATCAACTCTGGATACAAACAAGCACATGATAAGAGAGACAGTTATTAAGCATGAACACTTGGGGGAACATTGTTCATTGCCAGAGAGTGTACATGTTCATCCCTTATGAACTGAAGTTACTTAAAACAATACAGTGCACCGTTAACTCGGTATAAAGGCCCGTCAAGTGCTGTTATCTGATACTAACTTTGGATTGGATGTGCATTTGCATTCAGTTTTGGCCTCTCGATTTGTTAGCAACTTAGGTTTTAGGAGCTTAACATGGTATCAGATTCAAAATTGGACTTATTGCCTCATATGTTGTGTTGTTTGCTGATTTGCCTCTTATGCATTGTTCATGCTAGAAGCCCTCCGATTTCAGCTGTTAGTATTAGGCCTATTAATTGACCATATAGAGATGATAATCCATATCAGTTGAGAAGGTTTTGTAGGTTAAGTTAGGGTTTTGTTCTTTTTTATTCAGGCTTGACCTCTACACTTGTTACCGATTCGTCTTACATAGGATGCTTAACAAGGTCCTTCGTGTCAAGCTTTCAAATCTTGTTATACAAGCAATCAATCCTTCAAAGTACACTACGCGCCCACAGATGTCAATCAATATAGAGCAGAGAACAAACTCCATATTTTCCCCCTTTATTTATTTACTTAGCTAAACAATGAATTACTAAATCTCCTAAACTTTAGGCTAACAAATTTTGGCACTACAATTTACATTTTAAGTAACATTTCATTAAGTACAAGGGGGAGGAAGGAAATTGTTATGCAGGTCTTCTTCCTAAAAGTAATCAGTTGACAAACTTCATTCCTATAACAGCTAGTAGAATCAATGGAAACTAGCTGAGAACTTCTCCTTTGGTTTAAATAGCCACTGGCTAAATCCCAACTTCACATTTTATGTTATGAATCTTATTCCTACATAACATAGATCTTATAATGCCTCAATAGTATGAGAAAAAACAATGAGAAAGAAGATAAAGAAAATATCATACCTTTCTAGTTCCACGTTTCGGTACTTTAAGTATTTTGGCAAAAGATTCCCCATCAAGGCCAGCAACATTGACTTTCAAAGTTTTTTCTCCCCTATTGTGGACCAGAACAACCAATTGTTTGGACCCTGGAAAGGATAAAGGAAATCAAACAAATTACTTGTCATCAGGAAATAAACCACTATGCTACTATATTAATTCTATATTGCTGACAAGCAAAATTAAAAACAAGTTAACTATATTCCTTATTTTATACAATTAGGAAATAAAATTGACTGGGTATCAACCTGATTAGACAGCCATCAAATATTGCCTAATATTTGCACAGTTTGAATTAACATCTATACTGAATCCATTTCTTAACACTGGTGCAACAATATAGCAAAACATAAAAACAACCCAAATAACTTACTATTCCTTCTATCACCAAATAACTGTTCAGTTAAAACTAATCCAATAACAAGGACATTGTTTCCAAGCATTTACAATGTGGTCAAATTTCCTGTCACCCAACATATCCACACACGTATAAAAAGATGAAGAGACAAATAATATGGTTTAATTATAAGTTAGCTAAAAAACCTTATGCTAATTGTACTAATTTATAGTTAAGATGCCTTCATATGAACTTGTCCGCTGTATCTTCCAAAATAGATTTTCAATATAAGGGATGTTGATGAAAATTAACCCCAGAACTGCATTTCCTATATTGTTAACCAAATAAATCACCATTAGATACTTAAATTCCTAACCATTAACCCTCTATAAATATTCCTACGAATTGAATCAACAGCAATACCTGCCTAACAATCAGATTGCCATTATTTATATTTCCATGTCAGGTAACACCTAAAAGGAAGCTATCATCCATAAAATTGTTCATTGTGCTGAACTTCATCCAACCTTAATCTAGCAATCTAAAGAAGCACTAATTTTTCCACTTTTTTTGGGTTAAATCTTAATCTAGAAGACATGATCGTTTGTACATAGACACCCTAGCCATGTACGCATGCATTTCTAGACGGACATCGCACAGCTCATAACCCTAATTTTCAAACAAGTTCCAAAAAAGCAACAGGCCTAGGCACATTTACGGTCCAATTTACACAATAAGGACAGATATAATTGATAAGTTTCAGCGCATATAATTACTCTACTAGGCAGCTAATGCATACTAAATTCCACTTCAGTAATGACTATGTGCATACCATTTCTCTAACAAGGGCAACAACACAAACCCATTAGTTCAGCTAAATCTATTTAAGCATTAAATTACTTTCTATTCCTTAGAATTCCACCCTACCACCCTCATAAACAATTCAAAAAGAATGAATTACCAGTTTCAGACCCTTTAATGCAGGCAGTCAAGGAGTTCCTGTCTTTGCAGCTGTTAGCTACCCCATCGCATGTTTCGAAAATCCCTGACTGGGTCTCATTTCCATCATCATCAGTCTTCTGCTGTTGCTTCTTATTCTTATCCTCCTTTGATACAACAGCTCCCTGTTCAGTTTCCGTGCTATTCGGTTTCTTTCCACTATCTATGTTCTTTTTCTTCCCCTCATTATCCCCCACTGTTTTAAAGTTCGTTGAATTTGAAGTTGAACTGGAATTTTTTTCACTATCAATTTCCCTTTGAGGAGGTGGAATTACTTTCCCCGGTTTATCTGATAGTTTTTTATCCTTCTTGTCAACTGGAGATTGAGTCGCAGTATGCGTTATATTGGGATCCAATTTCGATTGACTATTGGGTTTAGCATCCAATTTCTTGGCTGGCAACTGAGAACTCTAAAACCCCAACAATAAATAGTTTCTGTTAAATACAAAATTCTTGAAGAATACAACAAAAACGAAAATAATAATAATAATAATAATAATAATAAAAAGAAGCTAGACAAATAAGTAGAACGAAAGAGAACTTACGGGCTGCGTTGCAGCGGTTGTGTCGTTCTTTGGTGGAGATTTATCGGCTAAGAATCGAAGCTTCGAAAACGAAGAAGCATTGGAAACATCGGCGACGATTAAAAACAATAAAACCGCTGTCGTAATTGCAATTCTATCCATTGCCCTCTAAAATTATAATAATAAATTTTCGTTTCGTTTTGTTTGTTTCGGAGATTAAGATCTGGAAATTGACAAAACTACCTTAGTCGGTGGAGATGAGATTCTTGGAATCAGTAACTCCGTTGAATAAACACATCTAACAAGCAAAATTAGCAACCACCGAAATAAATTGTGAAGAATCAAAATAAAAAAAGGGAATAAATTCTACAAAATTCAGCACGCCAAAGATTATGTTTCACGCCGTTAGGTTAAAATTTTAGGAATAGAAAGTGCAATTAGCGACGACAATGATAAGGACTGAGATGGAAATGGAATAATCATTTTTTTAATTGTTGGGTCATTTTTGTAAGGTTTTTCAATATTCGATAAAAGTGAGCAATTTTTATTGGATTTTGGCAATAGAAGGAGAAAGACAACTTAAGCTCACTCAGTGAGTCGCTCTTTTAGTTTTTTTAAAGTGAGTCGCTCAATATTAGTATATTACTACTGCTACAGCTAATCCTGTATATTTACGCCTGTGGTACAACTATCTATGCGTTGAGTAGAGTGTTAATAAAATTTTAAATTCGTTTCATAGATTTGAGTTTGAGTTTAATTTGATTTAAAAAATAAGTTTAATTTTTTACTTAAATTTAGCTCAGATTATATATATTAAAGTCGAGTCTGACCTAATCTGACTTGTATAATTTTTATATAAAATATTTAATAAATATAATATATAAAAAAATACTTATAACATTAAAATAATGTTTTTTAACCATTATAAATAAATTTTTAAAAGTTTTTATATTTAGATAACACTAAGATAAGTGTAACTTAACAAGCAAATGCCTCTAAAATAGTGACAACATTAACAATAAAACAAAAGTTATATAATATCTAAATAATAACAACAAAATAGTAACAATATAATAATAAAATGACAACAAAATTGTGGAAAAACAATAACAATATGGTGAGAAAATATCAACAAAATAATAGGAAAACATTTTTTTTTTTACAAATTCAGACTGGGCCGAGTTTGGACAAAAAACCGAAAACTCAGCACATTTCTAAACGAATTTTTTTTATCCAAAAAATTGAGCTTAACCAAAAAAAATGGTTAAAAAACATATTTAAAACTATATAAAAATCATAAAAGATAACTCAAATGAATCAAAAGAAAATTTTAAAATATTAAAATATTAAAACAAATTCAAAAGAATTTAAAATTTTCAAAAACTAATTAAAACAATTATAGAAAGAGAGTTAAAGTGAAGGCTAAAATGTCAAAAACACTTTGCATTTGTTTTCTTCTTCAATTCGTCAGCTGTCATTTCTTTTGGGACTGATCTGGTTTGTATTCTCATTCTTTATGAAATGAATGTTGTTTATGTAAAAATAATAATAATCACAAATTTAGCATTTAACCTTTTTCTCAATTTAAATTTTTTTAACTAAATTTATTCTTTAACCTTTTAAAAAAATTTAAATTTAATCATCGAATTTTCAAAAAAAATTAAATTAGTTTTTTAATAGAAATAAATGCTGATCAAAACGTGACATTTTTAAACATGGCTCCCTACATCGCAATTCTCGTGTGCTTTATGCTATTTTTTTAATTTTTATAAATTGTTTATAATTTTTTGAATATTTAAATTATTTGTTAATGAGATATAAAAGATAAATAGTAGCATAGCAGCATAAATTACATGTAGACTATCACATCAATATAGTTGAAATTTTAATGTTTTAGTCAACATTTTCGTTATAAAAAAATGATTTGATTCTTTTTGAAAAATTAATCACTAAATTTAGCTAAAAGAATAAGAGTCAAATTGATAAAATATGAAAATGTTGAGGGCTAAACCTATCATTGTCCCAAAAAGCCCCACTGCACGTAAATTTGTTCTATTTTTATAATGTTGATTGGATTATTTATTACAAGATACCCTCAAAATTCATTATGTTTATGATATAGTCCTTGTAATTAGCCTAAATTAATTCAATTTGATTTTTTTTTTAATTCAACTTATACTTTCATATGATTTTTAAGTATTTGGTATTTGCTATTGCATGTATTTAGTTCAGACTTGACTTATTGTACGATTTAGTTGATTTAGTCTATATTTTGCATGATTTTTTTATTGTTATACATTATTATTTTATTTGTTTAAATTATTGATATATATATTGAATAGGATTTTAGAAAGATTATTAAACCCCTAAAATAAAATCAAAGTACTTTTTTAAAAACATTATCATGTTAGTAATAAAAAAATAAAGAAAGTATAACAACAAGAAACAAGAGAGTAAAAAAGAATATACTTTTATGTATCAATAGGGATGATTACAATATTTTTTTCAAAGTTTACTTCTAATAAACATTAAAGTCCTAATATATATCAAATTTATCATAATCTTAATGGATATCTACTTAATAATAAAATATTCATAACATTCCCCTTGGATGTCTATTGGTAGATAATGTGCCTCATTACATCTTACTAAGACAAAAACTTTTCCCAGTGAAGGAAAATGAGTACACATATCTATAATATGCATAACATGTTGCCTCATTAAAAACCTTACTAGGAAAACCCAGTGGGACAAAACCTCAATTAAGGAAAAAAAAGTACAACATGTATTTACTACCCCTCATGACAACATCACATAATATCTCATACTCTACATATTCAATCTTGAATACTAAATTTTCAAATGGTTACTTGAACGGATTTGCTAAACATTTGTACCATCGTTCTTCTAAATGTCATGAGTGAGAAAGAACTTTGGGGAAATATATTTTGCTCTTCAATAGTTCCAACAATAAGCATAACCAAACTTTGTCCATGATCATTCTATACTGATACATATATTCAAATCAATTCATATAAATATTTACACAATTGTATTAAACAATCTCTGTATGCTTTCAACATTCTAAATTTTAATATAAATTTCCACTATATAATGATTCATATAAAAGTCTATAACGACAAGCATTAGACGCATGTCAAATTTTCATGAACTGTCAAACTAATAAGATATCTAAAAGGTTTTTACATTTATCACAAAAGAACATTATACCTTCCATAATCAATGGTAGGTCTTAACAAAAAACTTCATATTTCTTATTTCGTTTTAGCAAAACTACTCATTTGTACCCTCATTGGCCTTATACCTTTAGATGTTTGGACTATTGGTCCAAAAAATTCACAAATTTAATACTACTTGAATTGTGTCTTTCTACCTTGGCCAATCTATTCCATATATATATTTCTTGAAAAATTTATTCAAGATCCTCATTTCCTTTCATTATTTGAATAATAAAATTGCACAAAATTGTTGTCTACAACTTTTAATTCTTGTTGTTCCATATTTTCTCATACTAACATAATTTATCGAAATCTCTTTATTTTCATTATTTCCATTGTCAGTTTCAGGTATTTGAATCTCTTCTGGAGTTTTATTAATTATTTATGTCTCAGGTCACTTCTGAAGCACTTTCCTCAATTATACAATCATCTTAATTTATTATTTTCTTTTATGAGAATTTTCATATTTGGAACTAATCACTCTACCATGCTTCAGGCATGCAATATTTTCATTTATTCTAACAAGGTTGTCCTACTAGGAATTCTAAAAATCAACTGGTATATAACACTTGGTTATTCTCATTAGGTCAATAAATATATCTAGCAGTTAACTTGCAACAAAGTGAATTATCTTTTTAAACTTCTGGTTCAAACTACTTTCTGTGAGGATCTAGATAATGATAATTTATTCTAAGTAATTATTTCATCCAACTATTATTTTCCCCCTAATGTTAGGACAATTATCAAATAAAAATAGTAATCACAAATCATGTTATAATTGAATCTCTAATTTATTCAACACATTTAATAATACAATGAGATTCATAACTAATGTATATTCCTAACTTTCTTTGAGTACTCATTTTCTACATTGTGGTGGAGCAACTTAAACATATATCTCACATTCAAAAAATTATAAAATAGATTTTATTTGGCTCTTGTTCAAAAGTCAATTGTAATGGGGAGTATTTACTATCACACTCCAAAATTGGATCTAGAAATTCGAAGGTAAACTTGAAATTTTGGCTCAGAATGAGCTTGGAAATTTTGAAGTATGGTAACCCGAAAATATATTCGACTATGGCTTTTTGAAAGTTAAATTAATTTTTGAAAATAATGTAGTAAAGGCCTTTAATTTTAAAATATGGATTGTTTTAAAAAAGAGTTAAAAGTAGGAGTACCACAAAGGTAAATATACTATAACGCCCCACTTACTTTATTTCTACTTCTATAATTCTTGACATAAATATCAGTCTACTTTAATGGTTAAGTTTTCTAGGTATGTGTGAGAGATCTTAGGTTCAAGTCCCACATTTTCCAAATTTTGCTATTGTTCTTATCCTAGCCTTGCCTTGTTGAGTGGGCTTATATAAATTTGTTTGTTAATTCATATTAGAATGAGCCTGTTGGTTTGAGTGGTAAGGGGGTTAGTGTGTTGGAGGTCCTGTGCTTGAATCCTGTGCGAGCATAAGTATTATTTTTACTCAGTTGTGTGTTAGTGTCTCGTTGGTATTAGGATTTTGAGGAAGTTGTGATTATGTGGTTAGTGGGGATTTGGGTGTTATCTAATTTGTTAGTATTCTATTTTTTATTATTGTTACTTTCTTCTTCTTTTTTTCAAATTTTGGTTCTTTTTTTCTGTCTCTAACGTTTCTTCTTTCCCTTCCCCCTCTTTATTTTTCCTCCTTCGATTGTTCGTGGCCTTCCTCTTATCTCTATTGGTTTTTCTTGTTGAATCATCACTATTGCGTTCTTGGCTCTTTATTCGGCTGGTAAATGATTTTTTAGCCCCTTCACTTTTGGTTGGGTTTAGCAATGTTAATCTATGGTGGCTGGCTAAGCGATGAATTTTGTGTTTAAGAGAAGGTTGTGAGGCAGAAAATCTCACTTCAACGGTTTGATTCAAGGTTGTGGTTGTTTTTTATAAGCAGTAAGTTGGTTTTGCGTAATTGGGCAAATCGTGTTAGTCACGCAATTATTTACTAATAGGTGTTGGGTATTTTGTTTTAGATGATGGTGGTTTCGGGAGTGATTTCGTGACGAAAATGAACCAGGTGTGTATCCCTTACGGGTGAAATTGAGTTTCAGTGAAAGCCAAAAGTGCTTTCAGTCGATGCCACACGGGCATGTGGCTGCCCGTGTGGTTGGCCATGTGTCAAGACATGGCCATGTGATCGATGAAGACATGGTCGTGCACAAGATACGGCCGTGTGATGGTGTGAGTGTGGCCGTGTGGACCACACATGCTAGGCCAAGTTGGGCATATAGGTTTTGGGCCAAACCACGTGGAACACACGGGTAAGGCTAATCTGGGAGGGTAGGCCCACACGAGCATGTGAGCCTATTTTTCTAAAATTTTCCTTAGGGTCGAACGGGTTGTTTTGATTGATTGTAGGCCTATCGTAGGGTTGGTAAGGGCTAACCAAACCCTACTTTATATGATCTGATAGTACGCTCTGAGTAGGACACTATTATGCATGTCTATTTGTTCTGCTATATGTATGTCTGTTATCTGTATATAAGCATGTTGAGCATGTCTAATCTGTAAATTTTGTATCTGATATCTGTAACTATTTTAGGGTGGGATTGTATTTATGGAGGAAGTGTTATGAACGACGACCTTCGTCTGTATTCTGGCAGTATGGCTGCACTTTAACTGTTATGTGTCGTAATGGCACGATATGGTGTGTAAGGATGGGTAGATGTTTTTAACCCCACATGGTGTGATGGGATGGTCGGAGTTAGTGTGTAGAGGATAGGGGTAGGATTCTGTTTATCTATTCTGCATATCTATTTCTAATATCTGTATCTGAAAAGACTCAAGTCTGTATCCATATCTGACTAGGTATGAGACCATTGTATGTTTTGCATCTCTATATCTGATGGGTTACACACTGAGTTTACATAAACTCACTTCTGGTTGTCTGTTCTGTTCAGGTAATCCACGGACTTAGGCGTATCGGAGTGGCGGAGTTTCACGGTGACCACATATTATAAATTGACTACAAATACAATTTTTGCTTAAATTTTAGATTTACTTCTGGGAGTTTTGTAATAACTGGACTTTCCAGACTGTTTGTTTTAATTTGGGTTTTGGATGTGTTTTATGATTTTAATACTGCGATACTCGACAAAATCACGATTTCACAAAAACTAATAATTTTTCTAAAAACAGGAATTGGGTTTCTGAAATATAATGGTTTTAAGGCTTCCACTATAAATTGTGTTTTGGCAAATGAATTAATTAAACAATGCTTCCAGTTATAATTATAAAACATGATTATTCTGGTTAACAACTATATAACGCTTTATCGAAATGACGTGGTTTTTAAATCCTTTTATTGTAACACCACCGAATTCAGCCATAACATTTAGGTCGGGTTTGAGGTGTTATATTTAGTGGTATCAGAGCAAGGTTGTAAAACTCGATCTGTGAATTTTGGGTTCCAAAATTTTATTTTAAAAGAATTGTTTTCAATTAGTTTGAATAATTTGAGAAAGTATGTGACACACCGAGTCTCCGACACTGATCCTGTAAGTATCTCTGTGCTTAGATAGAAAACTCTGAAATATTATAGCTAGTACTTTCTGAAACTGTACTGAAATAGTTAAAGACTAAAACTTCTGAAAACATATCTGAACTTCTGATAATTTGTGCATAAAATATCTGCTAATAAATACTGGAACTGACTCATTAAACTTTATAATGTAGATAAAAATTCAAAATTTACAATAACCGCTCTTAGAAAATGTAGACGTGGTATTCGTGGCCGTGGTAGAGACTGTAGGTGGACTCGAGCTAAGTCTTCCTCTTTAGGCAGCATGTCACACTTAGATACGAGTGAAACACCGGTTTCGCCTACTATTGAGACTAGGTCTCAAAGTTGTTTGGTTGGGGACGACGCACTATCCCAAGCCATGTTGAGGATATTGGAGAGGGTCGTTGGACCTTATTTTGGTTTTAAGGGCCGTGGGTTGGTAACTGAACAACTCCGGCCAATGGTGCTGAGCTGTTTAAGGGTGTCATTGTAGTCACCCCTATAGTGGCTTAGTATTAGTTAGAGGCCATCGAAAGGATTATGAATGATTTAAACTGTACTTCCGAGCAGAAACTTAAGGCTGCAGTCTCTTTGCTTCGCGACGAGGCATATCAGTAGTGGTTAACGGTTGAGAAGGGTACTCAACTTGATCATCTGAACTAGGACTTTTTTAAGACTATCTTCTAAGGTAAGTATGTGGGGCAAGCTATGTAGATGCTTGTAGGCGTGAGTTCATGAATCTCACGTAAGGTGACAAATCTATGGTTGAGAATGAGGCTAAAATTTTGAGGTTAAGCTGCTACACTCAAGTCATGGTGGCATCTGAGTATGAGAAGTGTGTCCGTTTTGAAGGCAGTCTGAGAGATAATCTAAAGGTTCTGCTTCTTCTGTAGAAGGAGCGTGAGTTTGCAGTTCTAGTTGATAAGGCAAAGATTACCAAGGAGGTTAAGCGCATAGAGCCCTAGAATAGGGATTGTGAGAGAGGCAAGAATAAGAGGGATTTAGAGCCCTCTAATTTTATTCAAGGGCCTAAGAAAAAAGCCAAACCTGATGGGTCAGTTAGAGTGGGGGTTCCTATTGCTCCTACTGGGATTCAACCTTGTGAGGACTATAGTAGAAGCCATCTGGGCGAGTGTTGGAGGAGGTTGGAGGCTTGTTTAAAGTGTGGATCTTTGGAGCACTGTATTAGAGAGTGTCCACAGCGGGCCTATCAGATACAAGCTTCAAGACCTGATTTTGTACAGCCTCAAAGGGCAGTTCAGCAGCCATCTAGGGGCTGTGGACCGGCTAAGGGTGGTAACAGTATGGGCCGAAGGCAGAGAGTAATGGGCAAAGAGCAACGGGTAGAGGTGCTGGTTAGACTAAGGTAAGACAGCCTGCATTGGTTTATGCTGCTCAACACCGAGAGGATGGAGATGCTCCAGATGTTATGAAGGGTACGTTTTTAATTTTTGATGTAACTTATACTACTTTGATAGAAATATGTTCTACACACTCCTATGTAGCTAGTTTTGTTTCTGAAAATCTAGGGATTTTGGTTGAGATCACTTCTAGTGTGGTTACTGTATTGAGTCCGTTAGGGTAGTTTGTTTGGGTTAGTAAACTTTGTAGAAATGTTCTATTAGAGGTGCAAAGGTCGTATTTCTGGTAAATCTGATGAAGTTATCATTTGAGGAGTTTGATTTGATTCTGGGTATAGATTGGTTGGTTGAGCATTGAGTTAGTTTGGATTGCGTGACTAAGAGGGTTGTTTTGAGGACCGAGGATGATAAGGAGGTGGTTCTGGTCGGTGAGCGTCGAGATTATCTATCTAATGTGATCTTTATTATTGTGGCTAAAAAACTGGTTCGAAAAGGGTGTGAGACATATTTGGCTTATGTTAGTGTTTATGTTTCTTAGGACTCTTCTATCAGGGATATCAGAACTGTGAGGGACTTTTTGGATGTCTTTCCTGAGGAGTTACCAGATTTACCTTCGAATCCAGAAGTTGAGTTCAATATTGAGCTTTTATCAAGTACAGTTCTGGTGTCCATCGCTCTCTACCGAATGACACCGAAAGAACTTACAGAGCTTAAGGCTCAACTTTAAGAGCTTCTAGATCATGGCTTCATTCGTCTTAGTGTGTCTCCATAGAGGGCATTAGTTCTATTTGTTAAGAAGAAGGATGGTACCATGAGGATGTGTATCAACTACCGACAGTTGAATAAACTGACTGTAAAGAATAGGTATCCACTTTCGAGGATTGATGATTTGTTTGATCAGTTCTGAGGGGCTTGTATGTTTTCGAATATTGATCTTCATTTTAAGTATCATCAGTTGAGGGTTAAGGAAGCTAATGTTCATAAGACTGCATTTAGGACGCGTTATGGACACTATGAGTTCCTAGTTATACTTTTTGATCTGATTAATGCTCCAGCTGCATTCATAGATTTGATGCATCGAGTGTTTTAGTCGTATCTAAATCAGTTTATTATGGTCTTCATCGATGATATTCTAGTGTACTCTAAAATTGAGGGTGAACATGATCAGATACTTCGAAAGAAGCAACTCTATGCTAAGTTGAGCAAGTGTGAGTTTTGATTGTGAAAGGTAACTTTTCTAGGGCACGTGGTTTCTACTAAGGTGATTCGAGTTGATCTAAAAAAGATTGAGGTTGTTCTTGATTGGAAATAACCTAAGAACGTATCTGAAATCTACAGTTTTCTAGGTCTGGTGAGTTTTATTGTCAGTTTGTTGAGGGTTTCTCTTTGATTGCAGCTCTTTTAACTAAGCTTCTACATAAAGGTGTTCCTTTTATTTGGACTGATGCGCAGCAATCGAACTTCGAGAAGCTCAAGTCTATTTTGACTCAAGCTCCTGTTCTGATACAGCCTGAATCCGGTAAAGAGTTTATTTTCTACAGTGATGCGTTGCTTGTCGGTTTAGGATGTGTATTGATGTAAGATGGTAAAGTTGTGGCTTATGCATCCCGTGAACTTAAGACACATGAAGGGAATTATCAGACGCATGATCTCGAATTGGCTGCAGTGGTTTTTGCGTTGAAAATTAAGAGGCACTATCTGTATAGTAAGAGGTGTATTATCTACACTGATCACAAGAGCCTCAAGTATCTATTTACCTAGAAGGAGTTGAATCTTAGACAGCGCTGCTAGATTGAGCTACTCAAGGATTATGATTGCATGATAGAGTATTATCCTAATAAGGCTAATGTGGTGGCTGATACTTTAAATCGTAGAGCGAGGTCTAATTTGAGAGTGATGTTTGCTCGTCTTAGTCTGTTTGATTATGAGAGTTTATTAGTAGAGTTACAAGTTAAGCCGACTTGGATTGATCAGATTCAAGATAAACAATTGGGGGATGGATCTTTGGTACAGCGATTTCGTTAAGTTGAGGATGATAGTACTTTTGATTTTGGCTGAATGAAGATGGGGTTTTGTGTTTTCGAGGTCGGGTTTATGTACCAAACAATTCTGATTTGAGGTAGTCGATTTTGAGAGAGGTGCATAGTAGCCATTATATTATGTATCTCAGTGGTAATAAGACGTACCGCGATCTTCGTGAGCTGTTTTGGTGGCCGGGTTTGAAACATGAGGTTACGGATTTCGTTACTCGTTGTCTGATGTGTCAGCAAGTTAAGGATGAGCATCAGTTGCCTTTGGGTTTGCTACAACCTGTTAAGATTCCCTTGTGAAAATAGAAATGAGTAACAATAGTTTTCGTTAGTGGGTTGCCCTTGACACCTACTAAGAAAGATTCTGTTTGGGTCATCGTGGATTGGTTGACCAAGTCCGTTCATTTTATTCCGGTTCGAATTGCAGAAGTTGGCGAAGCTCTGTATCTCTAAAATTGTAAGACTGTATGGGGTTCCTGTTTGGATAATTTCTGATAGAGATCCTCGCTTCATTTCTCAGTTCTTGAAAAAATTACATGAGGCTCTGGGTTTGAGGTTGGACTTCAGTACTGCGTTTCATCCTCAGACTAATGGTCAATTTGAGAGGGTGATTCAGATACTGGAGGATATGTTTTAGTGTTGTGTAATAGATTTCTGAGGTAGTTGGGAAGATTATCTATCCCTAACTGAGTTCACCTACAATAACAGTTTCCAGTTTAGCATCCAGATGGCACTTTATGAGGCTCTATATGGTTGTAAGTGTCGTACTCTGCTATGTTGGACTGAGTTGGGAGAGTGACAAATTTTAAGTCCTGAGTTGGTTTTTGAGAACGAAGATAAAGTTAGACTGATTCAGGATCATCTGAAGGCGATTTTTGATAGACATCTATTAGACTGTGGGGCATGAACACGAAGGGTCGTCTTTCACGTGCCTTAGAGGAGAAAGCGGTTATAAAAGAATTGATCAATCTTCTGCAAAAGTCTTACCCGAATCTGAAAAGGAGATATATCAAGTATTCTATGGGGGATTTTATTTTTCTTATGGTTTCTCCGTGAAAGAAAGTTCTGATATTCGGTCGTAAGGGCAAGTTAAGCCTTAGGTTTATTGGGCCATACTGGATTCAGAAGCGTGTGGGACCGGTTGCTTATTAGTTTGAGCTACCTCTAGAGTTAGACCGTATTCACGATGTGTTTCACGTCTCAATGTTGAGGCAGTATCGATCTGATCCATCTCATGTTGTCTCTGATGAGGAGATTGAGGCTAGACTAGACTTGACATTTGAGGAGGAGTAAATTTAGATTCTAGATCGAGATGTTAAGATTCTGAGGAGGAAGTCTATTCCATTAGTGAAGGTTTTATGATGGAATCATGGCACTGAAGAAGCCACGTGGGAACTTGAGGACTCGATGCGTCAACAGTATCCTCATCCGTTCTGATCAAGTAAATTTCGAGGTTGAAAATACTTTTAAGGGTAGAGTTGTAACACCCCACTTGCTTTATTTCTGCTTCTGTGATTCTTGACACAAATATCAGTCTACTTTAATGGCTAAGTGTTCTAGGTATGTGTGAGAGGTCTTAGGTTCAAGTCTCACATTTGCCAAATTTTACTATTTTTCTTATCCTGGCCTTGCCTTGTTGAGTGGGCTTATATAAAATTATTTGTTAATTCATATTAGAATGAGCTTGCTGGTTCGAGTGGTAATGGGTTAATGTGTTGGAGGTCTTGTGCTTGAATCCCTGTACGAGTGTGAGTATTATTTTTGCTCTGTTATGTGTTAGTGTTTCGTTGGTATTGGGATTCTGAGGAAGTTGTGATTATGTGGTTAGTGGGGAGTTGGGTGTTATCGAATTTGTTAGTATTCTATTTTTTATTATTGTTATTTTCTTTTCTTTTTTTCAAATTTTGGTTCTTTCTCTTTATCTCTAACGTTTCTTCTTTCCCTCCCCTCCTCTTCGTTTTTCCTCATTCGATTGTTCGTGTCCTTCCTCTGATCTCTGTTGGTTTTTCTCGTTAAATCATTGCTACTATGTTCTTGGCTCTTTATTCAGCTGGTAAGTGATTTTTTAGCCCTTTCACTTTTGGTTTTGTGTAGCAATGTTAATCTATGGTGGCTAAGTGATGAATTTTGTGTTTAGGAGAAGGTTGTGAGGTGAAAAATCTCACTTCAATGGTTTGATTCAAGGTTATGGTCGTTTTTTTGTAAGCAGTAAGTTGGTTTTGCATAATTGGGCAAATTGTGTTAGACACGTAATTGGTTACTAATAGGTGTTGGGCATTCTATTTTAGGTGCTGGTGGTTTCGAAAGTGATTTTGTGATGAAAACAAATGGTTTTGGGAGTGATTTCGCGATGAAAACAAACCAAGTGTGTATCCCTTATGCGTGAAATCGAGTTTTGGTGAAAGCTTAAAGTGCTTTCTGTCGACGCAACACAGGTGTGTGGTTGCCCGTATGTCAAGACATGGTTGTGTGATCAACGAAAACATGGCCGTGCGCAAAATATAGCTGTGTGATGTGTGAGTGTGGCCGTATGGCCCACACCAGCTAGGCCAAGTTAGACGTGTAAGCCCACAAGGGCATTCCACACGGGCGTGAAGGTTTTGAGTCGAGCCGTGTGGACCATACGGGTAAGGCCGATCTGGACGTATGGACCCACACATCCAGATTGGCTATACAGGTATTCCACACGGCATTCCACACGGGCGTGAAGGTTTTGGGTCGAGCCATGTGGACCATACGGGTAAGGCCAATCTGGACGTGTGAACCCACACGAGCATGTGGGCCCATTTTTCTAAAATTTTCCCTAGGGTCGTACGGGTCATTTCGATCGACTGTGAGTCTATCATAGGATCGATAAAAGCTTTATATGATCTGATAGTATGCTCTGAGTAGGACACCATTATGCATGTCTGTCTGTTTTGCTCTATGTATGACTGTTATCTGTATATAAGCATGTTGGGCATGTCTAATCTGTAAATTATGTATATGATATCTGTGACTATTTTGGGGTGAGATTGTGTTTATGGAGGAAGTGTTCTGAACAGTGACCTTTGCCTGTATTCTGGCAGCATTACTGTACTTTAACTATTATGTGTCGTAATGGCACGATATGGTGTGTAGGGATGGGTAGGTGTTTTTAACCCCATATGGTGTGATGGGATGGTCAGAGTTGGTATGTAAAGGATGGGGGTATGATTCTATTTATTTGTTCTGCATATCTGTTTCTAATATCTGTATCTGAAAGGACTCAAGTTTGTATCTGTATCTGACTGTGTATGAGACCACTGTATATTTTGCATGTCTATATATGATGGGTTACACACTGAGTTTACGTAAACTTATTTCTTTTTGTCTGTTCTGTTCAGGTAATCCACGGACTTAAGCGGATCGGAGCGGCGGAGTCTTACGGTGACCACATGTTATAAACTGACTACAAATACGGTTTTTGCTTAAATTTTAGATTTACTTCTGGGAGTTTTGTAATAATTGGACTTTCCGGACTGTTTGTTTTAATTTGGGTTTTGGATGTGCTTTATGATTTTAATATTGCAATATTCGACAAAATTATGGTTTCACAAAAACTAATGATTTTCTGAAAACATGAATTGGGTTTCTAAAATATAATGGTTTTAAGGCTTCTGTTATAAATTGTGTTTTGGCAAATGAATTAATTAAATAACGCTTCCGGTTATAATTATAAAACATGAATGTTTTGGTTAACAACTATACAATGCTTTATTGAAACGACGTGGTTTTCAAATCCTTTTATTGTTACACCACCGGATTCGACCATAACTCTAAGCCGCGTTTGGGGTGTCACATATACCAATGTTTAAAAATTGCCCTATTTCTTTCCCCTCACCTACAAGAAACTCAAAAAAGTTTTTCCTCTCACCCTCTTTACCATCCTTTGAAACCTCAAACACCATTAAACCAAATTTGATCTTTCAAACTTCAATTCCTTTGGCTTTCATCATCTTTAGACCATTAAACCTCCCTAGAATTTCATAAAGAGCACTAAGAACACCAATTATTTTACTATCGTTCAACTTGTGGGTTTTTTGGATTTCCTTTTGAACGTTTATTTTCCCCTCAACCAAGGTAATGTTTCCTTTTTCTAAAATTTTTTGATGAACTCTAGCTATTTAAATTGAGTTTTTAGCTATTGAATCAAAGGTTTTGTGTAAATGTTGAAGTTAGGGTCGTTAATGGTGAAATTCGGGATTTTGAATGAAATTAATGTTTCAAAGTGTTTATCAACTCGTGTTGATGTGATTAGAAAGTTTCTAAACTTTCTTTAAAGTTTCGGTAAAAGATACTAAGGTTTTGTTGAGTTTTTATTAAAAGATGGCCATGTACATCGAAATTTCGAAACCATGATTCTGAGAAGTTTAGAGTGGTTTGAAGGTTAAGAATCATTCTTAGGCAAGTAATTCGATAATTGGAATCAATTTTAAGTAAAGGGAACGAGTAGGAATTGAGATTTTTGCGTTTTATCTAGGCTAGTAAAAAATTCTAATTCTAAGATGAACTAGCTTAGGCTTGCTTTTTGGTTGCTTTAGGTGAGTCTATGGTTAAATTTTAATTGTGTGTGATGTATGCTTTATTTTGGTGAAGATTCAAAATTGTTAGAGCCTTCTATGAGTAAGTCGAAAGTAAAGGAAAAGCTAGTTTAAACTTTTGGCGACTAGGTGAAAGTGCGAACGATGAGTGTTTGAAATTACTACTTGTAGGCACAATTCATGGTATTAAATGGGAGCTTTAGAGTATCCCAAACCCCTATCCTAAGTTTCAAGTGTAAGTTTTCTTATTTCCTTCATTAACTTTGCAAGTTATGTAATTATGAGATGTAGTTTGAGTATTATGATGTGTTAATGTGATATGAAATGTATGTTTGTGATGGGTATTGTAAATATGTTAATAGTGGGTATGTTATACATGTCGAATGATAGTGACAATTTTGTATTAATAATGCAAATGTGCAGTGGAAGTGTACAGAAAACTGTAAGTAAATGTGTTTTTAATTGTAGATACTTTGGCCTTGTGACCTTTTGAGATCGTTGGATATAGTTGGCATGCCATAAGATTATGTGAGTACTCACCTTTGTGATGTGTTTTAGGCATTAAGTTAGGATTGATGCAATTTTTCAAGACTTGGAATGTTTGGAAAATTGCTTGAATGAGATGGATCGTCTTGAATGGTTCAATTGGTGGAAAACCTCGACCCATAGTGGTCTTAGCTAAAGAGCCTTAGCTATATTAAAGTTAAGACCCGTTTAACACTCGAACCACTAGAACCTCTGTATAGTTGAATTCGCCACACCCTAAGATAGGAAATGGAATAATAAGACAAGTGGTAAATGCCACAAACTTTGTAAAGTTTGATAAGTTGGGTAAGTTCAATTAAGAACCAAAGAGAATAAATCTCACAAATAAAGTTTATAATCAGAATAGTCTAACCTGAAATGTTCAATTACAAATCTATTTATAGACTCTAATTTGCCTATTCAAATTTGGCATTTAATGTGTTCATACACTCCATAAACATGTCCAAACTTAACATTAAGTTGTTCACACTAGGGCATTAAAAATAGGTTCATGATTCTTAGTAGGTGCATGCATGACCGAATTTAATGTTGAACAACCCCCTTAGACATGCATGAATGCTTAACCATGAAGAAAAGCCATAATTCCATAAATGTGCGGCTTTTAATTCTCCTACATCTCCCTTGACCAAATGGTAGATATTTCTTTATTAAAGTTATGGATCCTTCCATCTTAAGAAATGCATGGACATGAACTTGAGCACTATTTGAACGGTCAAAATGCACCCACAACGAAAGTTGATTCTTGAAGGTTCTAGGAGCTTTCTTGGTACATGAATTCGGCTAGTTGAAAGGGCACTCTTGGGACACTAATTGGTTACCTACGATGTAACACCCTAAATTTTGGGCTTACAAGTTTTGATTTAAGTGGTTAGGGTCAGTGAGCAGGTGGTACTATTAAGTTAAGTGGTGCATTTAAGTAGCAGAATGGGCCTACTGGTCTGGTGGTTGAGTGAGTGCTAGTGTACTATGGGTTCTGGGTTCGAGTCCTTTTGAGTGCATTCTAGGGTAAACAATTAGATTTTGTTTTTATTTTTAAAAAAATTATCTAGTTTATTTTGTTATTTATTATTTTTATATATTTTTATTTTATTCTTTTTTTTAATTTTTGGCTTTTATTGTACGTTCTCCTCTCTTCTCTCTCTCGATTTTTCTTTTATTTCTTTCTCTTCTTTTTGGAGGAGGGTTGTGAGGTGGTTTCAGTAGAGCTTTGTTGTTCGTCGTCATCGAGTCAAGTTTTGGACATTCTCGATCACAAAACAAGTGTGAATTTCGAATTTTCTTTCTATTTTGTTTGCGAATTCTAATTCAAATTTGCAAAAAGTCAACTATGGATGTGATATCGTTATTTTATGCTTAAAAAGCGTATGGTTTTATGTAATTTAGATCTAGCGAGGATCGATGCTTTGTGGCTGAAAGCACGTTTTTCTAGGCTATTTTAGGGTGGTTTTGTGATTACACTAGCGTCCACACCAGCATGTGTCACCTCATACGGCCGTGTGCTTTTGGGAATTAGGGTTCTAGGTAGAATTTGGGTGCCACACGGCCGTGTGGCCGATTTTGGGGATTTTGTCGATTTTGACACGGCCATGTCCCCTAGTTACATGGGCGTGTGTGTTTGGGAATTAGGAATTTGGTGTTTTGGTGCCACATGGCCTGACAACACAACTGTGTGGCTGATTTGAGGATTTAGGGATCCCACACGGACGTGTGAGACCCTCACACGGCTGTGTCTACTCTGCACTCTATTTTAGCAAATTTGGATAGTGAGTTATACGGCCTGTTTACACGGTCGTACCCCTGGCTCACACGGGCGTATGCCTCTGCCACACGGCCATGTGTCTCCCTCTACACAGGCGTTTTGACCCCCACATGACCTAGGTTCTTCCACACTGCTGTGTGGCTCTAAGTCACCTATTTTTGATTCTGTGTTTTTTATCTGAGGATTCGTCTGTGTGTTTTGCCTTAGTTGATCTTTAGTTAGGGTGGCTAAAAATTCTAATTTAGGCTTCGGTTTAAGTGTATCTGATTGTGTGTGTAAATGTTTAAATCTGAATCTGCTCTGTTGGGTATGTGTGCATAGCTGTTCTGTATGACTGTCTGATATTGTGTCACTGTTTTATGAGATTGTATGCATACATACACCTGCATAAAATATTTTAGGATGTTTTTTTGAAGAGAAGGGAGTCTATATCTGAACTGATCTAGCAGTTTTACTGCAACTGACTTGGACAATAGATTATCGCACTGTACGTTACAGCAGATACGTCAGCACTGCTATGTATACTTATCTGACCCATCAGTTTAATTGCAATCTACCGGTATAGCAATTTACCGCATTGCACTCTACCGTATATACGATAGCTTTGCTGCGTATCATTATATTTGATATGGCAGTTCTAAACTGCAACTGGACAGTACCGCAAGTTACTGCACTGCACTGTACTGCATTTGTTTTGGCAGTTAACTGCATATTGATAAGCCATCATTGCCGGGCAACCCGGCGTTGCGGGTCATTGTTGCCAGGCAACCCAGGATGACTTTATTGAGTGTGTAGGGTTGGATAGGCCTACAAGGTCCTATGTGGTGTGTTATAGTTGGATAAGCTCAAACAACTCTTACGAGGTGTGATCGGGGGACGGAGAGGTGTGTTTGGCTGGATGGGTGGGTTATCTTAACATTAGGCTGCATAGATACGCATTTGTTTGAGTGATCTACGTGTAAGAATTTTTGGCTACTTTTGTTTGACTGAATGAGATGTGTTGAATTATATGTGTAAATTTGGTGTGCTTTGATTATTACATTCCATTGGAACAATGGTTTCCGGTGTGTTTTCTGACTCTGTGAGTATCTTTAAATTTGATACACTATTGATTTGAATACCGTGATTTCTATTTTGGTCATGATTCAAGCTCACACTGGGCTCGTATAGCTCACCCCTCTCTGTTTCCTTTTCAGGTACTATTTTGAATTCTAATGCTGGACTTGGTATGCGGAGGTCTCGAACAGTCTTGGCAAATAAAATAGAATAAGTTGTATTTTCAGTTTTTGTTTTGGTATTTAGTTTTTTAATTATAACGTTTTATAAAATTGTGGCAGAAGTTCCGTTTTACCTTTTTAGTTGTTCATTTAATTTCAGTTTTATAATAAACTTATCTGTAATTTTTACTGACTAAATTTAGGCGATTAAGCATTAAGGTTCAATGTGGTAACTTGTTTTGTAAAAGTTTACCTACAATCACTTCGGTGATCAATGTAGCATCTGAGATTCGGTCTATATTTCTAGGCCGGGTTTAAGGTGTTACATTTTGTGGTATTGGAGCCAGGTTTGCAAAAACTTGGGCTATGTTTTTACGTAGCCGAGTGTGCACATGGCCTAGCAGTTTTACTGCAACTGGCCTATACAGTGGATTACCGCATTGCACCGTACAGCAGATACGTCAACACTGCTACGTATACTTATCTGATCCATCAGTTTAACTATAATCTACTGGTATAGCAGTTTACCGCATTACACTCTACCGTATATACGACAGCTTCGCTGCGTATCATTATGTCTGATATGGCAGTTCTGAACTGCAACTAGACAGTACCGCGGGTTACTGCACTGCACTGTACTGCATTTGTTTTGGCAGTTAAACTGTATATTGATAAGCCATGGTTGCCGGACAACTTGGGGTGACGAGTCATTGTTACATGGCAACCCGGGATGACTTTATATGGTGTGTAGGGTTGGATGGGCCTACGAGGTCCTATGTGGTATGTTATAGTTGGATGAGCTTAAATAGCTCTTATGAGGTGTGATCGGGAGACGAAGAGGTGTGTTTGACTGGATGGGTGGGTTATCTTAACATTAGCCTGCATACATACGCATCTATTTGAGTGATTTGCGTGTGAGAATTTTTGACTGCTTCTGTTTGAGTGAATGGCATGTGCTGAGTTATTTGTGTGATTTTGTGTGCTTTGATTGTTACATTCCATTGGGACAATGGTTTCTGGTGTTTTTTCTGACTCTATGAGTATCTTTAAATATGATACGCTATTAATTTGAATACTGTGATTTCTGTTTTGGTTTCAATTCGAACTCACACTAGGCTCATATAGCTCACCCCCTCTATGTCCCTTTCAGGTACTATTCTGAATTCTGACGCTGGACTCGGTATGCGGAGGTCTTGGGCAGTCTTGGAAAAGAAAATAGAATAAGTTGTATTTTTAGTTTCTGTTTTGGTATTCATTTTTGAATTATAAGGTTTTATAAAATTGTGGTACAAGTTTCGCTTTACCTTTTTATTCGTTCATTTAATTCTGGTTTATAATAAACTTATCTATAATTTTACTTACTAAATTTAGGCGATTAAATATTTCAGTTCAATGTGGTAACTTGTTTTGTAAAAATTTACCTATGATCACTTTGGTGATCAATGTAGCACCCAGGATTCGGTTTAAACTTCTAGGCCAGGTTTAGGATGTTACATACAACCAATATAAATAGACATCAGTCATTTGTAACAATCATAATTCACATAAGGCTAAGACCCTCGACTTAGACTTTAGATGCACATGCACACTAACACACAAATGAACAAATGACTTAATCAAGCAACATGTTTAAATAACTCAGGCCTAAATAACATGACTTAAGATAAAAAAAATGACAACATAAAATGACAAAAAATGACAACATAAAATGACACACTTCACACAATCTCATGCATAAACATAAAATAACATATCAAACACTTAAACACATAATGTATGATAAAATCTGTGGAAATAACTTGACACATGACATATCAAGGTAGCAAACATGAGAATATCAAATAAAGCACTCGCTTGACGAATTTCATTTTAACTTTAGGCCGCTCACTCTTGGGCCAATTTTAAGTGTTACACCCCTATACCCAGTTCGACTCGAGGAACCTGATATAGGAATATTACATTTGGTGCCAAAGTGATTTTGGCTAATCAATAATATATTTGAACATAAAAAAAATAAAGTTTTCATAACTTATATTTTAGTCCCTACTACATGTAACACACTTGATCTTCCTAAGTACATGCCATTCTATTTAAAATTTTGAGACATATCATATTGGCACTTGGAGATGTGATGAGATGGATGCTCACAACCTCAATTACAACTCCACAAAATCACTGTACCTACGCATTGAAAATAAACGCGTTAAGTCGGTGAAAACTTAGTAAGTACCCATGATATTTAAATTCTATTAAATTTCTTAATTCCCAATGTCTCATTTCTTTGTTTATTTATCATATTCATTTGTAACTTTTTACTTATTTCACAATTTAGTCCTTAAGTCCTCAAATCGACCTATAAAAATCATTATTCTTCTTATGCATGTATCATATTTCACCATTTAGTGTAAATTTTCATGATTTCCTCACTATTTCTTTCACAATTTATTTTTACATATTTAACTTACTAGTCACTGTCTTTCTTATACTTCCTCAAATACATTCAAATTACTTACGTCTTCACTTTACTAATTCAATATTTATAACATTAATCGGAGATAAACCTTTACCTTGTAACAAAAATTATTTACCTTTTTAGTAAAGGCTCAGTAAACTAAACAGAACACTTAGGATATACAAAACTGATACGAGGTGCATTATTATGCACTATTAAACAGAGATCACTAAAGTGCTATACAGAGAGCACAAATATGCTAAACGGAGAGCACTAATATGCTAATAATTGGAGAGTGCGCTAAGGTCACTTAATGGCATGCCACTAATATCCTAGTAGTTCTAATCTCGTCTACTTGGGCAAATTATATCATGCACACATATCACTTTTACACTTTTTGCATAATGCTTTTACATATTTTACAATTTAATCATTGTACCAATAATCCGTATACTTATATATTCACTACCTTTAATACATGCAATATATTTCTAAATTCATTATTCATCCATAATTCACTAATAATCCTTATCATGTATTTCACATATCACTTTTATATATTTTGTAATTTAGTCATTAGCACAATATTTTGTATAGCAATATATTTTACTTTTAATAACACATATAACATAATTCAATACTTATTAATATTCCAAAATTCACTATAACATCAAATTTTCTCATTCTAAGTGTTATGCACTTCATTTTTCTATTTTATTTTCTCAAATTTACGATTTAGCCCTTAATTTCGACAACTTAGGAAATAATTGTAGTTTGGATTACAAAATTCATATATTCTTTTATTTTTCACTATGTGCTTTATTATCAATATTTCCTTGTAAACTTTTATAAGTTTGCAATTTAATCACCTTTTTTTCATAAAAGTTCTCTATTCATTATTGCACAATTTTTCTTTGACATCTCACTTAATCCACATAATTAATTCCACTATCTCATTTTCCACATCAAATTTCTATGTATTTCACTCGTATTATTTACACCACATATAATTCTCAAGTCTTTCAATTTAGTCATTGTTTCCATAAAATTTCACATTTTTCTATAATTTCACTTATTTAATACTTTGTATATTTTTGCTAACACATAACCCAACTATTATACTTTTATTATAATTTTCTCCTTCACTTAAGAAATTATTTCACACTATATATATATATATATATATATATATATATTACTTAATTACCACTTACTTTACAAAAATCACATTTTAATCCTTAAATAACAAGAAAGTTCATGGGTACTTACCTCTTTTCTATCAAAATCTCTTGTTTTTCTCTTCTCCTACCACTTGATTCACTTACTCAACTTCTCTCATCAACATGTCAAAAACACAATATTTCCTTACGAGAAATCTTTACTTTAACACCATTTTTATGATTTTCTATCACTACTAAGCTTAAAAATAACATAAAACCTTAACATCCATACATTATTCTCTTGAAACCAAACTTTAACTTGACTTTCTCTCCCCTCCAACTTCTATTTTCTTGAATCTAACTTGATATTCTAGCTCCCCATAGTCTCCTTAGTATTTTTCTCTCTTAACTGCTATTGAAATTCTTTTGATTTCTAAGTGAAAATTAGGGGTGAGAAAAATTCGGTTTGATTCAAAAAACTATAAAAAAATTCAAATTTTGAATTCAATAGTTCGAGTTATTTGAGTTAATCAAGTTATTCAAATCAGCTCGAATTAAAAATTAAGTTTTTTGGTTTAACTCGAATATGAATTATACAATTTGAGTTATCCAAAAATTCGAATAAGAAAAGGCAAAACTGCTTCGTTTTGATAAATGTTTACTTTTTCTAAAGTTAAAAGTCAAAACTATTAAGTTAAAAGGTAAAATTACATTGTTTTGATAAATATTTACTCATTAAGTTAAAAGGTAAAACAATTATATTGTTTATGTAGTTAAATAATATTGTACTTCGTCTACTAGTTAAATAATCGATCAATGTAAACGCAACATTGAGTATAAATAATGTGATTCGTTAACTCGACTCAACTTAACTCGAAATTTTTTCACTCGATTCAATGCGATTTGAAAAAAAATTTAAATTGAGTTCGGTTGCTAAAATATGATTCGTCAACTCGACTAACTCGAATTTTTTTACTTGATTCGACTCGACTTGATCGAATACTCACCCCTAGTGAAAATGGTAGATTTTTGGTAAAAGGACCAAATTGTAAAGAAAAGAAAATTTCTTTCTTTCTTTCCTTCTTCTCACGTTAGTAGCATGGAAAGATGAAGAAAATTCTTCATCTTTCTTTCCTTATATACTAAATAAAATAATAATAAAATATAGTTAAATGTCAAATCAAAATATTAATAAACTAATATTTATTTAATTAATCTAAAATATCACCAACATCATCATTACTCTTCAAAATTATTTTCCTTGCTAAATAATCATTTTGCCCCTTATGATCCTTCAAAATTCCTCCATTGAATTATCACTCATTTTAGTAAAATTTTGATTTAACCCCTCATACTTTTTTTGCTTATTCAATTTGGTCCTAATTCATCCATTTTCCTTAGTTTCTAGATCCTTCCACCCTTAAAATATTTTCATTATTGGTCCTTCAACTTTTTCATATTTACACTTCAACACCTCAAATTTTGAGTGTTTACTCTTGGGCCATAAAACTTTTCTCACTTTTGCGATTTAGTCCTTTCTTGAATTAATATACCATAATATACTTCCCAAATAGATTTTGTTGACATAACTCAAACTTTCCTCTCCTTTTTCCACTTTATTTCCTTATTTTACTGTATCAAAGATAATATCTCACTTTCTTACTGTAGTAAGTTTCGGGGTGTTACATTTAGTCCTTCAATTTGAAACATATGATGTGATTGGAATCACATTAGGGACAATTTTGGAGATATAAAAGAATATGAGCTCAGCTCCATTAACCGAGATATGTAGTTGTATTAGAGAGTGTTAGCTAAATGCTACGTTTTTGGGATATGTTCAACTCATTAAGTCAATGGTGTGTTGGAGATCCGTGTATCCAATGTGTGGTGATAGAGCCCACTTTTATATTTCATAGCCACAAGTGCCAATTTATCACTAAATGAAATATTATGAAATGTGATGTATGACTAATTGGGTGGTTACAAAGTTAGATGAGTTGATAGTTGATGCATGAATATTTTAGTATGTCACCATGGTTAAATATGCATGTAAATATATTTTGGTTGCTTCCATTTAATGTATGATGTCATGTTTATTGGTAGGGTTTTGATCATTCACTGAGCTTGTTTAAGCTCACACACTTCATTCTAAACCATTGCAGATAATTAGTGTTGCAGTATGAGTGGTACGGAATTCCAAGGAAGTGATCCAAGTTAGGCGTTATTATTTGAGTTGGTGATATTTTTTCTATTCTTTGAACTCTGAGAACAAAGCAGTGTGGTAGAATTTTTTTTTTGATTACTATCATTATGCTTTAAATGATTGTTTTAATTTTTATACTCTTAGGAATTATGGACGTTGTTATTAGTTCATTGGTTTGCTTGGTTGAAATTATTTATATTGATTTGAATTGCAAATATGGACATTTTGAAGTTGAATATTGAAGTTATGGATGCATGTTGAAGTGGTATGTGATTGATTATGTTGAATGCCCTGTTTTGTTGTAATTTTTGTTGATTTGTACAGAGATATCGATAATCAGGGTTTAAATATTGATACCTCTATGTTGAAATGAATGTGCAGGAAGTAAGTAGCTTAAATTGGTATTAATACCCTTCTTCGAGTATCAGTACTCGGGGTAAAAATATAGATATTTTTACTTTATATCGATAATTTGTTGGTTCCATTATTTTGCGAAGAAACAAAATGCTAAAAAGGTACCTATTTGTCTAATGGTATCAATACCTATCTTCAAAATATCGATACTTGAGATTGAGTATCGATACCTACGTGATTTCTTTGGGAATTTTTGTTTAATGGTCCCCATGCACGATTAACTTGTTATTAATGTTGATAAATGTTTGGTAAATAGTTTTAAATGTTGCCTAAGGTGTTCAAGACTCAATACTCCTCTAAATATTTAAGAATAACGATGGTTGCATGTGTTTGAGATTGTGTGAATATGTAAGAGTTCGATGTTTAATGTAGCGTCCTGTTACTCGGGCTCGACGACCGGGCCAGGTATAGGGTATTACATTTACCATAACTTATTGGCATGATACAGTGTTTATGCATGTAAAAGATCAAAGAATTCGGTGAGAATTGAGAAAGTTCGTTTAATAGATCGAAAGATTAGCGTTAGATAGAAATTATATAAAAAATTAAGATCTAATTGAGGGAAACGAGATGTACTTACCAGTTCTTTGCAAGGATCAGGATTCTATTGATGATATTCTAAAATCGATGGAAAAACGATTGGATGAAGAACATTTTAAATCGGGAAAGCAAAATAATTATCAACATTTAAGATGAAAATATGGTGTAAAGATAAAATAAATAAAAAGATGGAGAGAAATTCTATTAGGTTTTGAAAATGGCAATATGAAAATATAATTAGGAAAAGAAGATAAAAAGATGGTGGAATTCTAGTTCAAATAGGAGTAGGAAGGACTAAATAGTTAGGGTTTTCAAACTTTGAGGAGTTGGATGGCAAATTCCTTTTTTTTTTTTTGTCGAGAATAAAAAGATATAGGAGGTGAATGGTGTGCCTTGAACTTAAGGAGTAAAAGGAGGGATGCAAAAGCCTTATCATTTGGGTTGCTACCCATACGTGACATATTTTTACTAAACTAATATATATCTTGATTCAATTTTGTTCATTGGTTGCTAAAAAATTAAAATAAAGAAATGGAAGAGGAGTGGATTGAACCTAAAGTATCTAAGGAGTATACTAACTACATAACTATCAATAGTAAGTCAATTACTTAGTTATTTTTTACAATTAACCCCTATATTTTGTGGTAATACAATACTATAGAAACTCAACACCAACAACATGCTTTTCATGTTTATCCCAAAGAAAAAAAATTTTTTTTTTGTTTGTCTTGGGCCAAAAGTTGTCATGGTACCCTCTTAAATTTATCATATAGAGTCGGTCGAGGTTTTTTGACTCTTCTGAAATTTCTTGGACTAAGTCAAATTGCTATTTCACTTTATCATAATGCTAACACTTGACAATGTGAAAGCATAGAAGCAATTTAAGTGCCTCCCCACATAGTGTGCTTGTATGAATCCAACACTAATATAACAAAAAATTATGACTAACAATGTAAGTGTGGCATTTGAGATACCCTATATAAATAGTTATTTTTAAGCGCTTTACAATTTGGTCATCCTCCAAGACTTTAAAACTCAAATTATGTCATGCCCAAATAATTTGATCTTTATTTTGGTAATAATTACAATAATGATTAATATTTATTTTAATTGTGTTTATGAAATATGCTAGTGTGATTTTATAGTCTCGATAGAACAATTTTATCGTTGATAAAAATTTGAATTTAAGGTTTGGGAATTAGTTAGATCCATTTTACTATGTTTATGTAATTTGCCACTATGTGATCTTGCAATCTCAAGATATCCATTTTACTATTTATAGAAATTTGAGTTTAGGATTTGAGAATTAAATAGGGAGTTTGGGATTTAATAACATAAAATTTGCCACTATTGTATTTTGTTATTCATTTTTTTTATGAAGAGAAGATTTAATAAAAATAATATTTTTATGATTTTTTAGTATTTGACAATAATAGTTCAATTAAGGCTTAATATATGAGGCATTTTTTTTAATATGGTACATGTGTTAATTTTTGGTTCAATTTGATACTTGTATATGATGTTAACTTTTTAGTATTTACTTTAAGTCTTAGGGTTGATTTGAAGAAAGTTAATTTTTAATACTCTTATTAGGTTTGAATTTTTTATGATTTTGTTAATAGAAAAATTTAGTGTTAATTGTGAAATTGTTTAATTTTGTATTTAATTTGTCAAATACAATCCGATGGATATGATTTAATTTGGGTTTTGGAGTTGATTTAATGAAAGTTAAATGCTAATATTTTAGTTAATTATGAATTTTTGTCAAATCAATTCTAAAACTCGAATTAAACAATTAAAAGTTAACATTGTTACTTTTGGCATCAAAATATATAACTTTTGTCAAAAATAGGTGTTAGATTAGATAAAAAAAAATGTAAGACAAGTACAACAATAGAAAAAAAATAGAAAAAAAAAATACCAAATTCAAGTAACAAAAATTATATATTAAGCCTTCAATTAATTCAATTTTAGAAATTAACAAAATATTTTTATAAAAATTAAATTGATTTTTTTATATTTTCAAGTCAACCTTTTATTAAATAAAAATGATGCGATAGTTTTTTAAAAAAAAATTAACATATTATTAATTATTTCAATAAAATATTAGAAATAACTTTTTTTTTTTAAAATTTTGCTTTGGAATCATCCAAATATAATAATGAAGGGTAAATTTTAATTGCAAAACAAATTAATAAAATTCAAAATTCAAATAAAAATTGAAATCACATACAAAATAGAAAGAAGAGCAAAGATTGGTGGGAAAATAGTACAGTACTCATCGTGGCAGTAATTTTATCCTTTAACCCATTCTTGTTATTGAAAATAAGAAATTCAATTTAAACCTTACACATATTCCGGAGAAATTAAATTGAAAGCGATAGGTGGGGAAATTCCAAGCCCTCGTTCATTTTAAGCGTGAAGATGATTCAAATTCAATTTTATTTCTGGGGATGAACATATATTTAATTCAAATTCAATTACAAATTTAATGCCCTACTCTTAAGGAATGTTTAAAAACAATGGAATTCCATTCCCAAAATTACAGCCAAAAGGCTTTTAAATTTCCACGAAATTTCTTTTTTCTCCCTGCAGTTTATGAAAATGGGTTTAGCAAATGAAAACAAAAGCATGCAGGTTGGTCTGAGAAGGTTCGGGGACGAGCAGAGCACGCTGCTGGACCAGTTTGAGAGGCTCTCCTTTGAGGCGCAGTTGAAACAAGCTATATTGGGTCGGAGCCTGTCGGAGTCAAGCCTGGTTAAAAGGTGCCGCTGCTCGCAGTTGTTGGCACCACCGCCAGCGGCGGCGCAGGTGGGTAAAGGGCGTTGTGGGTCTGGTTTCAACAGGGTCCTGAAGAAGTTGATGAAACCAATACTTGGTGGGAAAGGAAATGCTGAAAAAAACCCGGTGACCAACCCTAACAATTCCATGTTTTTTAATGCTTTTAGCAGGTCTCTACGCTTCTGATGAAGAAAAAAAATTGTATCATTCCTCTTTGTCATCCCATTTTTCTTTTTGGTAAATGCCAATCAATTATCTTTACGTATTCATTAATCTGACTCAGCAAGTTCCAAAAGCTGATACTTCCCTTCACTTCTCCTTTTTTTTCCCTATCTGATTATATTTGGTCATCATTCCATATTCTGACAACAAAAACCGCCATTGCAAGGTTTGCATTTGGATGATTTTAAAGCAATAATAGTACCCTTTAAAGACACGAGTGAAACTTTCAGTATCATGGAGCAGGATGCTGGCTGTTCAACCATATCATTCTGGCATTGTTAGACGTTAATTAATATAAACAAATAAATTAAACGGAAAAAAATGTCTGAAAATGATTCTTGGTTTTTTTTTTTTTTTTTTTTTTGAAAGATGAGAAAATTTTCTTGGTTGATGTTTTGGGGCTCTTTCTTCATGCTGTTACTCATGTTTGGGCTTAGTCCAATTGATAGCATTTCACTAAAGTGGCATTTACAACCGTTGGATCAACATGTTAAAATTACAACCACAATCAAGCTAAGACCATTGAGTAGAGTAGGGACGTTTTAAAGGTCATCTTCCAAAATAGCACCCACCTTTAGTAAACAGGGGCAGACATGCGGAAACTGAAAACCATGGAAACGTTGAGCAAGACGCTGGATCTCAGCGTGTAATGGGCCAATTTCCGAGCCAGGTATCTCTTGGTCGAGCTAATGGCAGCAAGAGCATCACCTTGGATTTCCTTGTCCAAGGCACACAGCAGAGCCTTTAAGCAAGGAAAAGAAAGAGTCGAGGTGCTTATTTCGCAGCATCTGATCCACTACCAGAAGCAGGAGGCAGCCAACCTTGAAGTGCGCCGAATCAAATTCCGCTAGGTCAGGTTCTGTTGCCTTTGCTCTTGAACTGGAAGCTTCTTGTTGTTGATGAGCAATTGGTAGAAATATTTATGGAATTCATAATTTCATTTCATTTCTAAATAAAAAATATAGCCCGAGTAAATTAACTGAAATGGTTTAGTAATACAGAGTCGTAGTCACTTTTCTTGAAAAAAATTACTTGCTATAATTTTCACTCGTTTATTATATACACTACTAAGAGTAACTTGTTCTGCGTGACATATAAAATATAATAGTAGGGTACACGCCGCCGTTTGCCGTCCTGCGATATCTGCTATCAATTTTCGAATTCTGAATGGATGAGCGAATATTGGATGCACCTGAACCTGATGATGATCTCCTCTCCAGTATACCCCAAAGGTATTAATGCATACATTTCCTTTTCTTTCACTCGTTTTAGTTTTCCTTCTCTCATTTCCATCCTCAGTTTTTTTAACCTTTTTCTTTTTGGAATCTACTCGTGTTGGTTTTAACGATTTAATTCAATTTTTATTTTAAACATTTAATATGGTAGACAAGCCCATGAACGCTTAATCAGCTATAAAATATGCCCAATATTATGCTGACTCTCACAATAACATTCAATGAGACAAAATTCTCAGCCCAGATGCCCTGATCAGTTATGGCTAGGTTTTTCACTCGCCCAATTCAAATCACCAGGGTGAGAAAGAAAGGGCCGAAGGGCTGAAATTTGGTAGGAAAACAAGTCGTCTGGCGCCAACGGCTAGTTTTTTTTATGCTAACACCGATATTTGCTTCCATTATAAACACCCCCTCGCCCTTACCCATCATCTCTAAGAACTATCTCTTTACTTTGCTTCTGTTTTCTTTGCCTTTTTTGTTTTTCAAGCTTACATCTCTTCACCCACCTCTACTTTCTCTTTAGTCACAGGCTGCGCTTTTACTCTCTTCTTTCAGGTTTGCTTCCCTCCCTTTTGATTTTTAATTTTCTTGGGGCTGGGAGTTTAGGCTATACTTAATTAAGCGTTTTGATTTTCGGTCTTTTTTTTTTCCTACAGAGAATGGATGTACATGGACGAGAAAGAAAACTGGCTGGAAATAACGGAGAATTCTCATACTCCAAAGCCAACGATATTTTTCTTAGAAACCCAAACCCTCCCCGCAATTCATCTCTTTCCACTCTAAAGTCCCCAGACCACAATAAACTCTGTAAGTACTGGATGTCAGGCCACTGTCACAGAGGTGACAAGTGCTGGTATTTGCATTCTTGGTCTGGTGGGTATGGCTTCACCATATTGGCAAAGCTTGAGGGCCACAAGAAGGTATTCTTTTTCCCTCATTTGGATTTTGGGGCTTTTTACACCTTTACATAACAAACCAAGTTTCTTACCTTAGTTATTCTCTGTGTGTTTTGATCTAAACAGACCATTAGAGGGATTGCCCTTCCTTCAGGGCATGACAAGCTTTATTCTGGAAGCTCCGATGGAACTGCATGGATATGGGACGGCCACACTGGAAAGTGTCCTCATTTTACTAATCTTGGAGATGAAGCTGGATCTTTGATTACTGAGGGTGCCTGGGTGTTCATTGGCATGAAAAATGCAGTCAAGGTTAGCATCCAACATTATGGTTAATTGTCCTCAAATCGTCTTTAAGTGCGATACATTTTATCCTATTTTGATTTGGCATTAACTAAATTGAGACCTTTTTTTGGTATCTTGCAGGCATTAAATATTCACTCAGACCTTGAATTAAATCTAAAAGGACCAGTTGGGCAAGTCTATGCCATGATTGTGGCTGGGGATATGCTTTTTGCTGGGGCACAGGTGATCATTCTCATTTCAGGCCATCTTTATTTATAAAATTATTGTTTTGGAGACAATGTAGTTACTCAATTCCTTTGCTTGTTGTAGAATGGTGGTATTATTGCATGGAGAGCAAGTTGTGAGACCGATTCTTTTCAGCGTCCCTGGAAGGCCACAATGGAGCTGTCTCATTCTTGGCTGTGGGAGACAAAATGTTATTTTCTGGGTCTCTGGATAAAACAATCAGGGTATGTTCCTCTGCTAGTCTGGTGTTTTCCTTACAAAATACTCTATGTGAATTGAAATAAATGTTCAAATCCTTAGTCATGTGAATTGACACTTATTTGGCTTATTGAAATTCCATTAGCTACAACATTTACGCAGTTTTTATACTTCCATTGAATTTCTGGTTCTTAATATATGTTTTTCTCCTGACCAGGTGTGGGACATTGACACATTTCAATGCATTAAGACTTTGAGTGGACATGCTGATGTTGTGACGTCTCTTGTTCATTGTAATGGATAGTTGTTCTCAAGCTCACTTGACTGCACCATTAAAGTTTGGTTTGCAACAGAAGGACAAAATTGGGAGGTGCTCTATACTCATAAAGAGGAAAATGTATGTACTTTTTCTTTTGAGTTTACAACTGTAACCTGTTCATGTTATATTGGAGTTGTTAGGAGTGGAAATGGGCTAAAATGAATTTTGGGTTGCAGGGTGTTCTCACATTATGTGGAATGAATGATGCTGAAACTAAACCTGTCTTGTTCTGCTCTTGCGATGATGACTCCGTTCGCCTTTATGACTTGCTGTCGTGAGTATAATTCTCCTATATTTCATCTTGATGTGTGAAAAATGCCTTTTGTTTTGTGTGTTTAAAAGAAGTTCCCTTCATGGGATGGTATTAGTAACTAACGAATATTTCCTTTTGGGGTGAGAGGTTCTGTGAGAGAGGCAGAATATTTTCAAAAAGAGAAGTGAGAGTGATTGAAAGAGGACCAAAAAACCTGTTCTTCACAGGGGATGCAAGTGGCTCATTGACTGTGTGGAAATGGCGGCAAAACCCTCAAGAAAGCTCTTGATTCTCACTTCAATTCTGCACCTCATCTCTTGCTGATTGCTAATCTCATTTTGATTATTTTTTTCTTTTTGGCTGTACACATACATATTCAGAAGTATAGATACTGATATATTCAATTTGTATAGATTCCCTGTTTGTTGCTTGTTGAATTGCATTGCTGCTTGTAATTCAATTTTGAAAAGAAAGGGAATGTTATTTTATTCATTCAAACATGGCAGATATGTTAGTGAAAATGGAAGGTACAACTAAGAGCATACAATTGAACTACCATGATTAAGCATTAGAATAACTCTTGGTTGTAACTTTGAATGGTGATCAATGTTAATGGAACAACAGTCGTTGAACCTAGTTTCTCTTAGACTTAGAACAAAACTTTTCACTTCATACATTGACTTGCAAACTGTCATGGTATAATTGATGTATTATAAGCTTTACGTTACCTGACTGAATGTATTTGTTAATATAACTATTGATACAATATACAATAAGGGAGAAGAATGGGGGAGAGAAGGGTAGTTATATGGAGGCCGGTTTACTCAATCGGGCCAGAGAGTCAGAGATTATGAATAGTGGTGTAGAAGAGAGTGTAAAGGCTGAGTGTTAAGCTTAATATAAGGATATATCATTTTTTCATCGTTACTAGAGATATTTATAGGCAGGGGTGTGGCGCCCCAAACCCGGCCGAGACAGTCCAACTCGAATTTAAAATTATTGAGACTATATGTATTATGAGAAATTTTAAAAAACTAAACATTTCAATTCAGCTATTGAAATCTTTTAAACTACTCACAAAATTTGAAAAGTTTTAATATATTTACCCACAAGTAACGTTTTCAGTAAAGGTAAAGAAGTAATTAAAGATTAAGCTGGGCCAATTGGCCCACGTCTCATAACGCCCAAAACTTGAATGTTATAAGTTTAGTCAAAAGCCCAAATGTTGATTAACTTTTTCATTGTTTACAAATTACTTAATTCATTAAAAACTCTTAAAGATTCTAAGTCATAATTAAGTTTTTAAGTGTTGCTTAAGAGATTAAGTTATTAATAAAGAGAAATTAAGTTTTGAGTGTTCCTAATAATTTATGTATACTATTTAATTTCTTTAAAATAGTTCTATCAAGATTAAAGTGAAAGTGTTGTGAAATAATGAAAGGAAAGAACAAACTAAAATGTGATATAAGAGAGAGTGTAGAGAGAATGTATATTCATAAGAGAGAGTGTATATTCTTTCTATTATCCTTTTTTTTCATGAATACATGAGCCCCATATATATAGGGGTTGATAGTAACTCTCTAATTATTATAGTGCATGTAAAGGGTCATGACCTTTTACATTTCATTTCCCATATTAATTGAGTATAGGAAGAGTCTCATAACTTATGGGGGTGATACTGGCATCCACATAAATATTCATAACACTCCCCCTTGGATGTTCATTATCTAATTATGCCTCGTTAAAACCTTACTAAGAAAAACCCAGTGGGACAAAAATTTAGTGAAGGAAAAAGAGTAAATATTATACGCTTGATATGCTGCCTCATTAAAAACCTTACCTGGAAAACCCAGTGGGATAAAACCAAGGTTAAGGGAAAAAAAGTACGAGCGTATTTACTCCCCCTAATGGCTACATCACTTGAGATTTCGAAGGTGACGCATTCCAATGTAGTAAACTAGCTTCTGAAACACTGATGTAGGAAGCGCCTTCGTGAATAAATCTGCTAAATTCTCACTTGAACTGATCTGCTTAACTTTTATCTCCTTAAACTTCTGGAGGTCATGAGTGAAGAAGAATTTTGGTGCAATGTGTTTTATTCTGTCACCTTTGATATATCCACTATCGAGCTGATCAATGCATGCTGTGTTGTCTTCAAACAAGACAGTTGTAGCTTCATTTTCAGATGATAAACCACAATTATTCCTTATATGTTGAATCATAGATCTTAGCCATACACATTCACGACTTGCTTTATGGATTGCTAAGATTTCTGCATGATTAGACGAGGTTGCTGCAATTGTTTGCTTCATTGAGCGCCAAGGTGAAAACATATCCAGTTTGTGATTTTCCATTATGAGGGTCTGACATAAATCCTGCATCTGCAAAACCAATCAACTCTGTCTTGGATTTATTAGGGAAAAATAGACCCATATCCTTTATGCCTTGGAGATAACGGAATATCTATTTAACTCCAGTCTAATGTCTCCGAGTTGGACATGAGCTAAATCTTGCTAGCAAATTTACAGAAAAAGATATATCAGGTCGGGTATGGTGTGACAGCCCTAAATTAACCCTAGTTGGAAAGTGGTTTCGAAACCACAAAACCGAGCCACCAAAAATAATTAAATGCTATATTTTATGTTTATTTTATGTGAAATTTGCATGTGTGAAAATATCGTGTTTTAATTTTGTCATTGGATGTGGAATTAGTTAAAAAAAAAAGGACTTATGTGATAAAATTGAAAATGTGTTAGGTAGAATTGAGGTGGCTAAATAATGCATGGTTTTTAAATGAAGGTTTTGCATGTCAATTTTCCCACCTTAAGTTAAGTGGCCGGCAAGGTGGGTATTTGATGACAAAATATGACATTTGTAATATATATATATATATATATATATATATATATAGGGTAATGGTTTTATTTTAAGAATATTATAAAATAAAGATAATAAAAGTTAGTGGGGGGTAATAAAAAAAACCAAAAATCACTTTGTTCTTATGTTCATTTTGCCGAAACTTAAACTAAAGAAGATGAGCAAGACATTCGGCCATGGTTGAGCTAAATTGAAGGTAAGTTCATGTGAAATTTTGCAAATTGTTTTGAAGTTTAGTTGGTTTAAAAGCTCTTATCAAAACCCATGGTTTTAACTCATGAATTATTGAACATGTGTGTATTCGGCTATTTGTTAAATTCATGCTTTTGGAAGGTGTTGTTTTGATGCTAAATTTGCTATATGATGGTCGAATGAGTGTATTGTTAATGAATGATTAGGTTGAATCCTTTGTTAAGATGTATTAGTTGAAGTTGCCATATATAAATATGTTTTTGGGAAAGTAAATTTGTTTGTACATAAATTAAGCATATTCTTATTTAATTGAGCTTCGAATTGATGAAGTTTGGTGATAAAATGCATATTCGGCCATGGATTGTTTGTGTTGCTTGATGATGTTTGATGAATTTGAAATAAGAGTGATGAAAGATAAGTTTGAGGTAGTCAAATGTGCATATGTGAGGATTAATAGATGATTGGGAATTTGATTAATGTGCTTTGGATATCCATAGTTGCCGAATGTAAAGTTGAGTTTAAAAATGAGTAATGTTTATGTTTTAGTTGATAAAAGAAAAGATTAGACCTTTGTGACCTCTTGAAATATACGGCTTGTTGTTTAACTTGAGAAAAATGATTATTGAATGATAGGTGTGATAAGTGCAAATATTCTAGTGAAAGAAACAATTTATTTATATGTGTGTGCTATGTGAAACCTAGTAGTATAAGTTTTGATATGAATGCAACGAATGTGTGAAAGAGTAGAATTGTAATAAATCTGCTTGAGTCAGCAGCAGTAACATGATTGTGGAAAATCACCATAAATTGTGGGAGTTGAGTTAGAGGCTGAATAAATTATGCCATTAAAGCTTAATGAGTCTAGTTTCTTATAAAAAAAACCGTGTAAGCAAAAAAATTGCCGATAATGAGATATTTGATGTGGCGTGGGACAGAGTCAAAATGATTTTGAGATTCCCTACTCTGTCTTTAGAAAATCATTATAAATTGTACAAAAATGGTTATAAGATAAAATTTATATGTTTATACTCCTTAATGAGTCTAGTTTCAAATGAAATAAACAAGAACATATTTTGAGTTCTGTACAATAAGAAATCTGATTTGTAGTGAAGAGTGTTCAGAATAGTCAAACAGTGAAACAGGGGAAACTTTAAGAAAAATCTGGTATTGATTGGTCAAACCAAAAATTCTAAAAATTTTATGGATAGAAGATATAAGAATCTATTTTCAGGGAAAATTTACGGCACTGATTTGGAGTTTCGTAGCTCCAATTATAAATGATTTAGTGACTATTGCTCAGGAAGACAACTTGCAGTGAATTTGTGATAAGCTCAAGAGCTTAAGGAGCCTAATTCGGATAGGGGAAAAGCTAAACTAACTGAATAGCCAATCCGTAGTCGTTCGACGACATTCGAGGTAATTCTTTAAGTATTTGAAATAATTTAATTTCATAGGTCGAATATGGCTATTTAATTTAAGATGTAATGAAATGTTAAAATGTAGCTTTAAGCTTATGATCGGATGATATATATGATGTTAAGTTTTAAATATGTGAATGAGAACTTTGAAGTGTGAACTAATGTATTTGAAATGAGCTTATATGCGGAGAATATTAAAGTTTAAATTATGTAATTGGTTATCATGGTAAACCATGAGCTGGCTTAGTGTATTGTATACATATGTGATTATAAATGTAATTGTAAGTTGAGTATTGGAACATAGGTCATATTGTTATTATATTATAATGTATCATGAAAATGTGATTTACTTTATATGTAAACGCATGAGGCCGAAAGTAATAATGGTTGGATAGAATTAGCCAATATGCATTGGTTAAATATAATTATGTAAAGAAAGTAAGTGCTTATTATGCTTTATGATCGAATACTGATTTATGATATTAGAAGTAAAGGTTCGAGATATGTAAAGGCCGAACGATAAATTTTGAAATGAATAAACGTTTAGATGGTTGGTGTTATATTCAAATGAGGCTAAGAATTTATAAGTAATAGTGTCGTGTGAAATAATTACAAATATTTGAAAAGAGGTAAACTATGATAGTGGACATGTACAAAGGTGTTCACATAGTCGAATAAAAGTATGAAATATATTTTGAGGATTGATATGTAATGTGATTTGCCGAATGTGTTATGAGATAAAATAAGATGAAGTATATTCAGATATTTGTGATGTGTATGCATGAGATGTTATATTTTGATTCATGATTTTATGTGTATGAGTGAAATATATATGTAATCTATTAAAGATGGATTTAATGTGCAGTATATGCTTTGATAATGTTATATATGTATGATGTTTTATAGACTTGGTAAGTCATTTCAATGTGTAATATCAAATGAAAATGGGTACTACGTGTGCGAATGAAAGGAGGTACTGTGTGTGCGGGTTCTTTAACCGAGCACTATGTGTGCGAGATTGGTCATTGGGCATTAAGTGTGTGAAATGTTTCATGTAAGACCTCGTCTGGGACGAAGGCATTGATTTGAGATAGTGTGTAAGACCGTGTCTGGGACTCTGGCATCACTTGTGTTTCATGTAAGACCCCGTCTGGGACGAAGGCATTGATTTGAGATAGTGTGTAAGACCGTGTCTGGGACTATGGCATCACTTGTGTTTCATGTAAGACCTTGTCTGGGACGAAGGCATTGATTTGAGATAGTGTGTAAGATCGTGTCTGGGACTCTGGCATCACTTGTGTTTCATGTAAGACCTCGTCTGGGACGAAGGCATTGATTTAAGATAGTGTGTAAGAGCATGTCTGGGACTCTGGCATCACTTGTGTTTCATGTAAGACCTTGTCGTGTCTGGGACTCTGGCATCACTTGTGTTTCATGTAAGACCTCGTCTGGGACGAAGGCATTGATTTGAGATAGTGTGTAAGACCGTGTCTGGGACACTGGCATCACTTATGTTTCATGTAAGACCGCTTCCGGGACATCGACATTGTATAAGGACTATCTGAAAGCTGTAGATTTCTAAACGACTTGAAGAGAAAGTCTGTTAAACGGACTAAATGCCGGTGAACTAATTAAAGTCAGAGATTGTGCAACCTTGTGTTAAATTGTTAATAAATCGAGTTCAAGACAATAAGTTGGCCAGGTAAGTGATATATATATATATATATATATTATATATGTGAGATTAATCTGACGGGAATTAAGAATGTGTAATGAGAAGCATATGTAAAGATGTTGTAAATTCATATGTATATGTGTATATGTGTGCATTCAGTCAGTATGCAAAGTTACATGAAAGTATTCGATATGCCATTCAATTATGAATGTTTGAAAGTGAGTGTGGGTAAGAAACGGTACACTAATTGAATTTGATAGAATTAAAGTTAATCTTGATGCATATAAATGCTAATGTCTATATAAGTTTGAATATAATTGGAGTATAATAATATATGTAATTTTGCATAATCGGCCAAATGGTATTATATTTAAAAAAATGTTATGTGATTACGATTATTTGATTTGTTTTTAAATTCAATTGTTTAAAATTGCTTAAGACTTACTAAGCTCATTAAAGCTTACTTTGAATGTTATGTTTCTCTATTTTATAGACCATTGGCTCTTACTACCAGCTCGGGGATCATCAGCATTTTGTCACACTATCTACTATTTTGGTAACATTATGCTTTGGACTTAGCTTATGGCATGTATAGAATAGGTCATAAGTAGAATGGTATTTTGATTATTGTACATAAGCCATGCGAATATGGCATCTTTTGGATGTTTACTTTTTTAAGTTTTAAATTAAATCTTTGGTTGCGTCTGGCTTTTATATAAATAAATGATCTTTTATTTAAGAGAATGTTCAAAATTTTTACTGTTCTGATCTGTTTTCTGATTTTCGATAACGCCTCATCCTATTCCAGCGACGGTTACGGGATAGGGGTGTTACAAATGGCTAGCAAGATACATTAATTCCCCAATTGCACTGAGGTATGACACTTCAGGACCAAGAAAATCTTCACCATCTTTTCGAGGACGGAAAGGGTCTTTACTCGGATCAAGTGATCTTACAACCATCGTGGTAGTTATTGGATGTGCCTTATCCATATAAAATCTCTTTAGCACCTTTTCAATATACGTTGACTGATGCACAAGGATTCCTTCTTTTAGGTGCTCAATTTGTAACCCCAAACAAAATTTCGTTCTTCCAAGGTCTTTCATTTCAAATTCTTTCTTCAAGTACTCAACAGTCTTTTGGATCTCTTCAGGAGTTCTAATGATATTCAAATCATCAACATATACTGCAATAATGACATATCCAGATCCAAACTTCTTAATGAAAATGCATGGGCAAATTGGATCATTCTTGTATCCTTCTTTCAATAAATACTCGTTTAGGTGACTATACCACATGCGTCCGGATTGTTTCAATCCATAGAGGGATTTGTGCAATTTGATCGAATAATGTTCTCTAGAACCTGAACTCACTGCTTCAGGTAGTTTAAATCCTTCAGGGAGTTTCATATAAATGTTAGTATCTAGTGGGCCATACAAATAAGCTGTTACTACATCCATTGGGCGTAAATCAAGCCCTTCTCTTATAGCCAGACTTATCAAAAATCTAAATGTAGTTGCATCCACCACAGGAGAATATGTCTCCTCATAATCAATTCTAGGTCTTTGTAAGAATCCTTGTGCAACTAAACGTGCTTTATATCTCACAATTTCACTCTTTTCATTTCTTTTACACACAAAGATCCATTTGTATCCCACTGGTTTCACACCTGTAGGTATACGGACTACAGGTCCAAACACTTCTCTTTTCGCTAGCGATTTCAATTCAGTTTCAATTGCTTCTTTCCATTTTGGCCAATCATCTCTTTGTTTACATTCCTCAATCGATTTTGGTTCATAATCTTCTTTATTATTTATAACATCTAGTGCAACATTGCATGTAAAAATATCATCGACGTCGATTTGATTTCGATTCCATTTTATACCGAACATGATATAATCAATAGAGACCTCTTCATTGTCAGGTACCTGATTTTCTTTTGAAACTATTTTTCCAGTCATGTCTATAGTCTCTTCAGGAGATCCCGGTATAATCATTTTTCTTCGATTTGGCCATCATTAATCTTTGCTCCTTTCTTTTTTCGAGGATTCTTATCTTTGGAACCAATTGGTCTACCACGCTTCAGGCGTGTATTAGACTCAGTAGCAACTAGATTTTGTCCTTCTGGGACATCAAGTTTTATTGGAGCATTCACAGCTGGTATATGTGACTTGGTCACTTTCTTTGGGTCAGAAAATGCGTCTGGCAATTCATTAGCTAAACTTTGTAAATGAATAATCTTTTGAACTTCTAAATCACATTGCTTAGTTCAAGGATCAAGATGAGCTAATGACAACTCTTTTTAACTAATTTTCTTATCCAGTTGTTTGATTTCTCCCCCTAATATTGGAAAAACTGACTCGTCAAAATGACAATCTGCAAAACGAGCCGTAAATAGATTCCCTGTAGATGGTTCTAGATATTTAATTATGGATAGGGATTCAAATCCAACATATATACCTAACCTTCTTTGAGGTCCCATCTTAGTTCTATGTGGTGGAGCAATTGGAATATATACGGCACATCCAAATGTTCTTAGATGGGAAATATTTGGTTCCTGACCGTGAACTATTTGTAAGGGGGAGACTTTATGATAACTTATTGGCCTGATGCGAATTAATGTAGCTGCATGTAAAATTGCATGCCCCCAAGCAGTGATTGGGAGTTTTGACTTCATAAGTAATGGTCTTGCTATCAATTGAAGTCGTTTTATTAAAGATTCTGCTAGACCATTTTGTGTGTGAACATGAGCTACAGGATGTTTAACACTGATTCCAATGGACATGCAATAGTTATTAAAAGACTGAGAAGTAAATTTACCAGCATTATCAAGACGGATGGTCTTAATAGGAAAATCTGGGAAATGGGCTTGTAATCGAATCAATTGAGCAAACAATCTTGCAAATGCCAGGTTGCGAGTTGATAACAAAGATACATGGGACCATCTACTCGATGCATCGATTAAAACTATAAAGTACCTAAATGGTCCACATGGGGGATGTATAGGCCCACATATATCCCCTTAAATTCGTTCAAGAAAAGTAAGTGGTTCGTTATTTATCTTAGTTGGTAATGGTTGAATTATTAATTTTCCCAGTGAGCATGCAGCACATGTAATATTTTGAAGAATCTGCTGGCTCTTCAATGAATGTCCACATGAATTTTCAATTATTTTTCGCATCATTATTGAACTGGGATGGCCTAACCGGTCATGCCAAAGAACAAAGTCATTAGTAAACTTCTGGTTTACTATAGCATGTGTTTCTATAGAACTGATCTTTGTGTAGTACAAACTAGTAAAGAATGCAGGCAATTTCTCAACAATTTGTTTATTGCCTTGAGCAATCCTCGTAATTTGAAGGAATTCACAATTTCCTTCGTTTAAAGTCTCAATATGATATCCATTTTGGCGAATATCTTTAAAACTCAATAAATTTCTTTGAGACTTAGGGGAGTATAATGCATTAATAATTTCAATTTTTGTTCCCCTTGGTAATAAAATAATTGCTTTTCCGGAGCCTTCTATAATGGTTGTACTATCAGATATAGTGCTCACACTCTCTTCTTTCATTTTTAAGTGAGAAAAATATCTCTTGTCTTTCAATATGGTGTGAGTAGTTGCACTGTCTGCTAGACATATATCTTCACCATTCATAGCTGATTGCCTTTGCGAGATAATATTCTTCAAAGAAACATAATAACCACAAAATGTTACACATAATGGTGAAAACATCACATAAAAACATAGCACTAATAAAGGTCATAACATCATTATTAAAGTTGCTAAATGAAACATAGAGTAGTAGAGGTTTATTTTATTATTTATCGAAATTTGTGGGCTTAATAATTTCCTTCAGGGGTAGAAAGAAAATCAGCCACTTCCAAGTGAGTTGCATTGCTATCATGGGTAGAAAGAAAATCAGCCACTTCCAAGTGGGTTGCATTGCCATCATCAAAATCACCTTCGCCATCTTTATACACAAGATTGGTTTCTATTTTTTTCCCTTCAGTTTTATGGACTGCTGATAAAGATCAACTAGATGCTTTTGTGTGCGACACACACGTGACCAATGTCCTTTTCCTCCACAACGATAGCATACATTAGTCACATTTTCACCTCTTTCTTTTTCTTCTCTGTTACCATTTTTTCGATCCCACTTCTGGTAGGAATGTGAATTTTTAAAACGACCACCTCGACCATATCCATATCCATGTCTGCGGCCACGCCCTCGGCCACGGCCACGGCCACGCACACTCCTATTTGCATGGTGTGTTTCTTTTAATCCTTGCCCATTGTGTAAACTCACATTCGCTTCAGGGAGTGGAGCGGAGCCAGTTGGGCATAATTCATGGTTTTTCATTAGTAGCTCGTTGTTTTGCTCCGCCACTAGAAGACAAGAAATTAATTTAGAATATTTCGTGAATCCTTTTTCACGATATTGTGTCTGTAGGACAACATTATTTGCATGGAAAGTTGAGTATGTTTTCTCTAACATTTCTGCATCAGTAATCTTCTCTCCACATAAATTCAATTGCGAAGTGATTCTAAACATGGCCGAGTTATAATCACTAACAGACTTAAAGTCTTGCAATCTTAAATTCAGCCACTCATAATGAGCTTTAGGCAAAATCACAGTTTTCTAGTGGTCATACCTTTCCTTTAAATTGGCCCAAAGAATTTGGGGGTCCTTAACAGTCAAATATTCGGTCTTTAGACCTTCATGGAGGTGATGGCGAAGGAAAATCATGGCCTTGACCTTATCTTGTGTGCTTTCTTCATTTCCCTCCTTAATAGTCTCACCAAGACCCTTTGTATCTAAGTAAATTTCAGCATCTCGTACCCATGATAAATAGTTATTTCCAGTGATGTCCAGAGCCACAAATTCGAGTTTGTAAGATTTGACATTATAAAACTATAAGACAAAATATACAAGTCAATAATGTAAAATAAAGCATGTTAATATGCAAATGAAATAACACATATGCAAATGAAATAGATCAACTTGTTACTCTTACTTCACCTAAGCGTCCTTCGGCAATCTTTAAGGAAAAGTTTGTTGGCCTTGATTTTTTGTATTAGAGACTTGTGCTGATAAAGTGTTGTGAAATAATGAAAGGAAAGAACAAACTAAAATGTGATAGAAGAGAGAGTGTAGAGAGAATGTATATTCATAAGAGAGAGTGTATATTTTTTCTATTATCTTTTTTTCATGAATACATAAGCCCCATATATATAGGGGTTGATAGTAACTCTCTAATTATTATAGTGCATGTAAAGGGTCATGACCTTTTACATTTCATCTCCTATATTAATTGAGTATAGGAAGAGTCTCATAACTTATGGGGGTGATAATGGCATCCACATAAATATTCATAACAGAAAGTACTAGTTTTTATAGTTTTATTTTTAAACAAAGATCTCGAGAGTCTGGTTAAGATAGTTCTCAAAGTAAAAGTAAAATATTTAATCTCGCTCGTCTTTTCACTATGGGATGAAATTGAGTTGTATCACCTCTTGCAAGGTATGATATTTTTTTTCAATTATAGTATTTAAAAATTTTTCAAATTTATCATATATAAAGAATGTTTGACATTTAATATGATTTTACCATAAATTTTTTTAAATTGTGGTATATTAAAGTGAAGGTGAAAGATTTAATCTCGCTTGTCATTTCACCATGTGGTGAAATTGAATTGTATCATATGATGAATGTTTGATATTTAATATGAATTTACCATATTTTCTTAATTATATATTTTAAAGTGAGGGTGAAGGATTTGATCCCACTTATGTAATAACTCGTTTTCAGTAAAATCGAAACAGTAGTTTTGGGACTACAAATCTGAAGTAAAAAAAATTATTATTATTATTATTATATGATTTACAATATGGTAGAAATACCATATAAAAATTTCATTAAGAAATTTTACCATTTACATACCTAATTTTTTAACACCCCTAACACTTATCCGTCGCCAGAACAGGGTTACAGAGCATTACCAGACTTTTTAGATCAAATACGAACATTTCATAACATTTAATATACATTTTAGAAACAAATCATAAATCACTGATATTGTCCCTTGTATGAGTCCTCGAGGCCCAAAATATACATTAGAAATAAGTCGAGACTAAACTGTAAACTTAGAGAATTTTTCCCAAAATTTCAAAATTCTTCTTAGGTGTGGGGGACACATGCTCGTGTCTTAGGCCGTGTGGGCATTCGATGTGAGGCACACGGCCGTGTCCCAACTCGTGTCCCAGCCAGTGTAACTCTCTGACTTAGGTCACACAGCCAAGCCACACGCCCGTGTGTTAGGCCGTGTGTTATGAAATTAAGGTGCAGGTATCACACGGCCAAGCCACATGCCCATGTGCTAGGCCGTGTGCAAAAACCTAGGCATTTTGTTTCTCAATTTTAAGGATGCAAGGGACACATGACTAGACCACACGCCCATGTGCTAGGCCATGTGTCACACACAGCTGAGACACACTCTCGTGTCTCTACCCGTGTGGACGAAATTAGGCCATTTTAAGGCCATATTTCTCACCCATCCTTGATTTCAACCTAAACACTTCAAATTTAATACTTTTAGGCCATAACAAGACCTTTAATTCAACCAAATCTAAGTTCTAAAAATGTCATATTATCACATATATCCTAACATTCTAATCTACCACATTAATTAATTTACATATTTGAATTTCTTATATCAACCATATTTTAGCAACACATTCACCAACATACCTATAACTTATTCATCAGTTATTCACACCCAAACCTATATTAAGCAAGATAAGACACTTACATATAAGTTGATTAGAAATATAAACAAAATATAATTCATAATATTTATACAACCAACTTTACTCAAAACTATTCCAACCCTATACATGCCATATAAACCATAGTATACATTGCAAAATCTACAGGATTAAGTTGGATAGTGTGGCTTGATGTGTTGATCTAATCTCCCGACCTCACGTTAATCTACAAGAACATTAAACAAGACAAGTAAGCTTAATGAAGCTTAGTAAGTTCGATAGTTAAACATAAATATTACCGAACCTACTATAACACTTCAATTAAATAAATTCATTCAATGTAAATTCCCTGTCAATCACAACTTTAATCGATGAATATGCTTGTTTCAGACTAATACCAATAATAACAATAAATCTTCCAATTTCAATTACATAAGTCACTTACCAAATCTTACCAAACCAGAGAGTGGCTTACAGATATGAGTATGTCATTTCCAAAAGCCCGAAGGCTGAACAGAAGCTCATAAGTGCTAAACAGAAACCCATAAAGGTTAAATGGAAGCTCATAAGAGCTAAACGGAAACCCATAAGGGTTAAACAAAAGCTTAAAAGAGCTGAACGGAAACCCATTAGAGTTGAACGAAAACGCATATGAGTTAAATAGAAGCTCGTGAGAGCTAAAAGAAAAGTAAACAAGAAAGTTTGCAACAAATGCTAAACCTCAATTTACTTGGGTAATTTGCCGTCAATTCTTCCTTTGCTGTCTTTCATCACATGGTGATTGTACTCAATCCCACGTTTTATTTAAACTGGATATTCACTTCAAATTTATAATTTAACAATATTCCGCTTTTCAACAATATACTAAATACATAATATCATTCATCAATTCAATATAAACGTTAAAGTTTAACCATACGAACTTACCTGGGTTAAATTGTAAGATTTGTAGTAGTTCAGGGACTATTATGCTAATTTCCCTTTTTCACGATTGTCTACGGGCTCTTGATCTAAAATATAAAATTATTCATTCATTAGCATATAGTTCAGTTTCAATCTACTTCACAATTAATACCCCTCAATTTTTGAAATTGAACAATTACCCCAACTTTAACAACTTTTGCAATTTAGTCCTTTATTAATTAGTCTATCAAATGAACTAATTTTTCTCAATTGAAAATTTATCTAGATATTCTTAGCTATCATACAGCTTTTGATAAACAGAAATTTAATACCAAACCCTAATATTTAGTCTTTTCACAATTTAGTCTAAAATCAATATCTATCAAAATCACTTTATAAAATCATCATACAATAAAATTAAAGCTCTAAATCGATGTTATTTAATCAAAAACATCTAGTATCCATTAATGGTAACTTTCAAAATTTCCAATAAAATAAAAAAACTAATGAAATAGCTAGTTGGACCTAATTATAAAAGTCTTAAAAACACAAGAATTACAAGAAAAAAAAGCAAGACTTAAACTTACATGAAGCTAAAATATGACAACCAGCCTTAAGAGCTCTTCAATGGTGTTTTTGGACAAAAAATTGGAGAAGAAATGGTCTAGAAACTCTTAAAATCTCATTTTAACTATTTTAATTTTATTTTATTTCCAATTTTGCCCTTAAATCACTTAATCTCATTATTTTTTTTCTGCTTATGTCGTCTCAGCCACTTCACTTAGGCTAATTTACTCTTTAAGTCCTCCCTATTTACCATTTAGGCCATTTAATCACTATTTCCTTAATTAGCAAGTTTTGCACATTTTTCAATTTAGTCCTTTTTAATTCGACTTACATCTTTTGATCAACATCATCATTATAATCATCCAACATTTTCAACTATAAAACAAAAACAAATATATATCAGCATCCAAATCCTGACTCAATTATGGCATGTACCTCAAGACTCAATTTCGAGCTCGATTTAGTTCGAGAGTCAGTTAAACCTGCAAAGCTCTAATACCACTAAATTGTAACACCCTTAACCCACATCCATTGCCAGAATAGGGTTTTAAAGCATTACCGATCAAACAAACATAATTTCGAAACATAATCAAACGCATTCAAAACATGTCATAACAATCATCCTAGGTGCCTAACCAATGTACCCTCATAGGTACCACAATTATATCAATAAAACATATCAATAGAACATCATTCAAATCCATCTTATAAACATGCCAAATTTAATCATACCTATTTCATGTTTATTTAAACATTAACTTTAACATGCCATAATATGACCTTAAACATAAACACATATATATATAACCAATATTAACTTATAATCTTATTTACAATCAATCCACAAAATGACTAATAATTAGACACCTTAGGTACATTCCGACATAAAAAGGATAAACATCACCATGTTTGAGTTCGGGACCATTATTGGATGTTGAATCGACGATCAAAATTAAGTACCTAACCTACGCATGGAAAACAAAACCGTAGCTGAGTAAAACTCAGTGGTATTTTTATAATCCAAATATAAAAAAAAAGAATCACAAATATACAATCTAAATATTTCAATAACCATATCACATTTCATTTGTTTCACAATATCTCAATTCTCATATTTTCTATATAAATAATACGCATATCATTTAAACAATAATTTTGTTCACTTCGTATCTAGTTCATGAATACACAATTCAAGTGTCTCAATCCATATTTCAATTCACTGTCCCATTTCCATTTCACATACAATATCATCTAACATCAATCATAATGCAATTTCGATTAATTACCCCTATTAACACGACTCAGACTTAGACGGATTCACGAATTCAACCAAAACACACCCGTTTGGCACCCAGTGCCTCATCGGATAATTCGAAGTAATAATTTGACACCCAGTTAGTCATCGGCTAAATCGAAGTAAATTGGCACCCAGTGCCTCATCGAATATATCTGAAGTAATAAATTAACACCCAGTGCCTCATCGACTTGAAGTCGAAGAAATCCCCGAACTCTTCCAATCCTATGGCATGCGATCTATATCCAACTCAGCCCGATACAGTTAATAGGGTTCCAATTCACTTTTCAAATACAACCAATATTCATTTCAATTGAAATAATCAATATATTCAATATATATACCAATTCAATCAATATAAATTCCATAAATTCATCACTTACTAAATCAATTCATTTCAATTGCAAAACACAATTATTCTCACATCAATACTTACCATATACATTAAATTGAATTACAACAATTAACAACTAAATTCGGATTATAGAAATACAAACTAGAAATTCTGAGTTATTCCTCGTCGACTTTATCTTTCCCCTTTTTAGTCGAGAGTTCCGGTATGATGTTGGCTACAAAATTAAAATAATTAAAATTTATCAATACAATACAATTTAAATTTCATATTGAATATTTTAACTTTTTACTTAACATTTGTCTAAATTCTAATTTAGTCCCTAAACCGACTTTTATTCTTCACATTTAATTCTTTATTTTCATGCAAATTCCATTTTAGACTAAATTCAACTCCCTATTTTCACATAAATTCCTAAATTTTGAAATTTTCACAATTAGTCCCTATTACTCAAAATTTACAATTTATTCTACAATTCAATCCTTTTTCATTTCTAACATAAAAATCTATCAATTTAATCTCTAATACTCAAATTATTCAACATAGTCAACATTTAAACACTCAATAATTTCTAAAATTTCAACATAGATTGGGTAGTATTTAATATCGAGATTCTAAAAGATAAAAATTACAAGAAAAGGGACTAAATTGACTAACCAATTGAACTTAGAACCTTGAAACCCTAGTTTCTCCTTTCTTTCTTTCTTTCCTTTCTTTGCTCCCTATTTTGTTTTCTGCTTTGTTCTTTCTATTATTTTTCTTTTCTTTATTTATTTCATTTACTTATTTATTTTATTATATTTACTTTATTATTATATTTTATATATTTACTTAAATATTAAGTAATACATATTTTATTAACATATGCATATGTATATTATTTTTACACATGTAATCACTATTACCATCCATTTGTTGAAATAAGACTTAATTGCTTATTTAGTCCCTTTACTTTTTCTTTAATCTATAATTCAACTTTTATCTTTTATCCAATTTAGTCATTATACCCAATTATTTTTAATTCATGCAAATTCACCTAACCAAAACCTAATTAACTACACAGCTAACTTTGTAAATATTTTTAATAAATATTTACGAATCTGTTTTACGAAAACGAAGTCTAAAAATACATTTTTTGACACCCATGACTATCGGGTCATTACAGAAAGAATTTTTTGTACTAGTTGATTGAACATATAAAGCTAAAGAGCTGAGTAAAGAGAAAAGACAAGTTAAGACTGAAGCTAAAAATTCAAGTAAGAACTGACAGAAAAGTCATACCAGTCAGCATCAAAGAAATCAAAAAAATATCACGACTGTTCTACTACTTCTGCGGGATACTCCAGTAGAGACAGAGATACCCGCCGCTCTAGTCCTAAATCTCAAGCTACATCTGTAGCGATTGTAGGTAGTGCTAGAAACATCAGACCCAAGTGCAAGCACTGTAACAAGCTACATTTTTGTGAGTGTCGAATGAAGAGTGGATCTTGTTTTAGATGTGGTTCCTTTGATCACTATCTTAGAGATTGCCTGGAGAAATATAAAAAAGATAATATTCAAACTTCGAGGTTGATCAACACAGCTGCGAGAGGTAGACCACCTCGTAATCCTGGAAATATGAGTAGTAGTCATGGTGTAATGAAAGACTCTACTGTAAGGTCTGAGGCACAAACACCAGCTAAGGCTTATGCTATTCCTGCGCGCAAAGATGCTTCTGCGCCAGATGTTATTACTGTACTTTCTCTATTATTGATACTGATGTAACTGCTTTAATTGATCCTAAATCGACTCACTTATATGTTTGCACAAATTTAGTGTCTAGTAAAAGTTTACTTGTTCAGTCCACTGAATTTGTGGTTAAAATATCGAACGCTCTAGGCCAGTATGTGTTAGTTGATAAAGTTTGAAAGAATTATCTGTTAGTGATTCAGGGTTACTGTTTTTCGGCTGATTTGATGCTATTACCGTTCGATTTGATGCTATTATTTGTCAAAATAGTGAGATGCTTTATATTAAATCAGATAAATTGAATGGGTTACCTATTGTGGTATCAACTATGTCAGCACAGAAATATGTGAGAAAAGGTTGTAATGCTTACCTTGCTTACGTATTGGATACTAAAGTGTCAAAATCGAAGCTTGAGTCAGTGCCAGTGGTTTGCAAATATCCTGATATGTTTTCAGAGGAATTACCTGGATTACCACCAGTCAGAGAAGTCAAAATTGCTATAGAACTTATACTGGGAGCAACACTGATATCGATAGCACCATACAGAATTGCTCCTGTTGAGTTAAAAGAGTTGAAAGCACAGTTGCAAGAGTTAACTGATAGGGGTTTTGCTCGACCTAGTTTTCACCTTGGGGTGTACCTGTTCTGTTTGTTAAGAAAAAGAACGGATCGATAAGATTATGCATTGACTAATGTCAACTCAACAAAGTTACAATCAAGAATAAATATCCACTTCCTTGCATTGATGATTTGTTTGATCAGTTGAAAGGTGCCACAGTGTTTTTGAAGATTGATCTTCATTCTAGTTATTATCAGTTACGAGTGAAAGATTCGGATAAACCAAAAATGACATTCAGAACCAAGTACAGATATTATGAATTTCTTGTGATGTCGTTTGGTTTAACTAACACACCTGTAGTATTTATGTATTTGATGAATAGAATTTTCAGGCCATATTTAGATAGATTTATTGTGGTATTTATTGATGATATTCTGATATATTCCCGAAATGAGACTGAACATGCCGAGCATCTGAGAATTGTTAACAATTGTTTGCTAAGTTTAGCAAATGTGAGTTTTGGCTTTGGTAAGTTAATTTTCTGGGACAATTAGTATCGACTGAAGGTACCACAGTTGATCTAAATAAAATTTAAGCCATTGTTAACTGGAAACCACCAAGAAATGTATCTGAAGTCAAAAGTTTTTTGGGATTAGCTGGTTATTACCAGATATATGTAAAAGGGTTTTCGATGATAGCTACACCGATGACATAGCTATTATAGAAAGATGTGAAATTTGAATGGTCTAATAAATGTCAGCAAAGTTTTAACTAGTTGAAAGCCCTATTGATTGAAGCACCAGTTCTGTTTTAGCCTGAACTGGGTAAGGAATTTGTGATTTTCAGTGATGCGTCATTGAATGGATTAGGCTGTGTTTTGATGCAAGAAGGTAAAGTAATAGCTTATGCTTCCGGACAGTTAAAGCCACATGAAAAGAACTATTTGACACATGACTTAGAGTTGGCAGCTATTTTTTTTTTTGCATTGAAAATTTGGCAACACTATTTGTTCGGTGAAAAATGTCATGTATTTACTGATCACAAGAGTTTAAAGTATCTGATGTCACAGAAAGATTTGAATCTGAAACAGCATAGATGGCTCGAACTATTGAAAGATTATAAGTCAGTTATTGATTATCATCTGGGAAAAGCAAACGTAGTTGTTGATGCTTTGAGTATAAAGTCCTTATTTGTCTTACGAGAGATGAATATCCGACTGTCACTATCTGATGATGGCTTAATTTTAGTCGAGTTAAAAGCTAAACCAACGTTTTTAAAACAGATCTGCAAAGCTCAAAAATGTGTTAGTGAGATGTTAGCTAAACGAGTACAATGTGAATTTACATATGATTTGGAATTTTAGATAGGACCAGATAATTGTTTGTTATTTAGAGGTAGAGTTTGTGTACCGAAGAATCTAGAGCTGATATAAAAAATTTTACATAAAGCTCATAGGTTCATCTGGGGAGTAATAAAATGTACAAGGATGGAGACAGATGTACTGGTGGCCGAGAATGAAATGTGATATTTCTGATTTTGTATCTATATGTTTGATATTGTCTGTAACGCCCCAAAAATCCTGAAGTTTCTTTTAAAGTTGTGTTATATGTGATTGATATTGTAGGTATGTGTTTTTTTTAGTGTTCAAGGCCTTTTGCTAAGTTCTGAGTTTAAGCTTTAAGGTGAAGAAACTTTAGTTTTTATTAAAGAAACTTTGAGTGTAAGTAACTTGGCTTTTAAATAAATAGAGAAGAAATAGGACTCAAGTGAGCCTATGGTGCAGTGGTAAAGTAGCGCCACTTAGGGAGTTATAGGTGGCGTCACTAGCATGTAAGAGGATCCAAGGTTCGAGGCCTAGAGTGGTGTTATTTGGGACTTTAATTTTTGTACTCTGGAAGGATAGTAATGGCGTTGGAGTGGGCTCTGAAGGGAGTGATCAGTGGGATTAAGGAGCTATCTTGGAGAAAAGTTAGGAGATTGGGATAGGAGAAGTGTTGGGGCCGAATTGGCAATTAAGGGGTAGCAATTTCGGCTATAAAAGTATATTGCCAAAGTCTTTAGACACTTTTCGGCATTTTCTCCTCTTGAATTCGGTTTTCTTCTGTGCACCAAGGTAAACCTTTGATCTCTTTTCTTCAATAGTTTATTTTCTTTTCTTGCAAAAGCCGAGTATTGAATCTACCCTCTTGGATTTTTAGCCACTTAAACATCTTCCTTTTGAAAGCATTTAAAAGCCGAAACCCTCTTTTTATTCCTTTTTGGCATGTCGACTTCTCCTTCAATTTGGGCCAATTACTTCTTGTAGATTTGTAGGGGATTGAGTTGAATCTTTGCTCTCCAAACCCTCTGTCAATTTTACCATATGTGTTCCAGGTTTCAGGGGTAAGTAACTCATCTTTATATTTGGATTAGTTGATGGTCGAATGGTTATGGGTATTATAAGCGTGACTCGTGTGGAATACAAGTCACCTGCTATTTAGTCTCTAATGGTTGGTTGATGCAGATCTAGGAAATATTAGCGGTTAGTGGTTGAAGAAGGGCTATTAGGACTTGTCACGTAAGGTAAGGTTAATGGTAAGGTTTCGGTTATGGTCAAGATATTTATTAAGTCTTTGATTAATCGAGGAGTGATATTGATTGTAGGAGCATGGGTAAGGAGATCGTAACACGTTTCGATACCAGGTGTGTACATACACTGCACACATACGATAGATCAACAAATCCCAAAAAGCCGAAAAGCCGAAATGCCAAAAAGTCAAAAATTTGGCTACGGTAGTCCTGCGAGTGCGAAAACACTTATACGAGGGTATTCGATATGTTAACAGAGGCCCTGTGAGTGATCTCATAGACTTGGGTCACATTTTGGCTAACCGGGCCAGAATGGGCCCAATGGGCCGACAGACTTGTGGGCCCAAGCTAGCAAAAATTAATATGTTGATAATAAGTGATGAGTTGATAAAGTGGTTAAATGGTTTCGAAATGTGATTGGGCGTAATGGGCCATACAAATGTGATTGGGCCTAATGGGCCATACGAATGTGATTAGGCCCTAATGGGCCATATAAAAGCGATTAGGCCTGATGGGCTATATGAATGCATGAAAGGATGTAGACTTGCTAGGGTTTTATAATGGACTTTTAGGCATAGTTTCTAATAAATCCTCAAGCGCATAAAACTTAATTAATTTATCAAGCACGTCTATGGACAAGTCGTAAGGTTAGAGTGTGGCAATGGGCATATGCATGTCTAGGATTGGATCTAGGGAGAGCTTGGTACTTAAGCGGTCTTAATGACACACCTCCTCTTCTCTGGAATCCTACCTGGTGCATAGTGTCTGTTCACTCTAGCCAAGGAGGACTTGTTGACGGGCTAAAGTTCATAATTAAGACCCATACGTTAGTAAATTATTGAAATACCCCTGTAGGGTAGAATTAATGAATTACCCCTGTAGGGTAAAATTACTAAAATACCGCTGTAGGGTAAAATTACTGAAATACCCATGTAGGGTAGAATTACTGAAATACCCCTGTGTTTTATAAGTATGACTTACGCATACTGTATGCTACATGTTACACTCTTGTGTTATGATGTTGCATGTGAGTGACAATTATGTTGGAGGAAGTTTTATATGAAGATCGCATAGTCGCTTGACGATCGTGGATCCAATGAAGGCTTTTAAGCCCATTATATGATCAGCAGCTTTGCTGTAACGTTAGGTAGTACCGCAACCGGCGCTACCATTGATGTGTATCGGATGGATGGGTCGATATAGTTATCCCCATGGGATGTGTTTCGGTTGGACGAAGATGATGTGTATCGGTTGGATGGGTTGGGCATTGCATTATTGTATACATGATTGTTACAGATTTTGTGCTACTATGGTATTGGGCTTAGGCCCAAGATGACTTGTGTTGCATGATATATATATTGTTCCTGAGGGTTGTACACACTGAGTTTCGAAACTCACTCCTTCTTTTATTTTTCGCAGGTGAACCTTAGTAGGCGGTTTGACGGATGGAGGGACTTGGAGGTGGCCAACTAGCAAGACAACTTAGACTTGATTCTTTTTCTTTATTAAAAGTTCTAGTATTTTAATTGTTTAAGTTCGAATTGTGATAAGGCCTTTTCTCTGGTTATTACTGTTCATTATGATGCTTTAAGACTGGAACATGGATTTATTTGTTTTAAACACATTTTAAGTTTTTTTTTCTTTTCTGAAACCTTTTTTTTTTAAAATAAGCTTCCGCAGTTAAAGTAAATTTTTCTAAAGTAACTTTTAACATGAAGTAAAAAGTTAGAAATGACTTTAGAATATACCTTGTTATAAAAGAACGTACAAACTGGGTTTTTACTTAAAATTTCTTTAGAAGGGTTTTTTAATGAAAACAAGGTTTTCAATAAAACACTTCAATGTGACACACTGGATTCGGCCATAACGTCCGGGCTGGGTTTGGTGTGTTACATTGTCAGCAAATTAAAGCTGAACATTAGGTACCTTCAGGACTGTTACAGCCAGTAATGATACCAGAGTGGAAATGAGATAGAGTTACTACGAATTTTGTATCGGGATTACCCCTATCCCTAAAAAAGAAAGATGCCATTTGGGTTACCATCGATCGTTATGCACATTTTATTCCAGTACGTACAGATTTTTCACTTGACGAATTAGCTAAGTTACATGTTTCAGAGATTGTCAGGTTGCACAGAGTGCCAGTCTCCATTATTTCAGATAGAGATCCACAGTTCACATTGCGGTTCTGAAAAAAGTTACAGGAAGTTCTGGGTACACGATTACATTTTAGCATCGTATTTCACCCTCAGACTGATGGTCAGCCCGATTGTGTGATTTAGATTCTTAAAGATATGCTTCAGTGTTGTGTTTTAGAGTTTGAAGGCAATTGGGAAAAATATTTGCCATTAGTCGAATTCACGTATAATAATAGTTTTTAGTCAAGTATAAAGATGGCACCGCATGAGGCTCTGTATGGTCACAAATGCAGAACTTTGTTATATTGGACTGAGCTTAGTGAGAAAAAGATACACGGAGTTGATTTGATTCGTGAGACTGAGGAAAAAGTGAAATGATCCGAGATAGCTTAAAAGTAGCTTCTGATCGTCAGAAATCTTATGCGAATCTTAAACGTAAAGATATAGAGTTTCAAGTCGGCGACAGATTATTTTTGAAAGTTTCACCCTAAAAGAAAGTTCTTCGATTCGGTCGTAAAAAAAAGCTGAGTTCGCGATTTATCAGGCTGTATGAGATTATTAGGAGAATTAGACCTGTTGCGTATCACTAGCTTTACCATCAAAACTAGAAAAGATTCACAATGTCTTTCATGTGTCTATATTACGATGGTATCGATTTGACCCTTCACATATTATCTCCCCGACGGATGTCGAGATCCAGCCTAACATGACATATAGTGAAGAACCGATTAGAATTTTGGAACGAGAGGTGAAGGAATTGAGAAATAAAAATGTAGCTTTAGTAAAAGTTCTTTGGCAGCGACGTGTAATAGAGGAAGCTACCTAGGAACCCAAGGAAATTGTGAGAAAGTAATATCTGAACCTCTTTACTGGTAAGATTTTCGAGGACAAAAATTCCTTTAGGGGGAGAGTTGTAACAACCGTTTTCAGCGAAATCATAACAGTGGTTTCGGGACCACAAATCTGAAGTCAAAAAATTTATTATTATATGTCTACAGTATGATAGAAATACCATATAAAAATTTTATTAAGAAATTTTACCGTTTACATACCTAATTTGATGAAAAGGACTAAATTGCATTAAGTGCAAAAGTTGAGTTCTAATAGCTAAAGGTATTAAATAGATATAGAATTTGAATTTGGAGGTCATTATATAGTAAATAGACCATGAAAGTGCTTAGTGATTAAGCATGAGTAGTCATCATTAGAAATTGAATAAATTATTAAGGGTAATTTTAGAAATTATCAATTAAAGTTATAATAAATTAATAAAATAAACAAAATAATCTATTATCATTATCTACCAAAAAAAAAGAGAAAACCTAGCCATGGAAGCTTGAGATATTAGCAAGCTTATTTTGCTCAATTAGGTATGTATTTATATCCCCTTTTTAATGATTTCTATGTTTCCGATATCGTAGTGGCTTAATCTAGCTAGCTCGGGGATTAGTTTACAAAACCGTTAAAAGTATTAAGGTTTTTTCATTGATGAATATGCTTGAATTTTGAAGTTTTAAGATAGAAAATGAAAGGTTAATATTAGATAAACAACTTTTATAAATAGAATTTTGATTAAATTATCAATTAGGGATTAAATTGAAAATATAATAAATTTATAGTAAAAATTAAAAAATTATGAATTATGTGGGCTGCTATTAATATATATAAATTTACTAGGCTTAAGTAAGGATTAAATTGTATAAATTTCATTTTTTAAGCTTAGGGACTAAATTGCAATAAATTAAAAGTATAGGGTCAAAATAGTAATTTTGCTAAAAATTTGTGTTGGACTAAATTGAATATGAATTATATTGAATTGAGTTAAATTCATTCATATAGATCTGGTTAGACCTAGTGCAGAGTTAGATTGAGGCAAAGGAAAAATATCAGATTAGTCACCTTTGTATCTACGTAAACTCGTTGAGGTAAGTTCGTGTAATTAAATTATACATTTATATGTGTTAAATTGAATTATTGTTTGTGAATTATACAATTTCCATGAATAAATACCGGTTGTATATTCGACAATTATTGAGCCCCGTTTGAACCTTAGGAATCCGTAGGATACAAATGACATGTCATTAGGGTCACCGATCTTAGATCTTATGAGCTTCCCGTTCTACAGCTCTTATGAGCTTCCCTTTATTCAGCTTGCACGAGCTTCCCGTTATTCAACTCGGAGGAGCTTCCCGTTTAGAACTTGTATGAGCATACATGTACATGAATTGACGGATTACAGTTCAATACACTTTGTGTGTACTACCCGTGTATCCAATAATATTCTAAATGGTTCAACGGGTACAATTTTGTTACGAGATTATACGAATTCGATATGAACTATTATTGGAATTTATATGAAAAACATGAAATGTGATTATTTGATGAATTCAACCATGTGGTTGGATCTTATATGTGATTTTCATGGCTAATATGTTAGTGATCATGTGTTAAGGCTTTTGGCCAAATTGGTTGAGATATGCTATGTTTACTTACCTATTGTATAGATATATGGTAAGTTAAATTTTGTGTTATATGAACTTAGTAATCTTCAATGCTTACTCTGTGTTATTTTTCTATATTTTATAGTAATTCGAAAGCTCATTCGGGTTGGAAGCTGGTCGGAGTTATTTCATACTATCCTTCAATCTTTTGGTACTTTCAGTAAATTAATCTCGAATATAATGGCATGTATAAGTTATTTTGGCCAATGTTGGTATATAAATGTTTTGTTGAGACTAGCCATTTAAATGGCTTGTGTTTGGTATATTTTGATGTGTATATAAGTGGCCTTATCATATTTGTTATGTGTTCGATATGGTAGAATGAAAGAAAGTAAAATGTGGTTTGAATATGTATACATGAATTTGGTCATTTAGGTAAATTGAGATACTTGTTGACATGTCTTTAAATTATCATTTGAGGTGCCTAAGGGCATATTGGTTGTATGTGGTGATATTTTATGTTTAAGACTTGCTTTTGGCTTATTTTGAATGTCTTGTTATGGCCTGTTGATGTGTAAATTGTTATGTTTAGCTTGGTACAAAATTGGGTGAGAAATGTGGCTTGAAAAATGGTTTTTTTTGTCCACACGGGCAGAAACATGGGCATGTGACACGGCTATTTGATGCGTTTTTGAGAGCACCAAATATATCCTATCCCTAAAAAAATAATGAAAAGAATAGTATAAGGGAAGTAGGGTCAAATCCTCAGGGACTGGATTTGCACAATGTCTTGTTTCGTGAGATCCCAGACAGAATCGTGCCCAAGAAAACCTGCATTCTTGAAAAAAATAAAAAATAGAATTTAAAGTTTAAATTGAGTTGAATTACGAAAATTAAAATTAAACTTGAAATGAAAGACAGAGTTTGAGAAAATAGAGATTTTTTTTATATATGGCGAGATTCTAGCCTCCGGTTTTCTCATCCTCCTTGGGTTCAATCCTCGGCTTTTAGGTGATCCTTCTCAAACTGAATAAGGCAGTTATAGTAGAAGAGGACGCCTACGACCACCAGCTCCACTTAGGGTTTAGACTTTTGATTTAGAGGAACCTGACTCTAGCCAACCGTCACTCCTGTGGGACTGTCTTACACTAGATCATCACTTCCCAATGGTGAATCCCATGCCATTTTGTCTCTTGGGCTCGACAATCACTGACGCAGTAAGCTAACAAACCGACTGTGCAATCTTCCCAAAACATGCAAAGCGGCCGCCTTTGCACAAGATGAAAAGATCACTTTTGAAGGGACATGGACAGAAGCGTCAGCCCTATAATGCGGAGAAATGTATATGGAAAATAAAGAGAACCCTAAGCTTGAATTAAATAAAAATGAAAAAGTATTCCAATTAATACACATAAAAATTAAAATTGACTTGGATTATTTCATGAAAATTAGGTAATTTACCAAACCTACCAAGGCACCCTATTTGTTTCTACCTTTAGTTTTCGAATTTTATTATTAGCACATCATTTTTTTTGTTTTTCTTCTTTTCTTTTTTTTTTTAAATTTAAATTTTAAATTTTTTTTTGCTTAAGAATATGTTAAACCTTTTGACGTGAAGAGAGATGACAGCCAAGCACCCCACCCTGGTTACTCAGCCCAACATACTCCTAATTTATTACATTTTTGCTTAAGAATTATTGTCTCCATCAAACGTTAAACTTTTACCTTTTGTTGTGCAGGCTCCAGATCTCAAATTAAAACAACTTCCTGAGCATCTCAAACGCAATTTTTTGGAGAATGATAAGACTATTGCCAACTTAGAAGGGGTTAACCCCTTGACATGCACACATAAGATTTTCTTGGAGGAAAAAATGAAACCAAAGAAAGAGGCACAAAGACAATTGAACCCAAATATGGTGGATGTGATAGAAAAGGAGAATTTCCAAGCCCTTACGAATGAAAGAATTCAGCTGGGACAGCCCCAATACTAGTTGAGGTGTCAAGCTAGTGACGTTAAACAAGTATTCGTTGGGAGGCAACCCAATTTTTATTTTTATTTATTTACTTTATTTTATTATTTATTACTTTATTTCATTTCGATATTAATAAATTTTACTTTTTCTATCTAGGTAAACCGGCGAGAAAAAACTCAAGAATTGGCATGCTTTCACAAACATCCCTTATTCTATCCCTATTCAAAGTAAGAATAGTGCATCCCTACTTACCCAAAACCTGCCTCCAAACACTCACCCTTCAGCCAAACTAAGAATAATGCATCCCTACTTACCCAAAACCTGCCTCCAAACACTCACCCTTTAGCCAAACATCATTCCTATACACCCCTCAAACCCTAAAAATAAACTCATTTTTACACCAAAAATCCTATTAGCCGTCGCACCTTCTCCCCCACCCCTCCATCACTGATTTTTAGCCACCATGGTAAGAGCCCAAAGCTGAACCACCACCGCACGCGTCACCTACCCCATCTCCACCCCTCACCTCTTCGCCTTCTTCTTCCTTTCCATACGATAATGCCGCAGTGTCCTCATCTCCTCCACTCGCGCTGACTCCTTTCTTGCTCGAATCCACCACGCCATCACCCTCCTCTCAGCTCTTTAAGGAACTTGGCATACTATAGAATTTGTTTTATGGCATCTAATAGTGGTATGTTGATCTCGACATTTTTGAAAGTTTCGAAGATCTCCTTGTCTTCTTTACCTTTTCTACATTGATTCAATCGTCCTAGAAATGGAGGTTGAATTTTAGGTAATAGAGGTTTCGCTCAGACCTATTCGTCATCTTCGAGCTTTTCCTGGGCGATTTCTTAGCCAAGATTTTTGCTAGGAATTGGTTCCAGTACCGTTCCACTTTACAACATCATTGCATTCGTATTTTGTCTCAGGTTCAGTTCTGTTTGTGACGGCAACTTCCCTTGAAAACTTATTTTCTCAATTGATGTGGTTAACTCCCTTATAGATGCCTCAGTTTTCTATTGAAGATGAAGCTTATTAGTTGTTAATTTATTGACCAAAGTTTCTAGAGAATTACCTAAATCTCGTGGCTGTTATGGAACCCAATTTTGGCATGGTTGGTTATACCGTGGATTGGCCCCATAACTCAAGTTGGGATGGTCCCTCCCTCCTGGGTTGTAACTATTAGCGTAGGGGTCATATCACCTCTGTGGTGGCCCAGGGAAATTTCCTACAATATCTAAATGAGCCATAGTATCATCATACAAGCTAGGGCATGCATTAGCTATATGTTCAGGTGTAGCGCATATTCCACATAATCAGGCTAGTTTTGCTTTTTTTGCAACAAAAGAATTCACAATATTAGTAAGTTCATCAATTTTATCTTCTAAGGTTGAATTACTTAGCTAGTGAACCCTTCTAGGGGGTTCATGATTGGCTCGAAATTGCTGAGTATTTACAGTCATCGTGGATATCAAGTCCCTTGCTTGTTGAGGAGTCATGTTGACTAATACTCCTCCACCGGTGGCATCTACCATATTCATATCTATGGGTTTCAAGCCTTCATAAAAGTATTGGAGTTGAGACTGTTCCGTTATACCATGTTGTGGGAAACTTGCGCACAACTTCTTAAATTGCTCCCAATAGTCGTAAGGAGACTCTGCTTCATTTTGCCTTATCCCAACGATCTCCCTTCTTAACTCAACTACTCATGATGTTGGAAAAAACCTGTTGAGAAATAAATGAGATAGATTAGCCTAAGTTGTAATAGATCCAGGGGGTAAATAAAATAACCATTCCCTAACAGGAAAAAGGGAAAGCACGCAATTTCATTTGATCCTCAGTTACCCCTTGAGGTTTCATGCTAAGACAAACCATATGAAACTCTTTCAGATGTTTGTAGGGATTTTCATTCTGCAACCCATGAAAAGTTGGCAGTAACTGGATTAAACCTAACTTTAGTTCAAAATCAGTATCCATAATAGGATACGCAATGCATAATGGCGGTTGTTCTGCCGGAGCTTCGGCCAGTTTTCAAATCATTTGAGCCATTGGTTGATGTGCTAGATTCAGGTTTTCATTAACCCCAGCATTAAGCACTTCTTTTGGTGAGTTGATTTTTACTTTTTTGCTTTTTAGTGTTTGAATAGGGTTTTCGTTAACCCTAGACCCAACTTCATCGTCGACTTCAATTTTTTGTGGTGGGTTACTTTGAGTCCTAACCACCGTTGACTGCTTTTTCCTTAGCTTTGTTTCCTTGCGATTAGCTCTCACAGATCTGGTCATAAGAAACAAAAAAACAATATTAGTATGTTACCAGTCCCTAGCAACGGCGCCAAAATTTGATGCATCGTTGAGAGCACCAAATATATCATATCCCTATAAAAATAATGAAAAGAATAGTATAAAGAAAGTAGGGTCAAACCTCGAGGACTAGATTTGCACAATGTCTTGTTTCGCGAGATCCTAAATAGAATCGTACCCAAGAAAACCTACTTTCCTGAAAAAAATAAAAAAACAAAATTTAAAGTTTGATTGAGTTGAATTACGAAAATTAAAATTAAAATTGAAATGAAAGATAGAGTTTGAGAAAAGAGAGAGTTTTTTTTTATATATGGCAAGATTCCAGCCTCCGGTTGTCTCGATCCTCCTTGGGTTCAATCCTCAGCTTTTAGGTGATCCTTCTCAAACTGAATAAGCAAGTTATAGTGGAAGAGGATGCCTACGACCACCAGCTCCACTTAGGGTTTAACTTATGATTTAGAGGAACCTAACTCTAGCCAAATATCGCTTTTGTGGGATCGTCTTACACTAGATCATCACTTCCCAATGGTGAATCGCATGCCATTTTGTCTCTTGGGCTCAATAATCACTGATGCAGTAAGCTAACGAACCGACTGTGCAATCTTCCCAAAACATACAAAGTGGCCGCCTTTGCACAAGATGAAAAGATCACTTTTGAAGGGACATGGACGGAAGCGTCAGACTCGTAATGCGGAGAAGTGATGAATACTCGTTGAGAAGTCTAAATGCAGATTCTAAGCCTCATGAACTCTTTTTGGGGAATTTCAAAAACCTTTGGCTAGATAAATTTAGTGGCTCATGGTTTTGAGAAAAAGAAATAAATGTAATGGAAGATGAAAATTTTATTAAATAAAGAAAAGAACAAAGGTTGGCTTTTGAGAGAGAGTGATTACAGAAAAGATGATATCAAATTTGTGCCACTCCATCCCCTATTTATAGTACTAAGAAACCTAAATTAGTCCTACTTAAATTCTATAAGATAAATACAAAAAAATAAAGATAATTAAAAATAAATAGAGATAAAAGCTAAAATTAAATCTAAATAAAACTCTTTAACAATTATCCTAATATAATTAAAAATTAAATAGAGTCTTGTATTTATAAAATCTCTTCTTTGCATTTTTGCCCTTATGTTTTCCATGCTTGCATTTTTGGCACCACCTTTTTCCCTATGTCGCATGTTGGCCCATTTTATCTTTAATTTAATGCTTTTTGCCCATAAATTCCTTTTTGCCTCCAATTTAGTCCCTACAAGATAATAGACCATAAATAGCTCAAATTAGTAGGATCATACTCAAAATAAATATGCAATTAACACATAAAAATATGTCGTTCTAGAGTATTTTCACCGTTTGTCCCCTGTATCTTTTAAACGATGCAAGTCAGTATGCTCACACGGCCTAGCACACTGGCGTGTGGTTTGGCCGGGTGGCCCAAGCCAGAGAGTTACACGGGCACAAACATGGCTGGGACACGACCTTGTGTCCATATTGCGAATGCCTACACAGCCGTGTGACCCCTGCAACTTGAAAATTTTTATTGTTTTTCGAAAAAAATTTGAGCATTTGATTTAGTCCCGACTTGTTTCTAATTTGTATATTGGGCCTCGATGGCTCATATAAGGGACAATATGTTTGATTTCGATTAGTTTATGATATGAATATTATATTATGTAAAGTGTTGAAATTTGTTTTTATTTGTTCTATAAACTTCGGTAATGCTCCGTAACCCTGTTCCGGCAACAGAAACAGGTTAGGGGTGTTACAACTTATCATTCCACTATATGGTGAAATTGAGATGTATCGCCATTTGCAAGGTATGAAATTTTTAATTATGGTATTTTAAAATTTTCCAAACTTATTACATAATGAATTTTTGACATTTAATATGAACTTACTTTGTTAGTTATTAATACGTAATAAATCTATACTATTATTTAACCTCCTGATTAAGTTGGTGTCCATCTCAACCAGGTTACCAAATTGGTTAGGAAATCATCAAAATTTCCTTCTATAATTAAAATAAGTTATATTATTCGAAGGATACTCTAGACTTTTCATTTAAAAAACCAATAAAAATAAGCATATATTAGGATTTGAACCCACACCAATTGTGTTAATAAAACTTTTAATTTACCACTAAATTAAGACCTTGTTGTGGTATATTTTGTAACATCCTCAAAACCCCCTTGGTCGTAAATAAAATGAGATAAAATCTTACTGAAATAAAGTATAAGATTAAAGAAAATGAAAGTTGCAATATATCAAAAGAGAGTTAAATCAAGAAGCATGACATGATGTATTAAGGAATGGAATAAATCATAAATATGTGAAAAGTTTTTGCCTCAAGTATAAATATTCAAAATTTAGGAGATCTAAGTGTAAAAATGAAAAAGTTGAAGGACCAAATGTGAAAATTATCCAATTTACTAAGATATGGATTCGGCATGCATCGACCAAATTGAATAGGTGAAGAATTATGAGGGACAAAATCATAATTTTACCAAATTAAGTGATGATTCAATGATGGGATTTTGAAAGATCATAAAGGGTAAAATGTTCAATTAGCAAGAGGGAGAATTTTAGAATGCAATGATGATGTTGATGATATTTTGGTATTTTTTAATTAATTAGTTAAATATTATTTTATTAATATTTTACTTAGATTATTATTATTATTTTATTTATAAAATATAAGTATAAAAAGAAAGGAAGGATGAAGGAAATTTATCATCCTTCCAACGTGAGTGAAAGGGTGAGAAAATAAGTCTTTTTTTTTACAATTTAGTCCTTTGCCATGAAAACCTACATTTTTACCCCAAATTTTTGAAAATTTTCTTAGATATTAAAGAGAGAAGATGAAGTAGAGATTCTAGAGAATATTTTCATCAATTTAAAAGCAAGAAAATAGTAGATGAAAGTGGAGAAAATGAGAAGAAAAAGAAGGAAAGTGGTGAAGATGAGAAATGCATGGAAATAAAGAAGGAATGAAGAAATTCTTGACAAAGGAGGTAAGTTTCATACTAAACTTACTTGTATTTCAATAGATTGAGTTAAAGATGTTTTGAGTAAGATGTATGAAACATGTATTTAATCTAAATACTAGAAATGGAAAGTATTTGATGAAGAATAGAGACTTAAAACACTAAATTGGTAAGAGAGAATGTGATTTGTATGGTGAAAAGTATTAAGATTAAGAAATAAATATGTAATCTACACATAAAAATAAGTGACTAAATTGTATGGTAATAAAAAGTATGGCAATTATGTGTGATTGAATGAAAATAATACAAAGAACCTTGGAAAAGAAAATATTTTCATTAAAATAGTTACAGCAGTGACTTAACTTTGAAAAATCACCTAAAATTATAGAAATTTATTTAGAGATTGAATTAAATATGTACTTAAATTTTATTGAGTCTAGTTTCATATGGGAAACGTGATTTTATAATTTGAGATATATTAAATTTCGTGAAATAAGGTCGGAGGGATTCGGGTTTCCTTGTTCTGATTTTGGAAAATCATTAAAAATTGTAAAAAAACTATTATGAGTTTAAATTTATATTTTTAAATTATTAATGAGTCTATTTTCAATAGAAACAAACGAAAAAGATCATCCAAACCTCGTACTAAGAGATAATTGAAAGGTCGAAGCTGTCAAGCAACAGAACAGGGACAAATTTGAATAATTTACTGTACTGATTGGCTAAATTATAAATTCTGAAATTTTTATGGTAAAAATAGATTTGAGTCTAGTTTCAAAAACATCAAGTGGATCTTAATTTTGAATTCTGTAGCCCAAGATATAAATAATGTAACACCCAAAATTTTTATATTTTCGGCTTTTGTGAATTTGTGGCATGGAAATTTTCAGAATTTGTTTCTGCAATTATTTGACACAAATAACTGTTTGCTTAAGTGGGTATGTGCTCTGGGTGTATTGGGGAGGTCCTAAGTTCGAGCCAGGACTTGGGCTAAATTTTGGTTTTTATTTGAATAAAGCTTGATTCTTGGACAATAGGCTTTTAAGTATTTATTTGTAAGAGCATATCAGAATGGGCCTGCTGGTCTGGTGGTTAAGTGGAGGGGAAATATGATTGAGGCCTTGTGTTCGAGTCGTTGCTAAGGCATTATTTTTGCTATTAATGCCGAATGAGTGTTTGTGTTGGAACGAAAAACTGACGGTGGAGTGTCTAGTGGGAGTGAATTAAGGGATTTGGGGTTACCCAATTATTCTGTTCTCTCTATCGAAATTCTCTACATTCCCCCTCTCCACTTTTTCTTTCTTTTCTCTTGATTTTTGTTGATAATCTTTCTTGTTGCCGTTTTCCCTTTTTTTCGATTAGTACTCCGTTTCTCTGTTTCTATTGTCCTGCTATCCAACGATTTGAAGGCGTGGTAAGTTTCTGTTCCATTTGTTTTAAATGTTATTCTGTTAAGTGATTAAGTAGAGTTATTCGACTGATTGGTAGGAGTTGATCGAGGGGCTGGAGAACAACCATTAACGCTTTGAGGATTCAGAATCGCTGCTTTACAATCGAAGGTAAAGTTGTCGTTAGTTTCGAGTTTTGACTATGCTTAATAACTCAGATTGAATGACTGAATTTGGGCTTCCTATTAACGATTATAGGTTCTAGAGTGCACGAAATAGCGCTAACGTCGAAAATGAACCAACTGTGTACTCCGAGTGCACTGAAAACGCATTTTGGAAAAAGCCAAAAACGAAGCTGTCGACGCCACACGGGTGTGTGGACTACCTGTGTGGAGGCCGTGTGGCGATACACAGTCGTGTGGTTGACGAGCTAGGCCATGCGTGCGCCACACGGGCACGATAGACATAGGCGTGTGAGGCTGGCTAAGCCGTGTGCAAGGTACGAGCTAGGCCATTTGGGCCGTGTGGTCCACCGGGCGTGTGGAATTTTGGGCCAAGTCGTGTGACCCACATGGGCAAGGCTGATTTAGGCCGTGTGAGCTACACGGGCTTGTGGAGCCACACGGGCAGGCCACATGAGCATGTGAGCCCATTTTACTAAAACGTTCTATAAGGTTGCACGGGTCGCCCAAGTCTACTGTGACCTATTATAGGGTCAGTAAGGTTATCTTAGACCCCTTTACTGAAATCTGATATTGTGACGTATGTGATAGCATATTACTATTAGCCTATATATTCGTCTGATTCTGTATATCTGTACTGTTCTTGAATTCTGTATGATCTGTTATTTGCGTAATAGCATGTCACAGTTGTATGATGCATTGCATTAGGTGGGATTATTGTTGTGAAGTGAAGGAAGACTGTAAGGCTACTAGCCTGATATCTAGCAGCTCTACTGCATATTTATGATATGTGTCGTGATACGGTACGACTTGGTGTGTAGGGTTGGATGGGTTGATTTTATCTCCATACTTGGTGTGTAGGGTTGGGTGGGTCAATTTTATCCCTATATGGTGTGTAGGGTTGGACGAAGATGGTGTGCAGGGTTGGTGGGCATGTTCTATGTTTGATCTGTTATGCATTCTGTATCTGTATGGGCTAAGGCCTGATCATATCTAATTCTGTATCTGTTTGGGCTTGAGAGCCTAATATATTCTGATTCTAATCTAGGTGGGCTAAGGCTTACACCGTATCTGTAAAGGGCTCAAGCCCGAATTATAACTGTTATCTGATCTGATATCTGTATGTATGCATGGTTTACTGTGGGGATGTACACACTGAGTTTGTGAAAACTCACCCCTTTATTTATTTTTCTGTCAGGTAATCCCCTGTAATAGATGGGTCAGTGTAGCAGAGGGCTCGACGGTGACCAGTTCTAGATACTTATTGGACTTTACAGTTTTCACTGGTTATTTACTATTTTATCGTCTTTGATCATTTAGGGATTTTTTATGTAATTTTGGACTTGGACTACTTTTGACTTAAATTTGGGTTTTTAGATTGTTGTTATGGACTTTTGAACTGCAAACACCTCTTGTGCATTTTTCTAAAAATTAACTAAGACCTTTTGCATATAAAGAAATGGGTTTTAGCAAATAAGTTGATTACGATTTTCTGACTTAAGTAAAGATAATAATCTGAATGAGCTTTTACTTCCGAAACGGTTTATAAAACACTCTCATGTGGCACTACTAGATTCGGCCATAACGTCTAGACCAGGTTTGGGTGTTACAAATAATTTAGTGGCTATGACTCAAGTGGACAACTTTGATATGAACATATAACTAAATAGTGGAATTATAGACAATGTTACATAAAAGCATGTTATATACTAAAAGCTAAAGATTCTAATAAATATATACATAAAGGATGTTGAATGGAAAGGAGGATGACAAATATATGAATATATATATAGTAGATGAATTTGAAATGTTTAGGAATAGTTGTAAGTGATGGAATGATTAATACATGTGAATATGTTTAAATGAATTGATAAAATAATAAGTGCATAATTGTTAATTGATGTGATATTGAATTCTTGTTAAAATTTTATGAAGAATTAAATTGATTGGCACAATTTAGAAATAAATATGGAATATACATAAAGTGGGTAAACTACTTTGAAAGTGCAAGTCCTCCAATGGTCTTATTTGTAAAAGATTAATATTTATTGTTAATTTTATAAACTTTGTTATCTTTGATTGAATATCATATTTTTATGAGGACCTGAGATTAGAAATATATGTAAGTGGATGATATCTAAAATAAAGTGGCGATTATGACATCTGAATACGGTTCAGGTAATGATATAAATAAATAAATAAAGCGTGGAACTTGTAGGAAAATGGAGACGACGTCACGATAACAAGTTCGCCATGTCACGACATAGAAACCCCAACGTCGCAACGACGGTTCAAAATTTTTTATGAACTATACAATTTGGCCTTTGATCAATTGTGGATGTTTTAACAAGCTCCTTTAACTCATAATTAGTTCTATCGTAAATTCAGTTATTACTAAAATGAGTTAATGATCTATATTAATTAAATAATATATACATTGATTTGAAATTTTTAGTAGTTGCTTCAGCAATGAATGTGACATCCTGATGCCTTGACTCAGTGACCGAGTAGGGTATGGGGGTGTTACATATTTATACATTTTAATTTTATTAGTCACACTTTATTCTTTCCATGAATTGTATATCTATATTATTTGTTAAGTCTTTTACTGAGTTAAAGTCACCTATTAATCGGGTCTCAATTCAGTTTTAAACTGAATGTACCTAAATAAAATAACGTACATATTATTAATTACTATATTATTTATTATATGTTATTTTTAAACAAACATTTATGTTCTAAATTTGTAGTTTTCACGCACATATATTTCTGATAGAATTTATAGTTAGTTATCAAAACTCTTAAATAAACATGACTTTAATGATGCAAATATTCTATTATAATGATAAAAATTGTATTCACGTGTAAATAAAAATTTATAAGGTGTCACAATTCACTATAAGAATCATTTAAAATAGCTGTAAATAAAAAAAAAATTACTCAAATTGGTCACGACCATTAAAAATTTTGTTAATCCACTATCAGATTGTTGATGTGGCATTTTTTTTTTACTTTTAACTAATGCTATGAACCTCTCTACAATTAGCGTAAAACTTTTTTTTTGTTTTTGCAACATAAGAACCACCAATTCTCATCACCGCCCAACACCCACCATAAGAACCACTAATCCTCATCATTTTCCAACTCCCACCGCCGCCCCTATCTTTATCACTCCTCACTCCGCCACCCTTGCACCATAAGATCCTTGCAGTAAGGTATTTCACAACACCTTAACAGAAAGTAGAAGAACATACCTTAGATTTAAGTCGATTTGACGATCAGTGTTAGAGATTGGAGAAGAAAGCTGTTCGGATATTGGTTTGTAAATTTGTGACTTTTAAAGCTATTTCATTAAAAAAATTGAGCTATAAAGGAAAACATGTAACAGCCCGTTTTTCAGTGGTGTCGAAAATAGTAGTTTCGGAACCACCAATCCGATAAGTGAGTTCGTAAATATTATTATTTAATATTTACGAATAAAATATAGTATTATATTAAATTTTGATTTGATAAATTTTGTTAATTGGACGAATGGTTAGGTTCAAGTGATTTGCCCCTAAAGTCAAGTGGTTTTGGAAAATGAGGCATCGAGACCTCATCTCTATAAACTGAGTCTGTAAATATTTTTATTAAATATAGACGAAGCGACTATATAGGTATATTGAAAGTTGGTTCAAAAATTTTGATGTTTGAATAATTAATTAAGTAAAAATGACTAAATTATAAAAGTCATAAAAGTTAAGCACAATTGAATTTTACTAGTTAAATGGTTTAATTAATGAACATGCAACTGTTTATGAGGTAAATAAACCATAATTTACCATAGTGGACGGTTTATGCATAATAATTAAATAATATTATATGTTATTAAATGTTAAATGTTATTATAATATTATTAAAAAATTTAAAAGAAATATGAAAACATGATGGATTGTAACGTCCCAAAATAGAGCCTAATCGGAATAGTAGTTTTGTAACCACAAATCCGAGATAGAAATAATTATTCTATAATTATTTTGAGGTCTATATTATGATTGCATGATAGTGTGGAAATTTCGTGAAGAAATTCTATGCATAAAGTGTTTAATTTGAAATTTGAGATTAAATTGAATAAGTTGCAAAACTTGTATTCTAGAAGCTTTTAGTATGAAATTACTTTGGAATATTAATTAGAAGGTTTTAAATAGAAATTTGACCAATTTTAAGTTCATGGACAAAATTTGGACATGGATGGAATTTTTGAAAGTTTAGTAAGGAGGGGCATTTTGGTCATTTGGTTATTAACATGAATTAAAAAGGAAAAAGATGACAAAATTGATCATCTTCTTCATTAGTTGCTGCCGATTTTTGCTCTCCACCATAGCTAGGGTTTCTTCAACTTTCAAGCATCATAGTAAGTGATTCTAAGCCCCGTTTTTAATGATTTTTATATTTTTGAAATCCCGATAGCTCGATAAAGATTATGCTAGCAATAATTTAAGTTAGGAATCAAATTGGGAAAAATACCCATAGGTGAAATTTGTGTATTTTGATGTTTTATGATGGAATATGAGGTTTTGAATTATGCTAGACAACTTGAGCTACTCGGTTTTAGGTAAAAACGAGAAAAAGGGCTTAATTGGTAAAAATACCTATTGTACATAAGTGTATGTTATAGTAGGAATTTGAAGATGATGTTGGTAAATAAATGATCAGCATGTCTTAAAATATAAGAATTTGTGATAATTTTTAATTTCCGAGCCTTGGGGCAAAAGTGTAAATATGCAAAAGTTTAGGGGCAAAAATGTAATTTTGCCAAAGTTTGAGTAAAGGTCTGTTTTGATAAATGTTGATATTAAATAAGCTAAATTTGCTATTATAGATCAAGAAGAACGAAACTCGGGAGTAGATAGGGGAAAAGAGAAAGTAAAGGACTAAATTGTAAAGTTTGGTCACAATTTGTATCGAGGTAAGTTTACGGTAAATAAATGCAATATTTCATTGTTTTACATTGATGTTGTTAATTTCCAGCATTTATATATTTACTTTATGAAAATATTCAAAGTCGAAACGAAGAAGAGAAGACAGAGAGAAAGTATCAGAAAGCCCCGTTTGAACCTTAGGAATGTTAGGGGATTTGGGTTAACAGATAGGACAGTATTGCGCCATGTAAGCCCATATCGTGTATATGGCCTTGGAGACAGGACAGTATTGCACCATGTAAGCCCATATCGTGTATATGGCCTTGGAGACAGGACAGTATTGAGCCATGTAAGTCCATATCGTATATATGGCTTTGGAGACAAGAATATTTCATGTAAGACCATGTCAAGGACATGGCATTGGCAGTATTTTATCAGACAGGAATAACCCGAGTATCCCTAGTATTCCGAGTGGTTTAACGGGCCATTATAAAGATTGAATTCATGAGTATTTAAAGGTCAGGTGAGAAAGAAAGAAAGTGTATCAAAGCGGGAAGGGTAAGGAAAGTTTAAGATGTTGAATGGTATAATGAACCATTACTGATATGATAAATATTGTGATTTATTTGATTGTAAGCTTACTAAGCCTAGTGCTTACTCCTTTATTTTCTTTCTTATTATAGTTCTTGCCAAGCCTACTCGGGGATCGAAGGAAACGTCAGAGTTCAAATCACACTATCAAAGGAGTATTTTGGTATAACTAGACGTTTCATTTTGTGTATGGCATGTATAGGGACTTAGTCTTTTATGGAATGATATGTTCAATATATGGTGTGTAAATGCTTGGAAGTGAATAGCTAATGAAATGGCTGACCATGCATGTGTTTAATGGTATGTATGCTTGAATGGTAACTATCACATGAAAACTATGAAAAGTATAAAAGTAGCTTGAAAACAGATGCAAACAGCAGCAGTGACGTGATTCTGAAAAATCACTAAAAATAGTAGGAATGGAATTAAAAGGTGAATAAGGTATGAAATTAAAGCTTAATGAGTCTATTTTCATGTGGAAGAAACAGAGTAGGAAAAAGAGTTGTATATTATGAGAAATTTTCATTTGAGTGAGACTGCTCCAGACTAACTCTGTGATCCCCTGTTCTGAATTCAAAAATTCACCATAAATTGCACATAAATAATTAGGTATTATAGTTTATATTCCTAGATTCCTTATTTAGTCTAGTTTCTAATGAAAGAGATGGCATGCCTGTTTGAATTTTTTACAGGGAGAAAATTAGTTCGTAGTGAACATAGGTTAGAGTAGTTGAGCTGTGTAACAGGGGAGAATTTAACTAATAAACTGTACTAATTGGCCTATTCAAAAATTCTAGAAAAAAATTAGTACATAGATACATGAGTCTAGAATCAGGTAAAATTTACGGATCTTGATTTCGAGTTTTTTAACTCGAGATATGATTTTTCAAGCGACCATGACGCAGAAAAACAGTTTATTCCGAAAATTGAAATAAGTGGTTTTAAAGTTGTTTAAAAAGTAAGATAAGTTTAGTAACACCTCAAGTTCGACTCCGGCGACGGTCTCGGGCATGGGGTGTTACATGGATCTTCTTCATTCTTGTTTGTTCTTCATCGAAAACCCCCATTGTTAACAACTTGAAGGTTCCGCCATTGACATTTCCTTGCATGATCAAGAAACGGATCAATCGATGGGTAAACGTAGAAAAGGAAAAAAAAAATTATTGATTAGACTTTGGAGTCATTTTTGCTGCAGAAGTAGTTTAGGTAAGTTCATGCTACATGTAATATGTTAACTTAAATTCATTGATAATTGTATTATTCATATAATTGTGGTGTTTGTAATTTTGAATGTTGGTTGATGAAAAATTAATAATGAAATTGAGTTGTATGGGGGATAGTGTAGCAGGTTTTGTACCAGTGTATATTATCAAGCTTTGTGCCTAGCAGGCTTTGTGCCAGTGTATATTATCAAGCCTTGAGCCTAGCAGGCTTTGTGCTGGTGAATTATATTGGGCCTTGGCCCTAGCAGGCTTCATGTCAGTGTAATGGATTAGATAACTTGTATGGAAAGTACTATTTTAAGTTTACAATGAGTTTAAGAAGGTTCTCAGGCTATATGGTAGTTGATCTCATGACATGTTCTTGCATCGTTGTAATTAAATTGTCGAGTAAAACGAGTTAACTTCACGAATTACGAAGCTTTATTTGAGCTTACTTGTTTGATTTAAATTTTGTAGGTCTATTGGAATCAGAACGTCGATTGGATCAGTTCAAGAAATCACACCATATTTGTTTTATTTTCGATAGTTATTTTGTACTTCTCGGGTTGATTTGAAATGGCATGTAATTAGGATGTCCTTGTATATGTAAATTGGGTTAATATGTATATGTTTAACCATTTACTTATGGGATTAAATGAAGTTGAATTGGTGTTTTGTTCTTACCATTTTGCTATTTGGTTGATGGTGTTAACAAATGATGTTATTTGACTTGGGAACTAGAATTTGATGCCTTAGTAGTAATGACCATTTTGAGTTTAGAAATGCATGGAATTTGAGTAGTGTAAAGATATGTTTTGGTAGCTTGGTAAGTTCATGGTACATTTTTATGGTTATTGTCCAATGGTTTTAATTAATTTTGTTTATGATCAATTTGGTTTGATGGATTGTTGTTTAGGTTTGTATTGTGGTGTCAATGAGGGCACTGTAACACCCCCTAACCCGTATCCATCGCTGGAACAGGGTTACGAGGCATTACTAAACTTATAACTCAAACATACTTTCAATTGTCATACATTTGCATACATAAGCATTTCTCATTCAAATACATTCACATTGTCCTTTATAAGGGCCTCCTAGGCCTTAAACATGCTTTAGAAGTGGTTCGGGACTAAACCGATAACTTAGAATAATTTTAGAAACTTAGAAAATTTTCATGAAAATAGGGGACACATGCCCGTGTGAACAGCCATGTGTCTCACACGGCCACCAGACACGCTCGTGTCACAGGCTGTGTGGACATTAGAAAAAGGATCACATGACCGTGTCCCAGACCATATCCTACCCCGTGTAACTCTCTGACTTGGCCACACGGCCGACCACCGCCCGTGTGTCTAACTCATGTGCCTATTTGAAATGGCCACACACACCCATGTGCTAGGTTGTGTGCCTCACACAGCCACCAGACACGCCCGTGTTTCTAAGCTGTGTAACTCACTGACTTGATTTTTAAATAAGCTTCAGGGGATACACGGCTGTGTACAATGATCGTGTGTCGCACACGACTGAGACACATGCCATGTCTCTACCCGTATGGACAAAAATAGGTTATTCGCAAAGCCATTTTGCCACACTAAATTACAAACACCTATACAAGCTCAAATGATACCAACCAAGACAATTTAAGCAGCCAAAAATCATCAACCAAATGCACAATTCATACCATTATAATTCCATCCATTTTAAATCCCAATTCACTACCATTTACTTAGCCAAATACATGTCAAAACAATATCAAAACAATATGGTTCATTTGCCATAATTCACATAAATATATAGCTTACCATATAGACAATCAATTCAACATCTAAAATCATGCCACAACAAGGCATTTCTCAAGCATTTACACACCACCAATCAACTAACCATTTGAGCAACCATAATACCATAACCACAACCATACCAAGACATACCATTTCACAAGGCAATATATACATCAAACTTTGCAACATTATCAAGCCATTTCATAAGGCCAAACACATTACCAAGACACTTATCAAAATAAATCAAGCCTATACATGCCATATACCAAATATACAATTTCAAAAGTACCAAAATAGACATCTGATAGTGCGATGATGTCCTTGACGATCCCCGAATGTGAGCTAGCTTTGATACACTATAAACATAGGAAAATAAAACAAAGTAAGCTTTGTAGCTTAGTAAGCTCGTATGATAATAAACTTAACTCATCAAATAAATGCAGTTTAACTAAATAAGCATAATATATTATCACATATCAAATACAAACCTTTCTTATGTTTATAACATGGTTACACATGAATTAATCAACTTACCTCATTTACATTCTCATATATTTTCTATATGTACCTGTGACACTTAGATCATTCTTACTTTTGTCCTCGTCTCGATTATGCCCGTTGAACCATTTAGAATTACTAAAGGATACTCAGGAATCACATATATACAGTAACAATGCCATATCCCAGATATGGTCTTACATGTAATCTCGTATCGATGCCATAGCCCAGCTATGGTCTTACAAGAAATCTTATATTGATGCTATTTCCTAGATATAGTCTTACACGTAATCTCAGTAACCCTAATATCATGACATTTGTATCCTATCTATTTTTAAAGTTCAACCGAGATTTTTCAACTGTCGTATCTTTGTCGATTATGTCTCGTAAACTCACATACAACATATTCAATTCAATTCAATAATAGAAATTCATTTATAACACAATTTAACAACATTTATTAACATACGAACTTACCTCGTATAGGGGATGGACAAAATGGGGTTGACTATTCGACAACTTTACTTTTCCTCTGATCTAAGTCTGAATTCTTTCTTTCTTGATCTAAACATAATCAAATTTTTCTTATTTATTCTTCTATTCATTCAATTCAATCCACAATATACATTTAAACACTGTTTGTAATGCCCCAAAATTTTATTTTTTTTATTTTGTGTATGTGTGACACAAATGTGTATCTGCTTTGGTGGTTAAGTGCTCTGAGTATGTGTGAGAGGTCCCAAGTTCAAGCCGTGACTTGGGAAAATTTTGGTATTTTTATGAATAAAGCCCTATCCCTGGTTTGTATGCTTTTATTTGAATGTTTGGTAAAAACATATCAAAATGGGCCTGCTGGTCTGGTGGCCAAGTGGAGTGTTAATTGGGTGGAGGTCTTGAGTTCAAATCCCTGCGTAGGCAAGGGAATTATTTTTTCTACTAGCAGTGAGTAGGAGTTTGAATCAACCGGGATACTGAGCAGTTGAAATTGAGTAGTGGGGAGTTGGAAAAAAATCTGATAGGGTTTATTTTGATTTTTTTTGCCAAAATTCGGTTTCCTCTCTTCTCCACTATTCTAACGTTTCCTCCATTCCTAAAATTCCAGCCAATAGTTTTCTATTTTACTTTCTGCTGTCTCTCTTTCTCACCTCTTTTTGATATTCGATTCCCTTTGTCCTATACCATTCTACCGTCATCAACAAGTTCGTCGTCATTGCAAGATTTGGGTAAGTTGGGTAAGTGATTGCATCACTGTTTGTTTAGCTCTTCACTAACTCGTGTTGTTATGGTGATTAGGGGAGGAATCGAAGGCGTGTAATCATCTATCAAAGACTTAGTTTCGTGGAAACCATCGTTATTCAATTGAAGGTAAAGTATTTACGCTCAATGATGAGTAATCCATTTCAAGTTTAGTGCTAAATCGTTGATTAAGTGATTAATTAAAGAGTATTTTGGTCAAATATAGGTTCTTGAGTCTCGGGTTACTTTTCACAACGAATCGAAACCAGGTATGTACCCGAAAACACAAAAAATAGGATTTAAGGAAAGCCGAGAAAGCAAACTGTCGATCAACATGGGTGTGTGGTTGCCCGTGTGGTAGGCCGTGTGAGGGGACATAGGCATGTGATCGACGAGGCCAGGCTGTACACAAAGGACACGATCGTATGATGGCCAGGCAGGCCGTATGCGAGACAAAGGCTGGACTGAATTGGGCCGTATGGGCCACACGAACATGTGGGTCCACATGGGTAGTCCATACAGGCGTGTAGGTCAACAAGGGTAGTCCACACAGGCGTGTGGGATTTGTGACAGGCCATGTGATCCACACAGCCAAAGCCAATTTGGACCGTGTGGGCCCACACGGGCAGGCCACATGGGCGTGTGAGCCCATTTTTACTAAAATGTTGCTAAGGTTTCACGGGTCACCCAAGTCGACTGTGAACCTGCTGTAGGGTCAGTAAGTACTACTTAGACCCCCTAAATCCTGAAACTAACTGTATAACTAATGTACTGAGCATGTTATTATTACGCTTGTATATTGTTCTGAATGTATGTATTGCTAAGCATGAACATAGCATATCATGTGTTGTATGTTGCTTTGCATGGGGTTGGGATGATTATATTGAAGGAAGTGTACTGAAAGGCTTGAAGCCTATTGATTGGCAACTCAGCTGCAAAATATACTGAGAGGCTCTTAAGCCTATTGACTGGCAGCTCAGCTACGTTATACTGATATGTGTCGCATTCAGTACAGCTTGTAAGTGTAGGATGGGTAGGTGTTTTAAACCCCATAATAAGTGTAGGGATAGACAGAGATAGTGTATTAAAGGTTGGTGGGTAGGGCTTTGCATTCTGTTTACTGTATATATGACCGTTACTGTGATGGGCTAAGGCCCCAATGCATATCTGTTACTATACTGAAATGGGCTAAGGCCCAAGCTACTACTGATATTGTAATGGGCTTAGGCCCCAGACTGTACTGACTGTTACTGTGTTTAATTGTATGATTGTCTTCTGTGGGGATTACACACTGAGTTTACGTAAACTCACCCCTTCTGTCTTATCTGTGCAAGAAATCCTTAGACTTAGACGGATTGGTGCGGCGAAGTACTCGACGGTGACCACGGTCTTGGACTATCATGATTTTCAAATTATGATTTATGGTTTTTATTTTATTTAGTTTTATTATTGGTTTATTTGATATAATGTCAAGGACTTTTGCATAATTTGGGTTTTTATTTTTTTTTTACCTATTTATAACTGCTAGTCGTAGGAAACCTCGATTTTTAAAAGAACAAATATTTTTTTCAAAAACGCACGAGTGCTTAAACTATTCTTTTTAAAAGCTTCCGCAATGAGTAATGTTTTGGAACAATCGATTAAATGGATATCATGATTTTGGAACTAACACAAGATAAAGAAAAATGATTAAACGGAAATAGTTTTATTGCGACGACACGATTTTTAAACACCCTATCATGTGGCATCGCTAAATTCAGCCATAACGTCTAAGCCAGGTTTAGGGTGTTACATTTAGTGGTATCAAAGCCAGGTTGCAAAAATCTACTGTGGATATGGGTTTTTAAACTTGGTTTTCAAAGAACTACTTTTTAATGATTAAAGAGTTTTTATTGAGTATATAGTACACTGAGTCTCCAGTGCCCATCCTGTAAGTATTTTAAACTATGATGTTTTAAAGCTGAAAATGTTATAGATAGTATATTCTGAAACTACTATAGGTAGTATACTATGAAAATATTCAAGTTAAGGTATACTGAAAGTATAGGAAGTTGAAACCGTAGTAAACTGCTTGAGACTGCGACATGCGAGAACAAACTCTGAATTACTGATACTGTTTCATAAAACATCTATTAATAAATATTGAACTATAACTGATTCATAAAATTATTAATACAAATAAACTCGATTAGATATGAGCACACAAAGTATCTGCGGACGGGGTACTAGAGGCTGAGGTAGAGGCCATAGAGGGGCTTGAGCTAAGTTTTCTTCACTTGGTAGTGTGCCAAATTTGGACACAAGCAAGACGCTAGTATCGCCGACTATTGAGATTGGGTCTCGTGATCGCATGGCTGGGACGACGCATTGTTCCAGGCTATGCTAAGGATACTCGAGAGGGTCGCTGGGCCGCATACTGGATCTAGGGGCCAAGGGTCGATTACGGAACGACTCCGGTCTAACAAGGCTGAGCTATTTAGGGGTGTCACTGGAGTCGCCCCTAACGTGGCCGATTACTGGATGGAGGCCCTAGAAAGAATTATGGATAATTTGGATTCTACCCTAGAACAAAAATTGAAAGGTGTTATTTCTCTGCTTCGAGATGAGGCGTATCAGTGGTGGCTTATTATTAAGGAGGGCACTCTGTGACAGCCCTAATTTAACCTTGGCCAGGAAGTGGTTTCGGGACCATGAAACCGAGTCACGAAATAAATTTAATGCTATATTCTATGTCTATTATTGGTGAGAATGCATGTGTTGAAAATTTCATGTTTTAATTTTATCATTTGAACGTGGAATCATGGAAAAAGGACTTATGTGATAAAAGTTAAAATGTGCTAGGAAGATTTGAGGTGACAAATTAATGCATAGTTTATAATAGGAGGATTTGCATGGTAAATTAACCAAATTAAATAGTAATGGCCGGCCAACCAAACCCAAAATATAATTTTGGGTTATATGTTATCCAATTATGAATTTTCATGATATTTTAAGCTTAAAATAATGGCTAAGAAATTATAAAATATTATGAGTTAGTGGAGGAGGAAAAACCAAAGTTGTTCATTTTGTTTTTCACCTCCATTGCCGAAATAAGAAGAAGTTTAACCCCAAAGCATTCGGCCATAAATTTTCCTTAGACTAAAGGTATGTAATGTGGTTTTTTCTAAATTTTTTATGAAAATTAATTGTTAATGGTGTGATGTAATGAGCCCATGAGTTAAATTCATGAAACATTTGATGTAGTTGCATACAACAACTTGTTAAATTTTGGGAAAATAATCTAAATAATAGTAATTCATGTTAATTGTTAGTTTGAGTGTTAGATAGATGAGATTATGTCATTTTTTGAGGATATTGAGATGTGAATGCATGAAACTCATGATATTATATCAAAATTTATATTCGGCCATAGTAGTGGTGTTGAAATTTTTGATTGTTTGAGACTTTAGCTCTAAATTAGTGGTTATATGAGTCTTAAAGTGTTAAAATGTGGGAAAGAACAAGAACATAAAGGGTAGATAATATTCGGCCATGAAAAGAACTAAGGAATGAAGTTAGATTAGATAAATGAGCATATACGTGCATTGGTTATTAAAAGGAAAAAAAATGATAAGAGGAGAAGTATGTTTGTCTATGTATGGAAAAATTTGCCTTGTGGAATTTGGTTTTATGCATTGACATTATAGTGGTAAAGCATGCGGTACCTTTGATGAAAGTGCATGTAAATTCGATTATTTTCATACCATGTATAAAGTGCCATTTCAATGTGTGTGCCAGTGCACTTGAGTGTATAAGAGCTTATGAATAATGGTTTAATTATTGGTGTTGTGGTTTGGTTAAAATGATATGAAAGTACCGCATCTATGAGTGTTTCTTTGAGAGATTAATAGAATTGGAGCTATGATGATTTGATAACAATGATTGAATTATTTTATTTGCTTAAACTAAAGCTCAAGACCAAAGGGAGTCAAGTTCGGCCAAGGGGAAAGTGAAAGCGGTTGAGTAGCTGATCGGAGTTGTTCATCCCACAAAAAGGTAAGTTCTTAAGTAATTAAGTTCGATTACATATATGATTAAAGGTTAAATGAATATATTTATATATAAATGGGAATGATGAGTATATGAGATTTAAAATATACGAATGACATATGTATTTCTAAAGAACAAGGGTAAATAGGATGTGTATTCCTTTAGGAATGGCTAAATGTGGTAGCCGAATGTATTTGAAATTAATATATGTGTAGGGTATTTCAATGAATTAGGTGATGAAATTTCTGAATGTATTATGAGATGAGTTTTGGATTAGTGTTATAAAGTGAGTGAAATTTTTAATTGAGATTTGGAATTTGAAGGAAAGAATTTGAGATCTTAATGAGTTTTTGTTATGTCAATCGAGGTACCATATATATATATATGTGTGTGTGTGTGTGTGTAATGTTCGGGCTACGAGCCTAGCAGGCTAAGTGCCGGTGAAATAATAAAAGTCTATGAATATGAGATTTGTGCCATACGACATCGGAATTCATTCGATGGATTAAATTGTTCAGGTACGTATAAATTGTTTATGCATATGAGGATAATGTGAATCGAATTACAAAGTGAAACGAGAAGTATATGAAATGTGGTTGTGTATATTTATATTCGGCCAATTTGAATTTAGTACATGAAAGTATATGTTATATATGTGATTATGATCATTGAAATTATATGTGAATGTAGTGCTCTGAATTAACCCTATAAAGTCGAATTAAAGAATTACTTCGAGGCATTTAGATGCTGTGATTATGAGACTTTGTGCTAATATGGCATGTGGATTCGTTTCATTAATTAAGTTATCCAGGTATGTATAACTTATTTATGCTCATGAGAATTAAGGGAATTAGATGATGGATGCGAAATATATGTGAAGTGATTCTATGTTTATATTTATATATATATATAACCACTTGGTCCTTGTGGAATGTTTTATGGAAGTATATAATTTTTATATATGATTACGATCATGGGAAATTAAATGTGGATATGATATTATATTTTGTTCGTTTCGATTGAATTAAAGTTGACAGTGAAGCATTTTAAATGCCTATGTTACATGAGTTCAATCTTGAACAATATGATATACATGTTTAAATAATATGAATGCAAAGAATGTGTGAAAGAGTAAATTTATAGTAAATCTGCTTGGGACAGTAGCAGTAATGTGTTTTTAGAAAATCACCATAAATTGTTGGAGTTGATTTAGAGGCTGAATAATTTATTTAATTAAAGCTTAATGAGTCTAGTTTCTTATAAAAGAAACCATGTAAGCAAAAGAATTGCCGATAATGAGATATTTGATGTGGTGTGGGATAGAGCCAAAATGACTTCGAGATCCCCTGCTTTGTCTTTAGAAAATCATTATAAATTGTAAAAAAATGGTTATAAGATAAAAATTATATGCTTAGAATCCTTAATGAATCTAGTTTCAAATGAAATAAACAAGAACATATTTTGAATTCTGTACAATGATAAATCTGATTCATAGTGAAGAGTGTCCAGAATAGTCAAACAGTGAAACAGGGGAAATTTAAGAAAAATCTGGTATTTATTGGTCAAACCAAAAATTCTGAAAATTTTATGGATAGAAGATATAAGAATCTATTTTCAAGAAAAATTTACGGCACTTGATTTGGAGTTTTGTACCTCCAGTTATAAATAATTTAGTGACTATTGCTCAAGAAGACAGCTTGGAGTGAAATTGTGATTTTGTTGCAAACATTGATAAAACTTGTTAACGAGTTGCTTATTGTTTTCTTATGAACTTACTAAGCTGTAAAGCTTACTCCCCGTTCTCTTTCCCTATTTCTTATAGGTCTGTTCAATAGCTCGAGTTGGAAGGGCCGGAGATAACATCACACTATCGAGTTAACATGTAAGGAGTGTTATATGGCATGTGTAGATAAACCTATTTTTGGAACAAGTTTGATTTTGGTGTGTATTTGAAGGCTGTGAGAAAACAGCTTGACCACTTTCTTAATTGCAAATTCATAAAATGTCCATGTGTAGTCAATGTTTGTAAATATGAATTGTTTAATCGATTTTCTTTATTAGTAAATGGCTAATATGCATATATAATATTGAAAATGATAATAAAATAGTTTTTAGTTGACATCTTAAAGCTTGAACCAGTAGAATGCCGAATCTTATGTTTGTCTGTACAAATTTGAAAAGCGTATGATTTTGAATGTCATATTGATATGAATTGAATGTTCGATAGCTATGCTTTGTTGAGTAATACCTTATAACCCTATTCTGGCGACGGACAGGGGTTTAAGGGTGTTACACACTCAGCCTGAACGTTTGACCTGGGAGTTCTTTAAGATTGTATTCCAGGGGAAATATATAGGAGCCAGTTATGTGGACGCCTGTAGGAGGGAATTTCTGAATCTAACACAGGGAGATCGATCAGTGGCCAAGTATAAGGCCGAGTTTCTGAGACTTAGCCGCTATGCGCGACGTATGGTGGCATCTTAGTACGAGCGATGTGTCCGTTTTGAGGATGGTCTCAAGGATAGCCTGAGGGTTCTGATAGCTCCGCAGAGGGAGCGCGATTTTTCTACACTGGTGGAGAAGGTGAAGATCGCCGAGGATGTTAAGCGCGTAGAGCGCCTAAACCGTGACAGAGAGAGGTAGGCACAAGAGGGATTCGAAGCCCTCGAGTTCTACATAGAGGCCTAAGAAGAAGGCCAGATTTGATGGGCCAGTTTGAGTTGGACCCCCTGTTACTACTACTGGACCGCAGCCATGTAGAGACTATGGTAGATGCCATTAGGGCGAGTGTTGGAAAAGGATTGGGGTGTGCTTGAGGTGTGGGTCGATGGAGCATCACATTAGGGAGTGTCCATAGAGGCCCGATCATATGCAAGCTCCAGGCACTGGTACTACACAGCCACAGAGGGTTGTTTAGGAGCCACCGAGAGGCCGTGGATAGGCTAGGGTGGTAATGGTATAGGACGTGGACAGAGAATGCCCGGTCGAGCTGCTAGTCAGGCTGAGGCGAGGTAGCCTGCTCTTGTATATGCTGCACGTCGCCGAAAGGATGGAGATGCCCCAGACGTCATTACGGGTACGTTCTTAATTTTTGATGTACCTTACTTTGTACTGATAAACATAGGTTCCACACATTCTTATGTAGCTAGTATTATCTCTGGAAATTTAGAGATTCTGAGTGAGAATACTTCTAGTGAGGTGACTGTACTGAGTCCATTAGGACAGGCTATATGGGTTAACAAGTTGTTTAGAGACGCCCCTTTAGAGGTTCAAGTGGCAATTTTTCTGGCTAATCTAATGGAGCTTCCATTTGGAGAGTTCGATCTGATTCTGGGGATGGACTGGTTGGTCAAGCACCGTGTCAGCTTGGACTGTGGGACTAAGAGGGTTGTGTTGAGAACTAAGGAGAATAATAAGGTAGCCATGATAGGAGAACGCCAGAATTATTTATCTAATGTAATCTTTGCACTAGTGGCTGAGAAGTTGGTACGTTAGGGATGTGAGACATTCTTGGCCCATGTAAGTGTTTCAGATTGTGGGGACTCTACTGTTTAAAACATCAGAACAGTAAAGGATTTTTCAGACGTCTTTCATGAGGAGTTACCAGGTTTACCTCCAAACCGTGAGGTGGAGTTTGGATTGAGCTTATTCCTGGTATAGCTCCGATGTTTATTGCTCCCCTTACCCGTGAGGTGGAGTTTGAGATTGAGATGATAATATTGGAGGAAGTGTACTGTAACACCCTTTACCCGTATTCATTGCCGGAATCGGGTACGAGGCATTACCTAATATAAATATACTTAATCGTACAAAGTCGGACCATAAATTTTCATTTCAACTTAAACTTTTCATTCATATTCATAACGTCCCTATTATAGGCCTATGAGGCCCTAAACACACTTTGGGAGTGGTTCACTAAATCAAGAACTTCTAAAAATTTCACAAACTTATAACATTTTTACCCTAAAAAGAGGTCACACACCCATGTGGGTAGGCTGTATGGTCACACACACCCGTGTCCCTACCCCGTGTAGCTCTCTATTTATGACGTCAGCAATTATTTAGGGTCACACGGCCAAGTCACACGCCTGTGTGCTAGGCCGTGTGGCGAATTTAATTTTCACAATTAATGTGCTGACTTTACACAGCCTGGGCACACACCTATGTCCTAAGGCCGTATCCTTCACACGACTGAGACACACGACCGTGTCTCTGCCCGTGTGTTTACTACTAGGCATTCTGTTTTTCTAAATGTGGATGTAGGGGACACACGGCCTATCAACACACCTATGGGGCTGACCGTGTGTCACACACGGCTTAGACACACACCCGTGTGTCTACCCGTGTGGACAATTATAAGGCTATTTATCAAGCCTTTTGCCACCCTGAAAACAACCACACTTATACCATTTTTAACATCACAAAGCATGGCAACATTGCATACCCAAACATCCACACTATGGCATCAAAACCTTAATTTCATGCTACTTTCATCATGCACATTCCTTACACAATTCCAATCAAATATGCAAGCTTACACTTTCATAAATTCCATCATCTTTGAATAAACATAACTTAGCTAATATTAACCAATTCCAATGGTCATTTACAACATGAATAAGTAACATTACTAGCCAACACATTGGCTACCAATATGACATATAACAAAATGACTAAATTCCTATACATGCCATACTCAAAATGATTAAACTTTACTATACCAAAACGAAATGCTTGATAGTGTGAATCAAGCTCCGACGTTCAACAATCCCTAAGCTAGCGTAGTGATACTACAAGAAAAAGGAAAAAGAGAGGGAGTAAGCATAAATGCTTAGCAAGTTGCATGCAATAAATAGCAACATACATCATGAAATAACAACTTAATGAGGCATTATGAAACATCACATAATTATTCTAGATCATTAACATAGTTTACTCATACTTTTCCTTACCGACATACTTATATCATTCCAATTTCATTTCTCGTGAGTTTCTCATAGGTACCTGTATCACTCATCACATAACTTTAGTTTTTCGTCTTAAGTATCAACTTAATTTCTTTTCCCGTTAAATCACTTAGAATACTGAAGGATAATCGAAATTGTGATTCTCATGATAAGATGCCGAAGCCATACCCCAGATATGGTCTTACATGGGATCACATGTCGATGCCGAAGCCATATCCCAAATATGGTCTTATACGGGATCTCATATCGATGTCGATGCCATGTCCCAGATATAGTCTTATACGAGATCGTACGTCGATATCGATACTATGTCCTAGACATGGTCTTACATGAGATCGTAAACTAATACCGATGACATGTCCCAAACATGGTCCTATACGAGATCATATTTCAATGCCAATGTTATATCTCAGACATGGTCTTACATGGGATCTCAACCCAGTGCCGATGCCATATCCCAGATATGGTCTTACACGGGACCTCCTTAGTTTCATGTCATGACAATGGTATCCTTCGTATTCTTAAAGTTTAACTGGGATTTTTATATAATAACTTCATCATTTCTATATCAAAATCTCATTAACAATTTCTTGGAAACAATGTACATTTCATACAACATCAAAAAATTTAAATACATAATATCAAATTGTCAATTTATTACACACAACTTACCTCAGATCCAAAATACGAGTGAATATTCAATTTAATCCACCACCTTGTTCTTTCCCCGATTTCAGTCCGGGCTTCGTGTTTCTTGATTTAAAATGAAAAATTTCACTTATTTAGTTACCACATTGACTAAATTAGCCCATAATTCATACTTTGGAAAAATCATAATTTTACCCTTAAACTTTCACATATTTGCAAAATTATCCTTAGGCTCGTATAATGAAATGTACTCAATTTCTTGATTACAAAAGCCTAGACGAACCCTATATGTACTTATAACAGCCCATATTTCTCATCAAATCATATTTTTACCACTACTTTTACCACTTTTACAATTTCGTCCCTATTAGGGATTTTCATGAAAATCGCCTAGAAAAAGATGTTCATCACCCATCTAACTTTCATATTCTTTCGTTAAACATCAAAATACAACCATGTCACACATGGGTAAATTTTTAAACATGAACCCTAGCTTAAAATAGGGGTAAAAATAGTTAGGTCAAGTTACGAGGATTTCAAAAATACGAAGAACATTAAAAATCGGGCTAGGAGTCACTTACTTTGTGCTTGAAAAGATGAAACAAAACCCTAGCTATGGAGCTTGAGAATTTTGGCACTCTTGGGAAGAAGATGGAAAAAATTTTGATTCTTTTTTCCTTTTTATTTCATTAATTAACCAAATGACTAAAATGCCCTTAATGGCCTTCCTTGAAATTTTACCCTTCCTTTGCATTTTTGTCCATCATGCCATAAAATGGTCTAATTACTAAATAATAACCTCTAATAAATTTTCTAATGTTATTTCATCCTAAAAACTTCTAGAAACTCATATTTTACAATTTTTGCAATTTAGTCCTAAAGGACAAATTGATCACCTATTCACAAAATTTCTTCATGAAATTTTCACACAACCATGAAATCACATCATAGGCCTTAAAATAATCACAAAACATATATTTTAATATAGGATTTGTGGTCTCACAACCACTATTCCAACTAGGCCTTAATTCGGGCTGTTACATGTACTGAAAGGCTTCAAGCCTATTGACTGGCAGCTCAGCTACAAAATATACTGAGAGCCTCTTAAGCCTATTGATTGGCAGCTCAGTTGTGTTATAATGATATGTGCCACATTCGGTACAACTAGTAAGTGTACGGATGGGTCCTACAATAAGTGTAGGGATGGACGGAGATGGTGTATTAGAGGCTGGTAGGTAAGACTCTGCATTCTGTTCACTGCATATATGACCGTTACTGTGATGGGTTAAGGCCCCAATGCACATCTGTTATGTACTAAAATGGGCTAAGGCCCAAGCTGCTACTGATACTGTAATGGGCTTAGGCACCAAACTGTACTGACTGTTACTGTGTTTAATTGTATACTTGTCTTCTACGGGGATTACACATTGAGTTTATGTAAACTCACCCCTTCTCTTATTTGTGCAGGACTCAACGGTGACCGCAGCCTTAGACTATCATGATTTTCAAATTATGATTTATGGTTTTTATTTTATTTTGTTTTATTATTGGTTTATTTTGATGTAATTTCAAGGAATTTCGCTTAATTTGGGTTTTTATTTGTTTTACGAATTTATAACTGCTAGTTGTAGGAAACCTCTATTTTCAAAAGAACAATTTTTTTCAAAAACGCATGATTGCTTAAACTGTTCTTTTTGAAAGCTTCCGCAATGAGTAATGTTTTGGAACAATCGATTAAATGGGTATCGTGATTTTTCAACTATTGTATCTCTGTTGATTATGTCTCGTAAACTCACATACAACATATTCAATTCAATTCAATAATAGAAATGCATTTATAACACAATTTAACAACATTTATTAACATACGAACTTACCTCGTATACGGGATGGACGAAACGGGTTGACTATTCGACAACTTTACTTTTCCCCCGATCTAAGTCCAAATTCTTTCTTTCTTGATCTAAAATTAATTAAATTTAGCTTATTTATTCTTCTATTCATTCAATTCAATCCAAAATATACATTTAAGCACTATTTCACATTAGCCTCTAAACTTTCTCATTTTTACAATTTAGTCCTTATCTCATAAAATCACAAATTCATACAAATTTCAATAAACCCATGCTTAGTCGAATTCTCTATAGGTCCCTAGCAACCCATGTTTTCCAATTTTTCACACATTTAACCACAAATTTTCATCTTTTCAGAAATTTGATTTTTTACACAAAATCACTTTACAAAACTATTAAATCTATCAACAAATACTCATTTTTTATCATCAAATATTCAAGAACTCATGTTATCATTAATAGAAACTATTGAAATCTTTAAAATTTTTGCAAAATAGTCCCTGGGATAGCTAGTACTAGTTGCAACGATTTCAAAAATATAGAAATCATCAAAAACGGGACAAAATTCATACCTTAATCAAGCTTCCAAAGTGTCGAAATTACTAACGCTTCAAACCCTATCTTTCTTTCTAATATTCGATTGAAGAAATGGAAAAAAGATGGACTCCAATTTTTTTGTTTTATTATATTAACCTTTATTTCATTATTTACTAATATAACCTTAGTTATAAACATTTTAAAATTTTCATAATACATGCCCATTAATGTCTATTAACCTTAACAATGGTGTAATATCATCATAAGGACTTCCAATTTAATAATTCATAGCCAATAAACACTTTAATCTATGAAAACATCAATTTTGCATCTTATGCGATTTAGTCCTCTTATCAAATTAGACATCCAAACGATAAAACTAAATCACGAAACTTTCACACATACATGCCATCATGCTGTAAACATATGAAATAATATTAAAATAATTTTTTTGACCTTGGATTTGTAGTTTCGAAATCACTGTTTTGATTTAGCTAAAAATGGGTTGTTACAACTCTCCTCCCTTAATGATTTCCGTCTGCGAAAATCTTACCAGTGAATAGGCTAGTGTAAAATTTGAATCGGTTCTTCAATATATGACATATCTTATTGTTACAACTGTCCTCCCTTAATGCCACAAGACTTTCACTAACGCTATTCTTTTATTTCTTAGTTCTTTGATCTCATAAGCTAAAATTTGGATTATGACATATCTGATTGAATTTCAACCTCGATAGGAGAAATGATGTGCAAAGGGTCTGATCGGTATCATCGTAGCATCGATACATGGAATACATTATGAATCTTCTCTAACTCAGACGGTAAAGCTAACAGATATGCCACTGGCCCAATTCGCTCGATAATCTCGTACGGCCCGATGAATCACGGACTCAACTTCCTTTTTCAACCAAATCGGAGTATCTTTTTCCACGGCGACACTTTTCAAGAACATTTTATCTCTAATCTGAAATTCAATGTCTTTCCATTTCAAGTCTGCGTACGATATTTGTTTATCTGAAGCTGCTTTCAGACTGTCGCGAATTACTTTCACTTTCTCTTTTGTTTCTCTGATCAAATCGACCCCATGTATCTTTTTCTCCCTAAGCTTAGTCCAGTACAATGGTGTTTGACATTTACGACTGTATAGAGCTTCATACGGTGCCATTTTAATACTCAACTGAAAGCTATTGTTATAAGTAAATTCAATCAACGATAAGAATTTCTCCCAACTGCCCTCAAACTCTAAAATGCAACATCGTAACATATCTTCAAGAATCTGAATAACTCTTTCAGATTAACTGTCAGTTTGAGGATGAAACACAGTGCTAAAATGTAGCTTTGTACCTAAAGTTTCTTGTAATTTCTTCTAAAACTGCGATGTGAATCTCGGATCTCTATCTGAAACTATAGATAGTGGCACCCCGTGTAATCTAACGATCTCGAAAATGTATAATTCAGTTAGCCTATCAAGCAAATAATCCGTACGTACAAGAATGAAATGTACAGATTTCGTCAATCTATCAACTATAACCCAGATCGCATCTTTCTTTCTCGGAGATAGGGGAAAACCCGATACGAAATCCATGGTCACTCTATCCCATTTCCACTCAAGAATCATGACAGGTTGTAGTAACCCCGACGGTACTTGATGTTTACCTTTAATTTGTTGATAAATCAGACATTTCAACACAAACTCGGAGATATAACATTTCATGCCATGCCACCAATAAAACTGTTTCAAATCATTATATATTTTAGTGCTTCCCGAATGTACAGATAAACAACCATTGTTCACTTCGTTTAGAATCTTCTGAATGACCTCGGGATTTCTCAGTACACAAATTCTATCTCGAAACATCAAACAATCATCGGATCCAATTTGAAAATCTGAATCAGAAGTTGACTCACACTGAGCTTATTTTGCTTGCAATTCATTATCAAATTTCTGAGCTTCACAAATCTGCTGAAGAAATAACAGTCTAGCTCTCAACTCAGCTACAATCGCGCCTTCATTAGACAAAGCTAACTAGATATTCATCACAAGTAAAGCAAATAAAGACTTCCGACTCAAAGCATAAGCAACTACATTCGCTTTCCACGGATGATAATCAATCTCTAATTCATAGTCTTTTATCAATTCAAGCCATATTCACTGTCACAAGTTCAAGTCTTTCTAAGTCATTAAATTCTTTAGACTTTTGTGATTGGTATAGATATGGCATTTCTCACCAAACAAGTAATGACGCCAAATTTTCAACGCGAACACAATCGTGGCCAACTCTAAATCGTGCATCGGATAATTCTTTTCACGCGACTTCAACTGTCTCGAGGCATAAGCTATTACTTTTCCTTCCTGCATTAAAACACAACCCAGGCCATGTAAAGATGCATCAGTGAATATTACAAATTCTTTACCCAATTCAGGCTGAACTAAAACTGGTGCCTCTGTTAACAGCGCTGTCAACCGTTCAAAACTCTGTTGACATTTCTTTAACCACTCAAACTTGACATCTTTCTGGAGCAAACATGTCATTAGAGTTGCAATCATAGAGAATCCTTTCACAAAGCATCTATAATAACTTGCTAGTCCCAGAAAACTACGAACTTCAGATACATTTCTCGGAGGTTTCCAATCTATAATCGCAAAAATCTTGCTGGAGTCGACTGGAATACCATCGGCTGAAACTATATGTCCCAAAAATCTGACCTCTCGGAGCCTAAACTCACATTTGTTGAACTTAGCAAACAATTGCTTGTCTTGAAGAGTCTGTAACAAAATTCTCAGATGCTCAGCATGCTGTAACACCCTCTAACCCTAAACCATCGTCAGAACAGGGTTACGAGGCATTACTGGACATATCAGACAATTTACAAATAATTCATAAATAAATAACAAACATATTATAGTTTAATCATAAAGTCCTTTTAATGGACCATTGGGCCCAAAATACGTGCTAGAAGTGAAACAGGACTTGTTCGGGTACTCCGAAAATTTTTCGTAAATTTTATTTTTTTGTGAGCTCAATATAACCCCTTTATAAACATCTAACCTTCCCTGCAATTTAAACCGCAACCATTTTAAAACCAATGGCACAACCAAAACAATTTATACTCACATACACCTAAATCATAACCAATTCATTAACGTAATAATTTAATAATTAAACATTCATAAAATCATTCAAAATTTACTAATAACTTCATTCATTTTCCAGTCAAACTTAATACCAAATTTTATAATATACTCTTTACCATTTCATTTAAACTAAGTTCAAAATATTACAAACCATCCATACTTTATAACCAAAATCATATGACCCATGTATATAACTTAGGTACATGCCACATTTACCAAAAGGAAAAATACATCCCCAAAGTTATGATGAAGTCGGGATTGCTCTGGATGCTGAACCGAGACTCTGAGCTCCTACTGACCTGTGCACAGAAACAACCGTACGCTGAGTATTTCATACTCAGTGGTTTTACCATAATTCAAACTATATAATTTAAATGAATTATAAATATTAATAATATAACATTATAATTCACAATGACTAATTTACATTCAAATTCATATGTCATCTACAATATTTCATCAACTAATATCATATATTAACAATTTATTCTTTTATCAAATTCATGAACCTTAGGTTCATGCTTTCAAATCTCATATTACAAATTTCACTTCACTTTTGAATACATAATTTCACTTTCACATACTTTCAATAATTCAGTCAATCAAATTCAGTCGAATTTCTCATTTTGTTTATTTACCCTTATTAACAAGATTCGGACCTTGCGGATACACGGATTCCAACCAGACACACTAGAATATTCCAACCAAATATACCAAAATAATTCTTCCAAACACACTAGAATAATCATTCCAAACACACCAGAATAGTATAATCCTCCCAAACACGCCAGAATAATATAATCCTCCTAAACACACCAGAATGGCACCTAGTGCCTCATCGGCCAAGCCGAAGAATCCCTAAACTCTTCTATCTTTAATCCTATGGCATGCCAACTATATCCGACTTAGTCCAACTAGTTAATAGGGTATTCCAATTCTCAATTCAATTTCACTTTCATATCAAATTCACTTTCAATTCAATATACAATTCAACTCAATACATTTTCCATTTCAATCCACATGCAATTCAATTTCAATACATATTAATCATGTAACTCAATTTCATACAATTCAATAATATACTTTCCTCATAAATTACTTACCAACTACATAATTTAAATATAACATTTAATAGTAAATAATTTGAATTATAGTAATACAAACATTGATTTTCTCGATTACTCCTCAATAACCTTCTCTTTGCCCTTATGTGCCGATGCCTCGGGTTCTTTGGTTGCTACTAAAATTAAAATAATTTTACACTATTAATACAAGACCAATTTAAATTAAATAATAGAATTTCTATTCAATTTATACCTTATTTAATTTAGTCCTAATTGAACTCATTTACTTTTCTAAATCAATTCATACTTTATTTCTATTCAATTTCCTACCAAATTCAACTTAACTATCCAATGTTCATATTAAAACCCTAATTTCAAATTTCTTTCAATTTAATCCCTCTAACACAAAACTTATAACTTATTTTACAATTTAATCCCTCTGTTAATTCTAACTAGAAATTATATCAATTAAGCCCTTAATTTATCATTTTGTTCGACATAAATTATGTTCAAAAACCTAAGAACTTTTAAAACTTCAACTTAAATTCAACAAAAATTTGTTCTAAAGCTTCAAAAACATCAAAATTAAATAAAAAAAGACTTAATTAACTTACCAATTAAAACTTAAAGCTTCAAAACCCTAATTTTTTCTTTTCTTTTTCTTTTCTCCATTCTTTCCAATGCTCTCTGTTTCTTTATGCTTTGTTTTGTTTCATTTTATTTTACTTTTGTTTATTATATTATTATATTAACTTAATAAATATTATTATTTCTTAAATAATAAGTAAATAAATATGTATTATACAATTGTATGTATATGATTTATTACACTTGTATTTTATTATCACCTTACATTTATCAACCTATTAATTTATTCATTAATTTAATAATATAATATCAATTAAATAATAATAATCTAATATATTATAATAATTTAATAAATATCTATTTAATAATTATTACATATATTACAAATATATGTATTTTTATTAATACAATTGTATTAAATCATCACCGTACACTTGTCTTTATTTTATTTATTTCATAATATAATATTATAATTAATATAATTTTTAATATAATAATATAATAATATTTAATTAATTATTTAACATATAATTTTCTAAGGAAAAATCTTAAATTTTTCCCCTTTTTGCCGCCTCAATTATTTCTAAATGGCATATTTATCATTTTGGTCCTTTTTATTTTCTATTGATCTATAATTCAACTTTTACCCTTTATTCAATTTAGTCCTTTTTTCTTAATTACTTTTAATTAAGCTAAATTTACCTAATTTAAACCTAATTAAACACATCACTAGACTCATAAATATTTCTAATATTTATTTACGAACTCAGTTTACTAAGATGGAGGCCTAATAATGTACTTTTTCAATGCCCGTTAATTTTGGGTCATTACACATGGTCGGATTCATCACGGGAATAAATCAGAATGTCGTCAATGAACACAACGATGAATCTATCTAAATATAATCTGAAAATCTAATTCATCAAATCCATAAAAGACTGTAGGAGTGTTAGTTAATTCAAAAGGCATAACAAGGAATTCATAGTGTCTGTACCTCGTTCTGAACGCAGTCTTCGGTACATCTGAATCTTTCACTCACAACTGATAATAGCCAGATCTCAAATCAATCTTTGAAAATATTGTAACCCCTTTCAACTGATCAAACAAATCATCAATTCGCGGCAGAGGGTATTTATTCTTGATCGTCACTTTATTGAGTTGTTGATAATCTATACATATTCTCATCGTGCCATCTTTCTTTTTCACAAATAATACCGGTGCACCCCAGGGCAAAAAACTCGGTCGTACAAATCCTCTATCAATTAACTCTTGCAACTGAGCTTTCAACTCTTTTAACTCTTTTAGATCCATTCTGTATGGAGCTATTGATATTGGTGAAGTTTTCGGCACTAAGTCAATACCAAACTCAACCTCTCTGATAGGTGGTAAACCCAGTAACTCTTCAGGAAACACATCTGGAGATGACGCTTCTTCGCGAGCGCGAATAGCGTAGGCTCTAGCAGGTACTCTAGCTTCAGATCTCACAGCGGTTTCCCTTTGTTGCTCTTTGACTACCACTCACATTTCTAGCCTTTCTAGGGGGTCTCCCTCTAGTCGACGTGTTACTCGGTCTTACCTTCTGAGGTCGATCTTTCTCAACCATCTCAGGACAGTCACTGATGAAATGATCCTATGAACCACATTTAAAACAGGCCCAATCATTCATTCTATAATCACGGAGATGTCATTTTCCACACTGTCTACACTCAGGTCGATTAGGTCTTGCACTTCTAAGGCTAGCTATTGAGGTAGCTTGAGCTTTAGAACTCAAATGTTGCTTTTCATGATCTCTGTTAGAATACCCACAGATGCATTTGGACGACTATAAGTGTCTTGCAATTTCTTTGATGCAGAGTGATAGGATTTACTTGTCGATCTCTTTCTCGAGTCTCTAACTTCAAAATCAGCTTTTCTCTTTTCTTTACTCAATTCTTTGGCTTTGCAGGCACGATCAACAAGTACGGCAAACTCTTTCAGCTCTAGAATCCCAACTACAGTCTGATATTTTCATTCAAACCATCTTCGAATCTTTTGCACATAATAGCTTCTGTTGAAACACATTCCCGGGCATATTTTCTCAACCTCACAAGTTCTCGCTCGTATTCTGTCATAGACATACAACCCTGTTTCAAATCAAGAAACTCTTTACATTTCTAGTCAATGAACCTCTGGCTGATGTATTCCTTTCTAAATTCAGATTGAAAGAAATCTCACATAATCCATTCTTTCTGTACCACTGATGTCAAAGTACTCCACCATTGATACGCAGTGTCTCTCAATAAGGATACAACACATTTAATGCATTCTTTGGATGTACATGACAATTCATCGAATACTCGAATGGTATTTTCAAGCCAGAATTCAGCTCTCTCAGCATCATCATCAATGGTAGCCCTGATGTAACACCCCTTACTCGAAACCATCACCGGAGTTGAGCACGAGGCGTTACTAAACTTATCTTACTAATTCGGGGCATAAAAATTTGCTTTTAAAATTAATTCACTCACATTCATCCAATATTCCTTAAAAAGGGCCCTCGAGGCCCTAAATCATGCAATTGAAACAGTTCGGGACCAAACCAAGAACATTAAAAATTTTCCTATTACTTACGTAAATCAAAACAATTCATTTGCACTATTTATAATAAAACTGTCCACCTGCATAATAGTTACTAAATTAATTATAACTCGAGTTACAAAACTCAAAATTTAAATTTGTAAATTTTCCCTGAAACTAGACTTATATATCTTCTTACCATAATTTTTATAGAATTTTTTGGAGTAGCCAATTAGTACAGTTTATTAGTTAAAAGTTCCTCTATTTCATAGTCCCACTGTTTTGACCTCTCCTTACTAAAAATCAATTATCTCTTAGTACAGTATTCATTTAGTGTTTCCACTTATTTCTAATGAAAATAGAATCACTAAGGAATCTATACATATAAATTATGACTCATAATTATTTTTGTACAATTTTTAGTGAATTTCTAAAATCAAAACAGGGGATCACAAAATCCCTCTAAACCAGCCTCACAAGAATTTAAATATCTCACGATACAAACTTCCTTTGCATTTCCTGTTTCTTTCTTATGAAAATAGACTCAATAAAATTTAATTCTATATTTCATTCGCCATTTAATTTCATTTCTACAATTTTTAGTGATTTTTCAAATTCACATCACTGCTGCTGTTACAAAACTGTTTCGTGGCCAACTTTTCCTCCTTCATCATCTCTTTGCATAAACTATCATTTAGGCATACATAACATTAAAACATGTTCTTAATTAGCCATTTCAATAGCTAATCATCATCAAGCATTCACATACCATACTTAAATCATATCATAAAGACATACACACCAAATGGCCAAGTCCCTATATGTGCCATAACTCAAAACATTTCAAACTATAAAATACCGAGATAGCCCTTGATAGTGTGAAACGAACTCTGACGTCCTTTTTGATCCCCGAATTGGCTTGGCTACACTATAAAAGAGAGAAAATAAAAGGAGTTAGCTACAATGCTTAGTAAGTTTACAAATAAATAAATGACAACATTCACCAAATATAAATACACTCATATTACACCATCAACAACAAAATCTTTATTTTACTTCTCCACTTACTCTTTAACTTTCCTGCTTATCATTCCTTTACCTGGACTTTCTTGTAACATAGCATGTATATTAGCCCGATGAACCGTTTGGAATACTAAGGGCACTTGGGTTTCCTGCCTGATAATAACCTGCCAATGCCATGCTCTAGGCATGGTCTTACATGGGATGTTCCTTACCCTACCAAAGCCATATATCTTATATTGACTTACATGGGATGTTCTCTGTCCTGCCAAAGCCATATATTTGATATGGACTTACACGGGATGTTCCTCAACTGTCTCAACCCAAAATACCAGACATCCCTAAGGTTCAAACGGGGCTTTCTGATACTTTTTCTCTGTTATCTCATATTTGATTCAACTTGGAATATTCTCATAAAATAAATGTATATATGCTGGAAATTAACAACATTAATATAAAATATTGAAATATTACATTTATTTACCGTAAACTTACCTCGATGCAAAATGCGATCAACTTGATAACTTAATCTTCTACCTTTTTTTTTCCTCAGTCTATTCCCAAATTTCTTTCTTCTTGATCTATAATTAGTAAATTTAGCTTATTTAATACCCACATTTATCAAAACAATCCTTAACTCTAACTTTGGAAAAATTATAATTTTGCCTCTAAACTTTTACATATTTACACTTTTTCCCCAAAGCTCGAAAATTAAATTTTTTCCCTAATTCTGATGTTTTAGGACTTGCTGATCATTTTCCCTTAATGGCAACATCAAATTCTCACTCTAACATGTACTTATGAACATTAGGTATTTTTATCGATTATGTCGTTTTACTCATTTTCACTTAAAACCGAGTAGCACAAGTTGTTCAACATAATTTAAAACCTCATACTCCATCATAAAACATCAAAATAAACACATTTCACCTATGGGTATTTTTCCAAATATGAACCCTAGGTTAAATTATTGCTAGAATAAGCTAAATCAAGTTACTAGGACTTTAAAAATGTAAAGAACATTAAAAACGGGGCTTGGAATCACTTACTATGGAGCTTGGAAGCTTGAAACAAACCCTAGCTATGGATACAATATGAGTTTCGGCCCTTGAAGAAGATGATAGCAATTTTTCCATCTTTTTCCCTTTTAATTCATTTTAATTACTAAATGACTAAAATGCCTTTCATTAAAAACTTTGGTTATTTCTACCTATGTATGTCCATTTTTGTCCATGAAAACCTAATGGTATAATTACCATTTAAGGACCTCTACTCAATTATGTTCTTCAAATAAATCCTTTAACATCTAGAACTCATATTTATCAACTTTTACAATTAAGCCCAAATAGGCAAATTAAACTTGTAATTCATAAAATTTTCTATCAATACTTTAACACATGCATCTAATCACTCGGTCAATCATAAAAATTTATCGAAATAAACTTTTCTATCTTGGGTTCATGGTTTCACAACCACTATTCCGTTTAGGCCCTATTTCAAGATGTTACACCTAAACTCTTCAACCCCATATTTTCAAATTTTATCAACTGGCGGTTTGTTTAGACGTATAGGATCAATAACTTGAGGAGCTACGGGAATTGGTTAAGGAACAGGCAGGGGTGGAGGTTGTTGAGCAATCAAATTCGTTCAAACTGTAACACCCCAAACCCGGCCTAGATGTTAAGGCTAAATCTGGCAACATCACATGATAGGGTTTTTGAAAACTAATTCGTTGTCTCAAAACATTTCCGATTTGCCTATTTTTAGTTAACTCTTAATATCTCTAAAAACTATTTGCCAATTAAGTCAATTTGTGAAAATGTAATTCGTAGCAGAAGCTTTCAAAATCATTTGTTTTAAGAAAACCTATGTAATAAATAAAATCCGATCATTTTAGAAAAACCCCTTAATTTGAGTAAAAACCGTTTGTTTGTTAAGTTGCGCAGTTATAAAATCCATAAAACCAATAAAAACCAACAATTTAAGGAAAAAGTCTGAAAGGTCCCAAATTATATCAAAGTTAACCAATAATAAAAATATACTCATAAATCGTAAATCACAATGCTAATAACCGTGGTCACCGCTGAGTCCTCCGCCGCACCGATCCGTCTAAGTCTGGGGATTACCTGTATAAATAAGACAGAAGGGAATGAGTTTATGTAAACTCAGTGTTTAATCCCCATAGAAAATAAACAAGCAGTAAATCACAGTAAACCGTCAAACACAGTCTGGGCCTAAGACCATTTCAGTTTCAGTAGTAGTTTGGGCCTTAGCCCATTTCAGTTTCAGTATTAGATATGCATTAGGGCCTTAGCCCATCACAGTAACAGTCATGCATGCAGTGATCAGAAAACAGAATCCTATCCACCAGCCTCTAATACACCATCTCCGTCCATTCCTACACTTCTTATGGAGTTTAAAACACCCACCCAGCCCTACACTCCAAGCTGTACCGAATGCGGCACATATCAGTAAAATGCAGCTGAGCTGCCAGTCAATAGGTTTAAGAGCCTTTCAGTATATATATTGCAATGGAGCTGCCAGTCAATAGGCTTAAAGCCTTTCAATACACTTGCTCCAAATTTCATCATCCCAACCCAATACAATGCAAACGTACAATAAATGACATGCTATTACGTGGTTATCAGTACATATATTCAGATCAGTATACATGCATAATATTAACATGCTCAGTACATAAATCATACAATCAGTTCACACATTTAAGGGTCTAAGTAGTGCTTACCGATCCTACAGTAGGTTCACAGTCGACTTGGGCGACCCGTGCAACCCTAGAAATTATTCGAGTTAAATGGGCTCATACGCCTATGTGGCCTGCCCGCGTGGGCCCACACGGCCCAATTTGGCCTTGGCAGTGTGGATCACATGGCCTGGCCCAGAATCTCATACGGCCCAAATCAGTTTAGCACGTGTGTCACACACAGCCTACCTGGCCATCACACGGCTGTGTCCTTCGCGCACGGCCTGGCCCCGTCGTTCACACACCCGTGTCCTAGCACATGGCCTACTACATGGGCGACCACACACCTGTGTGGCGTTGACAATACCCTATTTTTTGTATTTTTAAGTTCACACATGATTTCGATTGAAGCTTAAACGATTCCCGAGCCTTTCAGAACCTATATTTGACCAACATATCACTAAATTAACCGTTTAAAACGAGACTAAATTGAACTACATCGAGATAGGCAACCCTCGAAATCACCCAAAACCCTTACCTTCAACGGAGCAACGGAGATTCCATACCACTACGACACCAATTGGAAAAGCTTCAGCCCTTTAACCTTAATCGAAAAAAAATACCAAACCTTAATTGAAACACTAGCCATGAATACTCAATCCAAAACCACATATAACCTACCGTACTGGTGGAAAACAAGAGTTGCAAGAGATGAATTAGAAAAGAAAATAGAAAGAGAGGGGGTGAGGGATAAGCAAAATTCAGCTAATGAGAGAATAAAACTGAAGAAAAAAAAGAATAGAGAAGCAGAGGAGGGAGAGAGAGACGTCGGTTACAGAGAGAATTTTGGGGAAAACTAACTCCACTCAAATCCCACTACTTCCACAATCCTAACCACCCACTACTTAGATTTTCAGTACAACTCAAACTCTCAGCCACCAAGCCGAGGAAAAATAATCTCTTTTGCCCACGTAAGGATTCGAACACAAAACCTTCAGTAGACTAACACTCCACTTAACCACCAGACCAACAGGCCCATTCTGATATGTACTTTCAAACAATTAAATAAAAGCCTACTAAATAATAGTGAGGCTTTACTTAGAAAATTTTCAAAATTTTGCCAAAGGCATGGCTTGAACTTGGGATCTCACACACACACCTAGAACACTTAACCACTAAAGCAAACAGATATTTGTGTCATATTTTAACAGAAATAGAAATAAGAAATTTTGGGCGTTACACGAACGAACTCCGTAAACCACTTGTTCATCATTTGGAAGAAGGCTTGTTTAACCTCTCTTCTCTGATTACCCGTAATGGGCCTCAATTCAGATTGCACGGCTCTATAAATAGAAGCTAGCGCATTACTTTCTACATCATCAGCTACAGCTCGATTGGGATCCATTTACTATACAAAAACACATTTTAAACTGTCAAGAGTCATCATACTATCACAGGTTATATATCGGATTATAGCTAAATTCTCATACACGCTACGTTAGTTCTAAAATCGACTAAATCGTAGCTCTGATACCAGTAAAATGTAACACCCCTAACCCATATCTATCGCCGGAACAGGGTTACGAGGCATTACTAAACTTGTAACTCAAACATACTTTCAATTCTCATAAATTTGCATACATAAGCATTTCTAATTCAAATACATTCACATTGTCCCTTATAAGGGCCAACGAGGCCTTAAACATGCTTTAGAAATGGTTCAGGACTAAACCGATAACTCAAAACAATTTCAGAAACTTAGAAAATTTTCATGAAAATAGGGGACACACGCCTATGTGAACAAGCCGTGTGAGACCAAAAATGTCCATGTCATAGGCTGTGTGGACATTCAAAATGGGATCACATGGCCGTGTCCCAAACCGTGTCCTACCCCGTGTAACTCTCTGAATTGGCCACACGGCTAACCACATGCCCGAGTGTCTAGCCCGTATGCCTATTTGAAATGGCCACACACGCCCATGTGCTAGGCTGTGTACCTCACATGGCCACCAGACACGCCCGTGTGTCTAAACCATGTAACTTACTGACTTGATTTTTAAATAAGCTTCAGGGGACACACGGTCGTTGTAATATCCCGAATTAGAGCCTAATCGGAATAGTAGTTTTGTGACCACAAATCTGAGATAGAAATAATTATTTTATAATTATTTTGAGATTTATGATATGATTGCATGATTGTGTGAAAATTTCGTGAAGAAATTCTTGGCATAAAGTGCTTAATTTAAAATTAGGGACTAAATCGAATAAGTTGCAAAACTTGTATTCTAGAAGTTTCTAGTATGAAATTGCTTTGAAATATTAATTAGGAAGTCTTAAATGGCAATTTGACCAATTTTAAGTTTATGGACAAAATTTGGACATGGAAGGAATTTTTGAAAGTTTAGTAAGGAGGGGCATTTTGGTCATTTGGACATTAAATGAAATAAAAAGGGAAAATCAACACAAAATTGGTTATCATCTTCCTTAGTTGCTGCCGAATGCTCCCTCTCTCCATAGCTAGGGTTTCTTCAACTTTCAAGCTTCATAGTAAGTGATTCCAAGCCCCGTTTTTAATGATTTTTACGTTTTTGAGATCCCGGTAGCTCGGTATAGCTTATGATAGCAATATTTTGAGTTAGGGTTCATATTTGGAAAAATACCCATAGGTGAAATTTGTGTATTTTGATGTTTTATTATAGAATATGAGGTTTTAAATTATGTTAGACAACTTGTGCTACTCGGTTTTAAGTAAAAACGAACAAAACAGCTTAATCGGTAAAAGTACATATTGTTCATAAGTATGTGTTATAGTGGGAATTTGAGCTTGCTAATAGAAAATAAATGATCAGCATGTCCTAAAACATAAGAATTTGAAATAAAATTTAATTTCCGAGCTTTTGGGCAAAAGTGTAAATATGTAAAAGTTTAGGGGCAAAATTGTAATTTTACCAAAATTTGAATTTAGGATTATTTTGATAAATGTGAGTATTAAATAAGTTAAATGTGTTATTTTAGATCAAGAAAGACGTGGAATCAACCTTGATCAAGGAAAAGAAAAGATTATGGACTAAATTGCAAAATTTCTATATTTTGTACTGAGGTAAGTTCATGTGTAAATAATATAACATAATTGCTATTTTAAGTGATTTAATGTTATTTATATGATATGATACTTGTTATTATGAATATTATGCTTTGTGAAATATTATGTATTGGTATGAAAAGTATGTGATTAAATTGATAAGTATAAGATGCAAGCAACATATTGGTTCCGATATTCCGAGGAGAATGACTGGGAAATGTGTGATTGAGGAAATTCTCGTTTGAACCTTGGGAATAGATTAGGATACAAGTAACATGTCACTAGGATAGTTGAGCATCCGAACTCGTTGAGTTGAGTCCGAGTTCACTTATGGATGCAAATGTTCGAACTCGTTGAGTTAAGTCCGAGTTCGTGAAATGTAACTAGGCATCCGAGCTTGTTGAGTTGAGTCTGAGTTCAATTATGGATGTGAAAGCCCGAGCTCATTGAGTTGAGTCCGAGTTCGCTTATGGGCGGGTTACATGGTTACTTGATTATATATGAGACACTTATGTGCAAATTATCCATGTATCCGAGTTATATTCCGAGGTGTTCAACGGGCAAAATTCTAGCGAAATGGAAGAACACTCAAGAGGCAAGTATCATTTTGATAAGTGTTGTGAAATAGATACTTTGGAAAGGTATGTACTTAACCCTCGGGTTGAAACTTGATACAACAACAATAATGTGGTAAGATGACAATTGATGATTAGAAATGTGATATATGTTTTGGTGATACCATGCTAGTGTTGTCTGGAGGAATTGCTTTGTTATGTTACTTGTTATTTGCATGTGAACTTACTAAGCATTTATGCTTACTCCCTCCTTTCTACTCATTGTAGTTTTGACAAGCCAGCTTGGATATCAGGAAGGGTCGAAGAACGTTCACACTATCCGAGGAAAATTGGTATATTGGCTTGTGTATTTTGATGTATGGAATATATAGCAATCTAATCATTTTGTGTAAATAATCTTATGATATGGTAATAGCATGGTAAGGAAATACTTGGAGTTGAGTAACCATTGAAATGGCCAAATCTAGATCATATTTGATGGGTCTATGTTTAATGTGCTACTTAGTTCATGAAAGTCCATGAAAAGATGATGTTTGTTATAAAATAGAATTTTTCAGCAGCAGTGACGTGAGTTTGAAAAATCATTAAAAATAGTAGAGACAAGATTAGGAGTGAATTAAATATGAAATTTAATCTAAATGTGTCTACTTTCATATGGAAGAAGTGAAACAGGTAAAGGAGTTATATGTTATGAGATATTTGAGTTTTAGTGAAACAGGGCCAGAGCGATTTCTAGATCCCCTGTTCCAAATTTGGAAATTCACCAAAAATTGTACAAAACTAATTAGGAGGTGTACTTTATATTTTCAGAATACTTATTGAGTCTAGTTTTAATAGAAACAAACGGTATAGTCATATGTATTTTTACAGAGAGAAAAGTCGTTCGTAGTAAGCAGAGGTCAGTGCAGTCGAGTTCTGAAATAGGGGTAACTTTAACTAATAAACTGTACTAATTGGCTTGATCAAAAATTCTAGAAAACAATTAGTAGATAGATATATGAGTCTAGTTTTATAAAAAATTTACGGATCTTGATTTTGAGTTTTTTAACTCGAGATATGATTATTTAAGCGACCATGACGTAGAAAAACAGCTTGCTATGAAAATTTAATTAGTTGATTTAAAATTTAAAAAGTGAGGAAATAAGTTTAGTAACACCTCAAGCTCGACTCCGACGACGGTCTCGGGTAAGAGGGTGTTACATTTGGTGGTATCAGAGCCAGGTTTAGTCAGTTCTCGGACTAACGTGTTTTATGTACGGATTTCACTATACATGCCATATGTGTATATTGTGATAGTGTGACGACTTCTGACCTTTTAAATGATTTTTTTATTGTAAATGGATCTCGATCCAGCTGTGGCAGATCAAGTAGAGAGTAATACGCCAGCTCCGGCTGAAGGGGCAGCGCCGACTGAAAATCCACCTCCTACTGTTGGTCAGGGAGGAGGAGAAAGGGGTCGAGAAGCCTTTCTCCAAATGATGAGTGCATGGTACACTGAGTTCGTTCGTACGAACCCGAATGTACAACCTCCCCCAATTCCTCAACCTGTACCCCCGATGCCTCAGGGTGTGGATATGATGAAATTCCAAAGAACTCCAGTTGATAAAATCCGTAAGCTAGGGGCTGAAGAATTCAGGGCTAATGTAGATGATGATGCCGAGAAAGCAGAGTTCTGATTTGAAAATTCTATTCGGGTATTTGATGAATTATCTTGTACACCTGAAGAATGTTTGAAATGTGCTATATCTTTGTTGAGGGATTCAGCCTATAATTGGTGGAAAACATTGATTTCTGTGGTACCGAAAGAGATGGTAACTTGGGAATTCTTTCAAAAAGAGTTTCGGAAGAAATACATCAGTGAAAGATTTATTGATCAGAAGCGTAAAGAGTTTCTTGAGCTGAAGCAAGGCAATATGATAGTCACTGAATACGAAAGGGAGTTTGTCAAATTGAGTAAGTATGCTAGAGAATATGTTCCTACAGAGGCTAAAATGTGCAAACGATTTGAAGACGGGCTCAATGAAGACATCAAGCTATTTGTTGGGATCCTTGAACTAAAAGAAATGGTGGTACTTGTCGATCGAGCTTGCAAGGCTGAAGAACTACTTAAAGAGAAGAAAAAAGTAGAATCTGAGACACGAAATTGAAAGAAAAGACCAATGAGTAATGCACCCTTACAGCAACCCGAAAAGTCAAGAAATATGAATCCTCGTTCCCAAGTTTCAGCTGGGCAATCATATGGGAATTCTAAGAAGCAAAATGTGGGTCCTAAGTCCCAGACTACTTCGGCAGCTAGTGTAGGGAATTCAAGATTTGTTAAGCCCGAGTGCCAGCGGTGTGGTAGAAATCATTTTGGTCCGTGCAGAGCAAATGAATGTTTTCGATGTGGTTCTCCGGATCATTTTATTAGAGACTCCCCAGAGAGAGTTGAAAAAGAAAAATTTCAGAGTACAAAAGTAAGTGGTACGGATTCGAGAGGAAGGTATCCAAGAAAAGCTGGGAGTGAATCAAGCAGCAAGAATGTGGTCAGAGATTCAGCAGTTAAATCTGAAGGAAGGGCTCTGGCTAGAACTTATGCCATTAAAACGCGTGAAGATGCTTCCTCACCCGATGTGATCACCGGTATATTTTCTCTCTATGATGTTAATGTTACTGCTTTAATTGACCCCGGTTCTACTCATTCATATGTGTGCATGAAATTGGTGTCTAGTATTAATATACCTGTTGAGGACACAGAATTTATGATTAAAGTGTCAAACCCGTTAGGCCAATGTGTTATAGTTGATAAAGTATGCAAGAAATGTCTTTTAATGATTCGGGGTTATTACTTTCCGGCCGACTTGATGTTGTTGCCGTTTGATGAGTTTGATGTTATTTTGGGCATGGATTGGTTGACATTGCATGATGCTATAGTGAATTGTAAACAGAAAGTTATTGAATTAAAGTGTGAAAATGGTGAAACTCTACGGGTTGAATAAGATAAATCAGAGGCGTTGTCTAGTGTGATTTCTTCAATGTCGGCTCAGAGATATTTGAGAAAGGGTTATGAAGCTTATTTAGCGTATGTGTTGAATACAAAAGAAATTGAAAAGAAAGTGGAATCAGTGCCGATTGTGTGTGAGTTTGCAGATGTATTTCCAGAGGAATTGCCGGGTTTGCCTCCAGTCAGAGAAGTAGAATTTGGTATAGAGTTGATACCGGGAACAGCTCTGATTTCGATTGTTCCGTACAGAATGGCACTAGCAGAGCTGAAAGAATTAAAGTCGCAGTTGCAAGAGTTGACTTACAAAGGCTTTGTAAGATCGAGTTTTTCACCTTGGGGTGCTCCTGTATTGTTCGTGAAAAAGAATGATGGTTCAATGAGATTGTGTGTTGACTATCGGCAGTTAAACAAAGTGACAATCAAGAGCAAGTATCCATTGCCGAGAATTGATGATTTGTTTGATCAATTGAAAGGAGCGACGTGGTTTTCAAAGATTGATTTGAGATCTGGGTACTATCAGCTGCGGGTAAAAGAGTCAGATGTACCTAAAACTGCTTTTAGGACAAGGTATGGTGATTATGAATTTTTAGTTATGCCATTTGGATTAACAAATGCTCCTGCTGTGTTTATAGATTTGATGAACCGTATATTTCGACCATACTTGGACAAGTTTGTTGTGGTATTTATAGACGATATCTTAATCTATTCCAAAGATGAGACAGAGCATGCCGAATATTTGAGGATAGTTTTGCAAACCTTGTGAGACAAGCAGTTATATGCCAAGTTTAGTAAAAGTGAATTTTGGCTTCGTGAAGTTGGATTTTTGGGTCATATTGTTTCAGGTGATGGTATATGGGTTGATCCCAATAAAATTTCAGCTATTGTTGATTGGAAACCACCGAAGAATGTAATCGAGGTTAGAAGTTTCTTGGGGCTAGCTGGATATTATCGACGGTTTGTAAATGGATTTTCTATAATTGTTGCTCCTATGACCAGACTACTCTGAAAGGATGTTAAATTTGAGTAGACAAAAGAATGTCAACGAAGTTTCGAAGAATTGAAAAAGTTAGTAACGAGGCACCAGTATTAGTACAGCCTGAGTCAGGTAAAGAATTTGTGGTATATAGTGATGATTCTCTAAATGGTTTGGGATGTGTATTGATGCAAGAAGGAAAAGTTGTGGCTTATGCTTCGAGGCAGTTAAAACCCCACGAGAGGAATTATCCTACTCATGATTTGGAATTGGCTGTAGTAGTGTTTGCTTTGAAGATTTGGCGACATTATCTATATGGTGAAAAGTGTCGAGTATATACCGATCACAAAAGTCTTAAATACTTGATGTCACAAAAAGACTTGAACTTAAGACAACGAAAATGGTTGGAGTTATTGAAAGATTACGAGCTTGTGATTGACTACCATCCAGGAAAAACAAATGTAGTTGCCGATGCCTTGAGCAGAAAGTTGTTGTTTGCTTTGAGAGCTATGAATACTCAGTTGAAGGTGTCTGATAATGGTTCGATTCTAGCAGAGTTAAAAGCAAGACCGATGTTTTTACAAGAGATTTGTGAAGCTCAGAAAAGTGATGAAGACTTGCAAGCCAAAAGAAAGCAGTGTGAGGTTGATACAGAGTCAAATTTCAGAATCGGTTCTGATGGTTGCTTGATGTTTAAAGATCGGATTTGTGTACCGAAGAATGAGGAATTGATTCAAAAGATTTTGCAGGAAGCACATAGTGGCTGCTTGTCGATTCATCCAGGTAGTACGAAAATGTATAATGATTTGAAGAAAATGTACTGGTGGAATGAAATGAAAAAGGATATATCGGAATTTGTATCGAAATGCTTAATTTGTCAACAGGTGAAAGCTGAACACCAAGTGCCTTCGGGATTACTTTAGCCTATTATGGTTCCTGAATGGAAATGGGATCAGATTACTATGGATTTTGTTTCAGGGTTGCCGTTGACTCCAGGAAAGAAAGATGCCATCTGGGTAATAGTTGACAGATTGACTAAATCGGCTCATTTTATTCCGGTATGTACGGATTATTCTCTTAACAAGTTGGCTGAATTATACGTTAGAGAAATTGTTAGACTACATGGAATACCATTGTCGATCATTTCAGACAGAGATCCGAGATTTACCTCGCGGTTTTTGTAAAAGTTGCAAGACGCGTTAGGTACGAAGTTAAATTTCCGTATTGCTTTTCATCCACAAACTGATGGGCAATCAGAGAGAGTAATTCAGATTCTTGAAGACATGCTCAGATGTTGTGTATTGGAATTTCAAGGAAGTTGGGAAAGATATTTACCGTTGGTGGAATTTGCTTACAATAACAGTTATCAGACGAGTTTGAAAATGGCACCTTATGAAGCATTGTATGGTCGTAAGTGTCGAACGCCTTTGTATTGGACTGAACTCAAGGAAAATCAAATTTATGGGGTGGATCTAATAAAACAAACCGAAGAAAAAGTGAAGGTAATTCGAAATTATTTGAAAGCTGCTTCAGATAGACAGAAATCTTATGCAGATTTGAAACGAAAAGAAATTGAGTTTCAAGTTGGTGATAAAGTATTTTTAAAGGTGCCTCCGTGGAAGAAGGTTCTTAGATTTGGACGGAAGGGCAAATTAAGTCCGCGTTTTATCGGGCCGTATGAAATAATTGAAAGAGTTGGACCGGTAGCCTATCGGTTAGCATTGCCATCTGAATTGAAGAAGATTCATGATGTGTTCCATGTGTCTATGTTACGTCGGTATCATTCGGACCCTTCACATGTGGTTTCACCGACAGAAATTGAATTACAACCAGATATGACGTATGAAGAAGAACCGATCAAGATTCTAGCTCGAGAGATCAAACAATTAAGAAACAAAAGTATTGCACTTGTGAAAGTGTTGTGGCAAAAGCATGGAGTAGAAGAGGCTACATGGGAACCCAAGGAAACTATGAGAAATTCAATACCCACATCTGTTTATCGGTAAGATTTTCAAGGACGAAAATCCTTAAAAGGGGGAGAGTTGTAATATCCCGAATTAGGGCCTAATCGGAATAGTGGTTTCGTGACCACAAATCCGAGATAGAAATAATTATTTTATAATTATTTTGAGATTTATGATATGATTGCATGATTGTGTGAAAATTTCGTGAAGAAATTCTTGGCATAAAGTGCTTAATTTAAAATTAGGGACTAAATCGAATAAGTTGCAAAACTTGTATTCTAGAAGTTTCTAGTATGAAATTGCTCTGAAATATTAGTTAGGAAGTCTTAAATGGAAATTTGACCAATTTTAAGTTCATGGACAAAATTTGGACATGGAAGGAATTTTTGAAAGTTTAATAAGAAGGGGCATTTTGGTCATTTGGACATTAAATGAAATAAAAAGGGAAAAATAACACAAAATTGGTTATCATCTTCCTTAGTTGCTGCCGAATGCTCCCTCTCTCCATAGCTAGAGTTTCTTCAACTTTCAAGCTTCATAGTATGTGATTCCAAGCCCCGTTTTTAATGATTTTTACATTTTTGAGATCCCGGTAGCTCGGTATAGCTTATGATAGCAATATTTTGAGTTAGGGTTCATATTTGAAAAAAATAACCATAGGTGAAATTTGTGTATTTTGATATTTTATTATAGAATATGAGGTTTTAAATTATGTTAGACAACTTGTGCTACTCGGTTTTAAGTAAAAACGAACAAAACGGCTTAATCGGTAAAAGTACATATTGTTCATAAGTATGTGTTATAGTGGGAATTTGAGCTTGCTAATAGAAAATAAATGATCAGCATGTCCTAAAACATAAGAATTTGAAATAAAATTTAATTTCCGAGCTTTGGGGAAAAAGTGTAAATATGTAAAAGTTTAGGGGCAAAATTGTAATTTTGCCAAAATTTGAATTTAGGATTATTTTGATAAATGTGAGTATTAAATAAGTTAAATATGTTATTTTAGATCAAGAAAGACGTGGAATCAACCTTGATCGAGGAAAAGAAAAGATTGTGGACTAAATTGCAAAATTTCTATATTTTGTACCGAGGTAAGTTCATGTGTAAATAATGTAACATAATTGCTATCTTAAGTGATTTAATGCTATTTATATGATATGATACTTGTTATTATGAATATTATGCTTTGTGAAATATTATGTATTGGTATGAAAAGTATGTGATTAAATTGATAAGTATGAGATGCAAGCAACATATTGGTTCCGATATTCCGAGGAGAATGACTGGGAAATGTGTGATAGAGGAAAGTCCCGTTTGAACCTTGGGAATAGATTAGGATACAAGTGACATGTCACTAGGATGGTTGAGCATCCGAACTCATTGAGTTGAGTCCGAGTTCACTTATGGATGCAAATGTTCGAACTCGTTGAGTTAAGTCCATGTTCGTGAAATGTAACTAGGCATCCGAGCTTGTTGAGTTGAGTCCGAGTTCACTTATGGATGCAAACGCCCGAGCTTTTTGAGTTGAGTCCGAGTTCGCTTATGGGCGGGTTACATGGTTACTTGATTATATATGTAGCACTTATGTGCAAATTATCCATGTATCCGAGTTCTATTCCGAGGTGTTCAACGGGTAAAATTCTAGCGAAATGGAAGAACATTCAAGAGGCAAGTATCATTTTGATAAGTGTTGTGAAATAGATACTTTGGAAAGGTATGTACTTAACCCTCGGGTTGAAACTTGATACAACAACAATAATGTGGTAAGATGACAATTGATGATTAGAAATGTGATATATGTTTTGGTGATAACATGCTAGTGTTGTCTGGAAGAATTGCTTTGTTATGTTACTTGTTATTTGCATGTGAACTTACTAAGCATTTATGCTTACTCCCTCCTTTCTACTCATTGTAGTTTTAACAAGCCAGCTTGGATATCGGGAAGGGTTGAAGAATGTTCACACTATCCGAGGAAAATCGGTATATTAGCTTGTGTATTTTGATGTATGACATGTATAGCAATCTAATTATTTTGTGTAAATAATCTTATGATATGGTAATGGCATGGTAAGGAAATACTTGGAGTTGAGTAACCATTGAAATGGCCAAATCTAGATCATATTTGATGGGTCTATGTTTAATGTGCTACTTAGTTCATGAAAATCCATGAAAAGATGATGTTTGTTATAAAATAGAATTTTTCAGCAGCAGTGACGTGAGTTTGAAAAATCACTAAAAATATTAGAGACAAGATTAGGAGGTGAATTAAATATTAAATTTAAGCTTAATGTGTCTACTTTCATATGGAAGAAGTGAAATAGGTAAAGGAGTTATATGTTATGAGATATTTGAGTTTTAGTGAAACAGGGCCAGAGCGATTTCTGGATCCCCTGTTCCAAATTTGGAAATTCACCAAAAATTGTACAAAACTAATTCAGAGGTGTACTTTATATGTTCAGAATCCTTATTGAGTATAGTTTTAATAGAAACAAATGGTATAGTCATATGTATTTTTTACAGAGAGAAAAGTGGTTCGTAGTAAGCAGAGTTCAGTGCAGTCAAGTTCTGAAATAGGGGTAACTTTAACTAATAAACTGTACTAATTAGCTTGATCAAAAATTCTAGAAAACAATGAGTAGATAGATATATGAGTCTAGTTTCAGGGAAAATTTACGGATCTTGATTTTGAGTTTTGTAACTCGAGATATAATTTTTTAAGCGACCATGACGCAGAAAGACAGCTTGCTACGAAAATTTAATTAGTTGATTTAAAATTTAAAAAGTGAGGAAATAAGTTTAGTTACACCTCAAGCTCGACTCCGGTGACGGTCTCGGGTAAGAGGGTGTTATAGTCGTATACTATAACCATGTGCCACACACAACTAAGACACACGCCCGTTTCTCTGCCCATGTGGACAAAAATAGGCTATTTGCAAAGCTATTTTGCCACCCTAAATTACAAACACCTATACAAGATCAAATGATACCAACGAAGACAATTTAGGCAGCCAAAAATCATCAACCAAATGCACAATTCATACCATTATAATTCCATCCATTTCAAATCCCAATTCACTACCATTTACTTAGCCAAATATATGCCAAAACAATATCAAAAAATATGGTTCATTTGCCATAATTCACATAAATATATAGCTTACCATATAGACATCCAGTTAAACATCTAAAATCATGCCATAACAAGGTATTTCTCAAGCATTTATACACCACCAATCAACTAACCATTTGAGCAACCATAATACCATAACCACAACCATACCAAGACTTATCATTTCACAAGGCAATATATACATCAAACTTTGCAACATTATCAAGCCATTTCATAAAGACAAACATTACCAAAATACTTATCAAAATGACTCAAGCCTATACATGCCATATACCAAATATACAATTTCAAAAGTACCGAAATAGATGTCCGATAGTGCGATGATGTCCTTGACGATCCCCGAATCCGAGCCAGCTTTGATACACTATAAAAAATAGGAAAATAAAATAAAGTAAGCTTTGCAGCTTAGTAAGCTCGTATGATAATAAACTTAACTCATCAAATAAATGCAATTCAAATAAATAAGCATAATATATTGCGTATCACATATCAAATACAAACCTTTCTCATGTTTATAACATGGTTACACATGAATTACTCAACTTACCTCATTTACATTCTCATATACATTCTATACGTACCTGTGACACTTAGATCGTTCTTACTTTTGTCCTCGTCTCGATTATACCCATTGAGCCATTTGGAATTACTAAAGGATACTCGGGAATCACACATATATAGTAACAATACCATATCCCAGGTATGGTCTTACATGTAATCTTGTATCGATGCCATAGCCCAGCTATGGTCTTACACGAAACCTCATATCGATATCATATCCCAAATATGGTCTTACACATAATCTCAATAACCCTAATGTCATGACATTTGTATCCTATCTATTCCTAAAGTTCAACTAGGATTTTTCAACTGTCGTATCTTTATCGATTATGTCTCATAAACTCACATACAACATATTCAATTCAATAATAGAAATGCATTTATAACACAATTTAACAACATTTATTAACATACGAACTTACCTCGTATACAGGATGGACGAAACAGGTCGACTATTCGACAACTTTACTTATCTTTCGATCTAAGTCCGAATTCTTTCTTTCTTGATCTAAACATAATCAAATTTAGCTTATTTATTCTTCTGTTCATTCAATTCAATCCACAATATAAATTTAAAAACTATTACACATTAGCCCCTAAACTTTCTCATTTTTACAATTTAGTCCTTATCTCGTAAAATCACAAATTCATACAAATTTCAATAAACCCATGCTTAGCCGAATTCTCTATAGGTCCCTAACAACCCATATTTTCAAATTTTTCACACATTTAACCACATATTTTCATCTTTTCATAAATTAATCCCTAAATTGGATTTTTTACACAAAATCACTTTACAAAACTATTAAATCTATCAACAAATACTCATTTTTCATTATCAAGCATTCAAGAACTCATGCTATCATCAATAAAAACTATTTAAATCTTTAAATTTTTTGCAAAATAGTCCCTGGGATAGCTAGTACTAGTTGCAACGATTACAAAAACATAGAATTTATAGAAAACGAGACAAAATTCATACCTTAATCAAGCTTCCAAAGTGTCGAAATTACTAAAGCTTCAAACCCTATCTTTCTTTCTAATACTCAGTTGAAGAAATGGAAAAAAGATGGACACCAATTTGTTTTGTTTTGTTTTATTATATTAACCTTTATTTCATTATTTACTAATATAACCTTAGTTATAAACATTAAAATTTTCATAATACATGCCTATTAATGTCCATTAAACTTAACAATGGTATAATATCATCATAAGGACTTCCAATTTAATAATTCATAGCCAATATGCACTTTAATCTATGAGAACATCAAATTTTGCATCTTATGCAATTTAGTCCTTTTATCAAATTAGACATCCAAACGATAAAATTAAATCACGAAACTTTTACACATACATGAGATCATGCTGTAAAAACATAAAATAATATTAAAATAATTTTCTGACCTCAGATTTATAGTTTCGAAACCATTGTTCTGATTTAGCTAAAAATGGGTTGTTACAGGCACATTGGTACACCTTGTGATAAAATGATTTTTGGCATGTAATGGTTATGTTGAGAGGTGTTTGAGGTCATACAAATGTGTTAGGAAATAGGTTGGATTGGTACCTAAGAAATGGTGTTGCTTTAGCTTATTTTAAAAGTAATTATAGGTGCACACAGCCTGGGACACGGACTACCCACGGCCGTGTGTCACACACGGTCACTTCACATGGTCATGTCTCATATGAAAACTTCGGTACAGGTTGATTCCACATGGTCACAGAGAGTTACATCGTTTGGTGACACGATCGTGTGATCCTTGTCTATACGAGTATGTGTCTTTACACGGTTGGCCAAATGACCTTGTTTTGGAGTGGGCTCTGTCACACGGCTTAGCTACACGACTGTGTGACCCATGTTTCTAGTTTTTGCCCAACTTTTTACAAAAGTTTCATTTTAATTCAGATTCATTCCCAGTTTATTTTAAATGCTTCATATGCTCGATTTAGGTCCTGATATTCTTGAAAAAGATTGAAAATTATCGTGCTTTAATATTATTTGAATTATTTGATGATGTTGTATAAATGTTATAGTTTTACTGTTGTAATATCTTATAGCTCGGGTAAACTTTCGGACTGGGTATAGGGAGTTACAGAACGAGAAGGTGAACTTTTGATTGGTGCAAGTGGCGCGAATAGAGAAGGTCATACAACAACGATTTTAACAGCCATTGACTTAAATGAAAAGTTTTGAATAATTTAGTGATCATTTTGTAACTTCTGAAAGTTGAATGATCGAAACATAAACATACTAATAGTTTAGTGACCTTGACTGTAGTTTATCTTCAATAAATATAAGAGAAAAAAGATGGCAGATTACTTGTTGACAATTGAGCAGGCAGATTCATTCAAACTTAGACAAATATTTTTTGTTTTAAAATTGATTGAGCTTATCCAAATTTAATTTAAATAATTAAAAAAAGGATCAACTATAAAACTAGTCACTTTTGTTTGCCTCATATTACATTTTAGTCACTTATGTTTGAAATGTTACGTTTTTGTCACTTATATTATCATTTTGTTACGAAGTAGTCACTCTGCTGTTAAGCTCCATTACCTCTTCAAATGGGTTTTAAATGTCAACTTGGATGTCTAGAGATTTTTTATTTTTTTATGAAAATATAATTTTACCCTAAAACCCAATTTTCTCTTGTTTAAAAAGAAGCAATAGCTGGGTTTTGAAAAATTACCATAAGAAAAGAGAAGAGAAGAGCACATTGACAGAGAAGAAGAAGAAGAATAAGTTGTCTGAAATTGTAGAATGTATAAACTTCCCAGATTTAATCCATTTTTTTTTTCTTTTTCAATATAATTTATTTTGTTTGCCTGCGTCCATTATTTATTCATCGTTTTTGAATTTGTGTTTTGTCTTCTTCATCATCAACCAATGTAGCTTACTGGATTTGTTATTTCTCAAACCTGTTGATGATAAATTATTATATGATTAATTAAGGGATGCTACTGGGCATTACCTTGAATTTTCATAAAAAATTGAACAGTTTTGAGTTAGATTTGAATATTAATGCTTGGGAGGATTTATCTCTCTTTGTTTCTTTTCTTCTCCCATAAAGAAAGGGAATTGAAAATGATTAAAAGGAAATAATGAAATGGTGGCATTGTTCATTCTTATTCTTTGCTTGTATCAATGATAGAAACAATGTTGATCAGAATTGGATTGGGAGAGTAATAGCAAATTTGGATCATCTTTCGATTAACCCCTGAAATAAAACTTATAATAAAAAATGAAGCTGATGATGATGGGCGTAATTGAAGCAAGAAACATACCGACAATGCATTTAAGCGGCTTCAGTGACGTGAAGATTCAGGTAGGAAAATAGAGATATAGGACCAAAGTGGTGAAGAAGCCGTTGAACCCAAGGTGGGGTGAAGAATTCATTTTTAAAGTAGAGGATTTTAAGGGGGAGCTTCAGATCTTTGTGCTGGATGATGATAAGTTCTTCAATGATGATTTTGTGGGGCATGTTAAACTTCCAATTTCCCAGGTTTTTTATACTCCCGAAAAATCTCTCGACACTATTTTGTATCCCCTCCACCCCAAGAAAAATAAGTCCAAGAACAAGGATTTGGGTTTTTTTTTTTCTATCTTCATTTTTCAACATTTACAGAACTTTAGTTGCCTATGTGCCAGAAATTTTATGTTTACAAGGGTCTCAATGTCCCTTTTTGAGTCTCCAATAGAGGTTAATTAAGTAGTTGGTGTGGGATAATGTTTTACTGATTATCAAGAATTAGTGTTCTCTTTCAACATTAAGTACAGATATTGTTTCTTTTTAAACATAACATCCAAGTTGACATTTAAAACACATTTGGACTGTCATTAAAGAGGTAACGGAGCCTAACAGCAGCATGATCACTTCATAATAAAACGATAACGTAAGTGACTAAAATGTAACTTTTCAAACAAAAATAACTAAAATGTAATCTAAGACAAATAAAAGTGATTATTTTTATAATTTACCTTTAAAAATTATTTTTATTTAAATGTTAAAATATAAATTATATGTTTTAAATATTTATGATTGTTTTTAAATTGTAAAATGGACCAAACAGACAGAGTTTGGAGTTTGAAGTGGGATGTTTTAAAATCAGGCCATAGGGCAGCCCAATTATGGAGACCAGCCGTGATGTAGGTGCCAAAAGAAAACCCGTTAAAGCATGATGCTGGCATGCCCTTTAATTGTCAGAACATGCTTTTCTTATTTGAAGAATGAAAGAAACGCGTGTTTGCCTACGTTTTAATTTAGAATTTAATACAAGTTAGTTATTGACCTAAGCTATGCTGTTTTATACTTTATGTTGTTTTTAGGGTTTTATTATATTCATTCACCCCTCCCCCAAATAAATTAACAAGAAACAACAAATAGATTTGATTAATTCATGACTTTATTTTTGTTCTACTTTTTTTTTAAACAATGAAATTTATCATCAAACGAAAATGATGTTTTCGTTAAATATTTAATACTAATTTTTTTAATTTGATTGATTAATTAAATCAAATTTATCCAACTCCATAGGTTTATCATTCTAAATTTCATTACGTTGTTTAATAGCAAATGTTGAAATTTTGAGATTTCGAATAGTTTTATTTATGTGTGGATTTTTAATGTAGATTTTATTTAAGTTTCATTAAATTCATACATTTCTAGATTTATTCTGATTTTAGTCTAGATTCTAGTTAGTAATGAATTTTGTGCACTCTATGTATTTATATTTAAAGTTTTTAGATAAAATTCAAATATATTTTAATTATCAATTTATTTATGTATTTTAATAGTTTGATATGTATATATACTTAAATCTCTAAATGAATTGGTGTTATGAGTTAATCGAATACCAACTTAATTGAAACATAAACAAAAATTTATTTTTTTAAAAATATTTTTTTCATATTTGTTATAAAATCTAAAAAAATATGATCCATTTCAAGCAAAAACTTCATTAATTTTCACATAAATTTTCATAAATGCAATTTTACATAATTTTCACTTATTAAATTATTAGAATGCATTCATAACATTAAAAAGAATAAGCATATCTTGTTAGGGAGTAAAATAAACGCATTACTTAATATAAAATTATAAGAATAGTAAACAGTCGTTATTTTTTAAAAACAAAGCTTAAAGGTATTATTATATCATATAATCATCATTTTAAATAAATAAAAAAATCCATAAAATGCGCATGATTTGAGAAAGATGGGAAATCGTGGCCGTCATCACTTGCTCATCAATTATCATTAACGTTATTGATTACACCCGACATTTCTTTTAACTCTTGGTTTAAGTTTAGCCCTTGTTTTCGGACAAGAGCCAAACTGGTTTTCCGTTTCATTTCCACTCTACGCGTGCCTATGCGCGTCCATTTCACTCATCAACTCCACCGTTTTGAATCACTCGCTCGTGGGTTGGCGTTTCTCTTTCAGCGCGGTCGGTAGGTAAACTGGCATCCACGTCACCTAACATCAGCACATCATTAATATGACGTAATAAATAAAAGAGAAAACCAAAAATATCAACAGTATAATTATGATCGTTGATGGTTGACACATGTGCACGCAGAATTCCGTTGGACGGCGTGGACTGTCGAAAGACCAATTTCTCCAAAGTATAACGTCAACTCTTCTTGGTTTACTCGTAATAGAAAAGGACAGCTGAGGGTAATATCGAAAATTCGTGTCTGATACTTATGGCATGCGAAAATATGCGTTAGGATAGAAAAAGCGCCTAGTGGCGCACTTTACGGTGATATCCACAAGCGTAGTTTTATACGCTTCATATTTGTAATTCTTAATTTTGTTCAATATCAAAGTTTTAATGACGCGCTAACCAGTACGTGATAAATTAGCAATGGCTTTTTAAACCTACCAAAGCCGATTCACCGGGTCCCGCATCTGATCAAACGCTTCCACTTTGGCGATTAACTCAACAACAAGCAAGCAGCGAGTACGGGTAATAATTTATTACACAAACTGATTTCTAGTATTATAATATGAAATGTCATAATGATTGATTTAACCCCTAATATTTGTCTCTTTTCTCACTTTAGATCTAATTCTTTTCTTTTAATCACTTTGCCCCTGTTTTTTCTTTCGGTAGAAAAACTGTTTGGAATATTAAGATTTTAACAACAATCACATTGTAACCTACTGAGTAATCCGTGTGCACTTAATGAAAATTAAATAAGTACATAAAAAAATCATAATCCTTTCCCTACCAAGAGAATGAGATATATATAAGATGCCATATAGATTACCATATTAATGCAGTTAAAATTAAATAGTTCTATTTAAATTCTTTTATATAATTAAATAAATATTACATATTCTTTTATTTTTTAAAATGTATAAAAATTGGTCTAACTGTACAAGTGCAGAAGGTATGAATTCATATCAATATAAGATACATCAAATTATTTGACATAGATAAAAAAAAATCTTCTGAAAATAAACACTTAAATTAAAGGATTAAAACAACCAAGAAGGCATAGTAGGGGGACTTTATGTGGAATTTGAACATTATCTTATAATAAGAGAAAAGAAAGAGAAAAAGAGGGTGGGGGGACGGAGTTCGCCGAGTCTTGAAGTATCATCGTGCATGCATTTTTTTTTTTGCTAAGTACCAAACTCTTTTCTCTTTCTTTCTCTCTCTTTGGTTTTTTTTTTTTTTTTTGCATGCACATGAGTTGTTTGCTATCTCTCACATCGCCGATTCAACTCTTTCCTCATCGGAACTCCTCGTTATTCTCTCTCTTTCTCGATTCTCTTCCATAATTTATTTTCAAACCTCGTCAGCTCAAAGTCTCATATTCGCTAATTAGTACAACAAAAAGTCGCCATCGTTTCTTTTCGCAACGATTTTCAACGCCCGGTGAAGCCGAAGCTCCTGATATTTTCTTCTAAAGGTTGTTTTTATTTCGGTTTTGTTTTCTTTTTAAATTGATTAGTCTCCTACTTTTGACTGATTTTGAATCTGTTCTAGTTTGCGTTTTAGCTGGCTGGGTGGATTTTCTTGAACAAAATCTTTCTAGGGGGATTTTCACTGTTTCCGATTTGATCTTCTTTTTCCCTTGTATTGTAAAAAAAAAATTTGTAGGGGTTAAATTTGGAGCATGGCGTCAAAGAGTTGCATGAATGGACTATGCGGCGCTACAACGTCGATTGAGTGGAGAAAAGGCTGGGCTTTGCGATCTGGAGATTTCGCTAATCTCTGCGATAAGTGCGGGTAATTATGAAATCATAATCACTTAATCCTTCTTTTGTAAGCTCAGTAATTAGCTAAGCTCACTTTTCCTAGTCTAAGACAGAACAATTGAAACTATTTTATTTACATTTGTTGTTTGTGAGTATTTAAAAAAAAATTACGTGAATTGGAATATAATTTGGTTGAATTGATTCACTCATGGAAGCTAGAGAGTAATGGAACAGTTACTGAAACGATTAAATTTTTGTACTTATATCCATCCTCTTTTAACATTGTCGGAAATTTGATTATGTTTTGAATTATATAGAGTAGCTACATACAGGAGAAGAATCCAAAGAAGGCAGAAATTATGCCGAACTGATCCCAATTCCCATTGAAAGAACTCCAATTGTTTAAAAGCAATTCATTTATGATTTATATTTGGTCTAGGTCTGCATATGAACAGTCAATATTCTGCGACATATTCCACTCAAAGGATGCAGGGTGGAGGGAATGCAGTTCATGTGGCAAGGTGTGTGACCCCAAGTGTTTAGTTTCTTGCCTTGTCATTGTCAATTTTCTCTTCGGTTTGTAATAGTGTTGTGCATAATCTCAATGTCTTGGCAATGGCAGCGTCTCCACTGTGGATGTATTGTTTCCAGGTGCTTGCTTGAGCTTCTCGATAGTGGAGGGGGCATTATCTGTATAAGCTGCGCTAAAAAATCAGGATTGAACCCTGTAAGATCATCTTATTTGACCTTTTATTGCTTGCTAAAGACGTTGAAATTATGATTTTAGCATATTATTGTATTGTCTATGATAACTAGACACACTTTTTGATCTTGGTATAATTGTGCCTCTAAAACAATCTCATTTTGATCCTTTCAAATTGATTTAGTTGTTATCCCTACCCTGTGATGCAACCTCTTCTTTAGTTTAGAATACTTTCAGACTTTTTTTTGCCTCTCCTTCCTGTATTATTTTTCCTTCTTTAAAATAACTGTCTCCATATATGTTGCATATTATTTTATTAGTTTTTTTTTGGAGGGTAGGGGGGGAGTCAAAGATTAAAAGGAAAAGGCTTATTCTTTCATTGCAGATTAAATTGGAGTTTAGAATGACATTTTCACTAGAAAGCCCTAGCATTTTCTGATTCTCAATCTATCTAGCCTTGCCTTGCATGCACCGTGGTCTAGGATTTTTGTATTCTGTGGTGAGGATAACTATTTATGACATGAGGAAAAGGAATGTTATTTGTTAAGATATTTTCCTTTTCATGTTAACATCTTTATTATATTAGTTCTATAATTTAGTTTATTTCAGTTTTTGGTACCATTGGTACTTTCTTGTACATGCTAGATTCCTGCTAGCTTATGCTAGAACTTTTATGGAACTTTTATCCATAAAAGTTCGGATATTTATGATGGTTTTAAAACAAATTTATACAGATGATTGAAGATGAAAAGCCTAATGGATTTGGTATAGTGAAGACTGATGCTGGTCAATTGCACTCAATCTCTGCAGACAACCAATTGATTAGCATTAGCAATGAAAACCTAAAGCTTATGCAGTTGAGCAACAATGCAGAAAGCATTGGACTGAGGCAATTGCTTCAGCTTCACAATGATGACTCAAGTAGGTCTTTTGTGCAAATGAAACAGGAGGAAGTTTTGCCTCCTGCAATAGACATTGGAAGCACATGCTTGTCAAAAACTAATCAAGCATCTAACGGATCAGTTCAAGCTGTGAAACCTGCCATATGTAAAGCTAATATTTCTGAGACATTGCCGCAAACAAACTTAAGTATTTCTTTAGGCAGTTCATTAGGGAACCAAAATGTTTTTCCTGGTTCAGTTGTGGATGAAAAAGGTAAGATGTCTTCAGTCTTGCAACAGGCATCCAAATCTCTCCATCTTCTACCCAAGCCTCCAAAGCCAGTGCTAGCAGGTTTGGAGGTGAATGCTGGCTTGGTACCCCAGATACGTGTTGCTAGGCCTCCAGTAGAGGGACGTGGACGGAATCAGTTGCTTCCTCGTTATTGGCCAAGGATTACAGACCAAGAATTACAGCAAATTTCTGGAGAGTATCCACCATTGTTTCATCATTGCTTTAATTTATTTTTATGTGCAAAACCATGCATTAACTGCTAGATTAAAATTTGCATCTATCTATTAACTTGGTCAGTAAAATCCTTAATCCATGTAAATTTCCAGTTCAAATTCCACCATTGTTCCTCTGTTTGAAAAGGTTCTGAGTGCAAGTGATGCTGGACGGATTGGTCGCCTGGTTCTGCCAAAAGCATGTGCTGAAGTTAGTTCCTATTCTATCATCACACCCTTGCAACTGATATTTATTTACTCTTTCTGTTTAAAAGCCTTGTTGTATCTCTGTTAAAAGAAGTATGAATTGCAGGCTTATTTCCCCCCTATATCTCAACCAGAGGGCCTTCCCCTAAGAATTCAAGATGTAAAGGGAAAAGAATGGGTGTTTCAGTTCAGATTCTGGCCTAATAACAACAGCAGGATGTATGTTTTAGAGGGTGTGACTCCTTGCATGCAGTCTATGCAGTTACAAGCTGGAGATACCGGTACGATTCTAAACCTGATTATGGGACAATTCAATTTTTTTGGTTAGCTCTCATTGAGTAACATATCATGGTTCTCTAAACAGTAACATTTAGCCGCATGGATCCTGAAGGGAAGCTTGTTATGGGGTTTCGTAAAGCAACAAACAATGCTGCGGTGCAGGTAAAGTAGCAGTCACTTTCCATGTTAGCAAGCTTTATCATTTATTGATATGATCAAATAAACAGGAAACCCTACCATCTGCCATTCCTAATGGCACTCTTTCAAGTGAAAGTTTGTTTTCGGGTGTTTTTGAGAACCTGCCCATAATTAGTGGTTACTCTGGCCTTCTTCAGTCACTGAAGGGAAGCACTGATCCACACCTTAACGCGCTGTCCAAACATTTGAGTTCAACTGGTGGTGATATTAGCTGGAATAAATCTGGGAAGCACGAGGACAGGATAAGGGAGGGCTTATTACTGCCATCTATGTTAACTCCGGAGAGAAAAAGAACTCGGAATATTGGGTCCAAAAGCAAGAGGTTGCTGATTGACAGTCAGGATGCTTTGGAGCTGAAACTTACTTGGGAAGAGGCACAGGATTTGCTCCGTCCGCCACCAAGTATCAAGCCTAGCGTTGTCACGATTGAGGATCATGATTTTGAAGAATATGACGTGAGTACATTTTCTGGAATATTTGGGGTATAACCATGCTTATATGTTTGGCTGTTCTGGTGCACTTAGCTCTTCCTATCAATTTAACTTTGAACCTCTGATGATTGTTCGAATACCAGTTTTCTGTCTTGGTGCCAATCATTTTGTGCATTGAAAACTTGTTGTATCTATAAGAAAAACTGGGATTCGTTAAGCCCTAAGTATGACATAGTTGTCAGTTTTATTGGTATATTTAGTTTATATTTAAAGAAACAAGGTTTTTATTGTTTTTTTTTTTTTTGTTTGGAGGAGGGGGGGAGGGAGGCCTTGGTCAGGCATCATTAATGCACCTTTTAGTGATCTTTTCAATCTCATTATGTCATTGAAATAAGATGGGGACATGTTTATGCGGACATATTTTTTGATATAGTATGTTCCTGAAAGAATTATATCTATCTAAATAGTAAAATTCACCTCAATTTTCCATAATTTTTTATACATGTTTTTGATGCAGGAACCTCCAGTTTTTGGGAAGAGGAGCATCTTTGCTGTCCGTTCAACTGGGTGAGTGTATGCATTTATTTTTAGACCTTATTCTGAAGGTTAAAAGAATGAGAATTTAAAGACAACCCTTGTGCAGGAGGAAAAATTAGTAGTTAAATTACTTTTACCATGAGTAACTCCAAACTTATAGTTGTTGCTTTCCTCTGCATTTCCTTTTTTTGATGTCTCTGTTTAGTTCCTTTATGCTCTGTTTCGGAACATGGATTTAAGAGTTTGGATTTGGATTTTATTTATTATGTAAATTGTAAAAGTAAAATGCATATGTTCTGGACAATTAGTTGAGATTCAATATAATGTATGTTAGAAAAGTATAAAAACATGGATTTGTCAAATCCTAAAATATTTTAAGATTTTCAAATTCATTACTAAATAGGCATATAACAAATACATGGATTTGAGAAAGTATCATGAATGTGACATTTCTAAACAGTTTACTACTCAATTTACACTATTTTTTAAATCAAAATCCAAATTCTAAAATCCTAGTTTACGAACGCGACCTTAGAAAATTTAGTAATATCAATTACATTGACATGAGAACATTATTTGAAGCTAACAGCTGAGGGCCACTGATGTAATAGCTACTGAATGTTAATAGGATGCGTTTCCATGTTCTTTTCTTTTTTCTTTTTTTAATCTTTTTTGTTTATTTGTGACTGGTGAAGGAATGTTGTTAGAACCATCATTCTCTGTTAAATAAAGTTTATACTGATTGTATTCACGTGGAATTTATATCAATATAGAATCTGAAAACAACATTCAAATTCAAAACTCTTCCATGCTTAATAATATGGCACAAGTTACTTAAGCCAAATGTCAATTCCACTGGAAATCTTGGTAATATCAGCTCAGTTTCATTCAAAAAAACAACTTGTTTTGTCTATTAGCAATTTGTGTCTGTTGCTGTGCTAGAAAGGATCTATCTCTTTCTCAAGTCTATGGTAGGATAAATCTATCTAGTCTTGAACACTAATCTTGATCCTTAGGGGACAAGAGCAATGGGCTCAGTGTGATAGCTGTTCTAAATGGAGAAGGTTGCCTGTTGATGTTCTTCTTCCACCAAAATGGACATGTGCAGACAACAACTGGGACCAAAGCAGGTCAGCATGTTCTGAATCATATTTCTTGTCCGTTCCTACTTGTACCCTTAAAGAGTTCCAAACGAAATCTTTTAATTTCCTCCCATTTTGTTCTCAGGTCATCATGTTCTGCACCAGAAGAACTCACCCCAAGGGAGCTAGAAAATCTTCTTAGATTGAATAGAGGTACATTCTCAGTATATATTCCTCTTCTAAAGAACAAAGGTGCTGTATTAGTATTGGCTTTCTTATCATGAAACGTTTCAATCTTTCTACATCCAATAGCCAAGCTTTTTCTCTCTTGGCTAAAGTAATCAGCTGTTTGGGTATCTCTGAGAAGTTCATCATATTGAACAAGGGGCATGGGAGGGAAACAGATGGATATTATTGAATAGAACATAAAGAAATGTTAGGGGTAAAAAGGGAGGAGCAGAGGAACTAGTGGGAAAGATCAAAGAATCAAGAGATGAAAACCAGAGAGAACAGGGAGAAAGAATAAGAAGGTAGAAATTGAGTTTTACTACTCCAATATAAATAATCCATGATACAATTTGTCAAAGAATAAAATAAAGTGAAATAAATTCATAATAACTAAAGATTGAATGAAAATTAGCTAACAGAATTACAGAAGTATGGTTACAAACCAAAAAACCCTAACAAGAATAGAATTCTAGTGTATCCCATATGAGAAAGCCATATACTTCATCATAATCATACAAAACTATCTTTCACCATAAATGCTTAAACTTCAAGGGCCATAATAATGTGTTATAATGTTAAAAGGTAGGTTCTGGAGTTAGTACATCATAGTTGGCTGTTGCTGTGCAGACATCAAGCCGTGTGGCTTTTTCATGTGATGAGTTCTTGTGGTATAGTTTTGTATTCCTTGACCGAGTTGTTCTAGCCCAAATGGTTTTTTCGTATACTTATTCTGCTATCACACTATTACTGGCTGCATCTTGTCACTGAATTTATTACTGATTTTTTTTTTGCATTTTTTAGTCAGCTTCACAGCTTTCCAGAGACCATTTATGAATAATAGCTATTAAGCCATATTTTATATGCATAGATTTCAAAAAAAGGAGAATAGCAGCATTCACTAGGCCAACCCAGGAGCATGAATCATCATCTGGTTTGGATGCTTTGGCCAATGCTGCTATCCTTGGAGACAATGCAGATAATTCAGGCACAACATCAGTGGCAACTACGACTAAACATCCAAGGCATCGTCCTGGTTGTTCTTGCATCGTATGCATCCAGCCTCCGAGTGGAAAGGGAAAACACAAGCCAACATGCACATGCGTTGTGTGCATGACAGTTAAACGTCGTTTTAAAACCCTCACAATGCGCAAGAAGAAGCGTCAATCGGAGCGTGAAGCAGAGATTGCTCAGAGGAATCAGCAAGCATGGGGTCCCAGTGAAGAAGCTGAGGTAGACAGCAGCTCTAAGCATGTATCATCATCACATCTCAATCCTTTTGAGAATGAAGCAAGGTCGGCTAACGAGTTAGAATCCAAGAACCAGAGCTCCACCAAGTTGGTTGAAGCTAACAAGGGACAGATAGACTTGAACTGTGATCCTGACCGTGAGGATGATTCCCAATTAGGTCCCAAACGCACGAGCATGACAAGTCTTGTTCGAGTGGCAAGCCTTCCATTGGAGACGTACCTGAAGGAGAATGGTCTTACAAGCTTGGTGTATGAACAGCAAGGAAATTCAGCGTCAAATGCTCCACCACAGAGCATGAGTGGGACTGTGGAGGGTGAGACACAAGAAAATAGCTGTTTCCCTTCTGCCACCGAAGAGCCTGAGAGTAAGGATGAAGAAAATGGTGAAACTGGATCTGACAGAGTCGATGACAACAATGACAAGGGTCCTTAATGAGACACTCTTTCTGTTTGTTTTTCCTTAAAATTCTTTTTAACCCCCCTTTGGTTTGGTGTTCTTTTCCCTTAGAAATCCGTAAGGCGTTTGGCGTTCAGGTTTTCAATCCCCATATACTTATGCATTACAACAAAATTACTAAGATATATAGTGAGAGAGAAAGGTTTACTTTTACGCGTGTAAAAACACAAACTGTTTTATATATATATTCATCATTTTAACAAATTGATAGTTGTAAGCTCATTGTGCTTTATGAAACTGACTTGAATGTAGTTAAGTGCAGATGATGCAAAAATAATCACCAGAACTCGCATTCTGAATGGAAGTAGACTGATATGAATGATTATGAACATATACATAACACTATAATTTAGAGGGTCAGGCTTGCACTCTTATCTACAACAACAGCATCCTCCCCATTTCCACATCTAGAAGGATCAAGACAGCGGAAGAACCACATCTATTATCTTCTCTATGTTGTGTTGAAATAAAAAAGGGACAAAAAAAATGAACAAATGCATATATATATATAAACAATCAATATCCTTCTACACTAGCCCTCCTAAGGGTTGCTGATGATGATCTTCTACTTTCTTGCCTCTCAGACTCCTCTAACGAGAGTGTCGAGGAACATGCTCGTGGTGGAAGTGCCAATGGCAGATTAGGTGGTCTTGTAGGAGAAACAGACATCCGGGCTCTTGATGGTGGTGACGGTGAGAAACTTGACCTGGGTGCAGGAGTAATGATGCCGTTGAGACTCGGTGACCTTGACATCTGTTTTCCAGCAATTGCTGCTGGATCTTGCAGAGGAAACCGACAAGAGTATTTCATGTCTTGGATGATTTTGAGATGCTCAACGATGGTTCTCATGGTTGGCCTCTCTGATGGGTCCATCTGGAGACACCTTTGTGCAATGTCAGCCACTGTACGGGCAGCTTTCATAGGAAAGCGACCTTTGAGCTGAGGATCCATGATGAGTGACAATCTACAATCGTCGGCTAGGAATGGCCGGCTCCACTTCACTAGGTTCCTCTCTTCCTTGGCAAGACGGTTGTCAAGGTTCTTCCGGCCAGTGAGTAATTCAAGTAGAATGATCCCAAAACTCCAAACATTGCTCTTTGGAGTTAGACGCCCTCTCTCCAGAGTCTCTACGGATATATTTGCCACAGCCTGTGTAGAGAGAGAATAAGTTCCCAACAACCCAAAGAGGAAAATTTATGTAGAGAGTTACAATGAAAATCTAGACAGCTTAGTGCACCACAGTTTGTGGTTTAAAGCAACAATAATCATAGATCAATTACTTAAAGATCAACTACATGGCAAAGTAACTTACAACTGAATTACTGGAGATCTCTTCTGTCTCTGGGATATGACCAACGCACCCATATCCTGAGAGCTTTGCACTGAAATCCTTGTCGATCTGTATGTTGGCAGTGGAAAATTCATTGTACATTGCCTGCATATAATAGAACCTTTTAAGTAATTATGCATTTATAAAACCAGAACAGTACTTAGAAAGTAAAAGCAAATTCCCAAAGTTACTAATTGACACAAACTAATGTGGCAAGAACAGGAATTGACTCATAATATCCAGAGAGGGCTAATCAATGAGAGACCATATTTCAAACAGAATAGTCATCCCTGTTAAACATGATCAAAGCTCAATCCAAACATGCAAATGACACAGGTCATTCAGTTTTATCATCTGAAAATATAGACGCACATAGATATTTGAACCATACCTGAAATGGTCCTTCCTCATGCAAGAAAGTAAGACCCTGTGCAGAACATAAAGCAATTTTCATGCGAGTATTCCAATCAAGTGGTGGTCCATCCGATCTCCCGTATAAAAGCCGGTCTAAGCTTCCATGAAATAACCTCTCATAGACCAACATTCGTTGTTCTGAATTATCACGTGCATGGTATCCAAGCAATTTACAGAGATTTGGATGTTGCAATGATGCAAGAGTGTTTACTTCATTTATAAATTCCCTTAAACCCTACAGGAACAGAAATAAAGCAGTGAGACTCTCTAAAACGATACCTTCAAACATTTCCAAAATTAAGGGAAAGGCAACAACAAAATAGCTTTACCATTTAAGGATCACAAAAATCATGCAAAAAAATTTTCATTGGTATAAATTTCGTACCTGAGTGGATGGATGAAGGCGAGTAACAGTAGCTTCAAACTTCTTTGAACTTGATGTGTCATCTCCGAAGGATGCCTTGTACATAACAGAAGATAGACCCTCAGATGTGCATCGATCAGAAGAGAAATGATGGCAAGCAGCTGCAATTTCTTCATAGGCGAAGTTACGTAGTGTTCCAGAGGGAGGCAGGGGTAATGGCCCCGAAGCAAAAAGAGGGCCATTAACATTCCCTGCTTTAAAACTTCCCATTGTCTTCAGCGCAGTACTGTGGGGAGATGGAAGTGGAAGAGGCTGTGGACTTGATGACTTCTGTTCCTTTACTAAACCAACACGACTCTTTGATTCTTCTTGTTCTTCAAATTCAACTGACGCAAGCTCATCTTGCTCAGCAGCATCAAGACTTGACGGAGCAGATAATGCACGTGTCCTATTGCAGCTTGTCTTGTTATTAGATTGAATTGGTTTTACTCTGGTTATAAAACTTGGGGGTGCAGATTGCAGCGATCGGGTCTGAATTTGGGGCTCAGGCAGCATGGTAGGAATATGCTCTTTATGAGCAATGTGTTTTACAAAAACTGACTGCTTGGACTTTTTCTTGTTGCTTCTCAAAACTGTAAAACACCCCATCTTATATACAAACCACCTAAATCGTACTTCGGACTTTTATGTTTCTGCAAGAGGACAGAGAAGAAAGCACACAAATCAACAGAAGCTTTGAATCGGCTCGAACATAAATAATGCAAAAATCTACTCATCGCAGCAATAGGAACAAGGTGCAAAAAGGACAAAAGAGGACCGAGGTATCATTTTTGTCTTGTAATATCAGATGAACAATCCATACCACCAACAATATTAATTATCTCAGATACTCATTGCCTAAACTACAATATCCGAGCCATTGGACGTCTCATTATGATGAAACCAAGGGCTGCATATCTTGAATAAAAGTTGCTTAAAATGGTTAAGATAAAATCATATGCAAGAAAACATGTTCAAACAGATATCTACAAAAAGATCGCATTGTAATTTACATCAATTCCCCCCCCCCCAAACCCCTTCCCTTATCTTCAATTTAGTAATTGCAAAGATTATATGGCAGAGGAATAAAAGCCCACCTAGCAAAACCTAGCTCAAACAAAAGTGTCCAGTGCCCAAAGTTCAAATCTTTTATAACCAATTACAACAAACATCAACATGGGTCAAGAGATCAAATTCCATAAACTCTAAAATAATTCAGTGAATATGCTGACGAGCCGGTTATAACTTTCAAGTGCATGAGGGAAAAAAAAAAAAAAAAAAAGAAACACCAAACACATGCACAATGCAAACTAGAGATTTGCAGGGGAAATTCATTTTCTTTTAACAAAAAGAAAAAGGTCCTTTGTTCAGCAAACTATTTCAAGGTCCAAATCAGCATAGACACAATTAAGCAAACATAATTTTTTTTAAAAAGAAGAAGAAGAAAATTCGTCAACCAGCATCTGGGTTTACAAAATTCAACCACAGATCCAAAATAATCCAAAACTAAAAATAGGAAAAAAAAAATTGCACATCCACTAATCAACTATTAAAATATTCTTATCTGCATGACTAATATAAAAAGAATTAAAATAATTCTAGCGAAAACACAACTTTCAAACAAAACAAACCCAGAAATCATTAACGAAATTTCAATAGTTTTCAGCAGAAAAAAAAGTAAAAAAAAGGGTGAGAATCAAACCTATGAAAGCAGGTCATGCAAAGGCGAAAGAGAGTAGGAAAACAGAGAAAGCTGAAAAACCAGAATCCCTTGTTTGGTTAGTTTGAGGAGAACAACTTTGCAAGTCAAAGAAAGGTAATGGAGAGAAAAGTTGATCACTGTGAGAGAGGTTTTGAGAGGAAAAAGAAAGTAGGCAAAAGATGAGTAGAATATTATTATTATTATTATTATTAGGAAGAAGAAATTCTTTTTTTTTTTTAATTGAATATAGAGAAAAAGACAGCAGCAATGGTCAAACCAACCAAAACCCGGATGTTAATTAACAGTTAATATTTTATTTTAAATTTTCTTTCGACAAGAAATACACGCCTTCTCAATTTTTATACCTTGACACTTTTATCCTTTTCTTTACCACAAAATTTCCAAGCATATTTGTTGTGGGATTCTCATTCGTTTTGACCATTGAAAAAGAAGTGTTTTGAGAATGAAAGAGAAAGTACATGAGATTATGTTAGTTAGGTAAGAGAGGGAAAATGTAGAAAGAATGGTGGGCAAAAGGGTAAAATGAAGAGTGCAGCAGCTAGATTTTCAACGAAGGAGCCCATCGATTGATGTGACTGGACAGTAAAAGTTTAGAAAATTAGTTCCTTTTTATATTGATAAAAAAAGGGGGGGTGTGGTCAAAGTGACCTTTCAAGATAGGCATTTGACTATCAACTGTGACCGTCCGATTCATTGTGGGTTTCAAAGATCTTTTCTTTTGAATACAAATAAAGGCTGTGTGGGACCCCACCACTTTGTCCTTTGCTTTGCCTAACCTGGTGGCTGCACACGCGCCCCAAAACAAAATCCTGCTGGGTCGAACCTGGACCCGCTTTCACTGCTACCCTTGGAATTTTTTAACATTAGCCCAATTAGGCTTCCGGTTGTATCCATGCCTCATCCTCTTCTCCCAATATATAAATTTCACAATTATTATTAAAAAATTACAAATTAGTAAGTTTGTGTTTTACTCACTCAACTTTAAAAAGTTATATAAAAGTCATTGAATTATTTAAAGCTTTTATTTAAGTTTGTTTGAACTGTCTGCACCAATTGAAAGCTCTTTTTCCTCTCTTTTTTTTTCTACATTTTAGTTTTTTTATGAAACAACTTTAAATGGCATGAATATGCAAATCAAAATCCAAACAGCTTTATTCCCTGATTTTTTACATTGATTGTCAAATCAACTTGGACTTGTCAATGAGTACTGATCTATCATACTAATTGTCAAATCGTCACTTGGAGTTCACTAGTCAAATTTTAGAAAAAAAAAACTTAACAACTATGTAACGGCCCAAATTTCAGTGGTGTCGGAACAATAATTTGAGATCACTAAATCTAGCATGTGAGTTTAGAAATTAATAAATTTATAAGTATAAGTTAGGTGTGACTTGAGAAATATTTTTGAATTAATGAATTTTGTGAAGAAAAATAAAATTTTTAGGTAAATTGAGATAAAAACGAGGTATCGAGACCTGCTCATAAGTATTTTTATAAATATTTATGGAGTGTTAATAAGCTAGTATTAAAGTTTCGTTAAGAAATTTTAAAGTTTTGATAGTTAATTGAATAAAAAGATTAAATTGAATAAGGTGCAAAAATTATGAAATGTGATTAAATAGCTTAAGTATTAATTAGAGAGGGACTTAAAGAGTAAATAGACCCAAAATCAAATGGGCTGGACGGTTGGGTAGAAAATCAGCAAAGAATAGGGTGAAAAAGGGGCAAAATTGGAAAAGAGTAAAAATTAGTAGTTAAAAAGGTGGACTAAATTAGAAATCTAGATATTTCTTCATTTTTCTTCATCTTCTTCAGCTAAAAACACCATTAGAAAGCCCTTATGAAGCTGGCTTTCATATTTTACAGCATGTAATTTCAATTCTTGATTATTTCTTGAATTTTTTATGTTTTTGAGACTTTTACAATTAGGTCCTACTATTTAATTCAATAGTTTTTTATTCCATGGATGATTTTGAAAGTTTCCATGACTAAGTTCTGGAAGTTTATGATGATTTAGCATGGAATTGAAGTTTTAATTTTGTTATATAATGATTTTATTGAATGAATTAAATAAAAATTGATATTTATGACCCAATTGTGAAAGAATTTGAAATTAGGGTTTTGTGTGGACATTCTGAATTTCAATGACTGTGAAATAGTTCATAATGTGTAGACAAAGTACTAATTGAGAAAAATAAGCCCTATTGATAAGTAAATTGATTACGGACTAAATTGTAAAAATGTGAAGTTTGGGGCAAAAGTATAATTTTAAAAATTAAAGGGCATAAATTATGAAGTAGAGTGGAATTGAACTAAATTCTAATAAATAAATGATTTTATAGTTATAGATCAAGAAATCAAGGTGAATCATGAAAAGGAGAAATTGCAAGAATAGTCCTTAAATTTTGACAACTTTTGCAAACTAGCCCAGGTAAGTTCATATGGTTGAATTCCATACATTGTTATGAAATTTCATGAATGTGATAGTATACTATTGTGAATGAAAGTTATTGAAATGAGATAATTATGAAATATAGAAGATTTGAGCAAAAGTACAAATTAGGTGGAACGTCAGATTTGGGTACTCTCGTTCAGTGAGATGTGATGAATTAACGGTAAAGACCATGGTTTAACTATGGCAACATGTGAAAATGTGATATGTGATTTCCGTATAAAACCATAACTGGGCTATGGCATCGGTGTGATATGTGATTTCCATATAAGATCATAGATGGGCTATGACATCGATGTGATGTGATATATGCTTCTGTGTAAGACCATATATGGGATATGGCATCAGTGTGATATGAGCTTCTGTGTAAAACCATATCTAGGATATGGCATCAATGTGATATGTGATCCGTGTAAGACCATCGTTGGGCTATGGCTTTGGTGTGTGATATGTGATTATGTGCAAGACCATAGTTATACAATGGCAAAGTGAAAACGAAGTACTCAATTCCATAATCGTTCCCTAATTTAGTTAAGAAAGGTAAGTAGAGATGGGCCCAAGAGATTAAAATTTATTAATGAGTGATATTGAGCTCGATTAAACAAACTTATCATTGATTTTGTGATTGACAGGAAAAATAGTAAATTTATATATGTATTGCATGAATGTTATAAAATATTCGGTAAGAATCATTTTTCTATACCTATGAGCTTACTAAGCTTCTATAAGCTTACTTGTGTATGTTTATTGTTTCTTGTAGATTGACATATATACATTTAGAGGATCAGATCTACAACAAGGATCACACTATCCAGATTTACTCTGGTAGATTTTGTTGAATTCCTTTTTGATTTATATGGCATGTATAGGGGTTGAAATGATAATGAAATAGTATGAATGATTAAGTATGCAAAGTAATTTGAATATGATGGTTATGTTAGATAATGAAATATACATGTTTTGGTTTGAAATGGTTGATTATATAAATGTGTTTTTATGCAGGACGATAGTATAAGGGTGAGAAAAGTGGCTTTAAATGGCCTATTTTCGTCCACACGGGCAGACACACGGCCTGTCATATAGGCATTTGTTAAGGTCGTTTGTCCTTTGCATCTTAAAAAGAATGAGAAACAGAATTTCCAGGTTTAGACACATGGCCTAGCACACGGGCGTGTGGCTAGACCGTGTGAAATTAATTTATTCATGGTATAGAAGTCAGTAGGCTCGATGTTTTTCACACAGGATAAACACGGGTGTGTGCCTCGGCCGTGTGAGGCACACGGCCTAAAAACATGGCTGTGTGATATGGCCGTGTGATATGGCCGTATGAAGTCAGCACTTAAAAGGTAAATTTTTAATTACCACACGGCCTAGCAACACGGATGTGTGCTCTGGCCGTGTGACTTAAGTTTCTTCATAGGTGCAAGTCAGAAAGTTACACGCCCCAGAGACATGGCCATGTGAGCCACATGGCCACGCCACACGGGCGTGCCCCTTGCCACAGGGGCATGTGACCCTTATTTGTGAGAAAATTTTTAAATTTTGCGAAAAATTTCTTAAGGTTCCGGTTTAGTCTCGACTCGATCCTAATGTATGTTTTGGGCCACGATGGTCCGTTTAAGGGACGTTTATAATAAATCATGGTAATTGATTAGTGAATGAGTAAGATTTTCTGTATGTGTTTCATACTTCTTGGTAATGCCTCGTAACCCTGTTCCGGCAATGGATACGGGTTACAGGTGTTACAAACTAAATGATTTAAATAAAAACTTTTGAATAGTTTACTGATCATTTTGTAAGTTTTTGAAGTTGGTGACCAAAAACGTAAAGTAACTAATAGTTTTGTGATCTTGGGTGTAGTTTATCCTAGGTTAAATGCTCAAATTGTAGGTCAAACTTTTGTTCAAATAAGAGCTGAACCTTTTCAAATATGCTCGAATGAGGGTGAACTTTTAAAAATGGTCAAATAAATACCAAACCTTTTCAAAAGTGTTCAAATAAAGGCTTTTAAAATGCGTTATATTTTTTGTATTATGTTTTTGTTTTTGCTTTATTTTCGAGTAATATATAATTCAATTGTCAAGTGTTCCATTCTAAACACATCAGCATCCATCTAATTTTTACCACAAACTAAGGTTCAATGCGTAAAAAACCTTTATTTGAGTATTTTCATAGAGATTTAGCCTTTATATGACCATTTTAAAATATTTGACCTTTATACGAGTAACCCATAAAAAGTTATGCCCTGATTTGAACATTTAACTAAAAAAATTAATAATTGTGTATATAATTATATTTATTTTAAAATTTGTTATATATATATATATAGAATATACACAACACCACATTTACCCAACAATACTCAAATTAAATTATGAGTGTGGAACATGAATATATGTTTGATATGAGATAGATTTAAAATCTTCTTAAAATTTGAAAATTTATTAGAAGATTACATTTTCATACCAATTTCCAAAGAAGGCATAAATATCATACATGGTGGTTGAAACAGCAAAAAGATCAGAACCTAATAGTCATTCAATACCCATGGCAACAGAGGAGCTAGATAGAGTGTGATGCATATGCGGTTGAATCACAGAGAGAAACAATGCTCCAACTCTCTCCTGTGGTTTCAACGGTTTTGCAGTTTGCTTGATTTTATTGAAATGAGATTGTGACAGCGTTTGCCTGTGTTTGGTGTGCGGGGATAATGCCACATTTAGTATTGTAATTTCATATTCTATCTGTATTTTAAAAATGTTTAATACATGTATTTTAAAAATGTATTATGTGGAACCAAAACTATGAATATGTGTTTTATTATAGAATTTAGTGCTAAAATAGTTAGTGAATTGTTAAATCAATCAATAAAAATTAGACATCTAGAATTTTTTTTTTTCAAATCATAAGTCGATTTGAATAATATAAGATTATAATAAAATTTAGAAATTTAATGTATAGATGATTGGCAAGCCCAAGTATTATTATATGCCCATGACTGAAAAATAAAGAAAACGCTAGTATAGTTTTATAACTTCCATTGAGTTTCTCCCTTGCTGTGGCCTCTCATTTTTCTTTTTAATTTTCACTCAAACTCTAAACACTTGTCCACAGTTGAAGGGTTAAGGGAGTTTAAAGATTCAATTTATCTCTAGCTTTCTCATTCACTGCTTATGGTTATGGTTATTGATACTGTTGCTTCAGATCTACCCTGACCCTCCATCACTCCAACAAAACAAAACAAAGATAGCAGAGACAACAGTAGTTTTCTTTAGTTTTCGCCCCAAATATTAAAAACGATTGACGCCTCAATCCATTTTTTTATTTACTCCAGTATAATGGTCAATCTCATCTGGTTTTAAAAATCATTATTAGTTGTGTGATATTAGAATTTATCTGCTCTTTAGCCTTATGAAATTAGATTAAAATTTTAATTACATATAATATTTATGTTACCAATATATACTGGTTTCATTTTTTTTGGTGAATAAAAAGAATATAAAAAGATGATAAACAAATTCCACATAAGAAGATCCTCGATCAGTCTTAAGCCTAGTCTTCTAGAACGAACTGACTTGGCCAAGCTATCAGCAATTAGATTATCTTCACGAGCAATATGCTAAATCTTCCACTGTTTTAGAGTTTTAAGGATAAAATGAATTCTTCTGACGAGTGTAGAACTAGAAACTTCTGAAGAACCTTCTTGAATAGTATTAACCGCTTCAATGCTATCAGTCTGGATAATGACCTTTTCGAAGCTTCTGTCAAGGATAAGATTTAAGCCATCCAAGATCCCCCAAAGCTCAGCCTCGACCACCGTACAATTACCCAAGTATCTACAATAACCGATGATCTATCCATCATTATGATCAGACACAAACCCACCAGCAGCTGCAAAGCCTTCTTCAAGTCTAACCAAACCATCTGATTTTAAGCTTACCCAATTGTTATAAGTGAGTGAAGGTTGAGAGTAACCATGTTTCTTATTTTGAGTTAAATTTGAAAACATGACGCACAAAATAATAATAATAATAATAATAATAATAATAATAATAATTAAAAGAGAATGATACATGAGTTTAGTTTTAATAGATATTTGTTGTGGAAGTTGAGATTCATACCAAACCATGTTAATCTTTTTTAGGCTCAATGAACATTTTTAATGATGTCATCATCTAAAAATTTTAAAATGTATAAAATATCTAAAAATTATAAATAATATATTTTCTAAAGTTATATATATTTTATAATTCTTCTTATTTTTTATAAAGTATTATAATTTTATTTATTTTCTGAAATTTTAATGTATTCTTTGAAATTTTTTAGTTGTATTTTTTTTTTGTATTTTTATTATTTTTAAAATGTTTAAGCTTTATATATATAAATTTCAGATATTGATGTCTTTGTGACATCATGTTACTACATGTCAAATAATTTTTAGGCCATATAAAAAAGTTAATGCTGGTTGATTTAAGTATCGATTTTTGTAACAGAATTTAAATATAAGTACTTAATTGGACTAAAAATAAATTAGATTCTAATTAGTATCAAAGTACAAATCATGTCATTATAGCACGTACGCTACTTACAGATTTATACGACTTAAATCCTGTCGAGCGTGTCAAAGTACATAGAAATAGTCATGGTCAACCTGTTGGATCTGAAGCTCGACTTTTAGCAGGCTATTTGGGCATTATAGCACGAAATGCCAATATGTTGCCCATTAACTATGAATCATGGCATCATATGCCTGGTAGTAACAAAAATCAAGCTCTCGATAATATTAAGGTAACAAAATGTGAATATAATTTATAATACTTTGATTTAAGTTTCATTTATATTTACTTTCTAAACTTGTGTTTTTTTAGGAGAGATTTGCTCTAGAGGTCTCGGATGACTATATTAAGAAGACATTGGGTAAAAAATGGAGAGACCATAAAAGCATTTTGAAAAAAAACAATATTTTAAGAAAGATATAAGCCTCGAAGAAAAATTGCGAAATGTCCCGCCGGGAATGCTGAGGTACCAGTGGGAAGATACAGTTAGTTTCTGGAATTCAAAAAAAGGAGAGGTATTACGTACTTTCAAACTCTTATAAATTTTTCGGTTTATAGTATTTACTATATACGTAATAATAATTTCATTATGTAGGACCGTGAGCGAGTTGGAACAAGTAGCAGGCAGAAACAAAAATTCATGCACATGGCAGGGTTGAGAAGTTTTGCTTGCGTAGCTGAGGCCGAGATATTATGAATTTATTAATTCTGTCAAATATTAATGACTTTTTACTATTAAATAATATTTTTATTACTATATTGTAGGAAGTCTCGTTTGGTCAAAAAGTTGGACGCCTTCAACATTTTGACATTACGCATAGGAAGAAAGATGGATCTCCAATGACATCAGAAGCTAGAGAAATTATGGTATATTTACTTAATAAAATTTTTATTTATTATAAATATTTATAATGTTTAATCATAATGGTTTAATTTGTCGTTAGTAGTTTTAAATAATGTTAAGATATGTTGCATTCTTTTTTATTATATATTTCGTTTCTAACTCTTTGATTAATTTATTAGGAGAAACTAAAGGAGAAGAAGGCGGAGTATGAAGCGATTGCTTCGACTGATAGTTCTGTTAATTATGAGGACATTGATAACAGAATTATTAATGAAGTTTTGGGTCCTGAAAGGTATGGTCAGGTTCGATTTCAAGGATCTAGTGTTACCCCGACCCAATATTTTGGATCCAGCTCCCAGCAATACATGCCTTCTGGAAGTTCAGCTCAAGCTGAAGTTCAGAGGTTAAGAGACCAGATAGCTCAGATGCAAGCGAGCATAGTTGAGCAAATTGCTGAGGTTTAAAGAAAATATGAAGAACTCCAGCAACAACTTATAGCAGATGCAGCAGTGAGGGAGGCAGCGGCAGCAGCAAGGGAGGCAGAGGCAGCAGCGATGGTAGCAGAGCAGAGCAGAATGTATGATGAGCTCCAGCTACAGCTTCAGCATATGATGAAGATGTTTCAGCAGTCGCAAAAGCCGTCATCTTAGATATTTGTTTTCTCATTGTAAGAATATTTTTAACATTGTCACATTTAATATTATTGTAAGAATATTTTCAGTTATACTTTATTTATTAATTTACATCATATATCTTTCATTGAATTTAAAGTATTATTTAGATTTAATGTTACTGGTTGGATTATTATGCTACATTTGCTGTTTTTGGTTAGATTTTTAATGCAGGAAGGGTTGGATTTCGGTGAAAAAGCACTATTGCAAATCTGTAAAAATTAGTGGTAGTTTTCAAAAAAACGCCGCTAAAGGTCATGACCTTTAGTAGCCTTTGTAGCAAAAGCGCCACTAAAAGACATGACCTTTAGTGGCGTTTGTAGAGAAAGCGCCGCAAAAAGTCACGACATTTGACTTGTAGAGAAAGCGCTGCTAAAAGTCATGACCTTTAGCGGCGCTTATTAAAAAAGCACCGCTGAAAGTTCTCACCTTTAGCGGCGTTTTTTCATATAAACACCACAAATTTTTGTGGTGTTTATTAGCGGTGCTTATAAGCGCCGCTAAAGGCTAAAAAAAATGCTGCTAAAAGTCAATTTTACTGTAGTGTAAATTGCATATTGAAATTAAAGTCAAGTATGAAATAGTAAATATATACAAATTAAAACTTATCATGTTACTAAGAACAAAATATATGAAGATGGAAAGATGTATACAAAATAAATTATTAACCTGAAAATATATAAAAATATTGTATTTCACACACTAAAAAAATAAATATTTTATTGTTAAATTGTATGGCGGCTACAAATATGCATAACACAAATATAACATAAACAAACAAATTATAAACTAATTGAAACGCTGTGAAAATTACAGGTAACATGAAACAAACTAAAAAACAACACACACAAATGTGTACGAATCCCCGCAGAACAAATGGTAAGAAAGTAAATATTTATTTATAATAATTTAAATAAATAAGAAAATACAATATCAACATGGAGACAAAATTATCATAAACAATTTTAATAAAAAAGGAAATAAAAAAAACATATTATTTTATTTGGATAGTTAAAATTAATAAAAATGTTAAAACCTTCATCATGTTCAGATCAAACGAAAGTATTATCTTCTTTTATTTCATGTGTTGTTGGAACATGATGATGTTTTTGTTTTTACTTTGGTTAAAGAAAATTGTTGGTATCTTTGATAAAACAAGATTATGGGCCATTCTGTTGATTATCTGGATGTATATGAAATTTCGTTTCTTTCATTATCTCATTAGTCGGATGAATGATTGATCATAATAAGTTAATTTATTGGATAAGGATTGTTGCTTTATCATTATCGGTTATTTTAGCTAGATTTATTATGTTACTTTTCTCTTGGTGAAAGGTTCAATTTTTGTGCTGCAAAATTGAATTATTTCTTTTCAGTTTCTTAATTTCAGCTTACTTTTTGTAATCTAAGTTAACTTTTTTTTTTGTCTAATTGCTTCTTGATATGTACATGTGCTGAGTGACAAGTAGTATTGGGAGTGTGATAGGTTGTAATTTAGTGCTCTAGCGGGGCTGCATGTATCCTGCTTGTAAAGGGAGATTGGACTTTAGTTAATAAGGATTTTTGGTTGAACTATCAAATAATATTACATTTTGAATAAGGTTTTGTAGACGTAAAATTTTTGTGTCTAAATTGTGTTGACACAGCTTGATTTTGCATTCTTTTCTTTGTTACTATCGTGTTTCAGATCACATTCTCTTTTGTTTTATTCCTTGATGCAATAAGGTTTAGTATGATTTACTCTTCTATCACTATGTATTAATTTTTTTTTCAATAAGAAAGGAAAAAACAAATAATTTTAACATTTTTTTTACTAAATAGTGAAAGAAAATAAAAAGATTCATTATAATGAAATTTTACAATTACAATCTTTGCATAAAATAATTTATATAAAAAAGAAATCTTAAAAATTCTTTTTACTTAGCTCTCACTTGCTTTCCTTATCAATTTTTTTTTCACATTTTCCCTACAAATTGGGGTAAATACCGAAAACAAGTGATACTCAATTCTTGTTCCTTTCCTTAAATTAAAAAAAAAAATCCAAACAAAAAAAAAATGACAATTACTTTCATTTCTAAGGGAAATATTGATTAGGTATGTCATGCTATTATGTTTGAATCATTTGCTTAAAAAGTAAAATGTAGACAGGTGATTCTAAGCATCTGCGACTTAGGAAGAAAGTGCGAAGAGATATCTTACCATTTCATTCAAAGAGAAGCAAATAAGGCTGCCTATATGTTGGCTAAGGAGGGACGCTAGTATCGAGCACCATGCTTTTGGGTTAAAGAAGCCCCAAATCCAATTGAGAAGATGACAATTGTGGACTGGAACAACTGAATTCGACAATATTAAGACATTTTTCAGAAGCTTGAGGATGGAGAAGGTTCAATCTGAATCTCCATGCACTTGTTTCTCCCAAGCTTTCGCCTATTCTACTATGGTTGATAGATTTTGAGCTTTGTTTGAAGAGGTTTTGGTTGGTATTTCTCTGGTTTCTCTCTATGGTTGTTTGGGGGAAGGTTTTGTTTTGTTTCGTTTCCGTTTTCCGGTTTCCTCTTACTTTGGGTTTTGTTTTAGGTGTTTTAATTTCTAATTGTGTTTTAATTCTGTATGGTTGTTTGCTTTTCAGCTTTTAGTGGCTTTCATGTGACGTTTGGTTTGTTTGATATGTCTTTTCATTTGTTTATAACGTCTTTAAAGGTGTTAGTCTTTATTGAGCTCCTACAACATTTAATGAATACTAGCTTTACATTAAAAAATAGGTAAAATGTAAAATTTTATTATTTGATTAATGAAATATTAAATTATTGAAAAATATATTTTTTTAAACTGTCCTAAATCATATAAAAGGTTATTAAATTATGCTAATAGTGAAACTTAACTATGAAAATATGGAAAGAATTGAATCAATAATATAATATAAAAAATGTTAAAATTTCTCAACTAATAAATAGTAAACACAGGAACAAACTCACTTACAATAATAAATATAGTTGAAACATACCTAAAAATATATAAAAAAAATAGAAACTTTGATTAATTAATACCCATTAATTTCATCTTCATTTTAATGAAAATTGGTTAAGGTCATAAAAATAGAGCAAAATTGTCACAAATTTCACCTTACCAACGTGATATAATAACATATAATGTTGAGATTACTCACTCTATTATCAAGTCTTGCCACTACCATAATATCATGCTAGCAACTCAATGTAATGTTAATGAATAAAGCATGATTATGTGATTAACGAACGTAAAATTGTCACAACTTTTATTTATTGGTCAGCGTCGAATCAAATTAAGTGAGCAAATTTTGAGTTAGTTGAGTTGGTTTGTTTTATTTATATCCAACTTAATTTAAAAATTTTTGAATCAAGTTTAGTGAAATAAAGTTTGAGTCGAATAATTTTTTTCAAGTTAATATTAAATTAAACAGATAAAATTAAAATCTTGTAGACAATATAATTAAATCTATATCTAAAACACATAAAATTGAGGTCATATATCATTACAACAAAACAGCCCTAAGACGACACTTTTAGACTGACACTTTCCTAAATATCAGGATAGATCTACCATGTAACACCCTTAACCCGTATCCGTCGCCAGAATAGGGTTACGAGGCATTACGGAAATTTATAGAACAGTTACAGATAACTCGAGTTGGTTACTATTTATTTCCCGAAATTAGTCCTAACATCCCTTATATGGACCCTCGAGGCCCAAAACATGCACCAGAACTGAATCGGGACTAAATCAGAACCTCAGAAAATTTTTCACAAAATTACAAAATTTTTCTCTATATAAGGAGTCACATGCCCGTGTGGTAAGGGACACACCCGTGTGGTCAGGCCGTGTGGTTTCACACGCCTGTGTCCTAACACGTGTAACTCTCTGACTTGTACCTGATTAGAAACTGAAGTCACACGCCCATGTGCTAGGACGTGTGGTTAATTTATTTTTTGAAAATTAGGTGCAGGTTTCACACGGCCGTATCGCACGCCCATGTTATAGCCCGTGTACTTCACACGGCTGGGACACACGCCTATGTCTCTGCCCATGTGCTCAATTTAGAGCATTCTGTTTCTCAATTTAGGATGTAGGGGACACACGACCAAGCTACACGCGGTCAAAATACACGCCCGTGTAGACAAAGTAAGGCTATTTCTAAGCCTTATTTCTCGCCCATTTTTATCCAAATCCTGCACCAATACTTGTAAATACCAATTCAACCACTATTTTCATGCATGAACCAACCTTACCAACACATTTATATAACTATAACTAAACCATATGAACATAACAAAATCACATTAACACTAGCCATTCCAATAGCTAGTTTACATCCATCCAATTTAACCTCAATATTAGTTGAATAGCTTATACATGCCATTATACTATAGTAAGATTTCTAACTATACCCAAAATAAGCTGATTGATAGTGTGATGATGCTCTGACCCTCGTTCAAGCCTCACGAGCTTCCGAGCTCTATAAAATAGGAAAAATAAAACTAAGTAAGCACATAGTGCTTAGTAAGCTCATATAACTAGAAATTTACTTACGACGTAACCATTCAACAAATAAACATGCACATGCAAATCAAGCACTTTGGCCATAACCTAGGCATACAACCTCACCAACATTGTTAGTCATTTATTTCATATAATCACTAACAACAATGATAAGCTCATCAATTCATGAAATCTCATGCATTCCATGTACTTTTCACATAGTAATCTTACTTTGATTTATTTCCTGAACTTTATATCATAATTTCCTTCTTTTCTTCATTTGAAATCTCGATGGATATTAGGGGTGTACACTTGTAGTGTACTATACTATCATTCTGTCAATTCTTAATTAGAGGTGCTTCTATTAGCACTGAACATAAAGCTTACTCTCAAGTACTTTAACAGGATGCTCAGGTGAGCATTAAATAGAAAGCATATCTGAGTTTGGCATCAGAAAATTCACAGAGCACTTATATTGAGAAAGTCATGTAACAGAATGCTTATCCAAGCTTGATTTCAGAAGTTCACAAAGAACTCTAATCAGATGGCTCCGAAGAGCATTATACAGAAAGCATCGGATAGCATATAACAGAAAGCTTCAGATAGCTTGGCAACAATAAATTTAGGTGAGCACTATTAGTAAGCTCTAGTGAGCCATTAACAGAAAGTTCTCAAAGAACTTAATAACAGAACACTCATAGAGCGTGGGTATGTCTACAACATATTCAGATCAAGACCATACAGAATGTTCCAAAGAACATAAATAGAATACTCTGATGAGTATAAGCAGTAAGCTCGCAAGAACATCATATTAGTAAACTTGAGAGAGCTTATGCTCTTTCGAGCCACAGATGCCTGCAACACATGCAAGACACTATCATTTAGAGTAACGAAACCCTATATCCATCCGAGTTTTATTTTTTTGTCAAGCTTAATCACAATTTCAGTATTTACAAAATATACTTAATTTTACATGTTTTTGGCCAATTCAACTCACATGAAACTCATTCAAACTAATTGAATCATTTCATTATACATATAAATTATATGAACTTACCTCGATGCTTGTTCGTTTATAAAATCGACTAATTCGAAATCTTTTCCTTTCCTCAATCTAACTTCGTATTTGAATTTTCTAGACCTATATAAATGAATTTATTCATCAATTCATCATATTTCATATTCATTTGGACTCAATTTACACTCTAGGCAAAATTACTATTTTGCCCCTAAACTTTTCATAAATTTCAATTTCATCCCTAGGCTCAGAAAATGAAATTCATGCAATCTAATCCTTGTTCCAAGCCTAACCAAAATTTTTATATATCATTTACAGCACTTATGATTCACAAAATTTAGAATTTTTCTTTGAATTTCACAACTTTACAATTTAGTTGTAACACTCCCTTACCCTAAACCGTCGCCGAAACAGGGTTATAGAGTATTACCGGATTTTTCAGATCAAACAGAAAGAAATTTCAAACATTTCATATTTGATATTCAAATCAATTCAAATCTATCACATTCAATCCAATTTAAGTTTGTACCAAATTATGCCATTTCCATAAGCTTATCATCTTATATGCATATATGTTGTATTTAACCATTCAAAATCATAATATAACATCATTTACAACCATTTCCCTAAGTGACTTATACACCGACCTAGGTACATGCCATTCTATAAAGAAAATATACTTCATCACTTACTGAGTTCGGGATTCGTTTGGATGCTGGACCGGAAGATTTGACTTTACCTAACCTGTGCACGGAAACAACCGTACGCTGAGTATGATTATACTCAGTGGTATCGCTATAATTCAATTTATAATTAAGTGCAATAAATTATTCATATATTTCTACTTTATAATAATCATCATTTAAGTAAACAATTCAAATATTTCACATTTATCATTTAGTTATACATACATATTAATCACATTTATTTATTTTAACTCTTACTTCTTTCATATGCCTTATTGTCCACTTTTGGTTTTATCAGTAGTTCATTCATTTAACCCCATTAACTTGACTCAAACTCAGCGGATACACGGATTCCAACCAACACACCAGAATAGCACATAGTGCTCATCAGCTGAAGCCGAAACAGTAACAGTAACGGTAACAGTAACAGTAACAGTAACAGTATGGTACACAGAGTACCTCATTGGAACAAATCTGGAACAGTAACAGTAACAGTAACAGTAACAGGATTCAACACACAAAGTGCTGAATCGGTAACAGTAACAGTATTCGACACACAAAGTGCCGAATCGATAACAATAATAGTAACAGTAATAGTATTCGGCGCATAAGTGCCTGATCAGTAAGCCGGCAAAACCCATACTCTTTCATATCCTATGGCATGCCAATTATATCCGACTAGCCCGACTAGTTAATTGAGTATTTAATTCACTTTTCAGTACAGTTTCCATCTCATTTCAGTATCAATTATAATTTCTTATTTTGATCAGTTTCACAATATTACAGTAATTCATTACATCAGTAATTTCACATTTCAATGCAATACACATAACAATATTCAGAAACTTCGCAGTTTAATTCAGTACTCAATCATAAATTTATCATTTTACTAAACACTTACCTTAAAATACTTACCACACATAATTAGTAAATTAAACACATAATAATAATAAAGTTTGAATTATAGTGATACAAACCGTAATTTCCTCGAGACACTCATCGTCTACTTTTTCTTTTCCTTTCTTAATCGATTACTCTGGTACGATATTAACTACGTAATTGAACAGCTAAAAATTCATCAATACAATTCAATTTCACATCCTTAATGTATATATATAATTCTACTATTTACTTATATTTCTTTCAAAGCTGTCTAACTAAGTCATTGACACTAAATTAGTTATATCTTGAGTTACAGAATTTCAAATTAAGATCTGCTAATTTTCTCTGAAACTAGACTCACATATCTTCTTACCATAAAACTTTCATAACTTTTGGTTTAGCCAATAAGTATAATTAATTCTTTAAAGTCATCCCTGCTCTACTATCTGACAGTTTTGACCCTTCTTCACTAAAAATTAATTATCTCCTAGTACGAGATTCGGATGATGTTCTTGTTTGATTCTCTTGAAAATAGACTCATTAAATATTTTAAACATATAAATTTAAGCCACTAATTACTTTTCTCCAATATTTTATGATTTTCCAAATTTAGAACAAGGGATTCCGAAATCATCCTGACCTTATCTTAGAAAACTTATTATAACTCATAATTTACAATTCCATTTCTTATACCGCTTCTTCTATGAAAAACTAGATTTGATAAGCTTTAATTTCATATTTTACTCATTCTCTAATTCGATTTATATAATTTTTAGTGAATTTTTAAAGTTGAACCATTGCTGCTATCTAGAAACTATTTTAATGATAATTTTACTCTTTCATAGTTCTATGTATTAACTTTCACTTAGACATGCTTAATTATTATACTTTTAATTATTGTCCAATTTAGTTCTTATATTTTCTTTCTCCATAAAACCCTAATTTTAAAATTCTATCAATTTAATCCCTAATTTTCAAAACTTACACTTTCTTTTACAATTCAATCCTTTATCAATTTCTAACTTGAAATTCAATCAATTTAACCTCTAATTCATCAATTAATTCAGCATAACTCATGTCTAAAAATCTACTATCTTTCAAATTTTCAACATAAATAATGACATATTTTGTTCTAGAACTCCAAAAACTCAAAAATTATTAGAAAAATGGTCTAAATTGACTTACCAATTAAAGCTTGATACCTTAAAACCCCAATTTTTCCTTTTTTCTTTTTCTTTCTTTCCTTCTCCCCTGTTTCTTCTCTGTTTTTCATTTCAATTCTGTTTTGTTTTTTTTAACTCATTTGTTTCTTTTTATATATAATAATAATATAATATAATAATATAATAATATACTTAATTATTAAACAAAAATATATATATATTTTAATCAATAAAAATCTTTGATATTTTCCACGGTAAATCGCCTCAACTATAGAAAATGGTTTAATTTCCTCTTTATTCCTTTTTGTTTTTCTTTAATCTATAATTACACTTTCACATCTATTGCTATTTAGCCCTTTTTCATAATTACTTCTAATTAAGTCAAATTCACCTAGCCAATATCTAATTAAACACACAATTAACTTCGTTAATATTTATTAAAAATATTTATGAGTCTGATTTACCGAAACGGAATCCCGGGAATACATTTTTTTCAATTTGGTCATTTTTAATTAATTAACCATCGAAACATTAAAATTTCTTAATGAAACTTTAATACCACTCTAATGACACTCCGTAAATATTTATAAAAATATTTACGGCTCAGTTTATAATATCAAGGCCTCAATACCTCGTTTTCGACCCAATTTACCTAATAATTTCTTTTATTCACAAAATTCACTAATTCAAAAATATTTCTAAAATCACACTTAACTTATAATTATTAATTAATAAATTTTTCTAAATTTTTTTTGTCAGATTTGTGATCTCAAATCACTGTTCCGGCACTACTAAAATTGGGCTGTTACATTAGTCCCTAAATTTCAATTTCATGTAAATTCACTTTGTAAAAGCTGTTTATCTACTAACAACTTTTCATTTTCTACCATAAATTTCAAATTTTCAGCATGTTCATCCATGGCACAAACTTTATACTTTGATAAATTTTTAAATTAATCCCTAATTCAAATATATTATACTATCCTGATCTCAAAAATATAAAAATTACTAAAAAAAAGACTTGAATACTTACCTAATTAAGCAAAGAAAGTTTCTTCTCTCTCTCTCCTAGGGTTTCTATGTAAATTGGGGAAGAAGATGATATTAAATGATAATAATTCCTTTTAATTTAATTATCATCTTTTATTTTTCCCAATTTCCAATTTAGTCATTTTCTTTTTCTCAATTTCCATGGATGATTCATCCATAAATATCTACTAACTCTTAATTAATGGTCTAATTACCATATAAAGACCTCAAGTTTTGAATTCCATAACCAATTAATCCTTCTAACTTCTAGAATTTAACTTCTACATTTTATGCAATTTGGTCATTTCTCTAATTAATCACTTAATCAGTAAAATTTTCCTTTCAGTAATTTCATACGACTTTCCTATCATAATATAGATCATGCAATAATATTAAAATAAATTTTTTGTCTAGCTAGGATTTGTGGTCCCAAAACCACTGTTCTGGTTTCTCTAAAACTGGGTCGTTACAACTCTCCTCCTTAAGGATTTTCGCCCTCGAAAATCTTACCAGTAAAAAGGTTCAGGTATTACCTTCTCATTGTCTCCTCCAGTTCTCAAGTAGCTTTTTCAATTCCATGTTGTTGCCAAAGAACTTTTACTAAAGCTACCTTTTTGTTTCTTAGTTCCTTTGTCTCCCGTGCTAAGATTTTAATCTGTTCCTCACTATAGGTCAAATCAGGTTGAATTTCAATCTCTGTCGGAGAAATAACATGTGAGAGATTCGACAGATACCGCCGTAACATAGACACGTAGAAAACATTATGAATTTTATCAAGCTCTGGTGGTAAAGCTAACTAGTATGCAACAGGTCCAATTCGTTCTGTAATCTCATATGGCCCAATGAAACGTGGACTTAACTTGCCTTACGACCAAACCGAATGACTTTCTTCCAAGATGATACTTTCAAGAATACCTTATTGCCAACCTGAAATTCAATCTCTTTTCTTTTAAGATCGGCATAGGAATTTTGATGATTTGAGGCTGCTTTCAAACTGTCTTGAATCACTTTCACCTTTTCTTCAGTTTCACTTATCAAATCAACTCCGTGTATCTTTTTCTCACTGAGTTCTGTCCAGTACAATGGACCTCTACATTTACGATCATACAAAGCCTCATAGGGTGCCATTTTAATACTAGACTGATGATTGTTATTATAGGCAAATTCTATCAAAGGCAGATACCTTTCCCAATTGCCTTCAAACTCTAGCACATAACATCGGAGCATATCCTCTAATATCTGAATTACACGTTTGGACTGGCCATCAGTTTGAGGATAGAATGCAGTACTAAAATACAACTGAGTTCCCATAGCCTCTTGCAATTTACTCCAGAAATAAGATGTGAACCGAGGGTCTCTATCCGAGATAATAGAGACTGGCATTCCATGTAATCTGACAATCTCATATACAAACAATTCATCCAATTTATCCAAAGAAAAATCCATACTCACTGGAATAAAGTGTGCCGACTTTGTCAACCTGTCAATGATTACCAAAATAGCATATTTCTTTTTGGAGACAGAGGTAATCCTGATGCAAAGTCCATAATGATCCTTTCCTATTTCCATTCCGGTATTGTAATTGGCTATAAAAATCCCAAAGGTACCTGATGTTCAGCTTTGACTTGCTGACATGCCAAACATCTTGATACAAACTCAGATATGCCACGTTTCATTCCTGGCCACCAGTACATTTTTTTTTTCAAATTGTTATACATTTTATTACTTCCCGGATGTACAGACATAGTACCATTGTGAGTTCATGCAAAATTTTCTATACAATTCTGTATTCCTTGGAACACATACTCTGCCTGTGAATAATAAACAATCATTAGATCCAATTTGGAACTCTGAGTCAGTACCCGATTCACACTACACCCGTTAAGCCTGTAACTTATCATCATTTTTCTAAGCTTCACAACTTTGTTGCAGAAACATGGGTCTAGCTTTCAACTCAGCTATGATTGAACCATTTTTAGTTAATGACAATCGCGTATTCACGGCTCGCAAAGCAAATAGAGATTTCCTGCTCAAAGTATTCGCTACCACATTCGCTTTTTCTGGATGATAGTCAATGACCAGATCATAATCTTTTAACATTTCAAGCCACATGTGCTGTCTTAAATTCAAGTCTTTCTTTATCATTAAATACTTCAAACTCTTGTGATCAGTACAGATATGACATTTTTCACCAAACAGATAATGCCACCAAATTTTCAATGCAAAGACAATGGCTGTCAATTCAAGATTATGTACCGGGTAATTCTTTTTAAGCGGTTTTAGCTATCTAGAGGCATAAGCCATTACTTTACCTTTTTGCATCAAGACACAACCTAAACCATTCAACGATGCATCACTGTAAATAACAAATTACTTACCCAATTTAGGTTATATTAACACAAGTGCTTCCGTCAATAAAGCTTTCAATCTGTCAAAACTTTGCTGACATTCATCAGGCCACTCAAATTTCACATCTTTTTACAATAGGCGATCGGAAAAGCTATCATAGAGAACCCCTGTACAAATCTCCAATAATACCTGGTTAATCCCAGAAAACTTCTGACTTCAATTACATTCTTTGGTGGCTTCTAAGTGAAAATACCTAAAATTTTACTTAGATCTACTCTAATGCCTTCAGCAGATACAATATGTCCAAGAAAACCAACTTTCTGAAGCCAAAACTCACATTTACTAATTTAACATACAATTGTTTTTCACATAGGGTTTGCAGTAAAATTCTCAAATGATCAGCATGTTCATTTTCATTTCGGGAATAAACCAAAATATCATCAATAAACACTACTACAAACCTATCTAAGTACAGTCTGAAAATTCTATTCATCAAATCCATGAACATTGCAGGTGCATTAGTCAACCCAAATGGTATCACAAGAAACTCATAGTGGCCATATCTGGTTTTGAAAGCTATCTTCGGCATATCAGACTCTTTTACCCGTAACTGATAATAACCCGAATGAAGATCAATCTTTGAAAACACTGTAGCACATTTCAATTGATCAAACAAGTCATCAATTCGAGGCAACGAGTATTTATTCTTTACCGTAACTTTGTTGAGTTGCTGATAGCCGATACATAATCTCAAATATCCATCTTCCTTTTTTACAAACAAAACTGGGGCACCCCAAGGTGAGTGGCTAAGTAGAGCAAAACCCCTATCATTAAGTTCTTGCAACTGTGCTTTCAACTTTTTTAATTCAGTAGGAGTTATTCTGTAAGGTGCTATAGATATCGGAGTGGTTCCCGAAACAAGATTTATAAAAAATTCTACCTCTCTTTTTGATGGTAACCCAGGTAATTCTTCTGGAAACACATCAAGGAATTCACATACAACCGGCACTGATTGAATTTTTTACTCAGATATTTCGGTGTCCAACACATACACAAGATAAGCATCACATCCTTTTTTAACATACCTCTGTGCTGACATAGCTGAGATTACAGTTGAAAACCCATCCAGCTTATCAAATTCAACACGAAGCAATTCACCATTTAAACACTTTAAAACAATGTATTTCTATTTACAATTTATTACTGCATCATGTTGAGTTAGCCAATCCATTCCCAAAATTACATCAAATTCATCAAAAGGCAGTAGCATCAAATCAGCCATAAAACAATAACCTTTAACCACCAGTTGACAGTTTTTACAAATTTTATCTACCATAACATACTGGCCCAAAGGATTTGAAACTTTAACCACAAGTTCAGTAAATTCAATAGGTAAATTTTTAACAGATACTAGCTTTATGCATATGTAATGCCCCAAAATTCTTTTTTTTTTTATTTTTGTGATTTTGTGACGCAGCTGTCTGACTGCTTCAATGGTTATGTGTTCTGAATGTGTGTGTGTGAGGTCCCAAGTTCAAGCATTACCTTGGGTAAATTTTGATATTTTTAAGAATAAAGCCTTATCTTTGGTTAGAAGGCTTTTAATTAATTGTTGGTAAGTACTTATTAGAATGAGCCTGCTAGTTTGGTGGTTAAGTGAAGTGTTAGTATGCTGGAGGTTTTGTGTTCAAATCCTTACGTACACGTGTGGATTAATATTTTTATTTGTCGGTCAGTTGGAGAGTTCAAGTGGTGTTAAAATTCTGAGTAGTTAGATGCTAGTGGGTGGTTTTGAGAGAATTAAAGGATTGTAGGATTGAGGGGTTATCATAGGTTAGGTTTGATTTTATTTTTTGTTCTTTTTCCCAAAAAATTTGATCTCCTCTCCCTCTCCCAAAAGCTTAGACGAAAATCCTTCTCCTCCTTCTTCTTTTGTCATTTTGTTTTCAATCGCTGCATCTTTCCTTGCTATTCGTCCGTATTTACCCTTCCAGAGTTCATTCTCTATTTTTCTGTCGATAGTGGTAAGTGACTTTGGTGCTTTGTAATCTCAATTTTCAAGTTATTAATCGGAGATTTATGTATATTGTTTTAAAAGCCGAGAATCGAGTGTAAAGGGCTATCCTAGTGCCAAATTGTAGTAGAAAGAGTCCGAGGTTTTCAAAGTAAACGTTAATTGGACGTGTTAGATCATTGATAGCGTGATGCTTTTGGATTAATCGTGGTTATAGGCTGATTTTGGGGCGTTGGAATATCGTTTGTAGGTTTAAGAGTGCTTGTGGTTACCTTAGCAGCATAAATGATACATGTGTGTACCTGAAAATACAGAAAATAGGGTTTCAACAAAAGCTAAAAATCGCACTGTCGACGCCACACAGGTGTGTGGTTGCCTATGTAATAGGCCGTGTGCTAGGACACAAGCGTGTGAACGACGAGGCCAGGCTGTGCATGAAGGACACTGTCATGTGATGGCCAAGTAGGCCATGTGTGACACATGGGCTAGACTGATTTGGGCCGTGTGGGTCACACATGCGTGTGGGTCCATACGGATAGTCCACACAAGCGTGTGGGATTCTAGGCTAGGCCGTGTGATCCATACGGCCAATGCCAAATTGGGCCACGTGGGCCACACGGGTGTGTAGGCCCACACAGGCAAGCCACATGAGCGTGTGAGCCCATTTAACTGAAATGCTTTCTAAGGTTGCACAGGTTCCCCAAGTTGACTGTGTACCTACTGTAGGGTCAGTAAGCACACTTAGACCCTTAATTGTATGAACTGAGTGTATGATATATGTAATGAGCATGATGATTATATGCATGTATACTGAACTGTATGTGTAATTGATAACCATGTGATAGCATGTCATCTATTGTATATTTGCATTTCATTTGGTTGGGATGATGAAATTTGGAGAAAGTGTACTGAAAGGCTTTAAGCCTATTGACTGGCAGCTCGCAGCAATATATATATTGAAAGGCTCTTAAGCCTATTCGACTGGCAGCTCCGTTGCATTATACTGATATGTGCCGTATACGGTACAGCTAGGAGTGTAGGGCTGTGTGAGTGTTTTAAACCCCATAGAAAGTGTATGGATGGACAGAGATAGTGTATTTGAGGCTGGTGGGTAGGATTTTATTTTTTGATCACTGCATGCATGACTGTTACTGTGATGGGCTAAGACCCTAATGCATATCTGATATTGAAACTAAAATAGGCTTAGGCCCAGACTGTGTTTGACTATTTACTGTGATTTACTGTTTGTTTGTTTTCTGCAGGGATTACACACTGAGTTTACGTAAACTCACCCCCTTCTGTCTTATCTGTATAGGTAATCCCTAAACTTAGACGGATCGGTGTAGCGGAGGACTCAGCGATGGCCACGATTATTAGCACTTTTTAGTATATTTATGATTTATGAGTATATTTTTATTATTGGTTAATTTCGATGTAATTTGGAACTTTTCAGACTTTTTCCTTAAATTGTGGGTTTTTATTGGTTTTATGAATTTTATAATTGCGCAACTTAACAAACAAACGGATTTTACTAAAATAAATGGGTTTTTCTAAAATGATCAGATTTACTTAATTACATCGGTTTTCTTAAAACAAATGATTTCAAAAGCTTCCGCTACAAATTACGTTTTCACAAATTGACTTAACTGGCAAATGGTTTTTAGAGATATTAAGAGTTAACTAAAAATAGACAAATCAAAAATGTTTTGACACGACGACTTAATTCAAACACCCTATCATGTGACATTGCCAGATTCGGCTATAACGTCTAGGCTGGTTCTAGGGTGTTACAGAATATGTATGAATTTGTAGAACCAGGATCAATCAAAGTAGTAATATCAGTGTCAAGTAAAGAAAATGTACTAGTAAAAACATCTGGTGTAGAAGTATATTCTCTTGGACAACAGGTGCCCATGCTTCAGATTTAACCGTTGAAACTTTAGTAGCTCATTGGCTACCACTGACATTACCAGGATGATGAGGTAGTCTGCCTCTCGAAGCTGGATTACTCGATCTAGAGGTTTGATTCATGTCTTTTTCAAGATTTTCCGGGCAATCCTTAACATAGTGGTCAAAGGAACCACATCTAAAACATGTTCCGCTTTTTATGCGGCACTCACCATAATAAAATTTATTACATAGTTTACACCTTGGTTTGGGGTTTCCAACACTTCCCACACTTGTAACAGATGGAGAAGAAGATCTCGGGTTAGAACGTTGAGAATCCTGCTCTTTACCGGAGTACCCTGTAACTATGGTAGTACGATTATGATACTTCTTCAATTTCTTTGAAACAAATATCTGTGACTTGCCCATAAATCTTTTGCCTAACATCTGGGCTTCTCTTTCTGCTTGTTTCTTTTCTTTATTCAATTCCCCAGCTGTATGTGCTCGATCAGCCAGTACTCTGAATTCCCATAACTCGAGAATTCCAATCAACAGTTTGATATCTTCATTTAGTCCTTCAAAACATTTGTACATATCAGCCTCGGTTACAACTCATTCTCTAGCATACTTGCTTAATCGAACAAATTCCCGCTCATACTCAGATACTGTCATATTTCCCTGTTTCAACTCAAGAAATTCTTTTCTTTTCTGGTCAAGAAATCTCTAACTAACATACTTCTTTTTAAACTCAGTTTGAAAAAATTCCCATATGATCTGCTTATTTGGCACAACAGAAATCAGTGCATTCCACCATTGGTACGCTGTATCATCTTTTAACAGTGACAGCACATTTTAAACATTCGGTTGGAGTACATGACAATTCATCTAATACTCTGATAGTATTCTCTAACCAGAATTTAGCTTTTTCTGGATCATCTTCGGTAATGGCCCTAAATTCTTCTGCCGTATATTTTCTGAATTTATCTACTGGAGGTTTACCAGTTCTAACAGATTCAATACCTTGTAGCATTTCGGGAATCGGTGGAGGAACAGGTGGGAGAGCTTGTTGTTGAACAACCGAATTTGTTCTTACAAATTTAGTGAACCATTCGTCATCATTTGTACAAGGCTTCTTTTGCCTCCCCACTTCGGCCCTCAGATACAGGTCTTCTACTACTGCTTGATGCTTCTCTTTGAATTGAAGCCAGAGCATGGCCCTCACCTTCCTCGAATCCAGCTCTAGCTTGATTGGACGATATTACTATATGAAAAATACATTTAAAATGGTCAAGAGATATCGCACTGTCACAATTTATATAATGGCATGTATAGCTAACTCTCTACTTGCTATGTTAGCCCGAGAATTGACTAAACCTAGCTTTGATACCAACAAATATGACACCTCTAACCCCTATCCGTCGCCAGAACAGGGTTACGAGGTATTACGGTAATTTACAAAACAGTTACAGATAACTCAAGTTGGTTACTATTTATTTTTCAAAATTAGTCATAACGTCCCTTATATGGACCCTTAAAGCCCAAAACATGCACTAGAACTGAATCGGGACTAAATCGGAACTTTAAAAAAAATTTCGTAAAATTATAAAATTTCGAATCGGGACTAAATCGAAACTTTAAAAAAAATTTCGTAAAATTATAAAATTTTTCTCTATATAAGGAGTCACACGTCCGTGTGGTAAGGGACACGCCCGTGTGGTCAGGCCGTGTGGTTTCACACGTCCGTGTCCTAACCCGTGTAACTCTCTCACTTGTACCTCATGTAGAAATTGAAGTCATACGCCCGTGTGCTAGGCCGTGTGGTTAATTTATTTTTCGAAAATTAGGTGCAGATTTCACATAGCCGTATCGCTCGCCCATGTTATAGGCCGTGTACTTCACATGGCTGGAACACACGCCCGTGTCTCCATCCGTGTGCTGAATGTAGAGTATTCTGTTTCTCAATTTAGGATACAGGGGACACACGACCAAGCTACACGCCCATGTAACAGATCGTATGTCACACACGGTCAAGACACACGCCCATGTAGACAAAATAAGGTTGTTTCCAAGCCTTATTTCTCACCCATTTTTATCCAAATCCTGCACCAATACTTGCAAATACCAATTGAACCACTATTTTCATTCATGAACCAACCTTACCAACATATTTATATAACTATAACTAAACCATATGAACATAACAAAATCACATTAGCACTAGCCATTCCAATAGCTAGTTTATATCCATCCAATTTAACCTCAATATTATTTGAATAGCTTATACATGCCATTATACTATAGTAAGATTTCTAACTATACCCAAAATAAGCTGATTGATAGTGTGATGATGCTCTGACCTTCGTTTAAGTCTTACTAGCTTTCGAGCACTATAAGATAGGAAAAATAAAACTAAGTAAGCACATAGTGCTTAGTAAGCTCATATAACTAGAAATTTACTTACGACGTAACCATTCAATAAATAAACATGCACATGCAAATTAAGCACTTTGGCCATAACCTAGCCATACAACCTCACCAACATTGTTAGTCATTTATTTCATATAATCACTAACAACAATGATGAGCTCATCAATTCATGAAATCTCATACATTCCATGTATTTTCACATAGTAATCTTACTTTGATTTATTTCCTGAACTTTATATCATAATTTTCTTCTTTTCTTCATTTGAAATCTCGATGGATATGAGGGGTGTACACTTGTAGTGTACTATACTATCATTCCGTCAATTCTTAATCAGAAGTGCTTTTATTAGCACTGAACAGAAAGTTTACTCCCAAGTACTTTGACGGAATGCTCAGGTGAGCATGAAATAGAAAGCATATCCGAGCTTGGCAACAGAAAGTTCACAGAGAACTTATATTGGGAAAGTCATGTAACATAATGCTTATCCGAGCTTGATTTCAGAAGTTCACAAAGAACTCTAATCAGATGGCTCCGAATAGCATTATACAGAAAGCATCGGATAGCATATAACAGAAAACTTCGGATAGATTGGCAACAATAAGTTCAGGTGGGCACTATTAGTAAGCTCCAGTGAACCATTAACAGAAAGTTCTCAAAGAACTTAATAACAAAACGCTCATAAAGCGTGGGTGTGTTTACAACATATGCAGATCATGACCATACAGAATGTTTCAAAAACCATAAATAGAATATCCGAAGAGTATAAGCTGTAAGCTCGCAAGAACATCATATCAGCAAGCTTGAGAGAGCTTATGCTCTTTCAAGCCACAGATGTCTGCAACACATGCAAGACATTATCATTTTGGGTAACAGAGCCTTATATCCATCCGAGTTTTATTCTTTTAAGCTTAATCACAATTTCAGTATTTACAAAATATACTTAATTTTAAATGCTTTTGGCCAATTCAACTCACATACAACTCATTCAAACTAAGTGAGTCATTTCATTATACATATAAGTTATATGAACTTACCTCGATGCTTGTTCGTTTATAAAATCGACTAATTTGAAATTTTTTTCCTTTTCTCGATCTAACTTCGTATTTGAATTTTTTGGATCTATATAGATTGATTTATTCATCAATTCATCATATTTCATATTCATTTGGACTCAATTTACACTCTAGGCAAAATTACTATTTTGCCTTAAACTTTTCATAAATTTCAATTTCGTCCCTAGGCTCGAAAAATGAAATTCCATCAATCTAATCCTTCTTCCAAGCCTAACCAAAATTTCTACATATCATTTACAGCACTTATGATTCAAAAAATTCAGAATTTTTCTTTGAATTTCACAACTTTACAATTTAGTCCCTAAATTTCAATTTCATGCAAATTCACTTTGTAAAAGTTGTTTATCTACTAACAACTTTTCATTTTCTATCATAAGTTTCAAATTTTCAGCATGTTCATCCATGACACAAACTTTATACTTTGATAACTTTTCAAATTAATCCCTAGTTTAGATAGATTACACTATCCCAATCTCAAAAATATAAAAATTACTAAAAACGAGACTTGAATACTTACACAATTAAGTAAAGAAAGTTTCTTCTCTCTCTCCTAGGGTTTCCATGTAAATTGGGGAAGAAGATGTTATAAAATGATTATAATTCCTTTTAATTTACTTATCATCTTTAATTTTCTCCAATTTCCAATTTAGTCCTTTTCTTTTTCTCAATTTCCATGGATGATTCATCCATAAATATCTACTAACTCTTAATTAATGGTCTAATTCCATATAGGTACCTCAAGTTTTGAATTCCATAACCAATTAATCCTTCTAACTTCTAGAATTCAACTTTTACATTTTATGCAATTTGGTCCTTTATCTAATTAATCACTTAATTGGTAAAATTTTCTTATCAGTATTTTCATACGACTTTCCTATCATAATGTAGACCATGCAATAATATTAAAATAAAATTTCTTTACAAGGGTAGGGATATGCATGTCTAACTTAACACCTAACTAAGAGTGGCCATAAACCTATTTTGTTGAAGTGTATATATATTTGAAAAGCCTTTCAAAGCTTTTGTTTAGTATGATTTTGTAATTTATCTATTTAAGGCATTGAATTTATTATTTTGAAAAAAATAATTTTAATATATATTATTTTTAGAAATTTTTGAATTTTTAAATAATTATTTGAAAATTCGAATACTATTTTGAATTTTTTGTAATAATTTTCTAGAGGACCAAATTCTCATTTTTTAAATGTGATAGATACAATCAATATGTTATTTGATTTTATTCGAATCATAAACTTAAATTGAATTTCAAAGAATGAATTTAAAAAAGAAAAATTAATTCAAATCACATTGTTGGAGTAGATGGCTAGTTAACGTGATATGAGTGATAAAAAGTGTAATTTTGAGAATTTTTAAGCATATTCACACGAAAAATCATATATAAAGATAACGTTGAATAAATAAACATAAATCTAGGTTTATGCTCTTAGTGATTAAAATATACAATATTATCCAACTCTTCTTACATCTTTACCTAATTTTACTCTACCAACACTTTTTATTTCTAATCCTAACTTGATTCCTCCAAAATATCATATCTTTTCAGATTTTAACTCCATAAATATATATTTTACATGTAAAGCAATTAGGGGAAGTCAAGATTGAGATCAATTTAATTTCTTTATAGTATAATTTTATAGTCTAAAATTAATAGGGTAAGAATGCTATTCAAATAAAATCCTCTTAATAATGCCAACTTGATCCAAATTGGTAAAATTAAATTTTTATTAAAAGGATGAGAAATGCAACAAGCGACTAAGGTCCTAACTCGGCTCCACAAAACCAGGGAAGCAAAAGGGAGCAGGCAGTGCCCGTGCAGTTGCACATGCCATTGTGCAGTTGCACATGCAAAAAAGTAGATAAGTTTGGTTGACTCTTAAGCTTGTGACTAAATACTTCTTTCATTTCATTTTTCCAAAATCTAGATGGTGAACAGTTTACCCTTCACTGTAAATTCTAACAAGTACAGTTAAAAGCTCTAAAGGGGTATTGAACTTCCCTATCCGACAACGACAACGACGCTGCCGTTTGGATGATCACCACCTAATCCATTCTGTGGTTGCGGTAAGGAAGTGACTTGCTGGGATGTCTCGGTTTTTGATGCATCGACTTCAAGTAACGAGTGCCGACAATTCGGGCAAGAGGAGTGTGAGAGCAGCCATGTATCAATGCACCTCACATGAAACCCATGGTTGCATTTTGGCAGCACTCTTACTTTTTCTCCATCAACGAACTCTCCCAGGCATATTGGGCACTCCGTCGACGGCAAACTCACGCCTTCCCCATGCACTGCCACCGGGATTTGTCTCAAATCTCGTTTCTTCAGGCCTGTTGTCGCCAAGCGATAAGCTGCTTGTTCTGGGGTCTCCGTCGCAAACCTTCGGCTGCAACGTAGAGCGCAACGGACTATTGAGTTCAACCCCACTGCACAGATCAGAGCGCATAAAAGAGCTGCCAATATAACCACCAAGTTGGTGTCGAAATTTGTCTCGCTAAGGTAGGAATCATGAGTTTTGTTCCCATTTTCCGGTGGCAAGCTCACTTCTGTCCCAAGCAGGCGTCGATGCATATTCACACTTGCTGATAACATGGCTAGCCACTTGAAATATGGAGGAAAAAAAAACCCAAGAACAATTGAACAAGTGTTCTAAAAAAGGAGTTGGGAGGTTCCTTAAGGCTACAGCAATGTTGTAAAGATTCCAACTAGAAAAAGACATAAGAAAATCATCTTCTTTGTTGCTAAGATAAGCAAAATGGTCCTCAGTCCTCACAATACTAAAACATGTATCTTCAATAAAGCAAAAGAAAACAGAAAGCAAAATGGAAGCCTTGCCTTTACCTGAGCCTATCGATTTGTGGTCTAGAATTCATTGGTGGAGGGAGGTTACTCAAAGAGACAAAAGATTCTCCCTTTTCATAGCCTGAAAACTAGAACACTGAACCTTGTTTACTTATGCAGTTGCAGAAAAAAAGAATGGAAGGGGAATTTATATGAAGGGTGATTTGCTGTGTTAGTGGGGGTCAGGTTTTCAAGAGATCTATGGTAAGATACAAATGCAAGATCCAGAGATAAAGTAAAGATATAATTGAGACGGGTTTGCCTACCTAATCATGATTGGGGGTAATATAAAGGCCAAATCTGATCATGATCCCTTTGATTAAACAGTTGTTTGATAAGGTAGTAAGTCCAGCGTGGTTTAAGCCAATGACAAAGGGTTGGGTCATAACGAAGATGCTACTTCATCCATAGTGGAAATTGGGGAACTTTGCTGCCATTTCCTGATTTGTGGACTCATGACTTTTGACATCACCTTTGACGGAGATAACTACTAGTTCGAAAAATCAACCTTTGCCTACAATAAATATCTCCTAACCTTTATTTCCTCTTCCTAACTACAAAAGTGCACTAAAGTTATCCTTGAAATTCATCCATTAATTTTTCTTTTTTAGAAAAAAGGTGATTAATAAGAGATTCTATTTTCAATATTTTTAATCTGGTTTATAGGTTGGAATTAGCAACTTGGCAATAACAATAATGAAAGTAATTTGGTAAAAAGTAAAAGAAAAATCCAAAAAATTGCAACATGATCAAATTGTTAAAACATCCTCTTAATCATAAATATATGGGTAAGTCACTAATTTATGAGTGAGTTTTCGTTTTGATCACTTAACTAAAAAAAAATTACAATTTGATTAATGAACTATTCGGAAGTTTTTATTTAAGTCATTGGACTCTTAAATTTGATGCTATATGGTTTTCTTTATTTGCACTGACTGCACTAATAGAAAGCTCTCTTTTCCCTGTTATTCTACAATTTTTTTTTTATGAAACAACTTTGGGCGTCACGAATCTACAAACTAAAATTCAAATAACTTTTTTTCCGATCTACGACATTGATTGTCAAATCAACTTGGATCTAAGGTATGTTCTTCTACTCGTTGATGGATACTGATCCATTGTATTGATTATTGAATCGTCGCTTGGAGCTCACTAGAGAAACTTTAAAAAGAAAACTTAATAGTCCAGTGACTTAAATAAAAACTTTTGAATAGTTTAGTGACTTAAATGAAAATTTCTAAATAGTTTAGTGACCAAATTGTAACTTTTTTTAGTTAAGTAACTAAAACGAAAATTTACTCATAGTTTGACTACTAGTGTAGTTTACCTTAAACATCCAAAGATTATCGAATCTTGGACTAAGAAAATCTTCACTTTGTGAAAGTATCGTGGGTTTGGATACCACAAAAGAATTGCATGACGGGTGATTATAGAATTTAAGATGTGACCTATTAGTCGAGTGTTACCTTTCTCCAAAAATATTTTGAATTCAAACCACAGTTGCATAAAAAATACTAATAATTACAAAGAATTTAAATTTATAAATGTGTTTAGTTTTAATTTTAAAAAGAATTTTATAAATATTTTTAATTGATAGCGTGTAATTATAAGTAATTGCATCTAATTCACTTAAGTATTTTCTCAAAACATGTATTTGATATACTATTAAAATAAGAATATATTATAAATATCTTATGAAGTGGATGTCCATTAATATCAAGATAAATTTTGATGTACTTTAAATCTAATAGTCATTAGAAGTATATCTCTACTTCATTTATACTTTTTATGCCTATAAATAGAGACTTTGGAGAAGCATTGTAAATAATCCGATTGATCAATAACATACGCTCTCTCTTTGCTGTCCCTTTGCTCTCCCTTTCTTTTTGTTCTTTATTCTCTGTGTTTTATTTTATAATACGTTATCAATACGATTCTCTTTTAATTATTTTTCTTCACAAGTCACAAAATTTTTTCAAAATTTCCTCTTACTCAAAGGCGAATCTAGGGGGGCTGACAAGGGCTTCGGGCCCCTTAAAATGGAAAAATGCTATTTAGGCCATTTAGAAATTTTTAAAATTTTAAATTAATAAAGGTAAAATTGCATTTTGGCCCCCTAAAATCATAAAAATTTTATTTAATCCTTTAAAAATTATAAAGATGTAGACTATTAAAAATTAAAATTTTATTTTAACCCCCTTTAAAAAAAATTTCTGGCTTTGCCCCTGCCCTTACTTATGACTTTCAAAAGAATGGTGATATAAATGCTTAGAAAATATATTTAAATAGTCATTTTTGAAAAACTAGTATTCAAAACTGAATACGTAGAATATGAGAAAGTATGTGATGTTTTCATGAAGGGAGTAAGTACGTGTTGTACTCTTTTTCCCTTAACTGGGGTTTGTCCCATTGGGTTTTTCTGGTAAGGTTTTTAATGAGATAACATATTATACATATTATAGATATGTGTACTCTTTTTCCTTCATTAGAATTTTTTTCCCACAGGGTTTTTATCTTGGTAATGTTTTAACGAGATACATTATCTACCAATGGACATCCAAATGGAGTATTATGAATATCTTATTAAGTAGATGTATATCAAGATAAGTTTTAATATACTTTAAATTCTAATAATGGTTGGAAGTAGAGATCTGTTTTATTTATACTTTTTATGCCTATAAATAGATATTTTAGAGAAGCATGGTTAATATTTTAATTTATCAATAAAATATGTTTTCTCTTTACTTTTCTATTCTCTTTATTCTTTATTATCTATCTTTTATTTTATAACAGAATAATTATTGAAATTGAAATTTTATATTTAAAAATTAATAAATAAACTGCTAAAATCTCAGTAAAATTAAAAATTTTCACCAAATAATTATCCCTAAAATATACACTCAAAACAACTTCATGAAAAGGTATTAAAAGTAAACATAATAATAGTAGTACAAAAATAGTCTTTAATCGAATTCTGCTGTTTCGAAATACCATAAAACACGACTATAATTATATCACGGTTGTCATTCCCATTTTACTAACAAAAATCATGTTTCATTTTTGAATCATATCTATTTTTGAGCATATGGTATGTATTTCTTTTATCTATTTTTTAATCCCATTTTGATATGTAAGTTATAAAATTTCATTTCATTTTTCTTTAAAAGTTATACTTGTTCAATAAGAATATACAATTTATTGGCAACTTCTTTATTTTTAGGGGTAAACTAAATTGAAAAATAATAATTTAAATGCTATATTTGGGGTGTACCTCGGATTTATCAAACTTTTTATAGACATTTAGAAAGGCAATTGACGAGCGACCGAAAAAGGCCCAAAACAAGCCCGACGTCACGATGAGGAGCATCGGGATGTTGAGATGACGGGATGACATGACAACGTTGAAATGAGGAAGCAGAGACGACATCGCAACATGTTCCCATAAATAACAGGTTTCTTCTTCCAGTTAAACTCTTCTATTTTTTTCCAATTAAACTTTGATTAGTCTAGGAATATTTTAGTCATATTAGGACTTTGATATTAGCTTTATTTAAAGGGTCTTTGTAACCCAATTTAGAAGGTTGAAAGAATATCTCTTATGTGATATTTGATGAAGAGTTTTGGGGAAAGTTTTCGAGAGAGCCTTATATTCGGGTTTTGAGTTTTGCTCATTTAGGTTATTTTCCCCATTTTGTATTGTTTGTTTATTTTCTCATTAAGTGAAGTCTCCTTTGTCCGTGGTTTTTCTCCTCTTCGGAAGAGTTTTCCACGTAAAATATTTATGTTCATTCTTCTCCATTTTTACTATCTTGTTGTTTATATGAGGGTCGATCCCCAACAAATTGGTATCAGAGCATGATTCAAATTTCGCAGTTCGACTCGTTCAGGATGGCAACAATGAGATTCGACATAGAGAAGTTTGATGAGATCACAAATTTTAATTTATGGCAAGTTTGGATGGTAATAATTCAGTCAGAACAGCTTAAAAAGGGTCGTTACCCGGTAAAAGCCCGAAAATATAAATCAGTTAGAATGGGAAGAGCTTGATGAGAAGACGCTATCAATAATTCAGCTGTGCCTTATTAACAATATATTACAGGAGGTGGTTACGAAGAAAATGACAACAACCTTATGGAGAAAATTCGAAGCCTTTTATATGACAATGTCTCTTACAAATCGCTTAGTATTGAAACAACAATTATACACGTACTATATGGACAAAGGTAAGAATCTTAAGGGTCACATGAGTCAATTTTTTACTCTCTTGAACAATTTGACGAATGTCTAGGTTAATATAGATTATGAAGATCAAATTGTATTATTATTGTGCTCTTTGCCCCAGTCGTATAAAACTTTTAAGGAGACCTTGATTTAAGGTAGAGATAAACTCTTATTTGAATATGTGAAGGGTAACTTGTTGAGCAAAGAAAAAATTGATTATGAGTTAGATTCAGGTAGCAAGTATAGTAGTGAAGCCTCGTTTGGTTGCTAGAGGCAGGCAACAGTCTAAGATTTTAGGTTAGAACAAATCTAGATCAAGATCGAAGTCGATGAATCGTGACAAGACATGTAACTAACTATTGCAAAAAGTTGGGTCACATAAAGGTAGAATGTTATAAGTTGAAAAATAAAAACAAGAGGGTTGTTGAGAGCGACGAGGAACAGAAGGCTAAGGTAGCTGAGACTAGTGTAGCCGAGGATAATGGTGATGATTGGTTGTTAGTGTCTACAACAGAAAGGTTTAAACTTACGTCCGAGTGGATTTTGGATTCCGGGTGCTCTCTCCATATGTGTCTAAACAATAACTTATTCTCCACATATAGTCTAATTGAAGGTAGAGTTGTGCTTATTGGGAATAATTCACACTGCAAGGTAATCTGTGTTGGTATTGTTCAGATCAAAATGCACGACGGAATAATTAGGGCACTATCAGATGTCAGGAATGTGCTTTATTTTAAGAAGAATTTTATCTCCTTAGGAAGTTTAGATTGAAAGGGTTGTATGATCTCCATTGAGTCAAGCAATATTAAGGTATCTCGTAGAGCTCTCGTTTTGATAAGAGGTCGAAAGACCGATAATCTTTATGTTCTGCAGGGTTAAATGATGACTGGTAAAGCAACAATTTCCTCATCTGTTAAGGAGTTAAAGTCAACTTGTTTGAAGCACAAGTGACTTGGTCATATAAGCGAAAAATGTATGACTGTTTTGAATAAGAGAGGTTCTCTTCCAAGTGTAGAAGTTAGAAAGATAGAGTACTGCATTTATGGAAAGTAGACACGAGTCAACTTCGATTTGACAGTTCAAAAAACTAAAAGTCTTCTAGTTTCAAAGTTGAAGCATTGCTTAGACTCAGTTAATATCCTACAAAGATCAAGTTAGGCTCGTGACGAGCATTGGAAAAAAAAGCGTGTTAAATACAAGTCAATGTGGAGATTTGTGGGGTGTGCCTTGTATTTATTAAACTCTTTGCAGGTAGTTAGAAAGATGATTTACGAGCAATAGAAGAAGGCCTAAAATAGGCTCGACGTCATGACGAGGAGTGTTGAGACGTTGGGACAATGTTGAATCGATGAAGTAAAGACGATGTCGCGACGAGGCGATTCTTGATGTCGCGACGAGGCAATTCTTGATGTCAAAACTTGTTCCCACAAATACTGAGTTTCTTTTCCCAGTTAAGCTCTGCTATCTTTTCCTAATTCAACAATGCTTAGTCTAGGAATATTTTAGTCATATTAAAACTTTAATATTAGCGTATTTAAAGGGTCGTTGTACCCCTGTTTAATGAGTTAACATAATATCTCTTATGTGATATTTGATGAAGAGTTTTTGGGGAGAGTTTTTGAGAAAGCCTTGTATTCTGGTTTTGGGTTTTGTTTATTTAGTTTATTTTTTCCATCTTGTACTTTTTTTTTATTTTCTTATCAAGTGAAGTCTCCTTTGCTCGTGGTTTTTATCCTCTTTAGAGCAGTTTTCCATGTAAAATATTTATGTTCATTCTTCTCCATTTTACTATCTCGTTGTTTATATGAGTCGATCCCCAATACTATGAGATAATTTTTTTTACCAAAATAAAAAAAACTGACAAGCTTAATCATAACACGAGCCTGTTTTATTTATTTGATACTATAAAGATATTATCCTAGTAGAATTTGAAAAACTAGTCATGAGAATTTGTACTTAATGAGCTTTAAAGAATCACATATAACTGTTGTAATAGCCTGATTTTTAGCGATGTCAAAAAAAGTGGTTCGAGGCCACTAGATCCGGCAAGAAATCTCGTAGATTTCATTATTTAATATTTAAGAGTCAAATGAAATATTTAAGAGATTTTTAAATTAGTAATTTGTGTTTTATAAAGATTTATTAGGTCAAGAAATTGAGAAAAAAGGTATCGAGACCTCAGTGTTATAAACCGAGCCGTACGGAATCTTAATAAGGTAGCATTAAAGTTTCTTTAGGAAATTTTAACATTTTGGTAGTCAATTAATTAAAAATGACTAAATTGAAAAAGGTGCAAAACTTACTAAAGTGATTAAATAGCCAAATAGTAAATAAATGAGGATTAAAAGGACAAATAGAGTACATGAAATGGCTGAGGCCGTATAAGCTTAGAAAAAATCTGAGATTTTATGTGAAATAAGGGCAAAATTGTAAATTTTGCCAAATTAAATGAAATAAAGATAAATTGAAAATTCTAGAGAAAATCATCACCATTTTCAGCTGAAAAATAGCCATTGAAGAGGGTTTAAGCTGGTTTTTCATATTTTAGCTTCATGTTAGTTTAATTCTTGCTTTTTCCTTGAAATTTCTATGTTTTGAGACTTTTACAATTAGGTCCAACTTACTATTTCATTAACTTTTGGATTTTTTTGAAAGTTTTGGAAGTTACCATTGATGAATTCATATAATTTTAGTTATTAGATGATGAAATTGAGATCTTGGTGGATATTTAAAGGTATTTTATTAAGGAATTTTGGATGAAATCATGAATTAGGGATTAAATTGTGAAAATGCAAAATTCATGGAAAATTCTAATTTTTGTGAAAAATATGTGCTGATATAGTTACATATAAAATGACTAGGCTTGGAATAAGGGTTAATTTGTATGAATTTCTTAGGGATGAAATTGTAAATAAGTAAAAGTATAGGGGCAAAATGATAATTTTGCCTAAGGTGTGAGTTGAGATGAATTGAATATGAATTGCATTAAATTGAGTTAAATTTACTCGTATAGATCCGAATAGATCAAAAACGGAGTTAGATCGTGGTAAAGAAAAAGTATCAGATTAGTAGATTTTAACTCAAGAACAATTGTCGAGGTAAGTTCGTGTAACTAAATTGTGTATATTTATATGCTTAAATTGAAAGTTGAAAATGAAAATTGTATAAATGTCATATATGTGTATATAAGTTATCTCATATCCAATAATTATTGATAAATGAATAAGTCCCAATAAAACGAATGAAACTTGATTGGATACAAGGTTCTGTTTCTCGAAATAGTAATGTTCTTGCATATGTTGCGTATGTACCGTAGCTTGAAAGAGTGTCCCATTATAAACCCTCTCAAGCTTCCTGTTATAGTGTTCTTGCGAGCTTCCCATTATATGTTCTTCAGAGCATCCCAAATGGTTATGATCTACATATGTTGTAGACACACCCACGCTCTTATAAGCGTTCTGTTATAGGTTCTTTGTGAACCTTCAGTTAAAGGCTCCTCGGAGCTTCCCGTTAGTGCTCGCTTGAACTTCCCATTATATGGCTATCTGGTGCTTTCTGTTAAAGTGCTCTTCGGAGCTTTCCGTTAAGTACTCTTCGGAGCTACTTGTTAAAGGCTCTTTGTGAGCTTCCCGTTAATAAGCTCGGATAAGCTTCTCGTTACATACTCATATGAGTATTCTGTTATATGGATTGAGAGTGTGCTTTCTGATTAATTGCTCTAATGAGTATTCCTGGACATGAATTGACGGATTTCTGATTTGTACACTTATGTGTACTACCTCGTATCCTTTGAGATTTCAAATGAATCAACGAATGAGAATCTGACATGGAGACAAGTGAAAATCAAAATGAAATCAATATCTAAAAATCTATGAAATGCATGAAATTTGGTATCTGATGAGCTCATCTTTGTTATTAATATTTACATGAAATGAATAACTAATATATTTGTTGAGATTGTGTACTTAGGGCTAGTTTGGCAATGCTTTTGAAAAGTACTTTTGAAAAGTACCGTAAAAAAGTACTTTTGAGAAGTGCTTTTGAAAAGTTTAGTTTAAAATTTGAGTGTTTAGCATTGCTGTCAAAAAGTACTTTTGAGAAATAAAATGTCCATTTTAGACATGTTATTATTAAGTAACAAATATGTATTTAAATAATATTTAAATTAGTTAATATTATTATATTTTAGTAAGAATATAAAAAAATTATTATAACTTCTTGTTAATATTTTAATATATAAAATATAAATTTCAAATATTTTTAAGCAATAAATATTAATTATTTATAAAATTTAATTAGAATATATAAACTATATTTTAAATATTTAAATATAACTATTAAATATTTGTAATTAGTATTTTAAAAAATATTTTTATTTTTAATTAATGATTTTAATACATTTGTAATTAAGTACCAAGAAAAAAAAAAGAAAGTACTATATTATTGGAGGGGTGAAAAAGTAATTAAGCACTAAAAGTGCTTTTGGGAGAGGAAAAGCTAAAAATTTTAGCTTCTCCTTTTCAGAAGTGCTTTTGAAAAGCACTTCTGAAAAGCTAAAAATTTCAGCCAAAAGCAGCTTGTTCTGCATAGCTTTTCTTCTAAAAGTGCTTTTGAAGCCAGAAGTGCTTTTGAAAAGCAATGCAGCACTGGCCCTTAGGCTATGGCCAAGTTATTTGGAATATATGTGAATGTCTACTTAATGTGCAAGTAAATGGTAAGCTTATTTCCCGTTATACGAACTTACTAAGTAATAAGTGCTTACTCTGTTTTATTTTCTCTGTTTTATAGTACTCGGAGGCTTGTAAAGGTTAGAAGCTGGTCGGAGCTACATCACACTATCAACGGCTTTCCTTTTGGTATAAATAATAATTTGACTTTGGTATAATGGCATGTATAGGCTATTTTGGTTATTGTTAGCACCTAAATGTTGGTTGTAATTAGTCATTGAAATGGTTTGAACTTGGTATATTTTGAAATGTATGTATATATATAAATATGATTTTAAGTGATGGATATGTGAAATTAGTTAATTAGGTAAGATTAAATACATGAATACTTGCGATGAATTGCCATGCATAAGACTTAGTTTTGGCTTGATTTAAAAGTCTTGAATTGGTTGGAGAACATGTTTAAGTGTTTATGTAGGTGAAATGTGAAATTGGGCGAGGAATAAGGCTTGAAAATAGCCTTATTCTGTCCACACGGGCAGAGACAAGGGCGGGTGTCTTAGTCGTATGTAACACACGGCTTAGCACATGGTCGTGTATTCTGGCCGTGTGTCCTCTGCATCTTAAAATTTCAAAATAGAGTACTTGGAATTGATCACACAGCCTGGCACACGGGCGTGTGACTTGGCCGTGTGACCCTTGTTGTAACGCCCCAAATTTTCTTATTTTCGGCTTTTGTGAAATTGTGGCATGGAAATTTTTTGAATGTGTTTCTGTATTGAGTTAACACAATTATGTATCTGCTTCAGTGGTTAAGTGTTCTGGGTGTGTATGAGAGGTCCCAAGTTCGAGCCAAGACTTGGGCTAAATTTTGGTTTTTATTGGAATAAAGCTTGATTCTTTAACAATAGGCTTAAAAGAATTTATGTGTAAAAACATGTCAGAATGGGCCTGCTGGTCTGGTGGTTAAGTGGTGTGTTAATAAGTGGGAGGTCTTGGGTTCGAGTTAGTGCATGAGCGTTATTTTTGTGGTCATTCATTCAAGAGAGTCTGAGTTGGATTCGAATTCTAAGAGTGGGGGAGTGTATCATGGAAAGAATTAAGGAGTGGATTTGGGGATTGAGAGAACTTTTGAATCCTATTGTTTTCCCAAATTTCGGTTTTCCTTTTTGTTCCTAAATTTTCTTTGCCGAAAACTTCTTCTCCTCCTCGTTTTTGCTTTTTAAAAATCTATCCTATCCCTTGTTGAATTTTCTTTGGATTATTACTTCTTTTTGGTTTCTTTTTTATTTTGTTTCATCGTTCTTGGTTTGAGCGCGCGGTTTCTGGTTTATTGACTTGAATATTGTTCTAGATAAGTGTTAAGAGGTGTTTTACTGTTGATTAGGAGTAGTTCGGGGGACTAATCATTGTTCTGGAGTGGATTAAGCGCGTAGAGTACATCGTCATTCGTGAAGGTAAGGTTTTCTTTAAGTTTTGAGAGAGCATCATTTCGTGACGATTCTTATTAAGAGACTGAAAAATGGACTTACAATTGTCGAATATAGGTTTAAAAGGGCATAGGAGTGCTTAGGCATCAAAATTGAACCAAGTGTGTACTCTATTTGCATAAAAATCGCATTTTGGCGAAAGCTAAAAATAAAGCTATCGACGCCACACTGGCGTGTGGACTACTCATGTGGAGGTCGTATGGCAATACACGGCCGTGTGGTCGACGAGCTAGACCGTGCGCACGCTAAACTGGTATAACAGACACGGGCGTGTGATGGCTAGCTAGGCCGTGTGCAAGACACGGGCTAGGCCAACTGTGTCGTATGGGCCACACGGGCGTGTGGGGTTTTAAGCTAGGGCATATGGGGTTTTGAGCCAGGCCGTGTAATCCATACGGGTAAGGCTGATTTGGGCAGTGTGGGCCAACACAGGTAGGCCAGATGGGCGTGTGAGCCTATTTTACTGAAATGTTCTGTAAGGTTGCACGGGTCACCCAAGTTAATTGTGAATTATTATAGGGTTGATAAGGTTATTTTAGACCCGTTTACTGAAATCTGATATTACAATGTATGAGATAGCATGTTACTATTAGCATGTGTATTCGTCTGATTCTGTATATCTATACTGTTCTGGAATTCTGTATGATCTGTTTATTTGCATAATAGCATACCACGTTTGTATGATGCATTGCATTGAGTGGGATTATTATTGTGAAGTGAAGGAAACTGTAAGGCTATTAGCCTGATATTTGGCAGCTATGCTGCATATATCTGATATGTGTCGTTTCACAGTACCTTATGGTGTGTAGGGTTAGATGGGTTGATTTTATCCCCATACTTGGTGTGTAGGGTTGGGTGAGTCGATTTTATCCCCACATGGTGTGTAGGGTTAGTGGGCATGATTTCTGATCTGTTTTGCATGCGATATCCGTATGAGTTAAGGCCCGTTATAACTGATTCTGTATCTATTTGGGCTTAAGAGTCCTATTATATTCTGATTCTGATTCTGATTCTGAGTGGACCATGGTCCACATCGATTCTGTAATGGGCTTAGGCCCGAATTATGTCTGTTATCTGTTTCTGTTATCTGTATGTATGTATGCCTGCTATACTGTGGGGATGTACACATTGAGTTTGCAAAAAGTCACCTATTTATTATTTTATCTGTCAGGTAATCCCCAGCAGTAAATGGATTGATACAGCGGAGGGCTCGACTGTGACCACTGCTAGATATTTCTTGAATTTCATGATTTTACTAGTTATTTATTATTTTACTATTTTTCACTATCTTGAGGTTATTTATGTAATTTTGGACTTGGACTGCTTTTGATTTTATTTGGGTTTTAAATTGTTATTTTGGTTTTATAAACTGCAACACCACGAAACAATGCTTTTCCAAAGTTAACTAAGATTTTCCACATCTAAATGGATTTATAAAGTATTTGGTTAATAAAGCTTCCGCGATAAAGAATGATTTTAAGCAATTTGAATATTTCTCGTTTTCTTGACTTAAGTAAAAGATAATAATCTGAACAAGTTTTCTGGTGTTCTAATCGGTTTTCAAAAATACTTTCATGTGACATCGCCAGATTCGACCATAACATCTAGACCGGGTTTGGGGTGTTACATTTAGTGGTATCAAAGCGAGGTTGTAAAACTCGACTGTGGTTTTAGGTTTTAAAGAATGGTTTTTGATAAATGACTTGCAAATGATTTGACTTATGTTTTGGTAATAAGTGTGGTACACCGAGTCTCCGACTCCAATCCAAGTAAGTTTTCTAAAATTCTGATATGTACTGTTTGAAAGCAAGCATAGTATATACAAGAAATCTGTTTGATCTGACTGAAACTGTATTTTAAGACTACTTCGGTAGAACTTTACTGAAACACTCTAGGTAGTGTAGACTGAAACTGTAGTAAGACTACTCTTTTCTCTCGCGAAAACAGCCTCTGAAACTCTGATAATGTACTAATAATATATCGGATCTATAAACTGATCTGTATAAAACTTTTAATACAGATAACTTTGAAATTACGATGAGCACATGCGGTACTCGTGGACGGGGTACTAGAGGCCGAGGTAGAGGCCGTAGAAGTGCTCGAGCTGAGTCCTTAGCTTCTGATACTATACCAGTGATTGATACCAGTGATACATCGGCATCGCCTATGACTGATACTAGGTCATGATAGTATGATCGTGCGACTGGGAATGACGTACTGTTCAGGCTATGCTTCAGATTTTGGAGAGGGTCGTTAGGCCTAATACTGGATCTGTGGGCCGAGGGTCGGTTACGGAACAACTCCGATCTAATGGGACTGAGGTATTTAAGGGCATCGCTGGAGTTGCTCCTAACATGGCTGAGTACTGGATGGAGGCCACGAACCCTATCATGGATAATCTAGATTTTACTGATGAGCAGAAGCACAATGAGGCAGTGTCATTGCTTCGAGATGAGGCGTACCAGTAGTGGTTGACTGTTAAGGAGGGCACTCAGCCTGATCGTTTGACGTAGGGATTGTTTAAGACCACCTTCCAGAGTAAGTATGTTGGGGCCAGCTATACTGATGCTAGGAGGTGTGAGTTCCTTAATCTCACACAGGGGGACCGATCTATAGCCGAGTTTGAGGCTGAATTTTTGAGGCTGAATCACTATGCGAGGGGCATGGTGGCAACTGAGTATAATCGTTGTGTCCAATTTGAGGATGGTCTCCGAGATAGTTTGCCGGTTCTGATAGCTCTTCAGAGAGAGCGAAGTTTCTCTGTATTAATGGAGAAGGCGAATATCACATTGGAGGTGAAATGCTCAGAGCGCTAGAACCAAGAGAAGGGAAAGGCCAAGAGGGATCCAAAGCCTTCTAATTCTAGTATGAGGCCTAAGAAAAAGGCTAGGACTGATGGGCTCGTGAGAGTTGTGCCTATTATTGTTGTTCCAGCTAAGGTGGCGTTTTGCCAGCATTGTAATAGGTGCCATCTGGACGAGTGTTGGAGAGCTACTGGGGCTTGTTTAAGGTGTGGGTCGACTGAGCACCGTGTTAAGGACTGTCCACTGAGGGGTAATTAGATACAAGCTCCGGTTGATGAGACTGCACAGTTGCCGAGGGTCGTTCAGTAGCCACCTATGGGCTGAGGACAGACTAGGGGTAGAAATGGTATGGGTCGAGGTCAGAGAGCACCGAGCAGAGGTGCTGGACCGACTGAGACGAGACAGCTTGCACTGGTTTATGCTGCACGTTACTGTGAGGATGGAGATGCTCCGGACGTCATCATGAGTATGTTTTTAATTTTTGATATACCTTACTGTGCTTTGATAAACATAGGCTTTACATATTCTTACGTAGCTAGTACTGTGTCTAAGACTTTGAGGATAAATTATGAGAGCATTTCTAGTGAAATATCAGTGGTGAGTCTGTTGGAGTAGTCTGTTAGGGTCAGTAAACTATTCAGAGAAGTACGATTAGGGGTCCAAGGGACTATATTCTTGGCTAACTTGATAGAGCTTCCGTTTAGGGAGTTCGATTTAATTCTGGGCATAGACTGGTTGGTGAAAGACAGGTGAGTTTGGATTGTGCTGAAAAGAGGGTTGTTTTGAGGACCAATGAGGATAGTGAGATAGTCATGATTGGGAGACAACGGAATTATCTAAGTAATGTGATATCTGCGTTGGTAGCAGAGAAATTGATGAGAAAGGGATGTGAGGCTTTCTTAGCCTACATCAATGTTTTGGATTCTATGGACTCTTTGGTTAAAGACATTCGTACTGTGAGGGACTTTCCAGACGTATTTCTAGAGGAACTATCGGGTTTACCTTTGAGACGAAAGGTAGAGTTTATAATTGATTTGATTCTTGATACGGCTCCAGTGTCTATCGCCACTTACCGAGTAGCACTGGAGGAGCTTATTAAACTTAAGGCTCAGTTTAGAAGGGCTTCTGTGTTCTCCAAGATTGACCTATGATCTGGGTATCATCAGTTGAGGGTAAAGGAGGCCAATGTGCATAAGACAACATTTAGGACTCGTTATGGACCTTACGAGTTTCTGGTTATGCCATTTGGGTTGACTAATGCACCAGCGGTGTTTATGGACTTGATGAACCATGTGTTTCAGCCCTACTTGGATTCATTTGTAGTAGTGTTCATCAATGATATTCTTGTGTATTCTAAGACAAAGGATAAGCACGATGAGCATCTCAGGGTTGTTCTGCAGACTCTGCGCGAGAAACAATTGTATACAAAGTTCTCTAAGTGTGAGTTCTAGCTTTGAGAGGTTACTTTCTTAGAGCATATGGTGTTTGCTGAGGGGATTCGTATGGATCCTCGTAAGATCAAGGTTGTGTTAGATTGAAAACAGCCGAAGAATGTGTTTGAGATTTGTAGCTTTTTGGGGCTGGCAGGATACAACCGTCATTTTGTAGAGGGGTTCTCTTTAATCGTAGCTCTATTGATTAAGCTACTGTGGAAGGGAGTTCTTTTCATTTGGACTGACGCACAACAGGAGAGCTTTGAAAAGCTCAAGGCGATTTTGACTCAAGCTCCAGTTTTGGTACAAACTGACCTTGGGAAGGACTTCGTGGTTTACAATGATGCGTTACACGTAGGTTTAGATTGTTTACTAATGCAATATGGTAGAGTAGTAGCTTATGCATCTCGACAGCTCAAGACTCATGATGTTAATTATTCGACGCACGACTTGGAGTTAGCTGCAATAGTCTTTGCACTAAAGTTTTGGAGGCATTACCTGTATAGTGAGAAGTGCACTATCTACACCGATCACAAGAGCCTCAAGTATCTATTCACTCAAAAAGAGTTAAATCTTAGGCAGCATCGATGGATTCAGCTGCTTAAGGACTACGACTGCAGTATAGAGTACCATCCTGGTAAGGCCAATGTGGTGGCCGACACGTTGAGCCATAGGGCTGTGACCGATTTGAGAGCTTTGTTCACTCGACTGAGTTTATATGATGATAAGAACTTATTGGCAGAACTACAAGTGAAACCAACGTGGATTACTCAGATCAGAGATAAACATATAGGGGATAAATCTCTCGAGTTACGGTTTCGACAGATTGAGACTAGGGTTACTTCAGATTTTAGGGTTAATGATGATGGAGTTTTATGTTTTCGAGGCCGGATCTGTATACCAAATGATGAGGACTTAAGACAGTCGATTCTGAGGGAAGTGCATAATAGTCCTTATGCTATGCATCCCGGTGGGAACAAGATGTACAGAGATCACCGAGAGTTATACTAGTCGCTAGGGTTGAAGCGTGAGGTGACCAATTTTGTGGCTCACTGTTTGACTTGTCAGCAAGTTAAGCCTGAGCATCAATTGCCTTCAGGGTTACTACGGCCGGTTCAGATACCGATGTAGAAATGAGAGCGAGTAATGATAGACTTCGTTAGTGGGTTGCCTCTAACACCCACTAAGAGGGATTCTGTGTGGGTCATCATAGATCGATTAACCAAGTCAACTCACTTCATTCCTGTTAAGACGGATTTCTCCCTACAGAAACTGGCTAAGCTTTACATCTCAGAGATTGTGAGGCTACATGAGATTCCTGTATTGATCTCCTCCGATAGGGATCCTCATTTTACATTTTGATTTTGGCAGAAACTTCATGAGGCTTTGAGTTCTCGGTTAGACTTCAATACCGCTTTTCATCCTCAGACAGATAGGCAGTCAGAGAGGGTGATACAGATATTAGAGGACATGCTGAGAGGTTGCATTATTGACTTCTAAAGTAGTTGAGAGGAGTACTTGCTTCTAGCGGAGTTTGTTTACAACAACAGTTACCAGTCTAGTATACAGATGGTACCGTATGAGGCACTATATGGTCGTAAGTGTCGCACTCCCTTGTGCTGGACTGAGTTGGGTGAGCGGCATGTTCTGGGTCTAGAGCTAGTATCAGAGACTGAGGATAAAGTCTGATTGATTCATGAGCGTCCCTATGCTAACCTGAAGAGGAAAGATATTGAGTATTTTGTGGGGGGACTTGGTTTTTCTTAAGGTCTTGCCATGGAAGAAGGTTCTGAGGTTCGGACGCAAGGGTAAGTTGAGTCCTCGATTTATTGGATTGTACTAGATTTTGAGACGAGTAGGACCAATTGCATATCAATTTGAGCTACCTCCGGAGTTAGATCATATTCATGATGTGTTCCATGTCTCGATGTTGAGCTGTTATTGCTCTGATCCCATGCACATTGTGCATGTGGAGGATATTGAGATTAGACCAGATCTGACATTCGAGGAGGAACCGGTTCAGATTTTGGATCGCAACGTTAAGGTTCTGCGTAGGAAGTCATTCCTTTAGTAAAAGTGCTGTAGAGGAACCATAACACTAAGGAGGCCACTTGGAAGCCAGAGGATTCGATGCGACAGTAGTATCCTCACCTCTTCTAATCAGGTAAAATTTTGAGGACGAAATTTTCTTTAAGGGGGTAAAGTTGTAAAGCCCCAAATCTTCTTATTTTCGACTTTTGTGAAATTGTGGCATGGAAAATTTCTTAATGTGTTTCTGCATTGAATTGACACAATTGTGTAACTGCTTCAGTGGTTAAGTGTTCTGGGTGTGTATGAGAGGTCACAAGTTAAAGCCAAGACTTGGGCTAAATTTTGATTTTTATTGGAATAAAGCTTGATTCTTGGACAATAGGTTTAAAAGAATTTATGTGTAAAAGCATGTCAGAATGGGCCTGCTGGTCTGGTGGTTAAGTGGTGTGTTAATAAATAGGAGGTCTTGGGTTTGAGTTAGTACATGAGTGTTATTTTTATGCTCGTTCATTTAAGAGAGTCTGAGTTGGATTCGAATTCTAAGAGTGAAGGAGAGTATCATGGAAAGAATTAAGGAATGAATTTGGGGATTGAGGGAACTTTTGAATCCCATTGTTTCCTAAATTTCGATTTTCTTTTTTGTTCTCAAATTTTCTTTGCTGAAAACTTCTTCTCCTCCTCTTTTTTGCTTTTCGAAAATCTGTCCTATCCCTTACTGAATTTTCTTTGGATTATTACTTTTTTTTGGTTTCTCTTTTATTTCGTTTCATCATTCTTCGGGATTGGTTTGAGTGCGCGGTAAGTTTTCGATTTATTGACTTGAATATTATTCTGGATAAGTGTTAAGAGGTGTTTTACTGTTGATTAGGAGTAGTTCGGGGGACTGATCATTGTTCTAGAGTGGATTAAGCGTGTAAAGTACATCATTATTCATGAAGGTAAGGATTTCGTTAAGTTTTGGGAGAGCGTCCTTTCGTAACAATTCTTATTAAGAGACTGAAAAATGGACTTACAATTGTCGAATATAGGTTTGGAAGGGCACATGAGTGCTTAGGCATCAAAATTGAACTAGGTGTATACTTCGTTTACACAAAAATCGCGTTTCGGTGAAAGTAAAAAACGAAACTATCGACGCCACGCGGGCATTTAAACTGATCGTGTGGAGGTCGTGTGACGATACATGGCCGTGTGGTCGGCGAGCTAGATCGTGCGCGCACCACACAGGCGTAACAGACAAGGGCATGTCGTAGCTAGCTAGGCCGTGTGCGAGACGCAGGCTAGGCCAATTGTGTCGTATGAGCCACACAGACGTGTGAGCCCATACGGGTGTGTGGGGTTTTGAGCTAGGCCATGTGATTCATACGAAGAAGGCTGATTTGGGCCGTGTGGGCCACACGGGCTTATGGGCCTACACGGGTAAGCCACATAGACGTGTGAGCCCATTTTACTGAAATGTTCTGTAAGGTTGCATGGGTCGCCCAAGTCGACTGTGATCTGTTATAGGGTCGGTAATGTTATTTTAGACCCTTTTACTGAAATATGATATTACGATGTATGAGATAGCATGTTACTATTAGCATGTGTATTCATCTGATTCTGTATAACTGTACTGTTCTGGAATTTTGTATGATCTATTTATTTGCATAATAGCATGCCACGTTTGTTTGATGCATTACATTGAGTGGGATTATCGTTGTAAAGTGAAGGAAGACTGTAAGGCTATTAGCTTGATATCTGGTAGCTATGCTGCATATATCTGATATGTGCCATTTCACGGTACCTTATGGTGTGTAGGGTAAGATGGGTTGATTTTATCCCCATACTTGGTGTGTAGGACTGGGTGGGTCGATTTTTTCCCTACATGGTGTGTAGGGTTGGACGAAGATAGTTTGCAGGGTTGGTGGGCAGGATTTCTGATCTATTCTGCATGCGATATCAGTATGGGCTAAGGCCCGTTATAACTGATTTTGTATCTGTTTGGGCTTAAGAGTCCTATTATATTTTGATTCTGATTCTGAGTAGACTACGGTCCACACCGATTCTGTAATGGGCTTAGGCCTAAGCCCGAATTATGTTTATTATCTGTTTCTGTTATCTGTATGTATGTATGCATGCTATACTGTGGGGATGTACACATTGAGTTTGCGAAAATTCACCCATTTATTGCTTTATCTGCCAAGTAATCCCCAATAGTAGATAGATCGATGCAGCAGAGAGCTCGATGGTAACCACTACTAGATATTTCTTGAATTTCATGATTTTACTAGTTATTTATTATTTTACTATTTTTCACTATCTTTGGGTTATTTATGTAATTTTAGACTTGGACCGCTTTTGGTTTTATTTGGGTTTTAAATTGTTATTTTGGTTTTATAAACTGCAACACCACGAAACAATGCTTTTCCAAGTTAACTAAGATTTTCCACATCTAAACGGATTTATAAAGTATTTGGTTAAAAAAGCTTCTGCGATAAAGAATGATTTTAAGCAATTTGAATATTTCTCGTTTTCTTGACTTAAGTAAAAGATAATAATCTGAACAAGTTTTTTGGTATTCGAATTGGTTTTCAAAACACTCTCATGTGACATCGCCAGTTTCGGCCATAAGATCTATGCTGGGTTTGGGGTGTTACATTTGCACTTAATTAAGTTACAAGTCAGAGAGTTACACGGGTTACGGACACAAGTGTGTGCCTATCTCATATGCCACACGGCCTGAGATATGGGCATGTCACTTGGCTGTGTGAGACACATGACCTGACCACACGGGCGTGTAACCCCTGAATCAATGAATATTTTTGAAATTTTGTGAAAAATTGTCTGAGCTCTCGATTCAGTCCCGACTCGTTTCTAATGTATGATTTGGGGCTCGAGGGCCCATAGAAGGGATGATATGGTTAAATTGTAATTAATTTCCGATACGGTTGTGAAATAACATAAAATATCTGAATATGATTTGTAAACTCCGGTAATGCTCCTAAACCCTGTTCCAGCGACGAATACGGGTTAGAGGTGTTACAACTGTTATAATTTCATTTATAACATATTTCAATCTACTCAATCCATAAACTTGCAATCTTTAGAAGCCTTAAATAGAGGTAAGCGTTCGGTCAAATCAAGTAAAAAAAATTCGAGTTAATCGAGTTGATGAGTCTTATTTTATCATCCTAACTTGAATTGAATTTTTTTCAAATCGAGTCGAATCAAGTAAAATTGTTCGACTTAAATTAAAAAAATTAAACATGTCAAATTAACATCTTGTTACCATATAACTAATTCTATTTTAGAGTATATAAATTTGAAACCATATATATTTGAAAACACTTTCAAAGCAAAATAAGAGAAAAAAATAAGATAATTTAGTATGATAAACTTGAATTGTTAATTTATTTATTTAGGTCCCAAAATTATTGTTTTAGAAATTTTTAAGCTTTTCTATATATTCTTTAAAATTTTTATTTTTCAATTTTTATAATTCTTTTTAAAAATATAAATTTTGAAAATTTATAAATATTTGAACTTCTAAAAATTATTTTGAATTTTTTGAAACTTTTTTTAATTTTTGCCGAGAGAGGGACTAATTTACTCATTTTTAAAAGTGACCAGGGATCAAAGGGGTTTTTACACCAATATGTTATGTAAGTTATTCGAATTTTAAAGTTTAACCTGAATCGAATTCGAAACTCAAATTACTTATTCGAGTTGACTTGAAAAATCGAATAACTTGATTCAATTAACTTGAAATTAGTTTTTTTTTTAATTTTTTCAACTTGAATCGAGTTTTACTCACCCCTAATATTGAAAATAGCTATATTAATTGAGTAGTAGTTTAATCCTAAAATAATAATGTGTAAAACTAAAAGTTAAGCAATTTTACAAATATTTCATAACTTTATTTTAGAAAAACTATTTGGTGACATTTTGTAATTTTATAAAAAAAGAAGAAGAAAAGTTACAACACAATAATAATAACGTAATTAAAAGACAAAGTATGTGCAAGTGAAGTGTTGTAGAACTTGTATTTCGGTAGATGAGGATGTAAGAAAGGGAAGGGAATGGTCTCGTGACGGTAAGGGACACGTTACTGTTGTCGGGAGTTAGAATTTAGGTTATGGCGTTGATTTTGGGTGGAGCGTAACGTAAGACATGGTGGTTGATTTTTGTTGAAAATTCTTTTCAGCTTTCAACTACTTTTCTTCATATCCTCTCAGTGTTTTATGCAGTTAGGCATTGGTAGAAGGTCTTTAAATGGATGGTCTGAGCAACCAAATCTTGTGCTTGGTTAAACTAACCTTGTTACGTTACGGACATGACTATATTGGAGCAGGAATAAATGTTGCTACTAAGCCAAACCTTATTCAACAAATTGTAATAAAATTCTATAAGCACTACACATGTGCTTAGCTCAAACTTCAAAGCCCCCAGCACTCTTTTTCTTTTTCTGTTTATGAACAAACAAAACATATAGAGAAAGAAAATAAACAGAGGGAAATTATTTTATGTTTGCTTTTGTATTTTTAATTTTGATTGCTACATATATTTGTATTTTGTTTATAAATTTCTTTTATGTCCTATCCCGTTCTTAACCCTTTTCTTAAATTGTTTTTCTACTTCTCTCAATTCATTCCTATTTCACATAATTCCTTTTTATAACTTAAATTCATTTCCCTAAGTTAATTTAACGAAATTCATTTACCAAAGTTATTAAAAGTATTTAAATATTTTTCATTTTAATTTAATTTGGATATTCATTGTTTTATTATTTTTATTGTATTTAAGTAATTATTATTTTAATATTGATTAATGTATTTAAAAAATTAGATCGCATTTCACAGGTTTGCTTATTTTATGATCCATTTTGTTGGTTTTTTCATTGGGATAATTGCGAAATTTTGTTTTGTTTGATTTCACTTGAGAAAAAGATGATTCTTGTTTTTTAAAATTTAAAATGATACATATTCACTTAAGATTCAATTTAAAATTTATACTTTTTTTTATATAAATTTAAAATTAAATTTCATTATTAAATAAATAAATTATAGAAAAACTTATTAAATTTTAATAATTTCTTATTAAAATTTATTAAAATAGGTTTAGTGATTTAATTAATAGAGGAACTAATTTGGGAAAAATAATTTAGATACCAAAATGAGAATAAAAAGGTATAGTTTAGGTACTAATTTATGAGTTACGTATTTTTTTTAAATAGACTTAATTGACTAACATATGTATTAACTTAAAAAAAATTATTTAATTACCACTTGTGATAAAAAAAATTAAGTGTTAAAATAGAAAATATAACTTAAGAAAATGATATAATTTAAATATAATCTATATATTAAATCTAAATAAATTATATAAAAGAAATTATGACAGCGCCCAACCACGAACCTAAGCCGGAGAAAATTCTAGCAAAGAAAAAAACAAAACTTAAGAACACAGTTTTTACATGATTTCGAAATATATTTTGTTAAAATCTAACACTTAATTAAAGTACAATGACTAAATTATAAAAGTATTAAATTGTAATATTTATGAGGACAAAATATATTTTGTTATAGCCAACACTTAATTAAGGCATAAGGATTAAATATTTGAGTTTACAAATATTATTATTTTATATTTACGAGGTTAGTATAAATGTTAATTAAAGTTTGACTTCTTAATTTTATCATTTGGTTAGTTAATTAAAGTATAAAGATTAAATTGTAAAATTAGTAAAAAAATAATTACTGTTGATTTTTAATTAGTTGAAGAACCAACTGAAAAATTGGACCCATTTTATTATGACAAACGGTGATGGAGGCTAGTTGTAAGTCATCCACCTTGTTAAAAATGTTTAAAGTTGAATTAGGTTAATAATAATTAGTTATAAACTAATATAAGTATAAAAGACAAAAGAATTAAAAGAAAATAAAAACAAGTGCATTCATCTTCTTCTTTCATGAAGCTAAAGGAAAAGAATAGGTTCTCAAGGTTTTTAACTTTCGTCCTTGGCAAGTATATTCAATTTAGTCATTTTATTGTAATTTTTATATTTTTGAGATCATGAAAGTTTGATTTAGTTATCTCGTGTATTAATTTATAAAATTGTTAAAGTTTATAAATGTTTCACTGATGAGTTCTTGATGAAATTAGTGTTAAATAGTTAGATTTTAAATTTAGATATGAGAGAAGACTAGTTTGTAAAATGAAATCTGTTAGTTTTGAATATAGGGGCTAAAGTGTAAATATTTCAAAATTGGTATGAATTTTCTGTTATTATAGACAGTAGAGGGTCTTAAAAGGATTTAATTGAGATCGGTTTTGAAACCACTGCTCAAATTTGAAAAATATTGAAATTTTAATTTTAAGGACTAAATTGAATAAAAAAATTAAAAATTTAAATTTGAATAATAAATTGATCCCTCATTTAAAAAATTTAAAATATTTCTAAAATTTAAAATATTTATAAAATATTTTAAAGTTTTTTTATAAAACTATATAAACTCAAAAAACATTTAAAATATATAAAAATGTTAAATTATATATATTTAAAAAATTCAAGATAAATAAAAGACTTTAAACAAATAAATTATCGAGTCAAGTTTATTATATTAATTATATTTTTTTCTCTTATTTTATTTTAAAAGAGTTTTAAAATATATATGGTATTTATGTTTGTTAACTTAAAATTTAGTCATATTTTCAATAAGATTTTAATATGGTAAGTGTAATTTTTTTAATTTAATTCGAATAAATTTATTTCACTCGATTTAAATTTTATTTCATTCAATTTAATTAAAAAAATATAAATTAAATTAAAATAATAAAATAAAATTTATTATCTCCAAATTTTTTTATTCGATTTGAATGCCATCTTAAGGTTGAGTAAAAAGAAATGGAAGTGAATAAAATTAAAACGACAGCGTGGAGTAAATTTGAAAGGGTGCGTGCAGTGACGCGCCCCCGAATTTTTGTTTCGCGCCAAATATCTCAACCAAGCTTCTCTGGCAAGCTTCATAGTGGATATCTATTATCTCTAGGGTTTTCAAAATCAATGTCATCTTTATTAATTTTGTTATATTTTTCTTCTTTATGTGAATGTCATACAAAGGGTGTTCTTATTTCTTCTTTCTGGTTTCTCTTAAATTGATTGAACCCCGTCGCGCTTCAACTGAGAAGGAAGAAAAAGGTCTACAATGAGGAGATCCACGAGGAGATCTTCAATCGGGATTGGATTAGGAGCTGAAGAACGCCTCAATTCAAAGCCGGTACTTTCATTTCCATAAAAAGCTAATGTTACTATTAATTATATATTAGAAGTTTTCTGCTAGGAAATCCTTATCAAAGACATTCCTTATAATGGGTTGAGATTCTTAATTTTGAAAAAGAGGAATTCTTTGTTTAGTATTGTTTGACTTTAAGGTAGAGGAACTTTGCAAAGCTCAGCTGCTTTGTGTCTCACGTTTGTGTGTGTTTATATAATATCTTTGCGGTGTTTAACTTATTATTAGGACAATTACGAAATGCTTGTACAGAAATTGAAATAACGGCACTAATTAAATGAAGCTTTTATGCTTGACTTCCCATAGCTTTAGTTTCTTTTTCCCCTTTATTGATATCGAAAGATGCATGGTTGAGGGTTTGCTTATTCATATATATACAGACCGGAAGTTTTAGTACAAGATTTTCCTTGTCGTCATTTGTTAAACGAGTGGAGAAACTCACTGATGATCAACGAACTGCGATAAAGAAAGTTGGTTTCGGTAATTTGCTTTTGATACCTAACCAGATGCTGAGCAAGAGTCTGCTAGTAGAGTTGATGGACAGATGGAATTCTGAGGAATGTGGTTTTATGCTGCTTCCTGGTATTGTCAAAATTACACTGATGGATGTAGCTTTAATTTTGGGGATTCGCGTGATTGGTGTCCCTATACTGCTTAGGGAGGATGAAGCCTTTTCTGAGCTGGAAACTGATTATGGAGCTGCTTTATGGAAGAGAAAGATCACAGTTGCGTCACTTGAAAGTAGACTTGATTTGCTTGGACAAGTAGTTAATGAAGACTTTGTCAGGACATTCATACTCTTTGCATTTGGCACTATTCTTTTTCCCAATGCAAATGGAAAAGTGGATTCCCGTTATCTTTCCTTCCTTAAAAATTTGGATGATATCAGTCGCTTTGCGTGGGGTGCAGCTGTTCTAGAGGACATATTTATGTGGTTGAACAAAAGAAAAGAGTCAAATGTGCAGTATGTTGGAGGTTGTCTTATACTTCTTCAAGTAAGTTGAGATTACTTAAGATGCTAATGAGTCGTAAAAATCCATAGTTTTCGTCTAAATTCTTTATTGTTAAAGAATTCTGTCAATTCAAACTCCATTTTCCCTCCTTTTGTTCTGTGATTTAAATGAAAAACAGTAAAGGGTATGGGGACTAGTTCTAGATATTAGAACATGAAGGGTTTCTGCTAATGTAAGCATACTTGATTTACACTATCTTTGTTACATTTTTGTGAAAGGTATGGTGTTATGAGCACATTGACTTGGCCCGACCAGAGTTGATGGAATGCCAGTCAATGTTTCCTCGTGCATGCCGATGGGAAAGTAGTAAGTCCCATCAGAGACAATGGTTTGCTGCAAAATTCCGGGAAATGCAGGATTGTCAGGTGCAAAACTTAACCATGTATGTATTTTACCTGTTTTCTAGCATTTTTATGCTAATTTTAAATATTTATAACAGATAACGTGGCATCTTCAACCAACTTCTGAGGAGTTACAATTTGATGTTATCAACGAGTTATTGGAGGTTGAGAGTTCCAGTATAGACAACTCCTCAGATGCCGGTTCAACTGCTGGTGTGAGTTCCTTGCTTAATCGTTCTTTTTCTGAAATCCTCAAACAATTATCAAGCTCTAATATCCTTTTTCTTATTGTTAAAGGTTACTGGACTTGAAGTAGAATCTCTCGAGCATAATTCCTGTAAAGTACAAGGGGGAAAAGTGATCAATTTGAAGCGGTCAACAGTGCCACAAAGCATACCAGAAGTGCAAACAATGGTGTTTCCTTCAACTTCAGATGCTTCGGTAGCACACAAGGACTGCATGGAGATACCATCAGAGTGCCAGAACTTGCAGCAATTGACTTCTAGCCAGGTGAGTTTTACCTCCTCTTTCCCCAAATAGTGCAGTTCATTTATTGTTATGAGTTTCTTGCTTAGTTGTGCTTAAACGCTTAAACAGTTAGTTGATAGTGCAGTTCTTTACTGTTAAAGGTTGTTGGTCTTCTTCAACTAGAATCCGATGCGATTAATACCAGTATAGTACAAGTACAAAAGGAACAAGAGCAGTCAACAGCATCTCAACATGTACGGGAATTGGAAACCGAGACCATGGACTTCCAATCAACAACATGTGCTTCCGAGTTGCGTGATGAGTTTGTGGAACTATCATCGAGGTACCAGAACTCAGAGAAACTGACTAATTCTAATGTGAGTGGGTTATCATCTTCTCTCGCACTATATTTATGTCTCCAAATAGTGTGATGGACTGATTGGTGCGAGTTCCTTGCTTAATTGTGTTCTTGAACACTTACTAGAAGCTATTATATGTTAAAGGTTGTTGGACTTCATATAGAACCAGGGGAGAGTAGTACCAGTAAAGTAGTACTAAATGGACAAGAGGTTAATTTGAATCAGTCAACAACATGGCAGCATTTAACAGAAGTGCAAAGAGAGGCCATGGCTTCTCCATCGATGCCATGTGTTTCCAAATTACACATGGAGTGTGGAGAGCTATCATCACAGTCCCATAAGGCAGAAATATTTATGAGTGGCAAAGTAAGTTTTCCTCCAATCTCTAATTTATTTATTTATTTGTCCCGTAGTTGGTTTAAATGAACATGGATATATGATGTTTGTTCTTCAGGAAGATGAATTGATGAAGAGAAACCAGATAATGGAAGTTGAAAATAAAGAATTGAGGAAAGAGGTAGAGGCTTTAAAATTGGAAATCAAACAATTGAAAATGCATATCTGTTGCACAAATGATATGGTGACCCGTTTAGAGGGACTTGTAATGGATGACATATACTAATCATTATTATATAGGAATTACTTATCAAATGCCTTTTCTTTTCATTTGCAAATTTTAATATTGGTGGCTGCTGCATATCTGAAAATCCGTTTGTTTTGATCCAAAAGTGATATTAGGGAAGAGTTTATGGATATTGTATGAACCAACGGAGCTAAGTTCAGGGTTAAAAAAAATCAGATAATCAATTCTCAGCCTTGTTGACTCAAAATGGTGAAGGAACCATTTAATCTGTCCTTGATATAGGTGGTGTTGGGTTGCCAACTTTGACATTGAATTGCATGTAATAAAACTCATGTACCTAAGAATTTGGAATTACAAGTATTTTCCATGGATAAAGGTCAGACTCGACTACCTTTTATTACTTTATCTCATTTGCTATGCTGTGATTGTCTCAACTGTATTCATGCCTGACGGTATACTTAAGATTCATACTTGATTTGAGGGTTAAGATTTAATTAAATGTTTAATTTAAGTTATTAGAAATTAAATCTCAACATTATGATAAATATTTCAAAAATATAATTATAAAATTATAAAATTAAACTTTGTTAATTTATTTTCAAGATTTAAAAATATAACTATATTAAAATAAAATATTTATAGCTATTTAAATTAATTAAGTATTTTAATAAATCTATAGTTTTATTTTTTAGGGATAATATAATTTTTGGTCATTGAACTTAACAATTAGGTTCATTTTGGTACTTAAATTTGATAATTAGATTTATTTTGGTTTTTAAACTTAAAAAATATAAAAGTTTGATTACGTGACACTTTAAGAATGTACTACATCATCACTTGAAAATTTAAAAATTTATATAAATTTCTAGGTAATAATGTGGTATAATCTTAGAGTGTTACATTTAGTATTTTAATAGTTGGACCAATAATTGAACAAGTTAATCGGTTCTCAATTCAATCAGTTTGTCCGTTAGGCCAATAATAATTAAATAAATATTTAAAAATTCATAAAATCCAAAAAAAATTAAATTGGTTCAATCTGTTTAAATGTTGAATTTTGTTTCGGATTTCAATTTTTACCAATTTCAAGTAGTTTTTGAGTCAACCGGTCTATCCGATTTGGTTTTGTTCTGGTAATACTGGTCATATAATCATATCTTGATAGAATCTAAATTCAAAGACCAAAATGGAAAAAATAAAAATACCAAAATGAATGATTGTGAGGAAAAAAAATATTATCCCTATTTGTTGGGGATCGACATGTATAAAAAACGAACAAGAATGAAAAAAGAGAAAAAGAAAATTGGGCACACAAATTTTTATATAGAAAACTCTTTCGAAGAGGATAAAAACCATGGGCAAAGTAGTCTTCGACTTTCAACTAATGAGTAAACAAACGAGACTACAATATGAAGAAAATAAATCTAAATGTACTCAATGTACAAATCCAAACCCCAAATACAAAGTCTTAACTTAGGAACAAAATTCTCTCCATAGTTACCACGAAACTCTCACAAAAACTCATATGCGATTACATCTTGTCGCTATTAAAGAAAAGCTCTTGTTGATTGGCATGTCTAAATCATGGTTACAAAAGCCTTTTAAATAGGCTTAATACTAAGGGCTAAAATGACTAAAATAACCCTAATGTAATTAGAGACCAACTGGGAGAAAAAGTTCTATTGAGTTGTACAAAACGTGACTGTATAACATTAGGAATCGTCGTGACGTTGTGATGTGCTGGCTTTCCTCGTCATGATGTCGTCGCCATGTTCATTGCCGAAATCCGTCACGTCGTCTTGACAACGGGGACCTCCTCATCTCGATGTCGAGCCTATTTTGTCCCTTCTTTGATTACTCATTGATTCTCGTCCAAAATACCTATAACGTGTTCGATAAATGCGAAGCACACCCCACAATATTCTTCTAAATAAAAGTTTTACCATAAGACTGCATAGGGTAAGGAAAAAAAAGTGCAAATGGGTTTTTGGAGAAATCGACCTTCTTGTTCATTTCTAGACCTGATTTAATTGGTGAGTGCAATTGATTGACTAGTAAAATGATTGATACATGAAAGATTAAAAAGTGAAGATTGATTTTCAAGAAATTGATTTCTTGAGTATTTTACTAAAAAAGGCCCATTTCCAACATTATTTCTGGAAATGGGCCACTTAAAGCATTATTTACAGGAATGGGGTAAAAAACACAAAACGCTTCCACTTAGGCACGTTTTAAGGGGAAATTGCAGAAAAAACTATCTCGAGGAAGCGCTTTTGCTGTCTTTTTTGCCCGTATTTTTTCTAGGATTTTTTGGGATATTTGTATGTTAGGGTTTAGGATTTTTGGAAAAATAAACTAGGGTTTAGAGTTTTTGAAAAAATAAACAATAAACCCTAAACCTTAATTTATTTTTTTAACCCATAAACCTTAATTTATTTTTCCAAAAACCCTAAACACTAACATACAAATATCCCAAAAAACCCTAGAAAAAACACGAGCAAAAAAGCTCCTTTTCGTCAGCACTTTTGCCATGTCAGGAAAAGCGCTTCCATGTCAGCACGCTTTTGCCATGTCAGCACGCTTTTGTCATGTCAGGAAAAGCACTTCCATGTCAGTGCGCTATTGCTGACATGGCAAAATCGCTTCCTTGAGGGAGCTTTTTTCTGCAATTTCCCCTTAAAATGCGCATATGTGGAAGCGTTTTGTGCTTTTTGGCCCATTTCGGTATATAATATTTTAAGTGACCCATTTTCGTAAATAATGTTAGAAATGATATGCGTGGTTCAAAGTTACTCATTAACTTTTACATTCTCTTTCAAATTTTCTCTATATCCTCTTTATGAGAGCCTTCCTCCTACAATCTCAACTGAGTATTTAATTGGTTCACTTTTTCTTGTTTCTTATTTTTCTACCAATTAACAAAAATACTTGTTGAATCTCAAGGGATATACATATCTGCGAAATATCTTCAAGGACAATGATATTCATGCCTCAAACAATGATTCTAATTTCTAACAATTTGTTTGAACTCAATGTTGCAACAAGTGACTAACAATGTACATTATGATAAATTAATAATTTTTTTATTTATGTTTATTATTTTATATTCAAAATTGTAAAAAAGTAGAATATTGGTAATGACAATATATCGCAAAGAAAAAGAGAAAAAAATAAAGAACAAACAAATTTTTACATGGAAACCCTTTCGAGAAAAAACCATGGGCAGAGGAGAAGAAAATTCACTATGTCAAATTCGAATAATTACAAGAGAAGTAGACTATGTCTATTTATAGGCTTGTAAAACCATATTCTAATAGGAGTGTAGTAAGATTGAAACACCTTATTATAATCAATATCAAATAGATGGAGTTTAATAAGGTTTAAAAACCTTATTCTAAAATAAAATAAAAGAAGTGTAGTTCTATATGGATTTTACTTTTATTTTATTTTACTACTGTATTTTATTTAAATAAGGATTCGGGTCACTTAATTCTAACAATCTCCACCTTGACATGAATTCTCAATGAACAAGTTTTTCATCGCGAACTCTCAACGAACAAGTTCTCCACTTCTTCCATAAAACCTCTTAAGGGTTTGACTTCAACAATGAACACCAACCAAGTCTAAGCAATGCTCAAACTTGGTTATAGGAAGTAACTTAGTCATCATATCTACAGGATTTTCATGAGTACTAATTTTGCTCATAACAATATCACCATGAGCAATAATATCTCGAACAAAATGATACCGAACATTAATGTGTTTTGTTCTCTCATGAAACATATAATCTTTTGTAAGGAAGATGGCACTCTGACTGTCACAAAATACTATACTGATTTGAAGGTCTTCATTGAGTTCACTAAAAAGTCCATTCAACCAAATGGCTTTTTTTACAAGCCTCAGTAATTGCCATGTACTCAGCTTCAGTGGTAGACAAAGCAACTATAGTTTGCAAAGTGGCTTTCGAACTGATTGCACAACCTCCGATTATAAAGATATAACCTGTGAGAGATCTTCTTCTATCAAGGTCTCCAGCAAAATCAGTATCAACATACCCAATGACTCAATCTCTAGTTCTTCCAAGCTGTAAGCAAACATCAGTAGTACCTTGAAAGTATCTTAAAATCCACTGAATTGCTTTCCAATGTATCTGTTTAAGAGGCCCATTTTGCCCGGCCCGTTAGAGATAAACCCAAACAAAAATAAAAGTCCACTAAAAAAATTACAGTCCATTTCTCTTACAAATATCAGGGCCCAATTTACAAGACCCAAACCTAAACAAACCCAATTAACCCCTACCTAAACTAAAACCTAATAGCCCAACAAAGACCCAAATCAGCTCAACTATCCTAAAACATTTTGGAAACCCTAGCCCCTTAAACTTCAGTTGCCGTACGCCTCAGCCACCGCCCTTCCCAAGTGCACCACACTTCAACAGAACCTCCTCGCACGCCACCTCCTCCACACCTCTGATGCTCTCAGACACCTGCAAAACAAGGATCCCTACACAAGCAGTAGAAACAAGGAAGAAAAAGACAAAAAAAAAAAATGAATAGGCTTGAAATTTCTTTATAAAGGCCACAATGGCCATCTTGTTCTTTTTTTTTCTCCAGATTCAAGGATCCGGATACAAATATTTATCAAGAAAAACAAAAAAAACTTTCAAGGTGACTTTTTATTTCGAATATTACTTTAAGTTTTTATTTTTTATTTCTTTCTGTTATTTTTAAAAAATAAAAGAAACCGAAAAAGGAAGAAGAACAAGCTTACCAGAATCTCCACGGTCATGGCGCCGGAGAGACCTTCTCCGTCGTCGGAATCGAAAAGGGGAGGGTGAGGTTCTCTTCTCTCGGTTCTTTTCGGGTCAAGAAGGCTAGGCCTTCAAACACGTGTTGGAAAGAGGATGAAAAAACATCCATTTGCGCATCGTCAGCCACCGCCAACGGCGGTGGTGCGGCGGTCAGACGAGTGGCCTTTTGATAGGCCAGGGGGAAGAGAGGGAGAGAGTTTGAGAGTCTTTTTCTTTTGTTTTTGTGAAAGGTTGAAAATAAAAAAAACCCCTAAATTTTGGTTTAAATAGTGGTAACAAAACGGTACCGTTTTGGGCTTTATGCTCTAGGCGAAAAAGGCGCCGTTTAAGGAGACTCGCGCACGACCCGACCGCTCCAGGGGGATCCGCGTGTTTCCATTAAACGGGCTATTTACTCCCCTAGCCCTTCCGCATTTTTATTTTATTTAATTCTGTCCTTTTGATACTTTTTTCCTTTTTCAAAATTAGGCCCCTAAATTTGACGCGTATTTCAATTGAGTCCTTGACTCACTGACGTTTTAAAAAATGGACACGTGTCCTAGAGATGGGGTTAATTGCTCTTTTAGTACCTTTCTGTTTTTGCGCGTTTGATTTTAATCCCTTTCTTTATTTTAGTTGTTTAATTTGTTCATTTTATTATGCTTTTTACTTTTTAATTTCATTTTTATTCCGATTTAGTCCTAAATTTGATTGATTTTAATTCATTGTCGCAAATTTGCTATTTATTTATTTATTTTAAGATTTTTTTATATATTAATTATTTTAAATTATTTATTTAATATCTATTTTTAACTTTTATATGTTATTTAGTTTTTACTGTTTTATATGTTATCTATTTAAATTTTTTTATATTATTTATTTTAAACTGTTTTATGATTATTTATTTTGAGATTTCATATATTGTTTGTATCAAACTATTTTATATTTTTTTAATATTATTTATTTTAAATTTCTTTTTACACATTATTTAGTTTAAACTTTTATATGTTATTTTAGATTGTTTTATAAATTGGTTATTTTAAAATTGCTTTATATATATTATTTTATTTTAAATTGTTTTGTATATTAATCATTTTAAATTATTTTTTATTATTTACTTTAAATTGCTTTTATAGTATCTATTTTAAACTTTTTTTATGTATTATTTGTTTAGAATTGTCTTATTATTTATTTTAAAATTGTTTTATATTATTTATTCTATTTTTTATTATCAATGTTAGTTTTTGAATGATGTATGTTGTGTGAATATTGTCATTGTGTGTACTATAATTCGTGTATTCGTACTTTCATATTATTGTCATTCATTAGCATTCATATTATTGTCATTCATTAGCATTCATATTATTGTTCCATGCTCATTACTTTTTTTTTTCTTTATTTCGTGTCATCGCATCATGAGTTAAGCCCCAATGTATTTATCTAATATAGATCATTTTATTTTACTCCAAATAAAATAATGCACATCGTCTAAATATTGTACTCGCTATTATTCAAGAAAGGAAAAATTTTCAAAATAAGGCAATATTTCGCATTTTGGGAATTCGAGAAATTGTACCCTAACTTACGGAGTTTTGATTTTCTCGTTAAACCTAAATAGCCAAATATCCTTTTAAATTTCAACTTGCGCAAAATTTCAATAAAAGGCAAGCTCATTCTCGAAGGTCCAAGATGTCGTGTCTTAACTTACGAGATGTGGCATATTGTTATCGCGGGACGAGTGGGCCTTTGATGCTCGTTTCAATTTAATTCAAGCGTTTTTAAAATTAACATTAATAAAAAATGACCGTATTTTAAAATCTTTTTTAAATTTTTAACTTTCGATATTAAGACATTAATTAATCAATTAGGTACCAATTTTGGGCGTGACGAGGGTGCTAATCCTTCCTCGCACGTAACTGACTCCCGAACCCATTTTCTTGAATTTTATAGATCAAAATCGTCATTTTAGTAAATTAAAACATTTTATTAAAATGATTAAATTTTACGAGGTGACCCAATCATACCTCATAAAAAAAAATTGGTGGCGACTCCCGTTTTAACTTTCGTTTTCAAACAAAGTCGAATTCCTTTTTCAAAAAAATGGTTTCGACATCTGCTAACTGCACTGACTGCATATGATAAATCTGGACGTGAACAAACCATATCATACATGAGAGATCCCACTGCACTAGACTATGGAACATGAGACATGTACTTAATCTCGTCATCTGATTGTAGAGACAAAGCCGATGAAAGTCTAAAATGAGTTGCTAAAGGAGTACTAACAGGCTTAGCACTCTGCATATTGAACCTGCAAAGAACTTTCTCAATGTACCTCTTCTGACTTAGGTACAATTTATTTGCTTTTCTATCTCTAAGAATTTCTATACCAAGTATCTTCTTTGCTAGTCTCAAATCTTTCATCTCAAGTTCTTCACTTAGTTGGGCTTTGACCTTTCTTAACTCTCCTTTATCTTTTGCTGCTATCAACATGTCATCAACATAAAGGAGTAGATACACAAAAAAACCATCATTGTTTTTCTTAAAGTAAACACAACTATTAAAGCTACTTCTTTTAAAATCATGAGAAGTCATAAAGGAATCAAACCTCTTGTACCATTATCTTGGTGATTGTTTCAAATCGTAAAAGAACTGTTAAAGCTCTGAGACTGTAAAACCCTCTGGTTGTTGCATGTAAATATCCTCTTCAAGTTCTCCATGCAAAAATACAGTTTTTACATCTAACTGTTAAAGCTCCAAATTATGCATGGCCACAATACCAAGTAAAGCTCAAATTGAACTATGCTTCATAGCTGGGGAGAACACATCTGTGAAGTCTACTCTTGGAATTTGACTGTAACCCTTTGTAACAAGCCTTGCTTTATATCTGGGTTCTTCAACTTCTTGAGTCCCTTCTTTCTTTTTAAACACCCATTTACAACGAACAACCTCTTTAAGATGTTTCACAAGATCCCATGTTCTGTTTTTATGGAGTGATTCCATCTCCTCTTGCATAGCAAACATTCACTCTTTTGAGTCTTCACAGCTAACCGCCTCAGAATAATTAGATGGCTCTTGGTTTGCATCTATATCTTCAGCCACATTTAAAGTATAAGCAACTAGGTCAGCCTCGACATACTTCTTTGGAGGTTTAATTCCTCTTCTAGTTCTATTTTTGGCGATAGAGTATTGTGATGAAGAAGCAACTCTATTTTGAATTTTTGTACTGGCTTGAAGAGTCGACTTTGTTGTAGATTCTTGATCAATCTAATGCTCAAACTACTTTTGATTTTCTTTATTGGAAGAGTCTTTAAGAGATAAGTTAGGTAGCATAGCAGTTTCATCAAAAACAACATCTCTGCTAATCGCAACTTTTCTATTTTCAGGACACCATAACGTATACCTTTTTACACCAGTTTTATAAACAAGAAAAGCACATTTAATGGATCTCGATCCAATTTTCCATTATCAACATGAGCATACGCAGGACACCCAAAGATCTTTAAATCAGAATAGTTAATAGGATTACCAGACCATACCTCTTGTGGAGTCTTTTTCTCAATGGCAAGGATGGAGATCGGTTGATCAAAAAACATGCAGTAGAGGTTCCTTCGGCTCAAAACAGCTTTGGTAAGTTGGCATTTGACAACATATATCGAACCTTCTCCATAATCATTCTGTTCATTCGTTTTGCAATGCCATTTTGCTGTGGAGTATGACAAACTGTCAAGTGTCTCACGATCCCTTTTGACTTGCATAGTTTATTAAACTCATCGGAACATAACTCTAAGTAATTGTCTGTGTGGAGGTATTTTATTTATTTTCCCGTCTATTTTTTAATCATAGTTTTCCAAGACTTAAATGCTGAAAACACATCGTTTTTCTACTTTAGGAAGAACACTCAAACTTTTCTGGAAAAATCATCAATAAATGTTAGCATATAATTAGCTCCACCTCTCGAAGGCACTCTTGATGGCCCCTACAGATCAAAATGAATATACTTCAATGTTCTTTTTGTGTTACAGATTCCTCTGGTGAATTGTATTCTCTTTTACTTCCCAAAAATGCAATGCTCACAAAACTTCAGTTTGCAAATTCTTTGCCCATCAAGAAGTCCTCTTTTGTTCAATTCTGCCATGCCATTCTCACTCATATGCCCTAGGCGTATATGCCAAAGTTTAGTAATATCATCATCTGACAAGGAAGAGGATGCGATAGCTACATCAGCAGTAACAGTAGAACCCTGTAAAACATATAACTTGACAGTATTTCTCTACCCTTTCATCACAATAAGGGAACCTTTGGAAATCTTCAAAACTCCACTTTTAGCTGTGTATCTGTACCCTTTTGAATCAAGAGTACTCAACAAAATTAAAATTTTCTTCAATTCTGGAACATGTCGTACGTCACTAAGTGTTCTGACAACTCCATCAAACATCTTAACTTTAATTGTTCCAACACCTGCGATTTTACACGAAGCATTATTTCCCATCAAAACAACACCTTCAGACACTGTTTCGTAAGTTGTAAACCAATCTCGATTGGGACTCATGTGGAAGGTGCAGCCTAAACCCACTCCTCACTCACTTTAGAATTGTAGACAGAAGAGACTAGAAGTTCACCATCACTGTAGTCTTTTACAACATCAGCTTTACCGAAATTTTTTGGTTATTTTCCCTTTTGATTCACAGCCTCCCTTTTGATCTTATTCTGTAGCTTATAGTACTCAGATTTAATGTGCCCTTTCTTCTTGTAGAAGTTACAAGTTTTACCTCTGTTTGAAGACTTCGATCTACCCTTAGATTTACCGTGAGGATTCTGTTCCTAGGTCCTTTCACGATCATCATCAGCATTCCTATCTTGTCTCCCACGAACAATGAGACCTTCTCCCTGAGAGTCAGTTTTAACCACAAGATACTTCATCTTATCATACGAGCTCAAATAATCATAAACCTCATCAACTGTAAGAGACTCACTGCTATATAAAATTGTGTCTCTAAAGGTTGAATAAGATAGGGGCAACAAACAAAGTAAAATCAACCCTAGATCTTCCTTATCATACTAAACCTCCATGGCTTTCAAGTTTGAGAGAATTTCTTTAAACACTATTAAGTGTTCATGCACAGACGCACCTTCCTCCGAACGATGAGCATAAAGACACTGCTTAATATGTAGCTTGCTGGTTAGAGTTTTCGACATACATATTTGTTCCAGCCTCTTCCATAATCCAATTACGGTCTTTTCCTTCATTATACCCTGCAAAATTTTGTTAGACAAATACAGATGTAACTGTGTTAACGCCTTTCGGCCCTTGCGCTTCTTCTTTTCCTCCGTCAATGTCGAAGGCATCTTATCTACCCCTAGCAGGTTTCCTCTAAGTCCATTTGTGCAAGAACTACCTGCTTCTTTATCTGCCACAATGCAAATCTGGTGTTGCGATCCAACAGCATAATTTCATACTTCAAAGACACCATTATCGTGATTAAGATGAACAACCCGAAAGCTTTGTTACTGTTCTCATCATATGTGTAATGATAAAGTAATATGATCGTACCTAAAAAAACTAACTATTAACACGATAAAGGCAAGCACACCTATCGAACAGTAGTATAGTTTAGTGGCAAGACCAGAATGTCGAACCCACATGAACTAAAAGTACTAGTAATAACTTTTTTTCTATTATCTAGCCTAGCTAGAAATAAGGGGAATTATTTTTAACTAATTAAACTAAACTAATTACTTAACTAAGAATGCGACAGAGAGTAAATTGGGAAAAATACTTTTGGAAAACTGATTGATTAAGACAATACCCAAGGAAGAATCCACCTAGACTTCACTTGATATTAGACTCTGAACTAGATGATTTATTTACTTGACTTGATCTGTAGAAATCCCTAAATTATGTTAATATCTCTTTCAAGACTAAGAACAACTAACCCTAGGTTGATTAATCAAAATCTCTTTCTAATTAAAACCCCTAGTGTTGCATTAACTCGTTCTATGGATTCCCTTATTAGATTTGACTCTAATCCGGCAGATTTTCTTCGTCCTATGTCTAGGATTGCGATCAACTCCGCTTAATTGTGTTGGATCTACTCTTAAATAGGGACTTTTGCTCCGTTGAATAAGTACATTCGACTTGAATTAATATCCTGAAATATTAACACAAGAATTAATAACACAATTAAGAACAAATCAAGTATTTATCATATAATTCAGAAAATAATAACAAGATCCGTCTTAGATTTCATCCCTCTCAGGTATTTAGGGGATTTAGTTCATAATTATAAAGGAAAACATCTCAAAATTGGGAAAACAACAAAACATAAAGAAAACCCAAAAACCCCTGAAGGAAATTGAAGGGAGATCTTCAGCCTTGATAGAAATCCTGCTTTTGATATGGATCAATCGGCGTTCTTTGAGTAATTCCTTGCTTTCTACTCTGTGTCTCCTTTAGCCTTCTCCTAGGGTGTTTATCTAGACTCTGAAATACCTTTCTTAGCCCCTAAGTAGCTTTTTCCACGTGAAATTAAAACAAGTCACGACAGGGACACGCCCATGTGACTCGGGTTCAGGCCGTGTTCAGGTCTGCTAAATAGACACGGGCGTGTGGTGTACCCGTGTGAGGACGTCTAGGCTGTGTTGATTTCTCACTTTGGCCTATTTTCTTCATTTTTGGCCCGTTTCTCGTTCTTTTCACTTTCCTATGCTCACCTAAGAATCAAACATGAAATTAAAGGATTAGGAGCATCGGATTCCATGAATCTAATGATAATTCATACAAAAAATGTGCTAGGCATGGATAAAAATATGTATATATTACAGTTTATCAGATACCAATTTATAAAAAAATAGAATGTTGGTAATGACAATATATAGCAAAGAAAAAGAGAGAAAAATAAAGAGCACACAAATTTTTACGTGGAAACCCTTTCGGGAAAAAATAACGGGCAGAGGAGAAGAAAATTCACTATGTCAAATTCGAATAATTACAAGAGGAGTAGACTATGTCTATTTATAGACTTGTAAAACCATATTCTAATAGGAGTGTAGTAAGATTGAAACACCTTATTCTAATCAATATCAAATAGATGGAGTTTAATAAAGTTTAAAAACCTTATTCTAAAATAAAATAAAAGAAGTGTAGTTCTATATGGATTCTTCTTTTATTTTATTTTATTTTACCACTATATTTTATTTAAATAAAGATTCAAGTCATTTAATTCTAACAAAAATAAATAATAAAGACAAGAATTTTATATAAAACGAAACTAGAAAAACCATTGATAGAGTCAAAAAGACTTCGGGAAACTTGAAACAGTTGTAACTCCAAATTTGAACGTAGATTAATAGTTGATACCTCATAATTATTCAAAATTTGATTTATTTGCCTATATAAGGTTATGGTAGGCAATGGTTTTGAGAGTTGTATTTGCTCATATGAGGTTGAAATACAAGTATTTATTCATGCAGTAAATGTAAATGAGGATATGTAAGGAAAGCGTGCAAACAATTGACAATTTATTGTATTAGAAAACTGTTTTGTGGGTTTACTCCGCACCAATTGCCTAAACTCTTTTGCTTCTCTCTTTAACTTCGCAACATTTTATTAAACATAGCAACAATAGCAATACCAAACTACTATGATTTTTTAAAGATTTTTGAGAAATGAATTCAATGCAAAGAAAAAGCTAATTTATTTTTGTTTAAAATTGATTTAATAAATCATTTAAAGTTTGTTTGTTGCTTGATTATTTTATAATTAATAGTATTATTATTACATATATCCTTTCTTATTTATTGATTATTCATTAATGTTGTTCGCGAACATGTTCATTTAATATTCACGAACTAAAGGTTTCATGGTCGATTGACTTGCTTTGAGCTAGGCTTGGTTTTAGTTTCTTCAACCTTGAGCAGCTTTAACTTGGCTTCTTTTACTATTCAAAAATTAAAAAATGTATAAAAATAAATTTATGTTAAAATTTACATATTTTATAATTAAATTTTAAATATATATATATATATATATATTAATTTTTTTTGAATAAAAGACACTTAATCATCTCAGATTTAGTGTAAAATTCACTTACCTTCTAAGATTTTAAGAATCCCACTTACCATCGTAGGTTCGAAGAAAATCCCGTAACCCTCTTGAGAATTATTTATTAAGAAAAATTTAAATGAAAAAAAAAATTATACCCTTAGTATTATTTATCTATCTATTTTTTTATTTTGTTTATTCATTTTCCAATTTTAATTAAAAAAATCATTCTTCTAATTTCGATTACAAAATTAAGAAAATTCAACTTACATGTTGAATTGTTATAAAATTAAATATATTTGAATTTTTCAAAAAAAATATTTGACTTCAACTAAAATTTTATTTTAAGTCACTTATATTTTAACCTTGAGATGAATTTACTAAATTATTTTATATAAATTAATTAATCATTATTTATCAGGTTTTAATAGAAAAGAAATTGATCAAAATATTAATAATAAAAAGATAAAAAAAGAAAAAAAATCGTCTAAAAGTTAAATATATACAATTAAATTTAAATTAAAATAGTTAACATGTATCTGTTGGAAAAAAAAATGGTTTGAATGGTTTTCTTGTCCCACAAAAAAATAAAAATTTAAAAAATTGAGTCGATTTGTGATATTTATAGTAGTAAACTTTTCCCAAAATATATCTGTACTTTGAACGAGACGGATCCTTGTCGTTTTCAAATTAATTCTTAAGGTCATTTTCGTACTTAGTGAGAAAACCACATTCATTTCTGAATCTTTCTCATTTCTCTAACTTTACCACTTCCATCCATTTATGTTCATTTGATTCAACATGCAATTCATTTCTAGTTTCAACGAGCTAGCGGAGGGACCAATTAGACATATGTGATTAGAGCTCAGATGATTTATAATTAAGTTCTAGTTTTTCGCCTATTAATTAAAAACTTATTTAGTCACAAAGTCATTCTACTATAGTATCGTGACTGAGCTCTCCTTAATGGCATACCATTATGAAAGCTACTTGATCAATGCTCATCCAATAACCTTGTCATAAGTGTGTTACTCTTATAGGATATCCTTAATCTCTTTGTGACAACTTCGCTCTCCCAATATGATCCTATTTTATCTAATGGTAACCATTATATCTCCTTCATGAAAATTCAATTACTATCAAAGAATAATTAAGTCATTCATAAAAAAGATGAACACCCATGATCACGTTTACTTTTTATCTATCATGTAATGTCAATGAGAGGATATTGTTTACCCATGTCTTGGGTTATGAATTCTACTATTATGAATGATGCTGCATATTGTAGAAGTTATATACCCAACGCACCAGCTCAGTTCCTTATCTATTTGAACTTAGGCTATTACTTACATCAAAATATATGAGCCAACCATATGTAGTCCATCATCCACTTAGGATTAATGTATGTCACACTATGAACGTCAAGTGAATAAATCCACAAATGGATTCAAGATGTATTCTGCTTGGACCCAGTCCAATATATTGTTAGTCTAGTTAATCACATCTATGTCTCTATCTTTTGGGAGTCATCCGCTCTAATGCCTAAAACAAATCATCTCCCCAATTGGACTTGATAGACGACATATTAGTCTTTCAATTGGTTTGCTTATTTTCGATTAGACTAAGGACATATTTAGGTTCATCTACTAATATGAGTTGTCTTTCCGTATTACGCTTCAACCATGCAACACTACTTAGTATTAGTTAAACATTAGACAATCAATGAGTTGATATTTACTTCTATTTTGCTTTACATGCAAAAACCTTATGAAAACATTATACAAAGAATATTAGTGTGATTCATGAATAATTTTATTAACCAATCTGTTAAAAACATTAGAAGTATATAAAGGAATATACTGCACCAGGTCGAACAATATCAATATATAAATTTATTAAAGAATAAACAAAAAATAAAAGAAAAGACAAAATCAAGATATAATTATAATTTATAATAGTTTTTTAAAAGAAAAAAACATACAATTAATGAGATATTAGCTTAATGGCATAGTTTAAGTGTTGGAAAAATATGGACATTACATATATAATAACAATAATTACATATTATTATTTACTATCATCAAAGGTGAGAAATATGTGTAGATACTTCAATAACTAATTTCTAATTGATGATAGGCGGGTTAGAAATTAAGGTTAATGTGCAAAAGTTATATATTAGGGTTATGATCCCAAATTACACAATAACTTTGCTGACATCCTATAATCAGAAAAGAGAGAGCTACCATTCTCTAAAATATTTATGTGTTAATTAAAACCACAAGATTTCAAGATCTTAAGATATCAATAAATTTAGGTATGCTTCCACATCTAGTTTTATTCTTAATTTGTTCTTGATGATTTGAAATGATAGATCCTAGTTTATTAAGTTTTACATAAAAGTTTTACAGTTCTAACATTAGGGTCTTAAGAAATTTAAGATTTTGGGTTTAACACTCACTTTGTATAAGCCATGTTGGATTCTTAGTTCATATTTATTTTGGTTTATGCCCAACCATATTTGGGTCCTCTATAAATTTATTTTGGTCTAGGTCTAGATATATTCTAGTCATCGGTTTGATCGTGCTTTATAATGATTAATTCTGGTTATAGTTATTCAAATGTATTTTTTGTGATTGCAATGTGATTGTACTTATAACTTAAAAAAAATACGTAAATTAATTGAAAAATATATTATGTTTAACATATGATTATATTAAAATATAATGCAAATTATAATTTATTTTAACAATTATTAAAATATGTAACACCCCTCACCCGTCTCCGTCACTTAAATCGAATTACGGGATGCTACAGTAAATAACAGAATAAGAATATGTGAATTTAATTAAAAAATTCAACAAAACATTCATCATGTCTCAATCATTCAAACAAACGTGTTTTGCATATAATTTTGAGCTTAAATCGAGCTTACAAAAGCTCTCAAACCATCCATAATCAAATAGGGTCTTAATTGAAAACTTAACAAAAAGTAGGGAAATTCAGAAAATAAGGGTCATACAACTGTGTGTCTAGGGTGTATGATAGACTGTGACCGTGTGTGCATGAGTCACACAATCATGTCACTAGCCCATGTAACTAACTGCAACCATGTAAAGCTAGAGTCACACGGCCGTGTATCTAGACCATGTAACTCACTGAATTCGTGTGAACCTAAATGCAAAAACTTACAAACATTCACAAGGTCGTGCAACTGGGCCGTGTGAGAGACTGATACCGTATTAAAAATCTAATTACCAAATCAATAGTACCAAACGGGCGTGTAGCCAGCCAGTGTAATAAACTGTAACCTTGTTTACCCAAAGCTTCCCAATCAATATAGAGCACACGGCTGTATCATTTACCCGTGTGTGACACACGGTTATGTGTTATCCCATGTGTGTCAATAAGTGCCTTACTATGCAAGCTACCATTCAAAAATTTCACTTAGGTCATGAATATATATTTAACCATTCTTTAAACCTATTCAAAATGCACAAAAATATGCCAAAACATATCATTTCCTAAATTAAACCAATATGCCTCAAGACACCATCACACAACATGATTTGCACCATTACACAACATGATTTGATACCAAGTACATTTCATTTCATTGCTAGAATAGATAATGACCAAATATATGCCTTATACATAACCAAAATACCAACTTTCAATCACATATTATTAACCAAAAAATGCCAAATCCACAACCTATAAGATTAACACGATAATTATCCTACAATTTATGCTTTTAACATCCAAATTAGACATCAAGCTATTGAATCTTGTTCTCCAACAAGCCTCACCTATTTGAACATCACATACAATAACCAAACATGCCAAACATCCTTAAAAGTTTATCACATTTTCCGTACTTATCAACCAACTTCAAAGTTACCATTTCAAGCCATAATCAAACATATCTAAATGCACCATACACACTTTGCTATTACAAAACACTTATATACAATTCAACCCCTATTACATGACACATAACTAAAATGAACAATTAAAATTCCACCAAAAGTGGCTGGATAGTGTGATCCTTGAGTTTTTGATTTGATCGTCGAGTTCTATAAAATGATTACTATAGAAAATAGAAAATGAAACACAATAAGCTTCAATTAAGCTTAGTAAGTTCATAGATTGGAAACAATATAACATACCTTAATTTCCACGTTTAAATAGCAAAAAAGTTAACTAAACATTTTACCTCGTTACCACAATTCATATCAATAGGTGTGTTTATCACACTCAAGTCACATAACCTTCGATACTAGACAAGTAGATCTAAAACCATGTCAAGTTATCATATCAATAAACATAAGAATATTCTCAAATCATTTATGTATGCTTTATTGCATTATACCCATTTACCAATCATCCAATCTATTAACAACAATTCAGCCTGATGAAACTATTATGAATAGATACAGATACTCAGTTATCCAGTCAAAACACGTCTAAATGCTCAAAAGAGCTAAACAATTCAAGAACATGCCTGAGAATTGAGTGCCAAGCTTGTAAGCTAAACATCCCTAAAAAAACATGCCTAGGAACTAAGTTCCAAGCCTGTAGGCTACACATCCTCTCTTAGAAACACGCCTGAATCACTATAAATATAACTAGGTAATCCGCAGTAAATGTTAGATTCAGGTACATTTAGTGAACATATGTACATATCATCTATCATCATCTCATCTCACATAAAACTCGTATAGTGCACAAATAACCTATCGAGATGCCAATTGTATCCAATCTCATGTTCATTTGGGCTCAATACATGTAATAGTATGTCACTTTTCAATCAAGTCCTTTTTCTTACCTTTGTATCAATTACAATATTTGAGTTTACATTCAAACATTCCAATTATATAATACAAACATAAATATTACAAAAATACCTAGAACTATACCATATGAACTTACCAGGGAATAACAACAATAAAAGAAGTATTAGGGGCTAATATGCTATTTTTCTTTTTCCTCAGTTATCTACTATTTGATTCTTTTATTGATTTATACAATAATTCATTTAAATTATCCGTTCTAAATACCTTATAACATCTTACTTAATGAATATGGCCTCCTATTATCATTTTCACAATTTTCCTAAAGTTTTACATTTTATTCAATTTAATCCCTAAAAACATAACAAGCATATTTTTCACAGTTAAGCCCCAAAATTTAAAACTGAATTCATTCTTATCCCTTTACAGCTCTCAAGCATCTAAATTTATAAGAATTTCATGCCAATTTCAACAAATTATCATTTTAGTCCCTAAACTCAAAATTAATCAAACTCACTTTACAAAATAGTCCTATTTTATAACAAAGCTTCAGACGCAACCATTAAAACCCAAAAAGCTTTAAAAACAACAATGAAGACTTTTCAAAACTTTAATAATATTACAAAATCTTCCCTGGGGTAACTAGATTAAACTACAACAATCTCAAAAACATAAAATGATCTAAAAATGAGCTCTGGATTCACTTACATGCGCTTGACTGAACTTCCAAGGTTTAACAATGGTGTTTTGGTTGGAAAGAACAAGTAAATGAAGAAGATAACTTTAAAATCCTATGTTTTAACTTTTATTATTAACATTATTTTATGTATAAATTATTCAAAATACACCTAATAACCATCCACTGTAAAAAAATATGGCATACTTTCCATTTAAAACGATCAAATTATTCTTTTACACTCATTTAGCCCATATAAATTAATAGTGATTAACTTTTATAGTTTTTATGATTTAGTCTTTGCACCTCAATAACTAATCAATAAAAAAAAAATTAGTAGACCAAAAATCATTAAACACTATAAATGACTTGTAAATGCTCACTCATTAGAATTGTGGTTCTGAAACCATTGTTTTTAACACCATGAAAAAGGGCTCTTACAAATTATTTTTATAATTTATTTGATTTTTATTATTTTAATTGAAATTTTTGAATATAAATATAAATAGAATAATAAGTAATTAATAAAAGGTAAAGTTGTCCTTTTATTCAAAATTCATTTAGTAAATAAATCTTAGTGGGTTAGTTTTTTCTATCAAACCTAGGGGTGGGGAGACTTCAAGGGGTTCCAATACTTTTCTCTATTATTTTTATGAAAAAAAAAGAGTTATTTAGTAGGTCAAGCAAGGCTTGATCCCGGCCTGGAATTTTCTTTGGAATTGGGCTTAGGCCTAATCTAACTCAGCCGATGAACACCTCTATCATAAACAAGTTTATTTAGTTCAAACGAATGAACATGAATGCATGTAATTTTAAATAAACAAGCATGAATCGAACACAAATAAGATTAAAAATGAAATAAAAACATAAATTTGTTTATAAATATAGACGATCAAAATTGTAAATAAACTAATCTTAAATGAAGTAATTGATGTTTCTATTTATTCATTTGAGTAAACCTTAACCATTCACGATTGGACCTAATACACGAACCTCAGAAAAAAATTGTTTATAGACGTCAAGAGTTAAGCTTTACCTGAATGTCTAAAGTTTTAAAAGTCTCTCAAATAAATTGTAAGAACTCCTGTTTATAGGTGTAGAAAATCAAAGTTATAAAATTAGATATTAACATGAAATGTTTGAAAACAATTCCAGTTATAAAGATATTAATGGTTTGTTAAAAAGAATTTTGTTACAAATCATTATGTTTATGGAAGGAAAAGAGAATGTAACGCCCCTTACTCGTATCCGACATCAGGACAGGGTTCAAGGTGTTATCGGACTTAAATGTAAACATCCATGCAAAACTAGGCCATAAAATTTCATCCAATTTAAAACCATTCATACATATGTATTTCGTCCCTTATACGAGCCTACGAGGCCCAAAACGTACTTTGGAAGTAGTCCGGGACTAAACCGAGAATTTTTGAAAATTTTACAAACTTATAGAAATTTTACCCTAAACAGGGGTTACATGCCCGTATGGATATGGGACACGCCCGTGTGGGTAGGTCGTGTGGTCACACACGCCCGTGTCCATACCCCATGTAACTCTCTGTTTATGATGTCATCAACCAAATGAAACCACACGACCAAGCCACATGCCCGTGTGCTAGGCCGTGTGACGAATTAAATTCTCGTAAATTAGGTGCAGACTTTACATGCTCTTGACACATGCCTGTGTGCTCAGCCCGTGTGGAATTATTTTTTTATTTCGAAGCTAAACTAGTTTTCACACAGCCTAGTACACGCCCGTGTTCCAAGCCGTGGCCTTCACACAACTGAGACACATGCTCGTGTCTCTGCCCGTGTGCTCCATTCTAGGCATTCTATTTCTTAAAAATTTAGGTGTAGGGGAAACACGGCCTGTTCACATGCCCATGGGGCTGACCGTGTGTCACACACGGCCTACACACATGCCCGTGTGGACAATATATAGGCTATTTACGAAGCCAATTGCCACCCTGAAACATAAACACACAAGCGTCAATGCATTGGTATAATTCATAGCACTTTTGAGCAACCAACATGTCCACAACTAAGACATTATCGCCTCATTTTCATGACATATATATATATATAACATACTTAACCAATCACATACTCAACAATTCAAAACATGCAAATTACCATATCTATGAAATGCATCATTATACAATTTTGCTTATAATCAATATTAGCCAATATCAAATGGCCTTATACAAAATGAATCAAGTATCATCATAAGCTAACATATTTGGCTAAACCAATATGACATATAACAAAAAGACCAAGTCCCTATACATGCCATACTCAAAATGTTAAGACTAGCTATAGCCAAATATTCCAATTGATAGTGTGATCGAGTCTCTGACGTCCTTCGATCCTCGAGTTGGCTTGGCGATACTACCAGAAAAATGGAAAAGAAAGGAGAGTGAGCATGAAGCTTAGTAAGTTTGCATGTAATAATTAACAACATCAATCATGCAATATCATACACATAACATAAATATGACTTGTCAAAATGTCATCAAGTATCATAGTTACATCTTAAATCATGCCATTCTCATAGTGAATAATAAAACTCATGTTCATGATACCTTCATTCACTTCTTACTGAGAACTCATTGAGTCATAATCTCAATGTTTAATGAGCTTCGTGTACATACCTGTACCCTTTCAACATGTTCATACCTTGTCATTTCTTTAACATAGTCTTTGAGTTACCTGTTGAATCGCTTGGAATACTAAAGGATACTCAGGAAATCTTATACACATAGCAAGATACCAATGCCATATCCCAGATATGGTCTTACATGGGATCATATATCGATGCCAACAGCCCAGCTATAGTCTTACACGACGTCTCATATCGATGCCAGGTTCCAGATATGTTCGTACATGTAATCACATACCGATGCCATATTCTAGATATGGTTTTATAGGGAATCTCAATAACCCTAATGTCATGACATTTTTATCTTATCTATTCTGAAGGTTCAACCGAGATTTCGAGATATCGAAACTTCGTCACAACGTCATCGATTCATCGTTAACCAATTTCATAAAACCAATTATACAATTCATGCAAAATTAAAGCATTGAATACATAATAATGAAATGCTTCATTATTTACCCATAAACTTACCTCGGTACCAAAATATGATTAACTATTCGATTTAGTCCAAAAGCTTGTTCTTTTCCCGGTCTAGGTCTGAACTCCATTTATCTTAATCTATAATAGCAAATTTCACTTATTTAATAATCATATTGCTCAAGACATCCCATAAATTATACTTTGGTAAAATTACAATTTTGCCTCTAAACTTTCACATATTTACAAATTAGTCCCTAGGCTCGTAAAATGATTTTCATTCGATTTCTTTGTACCTTAAGCCTAGTTAAATACATTTCATGCTTATAACAGCCGATATTTTCTTTCAAATTAGATTTTACCACTTATTTTACAACTTTTATGAATAACTCCTTTTTAGGTGTTTTCATGAAAAATCACCTTGTAAAAGTTGTTTATCACACATTAAAGTTTCATATTCCTTCATTAAACATCAAAATACATGCATGTCACACATGGGGAAATTTTTGAGCATGAACCCTAGCTCAAAATAATGGTAAAAATAGCTAGATCAGTAGATAAAAACTTCAAAAATGCAAAGAACTTTAAAAACGGGGCTAGGATGCACTTACTATTGAGCTTGAAAATGACAAAAATCCTAGCTATGGTGAACTTGTGAAATTCGACTATGGCATGGAGAAGATGATACAATTTTGACTTGATTTTCCCTTTTTATGAATTTATTAACCAAATGACCAAAACGCCCTTTTTGCCTTTCTTTGAAATTTTACCCTTCCATGTCTATTTTTGTCCATCAAAATAGAAATTGGGCAAACTGCTATTTAAGGACCTCTAATTAAGAATCCAAAGCTATTTCATACTTAAAGCTTCTAGAATCTCATTAAAGCTTTTAGAATATCATATTTTGCAACTTTTGCAATTTAGTCCTAAAAGTCAAATTGGACTCTTATTCACAAAAGTTTTTCATGAAACTTTCACACAATCATGAAACATGTCATGGACCTCAAAACAATCATAAAAAAATATTTCTACTTCAGATTTGTGGTCTCGAAACCACTATTCTGACTAAGCCCTAAATTAGGATGTTACAGAGAATCATTCAATATTATAGGAAAATGTTAAGAGAGAACCCCATAACTAGTATATCTGTTCCACTAACGATTGCTTTCCAAAATATCCACACAATGAAGCTCCATGAACCTTGTCATGATTTGGGATTAATTTCACTTTTTCTACTTTGCTAAAGTAATATCGAGTGAAAACATTTACTATAGAATACTTTTTGGAGATGACACTTTACATGGCAATCTTGTTTTATAAGTGAGTTATTTCATGATGGTATTATTCTTAGAAGAAATTGTTCTAAACAACTATTATTCTAGAGCAAACAACTATTTAGAAGAAGACTCGTTTTGGACAAAATTGTTCTAAACATAGTTGTTCATGGTAGAGGTTCTAAACATCAACTATTTTAAATATAATAGGTTTTTGGTTGAGGCTTCTATCATGTTCATCAATTTTTGAATAAAGGCAAGAATAAGAGTATTTTGATTTTTAGTAGATTATCCATGTCTTCTAATAAGTTTAAAGTTGAAGATTTTATTCAGCTAATGCTATCACTCCTTCAAGACCAAATTGTCAAAATGTAAAGGGTTTTTGGTATAGAGAGGAAAAGTTGTAAACAAGGAAAATGTAACAGCCTAAATTAGGGGCTAAACGGAATAGTGGTTTTGAAACCATAAATCTAAGGTCTAAAATATTTTTCCTGATTAAGTCTTGATATTAATTGGGTGATTAAATGTTTGTGTGAAATGTTGGTAGGTAAATTTTATTGTTTGCATGTCCAATTTGATAGGTTGACTAAATTGCAATAAGTGAAAAGTATGTGTTTTAATTCATAAAAGTACTTGATTGAAATGGGGTTTTAAATCTAAGGTCCTTATATGGTAATTAGGCCATTTTAACTTAGTTTGGACAAAAATGCCCAAGGAAGGATAAAATAACAAAGGTTTTAATGAAAGACATTTTGGTCATTTGGTTAATAAAAGAAATAAAAAGGGGAAATGAACCAAAATTTAGTCCATCTTCTTCATGTGTTGGCTGAAACTTGCAAGCACCATAGCTAGGGCTTTGTTTCAACTTTCAAGCTTGATTGTAAGTGATCTCTAGTCTCGTTTTTAATGTTTTTTGTATTTTTAAAATCCTCGTAACTTGCTCTAGCTGTTTCTACCACTAATTTGAGCTAGGGTTCATTTTCAAAATTTTACCCATGGATGACCTATATGCATTTTGATGTCTAGTGTAGAATATGAAAGTTTGAAGTGTGATGAACAACTTTTACTAGGTGATTTTGGTGAAAAATTGTAAAAAGGACTTATTTGTAAAAGGTGAAATATTGTGTGCATAAATTATGAAATGATGGAAATTTTGGACTATTATAAGAGGAAAAATTGTTTGGCTAGGCTTAAAATACAAGAAAATTGAATGAAAATCATTTATCGAGCCTAAGGACTAAATTGTACAATTTAGAAAGTTAGGGTTCAAATTGTAAAATTTGCTATAGGAAGATTTGGGCCTGATTTGAGTAATGTGAATATTGAATGGGTTAAATGTGTCATTATCGATCGAAGGGAACGTGGAATCGACTTTGACCGAGGCAAAGGTAAGGTTTCAGACTAAACCGTAAATTTGATGTATTTTGTATCGATGTAAGTTTATATGTAAGTAATACATTGAATTTATTAATGTCATTAAATGTGGTTGTATATTATGAAGAATGTTTGAGTGATATTTCTATTAGAGAGTTGTGGGAAAGTGAAATTCCCGATTGAACCTTCGGAAACCGAAAGATACGGATAAAATGTAGCTAGTTCACATGTGTGGTTCTGAGGATAGGACACCATGTAGACAAGAGAGCTACGAGATGTTATATGGTAGCTAGGTCACATGTGTATATATCATGTGTACATGAGAGCTATGGGTTAAAGATAGCTAGGTCACATGAATGTTACTGAGAGTACATCATGGGACACGAGAGCTATACAATAAGTAGCTAGGTCACATGAGTGGTTCCAAGTGTAGGAGACCATATTGACACGAGAGGTACAAGACTATGTGGGCTAGGCACATGTATGGTACTAAAAGTACATCATGTGCACATGAGAGCCGGATTACATGGAAGGTGGAGCTTTGTACTGAAACCACCGAGTATCAATTGATATTCCAAAGGGTTCAACGGGTAAGATTTACTAAAAGATGTTTTGTGTGAACATATGATGTATAGGTGTAGGGATGTAAGTAAGTGCTTATGTGAGCTAGTGTATATGAGAGCAAAGGTGTATGTGAGTATGTGCATGGGTAAACAAATTACATGTAGTGTATGTGAATATTGGTAAGGTTAAAGTGAGTAAGTGAAATCATGATAAGCAATGAAAGTTTGTTATGTTAAATTTTGAGCTTTGGATTAAGAATGTTATTATAATGCTAATTATGTGCATATAGACTTACTAAGCTTAAAGCTTACCCCTTTTCTTTCTCCCTTGTCTTATAGTGTTTCCAAACTAGCTTGGAATTCGGGAAGCGTCGGAGGATCATCCACACTATCAAGACCTGTTTTGGTATATTGAAATGTATTTTTGAATTATGGCATGTATAAGGACTTGGTTGTTTTATAAGTGTCAAAGTAGTTTGGCTATCATGTGTGTTCATGTCTCTTGATAAATCATTTTGTACTAAGGCCATGCGATATGGCAAATAATGATATTGGTTTGTATATTTATATGAGGTAATTTATGAAATGGTTGGTTTGCTTGTGTGAGGATGAATTGATGTGTGATGATTAAATGTTTAATGTGGCTATAATGAGTGTCTAAAAGTGTTATGGTGTGTTGTGATAAAAATGGTATAAGTTTTTATGTGTTTTGGGGTATGAAATGGCTTGGAAAATAGCCTAACTTAGGGCCACACGGTCAGCCACCATGGCCATGTGAGTAGGCCGTGTGAAATTTGCATGAAGTTTTCAGGTAATAAGTACGTCACAGGGCTTGCCCACACTGGCGTGTTTCGTGGCCGTGTGACCAAATTTTCATGCTGATGTTAGAAACAGAATACCCATGTTTTTGCACACGAGGTAAGAACACGAGTGTGTCGAGGCCATGTGAGGGACAAGGGCCAAGGACACGGGCGTGTGCTCGACCGTGTGAAAAGCCCTATAGGTTCGAAATGAAAAATAATTTGACAATAATTCCACACGGACTGGGGACATGGGCGTGTGTGACCACACGGCCTGCCCACACGGGCGTGTCCCTGTCCTACACGAGTGTGTGCCTTGTTTTTAGCCAAATTTTCCAAAATTTTCCTAAGTTCTCGGTTTGGTCCTGGACCACTCCCAAATTATGTTTTGGGCCCCGTAGGCCCATTTTAAGGATTGTTTGACATATTAAGAATATGTTTTAATTTGGAATGAAATTTTATGGTTTGACTTTGAGTGATTGGTTTTGCCATTGTCCTGTAATGCCTCATATCCGGTTCCGGCGTCGAACTCGGGTAAGGAGGGTTATAGAAAACATAATGTACCAAGACATCACAAAGAAAGATTGAGGCAAACCAACAACTAGTGGTTCATAAGGTGGAGAATTGGTGAAGTAAACTACTTATGGATAAGAATAAACTTGAGAAAAAGAACATGTTGAGAGAACTTTAAAAAGTTTTTAACTGAATATGAATTGCTAAAATGCTAAAAGCCCCCTCACAAGTTATGAAGGGCTTTTAATTATAGATGTAAAAATAATAGTTATATAGCTATACATTAAATAAGATAACGAGAAAGATTTTCAAATACAGAAGACATTAATATATTTTATTAATAAAGTTTAACCACCTTTTGATAATAGCTGCTTAGCAAACAAAAGTTCACCACAATTCCAGAGACAAGGGAAATCACTTGATGCTACATGAAGGTAAATCACTTGGTTCACATTAATCTCTGAACTTGATAAAATTTTCTATTTTTGGTCTATATAATGATGTGGCACTTTGAGATTGTGTCATGTCATCAGTTCAATTTAGGAAAAAAATATAAACTTTTATGTAATGACGTGACATAATATTAGTGTAACACCTTACGCCTGAACCGATCGTTAGTTTCGGGTATGGAGCGTCAAAGGTTGACCGGATTCGAAAAATACACCTATTTACTTTTCTTTAAAAAAAAGATCATTATCCTTATAATGGGTACCTCTTTTATCAGAGTGGTATTCCCTTAGTTTAAGACCATTTTTGTTTGGAAGCTCAATTTAAATAAAAAATTGCCGTATTAAGGATGCATGGACTAACCCTTTGGTGGCCACTGAATTAACATTAATAAGTCATAATAGCATTTGGTCATCAAAGCTTCCATTCAACATTCAACGTTTTCAAAATATTATTCAATAAAGATTAAAATTTCAAATCTGCAGTTTCTAAGAATTGGCCTAACAGCCGCCCCAGTAAATGCATGTTAACCTTGAAATTAAGAAGGCTCATAAATGGTCGTAGATCTAGCTATATCCCTTCGATCACCTCGCTTAACCTAAGAACATGAAAGGAAGAAGAAATTGGGTAAGTTTGTAAGAACTTAGTGAGTTCCTGGGAAAAAATGATTCCACCTTAATTAGTATCAGACATTAAGCAAAAAAAGGCTTGACTAGATCACCCTATTTGGCAGATACATTACCTTGGCCTACAGATCAACTGGCGGATGATATCGCAAATCAACTCAGCTTGTTGTGAACAACACTGGTTTCTATAATCATATATGACAATAACGGGCATATATTCTCTGCGAATATGCCACTTGTATGGACTATCATTTTTGATGGACAAGCTTACTGTTCATGCTTTCATGCAACATGCAATACCACATGCACCATTTTTCTACGTCCTCCCTTTTTTGTGCTAACTTCTGATCCTGGTTCCTGAAGAACCAAAATTTTCCTATATCTTGAAATTCACTTGTTTGAGCCCTAACTCCTTGTATGAGCACAAAAGTATTTTTCCGCAAGGTCAAGTTTTCACCAATCACTATTTGTATCTAAGTGTTATCCAAAGGCAAAACACATTTTCATGTATCTTCTTTATAATTATATACAACATTCCTCTGATACCTCCTTACACCCATCTAGATACGAAGCTTGTACAACGAGGAAGGAGTACTCATATTGTGTATATACCAGGTTTTTCAGGCCTGTTTAACCATGTTTAACCATGCATGCACTGACTCTTTGAATGATACTCTTCAGACATGAACTTAGAAATAAATAACTAAGTCATTTAACTGGCTTAATGAAGTTTAGAGGTAAATAAACTAATGCAGATACCAGACACAAAGTACAAAGGAACTCACCAGAATACTTTACTCAGAGCTTTATCTACTTTACTTGTTTTTTTCCTTTAGCACTGAGACCTTTTCCCATTTCTTTAGTTAAACAATAAAACAACTTCTTTAACTATCGAATATAACCAAAAACTTAGGATACAACAAAAATATATAGACATGCAAACAATTTCTAGATAAAAGTTTCCTTTCTACCCCATATTCAAAGAAATCCTATCAATCTTTTCTCAAGTTAGTTTCTACCTATTTGGTAAAACTTAAAGGAAGGTTTAAGAATTTAGTAGCATATAACTAGCATAGAAGTTCTCCTAAACTTTTACAATTAACACCCTTGTTAGCAAAGAAGAACTCTCCTAGTTTCTTCGATGATAAAGGAAGGTTAAAGATTTTGAATGTTTCCATTGATAAATATAGTGATTTTTTATGTTAAATTATGAATTTGAAATGTTGGTTGGTATTTAAAAGTATTTTGTTAAGGGATTTTTGATGAATTTTTTATTAGGGACTAAATTGTTGAAATAGTAAAAATACAAGGGTTTATTTTGAAATTATTGAAAAAATAGGCTGTAATGAATGCCATGAATATTTTTCTAGCATGGTTTTGTATTAAAAATGGTTAATTTGCATGTGCCAGGCTCAGGGACTAAATTGAATAAAAGTAAAATGTTAGTGGCAATTTTGTAAAAATGTAAAAAAACTAAATTTCATAAAATAAATTGTTTTATTATTTGAATTAATAAATTGAATGAAATTATTAATTTAGACCAAGGTCGAATGGAAAATCGATGAGAATGGAAAATTACCAAAATGCCCTTGTACTTTGACATTTATGCAATTTAGCTAGGTAAGTTCGTATGGTTAAAATTTAACATTTTTATAAATTGATGATTGATATTATATATATGTTCTATTGTTGGAATTGAATTATTGTTGGAAATATATTATCGAATTTAATACTTAGTTTGGATTGAACGCGAGATTTGAGTACATTAGTGATTTGGTGTACGACGGGGTTTAGAGTGGAGATGCTACTGGAGGGAGATATAGGCATCTTACCCAAGTAAACCGGGGTTCAACATTTATTGTGAATTCTCTCGTTTTACTTTCTATTTGGTGTGATTCGGGTGGATCAGCTCTTACGAGCTTTTGTTTAGCTCTTTTGAGCTTCTGTTGGTGTGTTGGGAGGACCTTATGAGCTTCTGTTGACGATGTACTCTTACTCGTAAGTTGTTCTTCTTATGAAAAATCTCGGTAACGTAATTTGTTTAATGAATTTAAAAGTTTTGTTATTTATTGATTATTGACCTGAACATAAATGAATTCATTAGTTGAGATTGTGGATAATGCTTAGGTTTGTGCTAAGCTTTTGGTTGCATTATATCGTGTTGAATATTAATGATATGCATTGACATGGTAATTGGTTAAATGGAAATATGCTTATGTTCATGAAAAGGTGGTAAGATTCAAAAGGTGTAATTTCTTATAAAATGGTTTATCATGTGATTGACCCTAAATGAGTTATATACATAAATTGACCCCAAATGAGTTATATACATAAATGAGCTAACTTGTGTATTGATGATAGTGATTAGGCTTATGTCAAGCTTGAGATTATAATTGATGTATATGTGTATGTTTGGTATTATATAAATGAAACGATAAATTCATGATTGAAATATGATATGATGAAAAAGGGATTGATGAGTTGAACAATGTACTTATATATAAGAAATTACATATGTTTTGGTTGAAATTACCTATGTTATGAATAAATATACTAATTAGTTAATTGATGTTGTTATTTAAGTTTATGTTTAGTAAATGGAATGGAAAGTAAGTAAAGAAAGTTATTCGTAGTTTTATGAAAAAGTTAATGATGGGGTAAAATGTTTTATAAAATCTTATTATGTTAGGAATGAATATATATGTGGTGTTGATAAACTTACTCATTTATAAGTTAGTGGTTATGTAGTTGATAAATCTTGAGGCATTGGTATAGCTTTATATTTATCATATAAAGTTTATTATTGAATTGGAATATTATGCTTAAAGTTTGTATGAGCTTACTAAGCATTCATTGCTTAGGTAGTTGTTTATCCCTTACTTTACAGATTATCGGAAGCTCGGTCATGTTGGAAGCTCGCTGGAGATATATCACACTATCCAACGATTATATCAGTAGATTTTGATGTCTTGATTAAGGTTATAATGGCATGTATAGGTGTATTATGTCTAATGTTTAATTGATGAGTTTGGTATATATATGTCATTTTGGTTGATAATTATGGCATGAAATGTTACCTTGAATTTGAGGTACTTAAGGTACTATTGATATCTTGTTGGTTATGGCTAATATGGTTAATTTGATGCATGTTTAGAAATAACCAAATTTGATATAGGTTATATCAATCTCAATATGGCCAAGACATGGTATGTTTTGGAAAAGTCTTAAAATAGATGTGCATGATTGAAATATGGTATGCCTAATATGTAAGGTTGGTATGTGTCAATTGTGTTATGTATTGGTATGGAACCAAGTCAGTTGGTAAATGGTATAAATATGGTCAAATGTGGTGAGAATATTTTTGATATAGCATGGAAATAGTATTGAGATTAATTAGGTATGTATGGTTAAGGTTTGAACAAATATGCTTATGTGTGTGTGTATATATATATATATAAGTTTGATGCTTGATGATTGAGGTGCCTTTTGGCATATTGGTTGAAGTTGTATGAACATTTGGTATGGATATTAGTCATTCTTTGCATGATTTGAGTATGTTTAAAGGCCTTGTATACATGTACAATTTTTTATAGGTTTATGCTTGAAAGGGGTGAAAGAAATGGCTTGGAAGTGGTCATTTTCTTGTTACACTGCCTAAGACATGGGCTTTTGTCTCAGCCGTGTGAGTCGCAGGGCTTGGCCACATGGCCGTATGAACCCTATAGTTTGAAGAAAATCTATCTTTTTTTATGAAATTATAAATGTTTCTGATTTAGTCCCGATTTGTTTCTAAAGTAATTCTAAGGCCCCGAGGGCTTGAATAAGGGACGCTATGCATATGTTTGAATGAATTATGCTATGATATATGAAATGTTTAAGAATGAAATTTTTTAAGTTACGATTTCCCGGTAATGCTTAGTAACCCTATTCTGACGACGAATATAGGTTAAGGGTGTTACAATAACAGTTGGCTTAAAGTATCCACTGTGTAAGTAATTAAAGATCTTATCTTAGGTTATTCTGCTATTTAAGAAAAGAATATGACAAGCGAAGAGTAAGACTAGAGAGAGTTACTGCTAAAAGTATAGTACCCCTAGTTTGCCTGAGCACTGTGGTTATTGGATTTTGTAACGTGATCTAGTTAAAAGCCAACTAAATTGACTCGTCAAATAATATTTGTACAAGATCCTCATTTATATTTATCTCGAATTTTGTAGGCCATTTATTAGGAAAAATTCTAAATACAATTGACACATGTCAAGTTCCATTAAGGGGAACTGTATATATATATGGTGAGAAGGGTTCGTCTGAAGGGTTTTCTTCTTTTAATACTATTATCTGGTTCTTCTACTTAAACTTATTTATTTTCTTCTCCTTTATTAAGCTGGAAGCTAAGGTTTTTGAATTAATGAGTGGATGTTCCATCTCATAGTAAGTTTGATAGCTCTGCAAGTTATGTTTTTGAAAGAAGGATATTAAGACACATATGAACAGTAAATTGTAAATAAGAGACCTTGTATAGGGGTCATCTATGATTGAGATATTATCCATTTGTCTGTAATTGGTTTTTAATGGTGGTTCCATGTTCTTTACGAAATTGCTACTGCTAGTTCGAGAGGGATGTTCGAGTTTCGAACTCCAAGCTGCAGTTTAGGTGAGTATCATGTGAGTTTCTATCTTGGCTCCTGCATGTGCACTATTCAAATAGAGTTATACATGATGACAGTGTCTTAAAAAATTGGTAAGTGTGTGTGCAAAGTAATGTAAAGATTTTACTTGGTTTAGGATGATATGTATGAGGTATTGTTTTAGTAATAAGTAAAATGGTCAGTATGCCTATGATATCGGATATGAGAAAATAAGAATTAGTCGGGTATGTGAATAATCTAGTTAAGTAACTTCCATGTAAAACATCCATTGTGATGCCTCTGGTAGGGCAATTGTGATGCCTGTGGCATTATATGATAAGTAAAACATTCATGGTGATGCCTCTAGTGAAATGAAGAATGGACTGGCAGATCACGACATGAATATGTGTAAGCCCATGAGTCTGAGACTCACGACGTAATACGATAATAACAATATTCATGGTGATGCCTTTGGTAAGATGTAAATCAGACTGACAGATCACAACATGGAGATATGGATAAGTCCATGGGGGAGAAACCCATGATACCTTCTGTGGAAGTCCGTCGGGGCAGTAAATACGTGATTCTGTGTGTTGCCTATGTGATGTGATCTGCTAAGCCTTAGTGGTGTATTCTATGTTTCCATTGTGGCGAATTATAGAACGCTTATGTGGCGTATTCAGGGGTGCGTATGTGGCAGAATTTGATTATCCACCTTTGTGGTAAGTTTTAATATCTCTTTGATAGATGATTCTATGAGAATGGTTTGATACGCTTGAAGTTAACTTGGTTTGGTTAGGCTTGTGAGGAAATTGAATGAGTTTTAAAGAAGGAATCCACCATAGTAGTCTACCAGTAGAGGATATGGGCGTATTCGTAATTATGAAGGGTAGAAGTGTTCGTTGGTGTGAGTTCATCTATACTATGTAGGGTTGAAATATAAGTAATCTTGTATCCGCCATATCTGAATGGCACCATGTCTCGTTATGGGGTTATTTGGAATCTAAGCAATTTGTCAATTTTGGCATTCTTGTGTTATGTAATATAGACATATGGAATTCTTCTGAATGATCCGGAATGTTTCATTATTAGTATGAGTTTGTTTTGGGTTTAATTCAAGATATGATCTAATTGGTGGACTGACAGTTGTTAAACACAATATGGGAATCCGCCAAGTGTAAGATCAGTTAGTATTTATCCACTAAAGAATAGTGTCTATGAATAACCATTTTGGGAAAAATGTGAAGTGTTGTTTGAATAGGAAATTCGATGAAAGTGAGGTTTGTATAGATATTCTTCTTAGAAGTATCTTGTGTTCTATGAATGATTAAGATCTATAGTGACTGGTAAGATTTGGAATCGGTCTAGGAGTGAAATGAGAGTGACACATTAAATATAGAAGTTGACATATAGGTATATATCTGATATTATGAATGTATCCGCCAGAGATAAAGTGATAATCCAAAATCTTCAATATGAAGAATTCAACTATAAAGGCTCCAAGGTATTTTGTATTTAAACTGACTAGGTTCGCATTAACTTACAAACATTTTGTTCGTGTTTCAAGAGTTTGCTAGGAGAGACCAAGCCAGGGATGCACCAGAGAAAATGGTGAGGAGGTATTTTGCACAAAAATGAGTCTTAGTAGTATGACATATAGTTCTCTATGCCAATGAGTGTATGTCTTTAACGAATTCTTTGTTGTAATGTATTATATTGTTTTTAAGGGTTTGTTGTATTCTTAAACGTTTTCTTTATCTCTTTTGTTCAGAAGACCTTTATTAAAATAATATGAAATAAGTTGGAAAAGGATTATACACAGATGGTTTAAAATTTATGCTAAGTGTTTGTATGTGTGAACATCCGTTATCCAAATCCGATGATTTGGGTCAGGTAGAAGGTGTTACATATAATTTTTTTTTTAAAACAAATTAGTTAATAAAATTATTCATTAATTACATTAATACTTTGTATATTGCCCTCACTTGGTTTTTGCATGCAAAGAAAAATGGAAAATGTTGCTAATTGGTTGTCTAATGTTTAACTAATACTAAGCGGTATTACGTGGTCGGATCATAGTATGGAAAGACAACTTGTATTAGTAGATGGACCTAAACATGTCATTAGTCTAATTGGGGATGAGCAAACTGATTGAAAGACTAATATGTCATCTATCAAGTCTAATTGGGAAGATGTCTTATCATGGGCATTGGAGCAGATGACTCCTAGAAGATAAACACATATATGTGACTGACATGACTGACAATACATCAGATAGGACCGAAGCATAATAGATCCTAAATTCATTTATGGATTTATTCACTTGTTATGTTGATAAGGTAGCACACCTAAATCCTGAGTGGATGGCGGACTATGTAACACCCCAAACCTGGCCTAGACGTTATGGCCGAATCTGACAATATCACATGATAGTGTGTCTTGAAAGCTAAGTTATCACGAAATAAAACATTTCCACATTATTATATTCTTTTAACTCTTATTAGTTCTAAAAGAAACATTTTACTCATTTAAATTATTTGTTTAAAAACACCTCTCGTTACGAAAGCTTTTCTAAAAACTATTTATGTGATCGTGAGTTTAGAAAATACTTTAACTTATTGAAAATCAAATTTCCTATGACTAGTGGTTATAAATCCATAAAAACAAATAAAAAACAAAATTTAGGCAAAAGTCCCAAGAGGTTTGCAAATTACATAAAAATAAGCCAATAGTAAAACCAAAATCAAAAGTAATATATTAAAACCATGAAGTCCAGAAATTGTGGTCACCGTCGAATCCTCTGCCACACCGGTCCGTCTAGGTTTAGGGATCACTTGTGCACATTAAATAGAAAAGGGTCAGTTTACGTAAACTCAGTGTGTAATCCCCACAAAAACAAGCATACAGTCAAAACAAAGTAAGCATTCAATGCACAGTCTAGGCTTAAGCCTCTTTTCAGTATCAGTAGCAGGTTGGGCCTTGGCCCATTTCAGTTTCAGTACCAGATAAGCATTAGGGCTGTAGCCCATCATGGTAATAGTCATGTATGCAGTATCACAAACAAAATCCTACCTACCAGCCTCTAATACACCATCTCCATCCATCCCACTTACTGTGGGGTTTAAAACACCCACCCATCCCTACGCTCCATGTAGTACCGAATGCGACACTTATCAGTATAATGCAGTAGAGCTGCCAGTCAATAGGCTTAAAAGCCTCTCAGTATATATTGCAGCAGAGCTACCAGTTAATAGGCTTAAAGCCTTTCTGTACATTTCCTCCAAATAATATCAACCCAACTCAATGTAATGCAGTATACAATACATGGCATGCTATCTCATTGTATCAATACATATAATCAGTTCAATATACATGCTTACTATCATTATGTTTAGAACATACATCAATCATTCAGTCAGTTCACATAATTAGGGGTATAAGTGACGCTTACCTACACTACAATAGGTTCACAGTTGACTTGGACGACTCGTGCAACCTTAGAAATCATCTTAGTAAAATGGGTTCACAAGCCCATGTGGCCTGCCTATGTGGTCCACACAGTCCAAATTGGCGTTGGTTGTATGGATCACACGGCCTGGCCCAAAATCCTACAAGTTCGTGTGGACTACCCATGTAAACCCACATGCTTATGTGGCGCACACGGCCCAAAACAGTCTAGCCCGTGTGTCACACATGGCCTACCTAGCAATCACACGGCCGTGTCCTTCACGCACAGGCTAGCCTCGTCAATCACATGTCCCGTGTTAAGGTACACGACCTACCACATGGGTGACCACACGCCTGTGTGATGTCAACAATGAGGTTTTTAGCTTTTGCCAAAACCTCATTTTTTGCATAATCGAGTACACACCTGTATCGTTTTCGGTGCGTAAACACTCCTAAGCCTCCAGAACCTAAAAATCGACCAACATATCTCCAGATTAATCAATTAATTTGTTTTTAATCAACCAATTTTGGAAGGAACTTGACTAAAAGTCTAACAAAACTCTTACCTCGCTTGTGTAATCGATAATTAGCAACACCAGAGCACCGTTGGCTGACCACAGTCCCTTAAACTCCACCTAAGTACAAAATGAGTCCTATTAATCGAAAGTTCAATGACCAAAACAAAGGTTGTACTCCGCCTACTTACCAATATCGCTCTAATGCACAAAAAATAATGATATATGGAGACTTAATAAGAGATAGGAAAGCAAAAATGAAAATGGAAGCAAAGAGGAAAAGGAAAATCTGTAGCAATGGTAGAGAATGATAGAGGAAAACGACAGAGGAAGAAAGGAAATTTTAGATGGGAAGTAGTTTTGAAAAAACAAAAATTAAAACCCTATCAGATTTTCCCCAACTCCCCACTATCACCCAATTTCACAAACTTTCAGTTCTAATTAAACACATCCACGAAAAACGCCCATGCAAAAAGAATTACTCCCTCTCTCACGTAGGGATTCAAACTCAAGACCTTTAACAATTTATCACTCCACTTAACCACTAGACCAGCAAGCCCATTCTGTTAATTACTTACAAACTTTTACTTAAAAGCCTACTAACCAAAGATAGGGCTTTATTTATAAAATACCAAAATTTTCCCAAGTCATGGATTGAACTTGGGACCTCCCACACACACCCAAAACACTTAACCACTGAAGTAGACAAATATTTGTGTCACACATTCACAAATCAAAAATTAAAAATTTTGGGGTGCTACAGACTATGTATGCGTGATTCGTACACTTTGATGTAATTAAAAGCTCGAGTTCAAATGGATAAAGAATCGAAAGCTGGCGCGTTGGGTGTACAAATTCTGTAGTATGTAGCGTCATTCACAATAGTAGATTTCATAGCCCAAAACATGGGTAAATGATATCCTCTCATTAGCATTATATGATCGATGAAAAGTAAACATGGCCACGGGTCGTTCGTCTTTGTGATGGATGACTTGATCACTATTTGATAGTGATTGAATTTTCATGAAGAAAGATGTAATGGTTACCATGAGATAAAATAGGATCATATTATGAGAACAAATATTATCCTAAAGAGATCAAGGATTTCTTATGAGGGTAACACACTAATGACGAGGTCATTGGACTATCACTGAGTAGTTGCTTTCATAATGGTATGTCATTGGAAAGAGCCCAACCACGATACTATAGTGGAATGAGTTTATGACTAAATTAGCCTATAATTAATAGGTGAAAAGTCAGAACTTAATTATAAATCATTTGAGCGTTAACTACATATCTCCAATCGGTCCCTCCGCTAGCTCATTGAAAGCAAAAATTAATTGCATGTTTGAATAGAAATGAACAAAATGAACAGAAAAAGTGAAATGGGGAATAGAAATGAACAAAATGAACAGAAAAAGTGAAATGGGGAACATTCAAGAATGATTATGGTTTTCTCTAAAATGGAGAAATGGAATCATTTGGAAATGAATGTAGGTTTTTGAAAATGGAAATGAAAATAGAAATTTGCAATCCTATATGGATTACTTAAAAAATGACTGGAATAATGAGTTCATGTTTTTGGACTATTTTGAAGCCCAAAAATGAAAATAAACTATTCAGTCATAATGAACATGTTGAGTTGTGAAATATTGAACATATTTTCTCAAAATTTTACAAGGGGTAAAATCGTCAAAATTTTACTCGAGGTAAAATAGGGATGAGAAAATATTTTTAAATAAATATTAAAGTTTATTTTGAGAAATAGAAAAACAAAATTGGGTTGGATCACATTACAGACTACTAGGTAAAAAAAGCCTAGGAAGTACTTGTCATTAGACCTGATGTGATAGAGGCACAAAACCCCTCATGTAATATGAATGGGGCGGCAACCTGAATACTAGGGTGTGCCGTCCACCCCTCTCCTACTCTAAGTAGAAAGTTATTTTTCTATTTGAAATAAACCACTACGACTCAACAAAGGTTCTATATTCTTTTCCTATAAATAGATGACACTGGTAGAGCTATTTACACAATTGTTATTCTGCCAAAAAATAGAGAGAACTTATTCCCAACTATTGTAACACCCCAAACCCGGCTCAGACGTAACGGCTAAGTCTGGTGTGTCACATCACCTAAAACTAACCATGTTACCTAGTTACTAATATTAGGGTGAGCTTTGCAAAATTGTTATTAAAGTTTTAAAGGAAATTCCCGATTTATTGGTGAACGTCCTATCCACTACCAGTTATTGAGAGACTCCTTATTATAAAATTCAACTTGTTACTCGATTGAATCGCGTGATTAATGTTGAAAATGTTTGATTAATTTTTGAGAAAATGCGCGCAGCCCTAGTCTATACATTTAAAACAAATTACAGCAAAGTATTAAAACCCAAAATCAAAATATTTAAAGCGGCCTTATTACGAACCCAAATTTAAAAGGAAAAGATTGAAATAAATAATAAAATAAGTAATCTAATTAAACCAGAAACGCAGTCTTCGTGGCCACTCTGAATCCCTCCCAGCTCCAAGTCCACCAGTCTAAGGCTCACCTGATTTGCGACAGACATTGTCGAAATCTTCCACGCGATTATCCCTGCCGATCTTATTATTAGATCTAGATCTAGATGCTCCAATGGTGTTAGCCTTCAATACTCCTTGATTGTTAGTCTTTTCTCCACACAAAGATCTACTTGCAAAAACGTTCCCAAATACCTCCTTTTCTCAGATCTGTTGTAGATCTAATCCTCAAAATACAAGTAGAGAACAAATCTAATGATTCGGCTACTAGAACTTATTCTAAGGTACGCTTATTTCAGTTTAAGAAGAAAATAGAAGAAGAAGAAAGGGTTACTAAAATAGAAGAGGTCGTCGGCAGATGAGAGTTTAAGGTTCGGCTTTTGCAAATCTAACAATGGAAAGAAGCAGAAGTTTGAAACAAGAGAAAATCAAACACAAAGGATTTGGTTTCAGCTTTTAGGGGAAATCGGTACCAAAACTTTTGAAGATAATCAAAAGGGGAAAGAATAGAAGTAGAAAATTTAGGCTTGGCGAAGAAAAGGTGAACCAAAAAGAACGAAAGTTGATAAAAATATGATAAGGGAATTTAAGCAAAAGAAAACAATTCATCAAAGCCCAAAATTTGAAAGCTATTTCGGCATTTAATAGCTATAGCCGAATTGGTGCCACCAAGAGTCCTATTTCGGCACAAAAAAGTCCTTTTCAAAAATCAAACTCCTTGTTTTGCTCCTTAATTTCAGCCACCACCAATTTAGATTCCACCCAAATTCCTTATCTACCGCTTGCACCGTTTCAGCACGCTGCTAGGAGAGTTTCAATCCCGCACAACTCCTTTCCCCACGCGTGTAGCAAAAAGGCAGCCCTTTTGCACGCACTGCAGCTCGAACCCGGGACCTCTAGGCACCTACACATGCTGCTGGCCACTGCGACGCGTCTCTGCTTTCAATACTATACCGTCGCAATTATTCTTAAGGCTTATCCGCTGAAGCCTCTGCTATAAAAAAATAAAACTAAAATTTCCCCTGCACCTGGACTCGAACTCGCGTACCCTCGACGTTCCTAGCGCGTTGCTGCCACTGCGCCACAAGCACTCTTGTGGCATAATCCGTTAAGAACTTCTTTTAAGGCCTATTTAGTCGCACTCCTGATTACTAAAAATAAAACAACTTGCACGAGCGAGGCCTCAAACCCAGGCTTTTTTCCACGCTCCTAGCGCCTTTGCCACTGGGCCAAGCTTTCCTTTGTGTCCCCTTTTTAATCCAACTAATTATAAGGCCTCCTTGCGTTAGTCCTTGGGTTTTAAAAAAAACCCACATTTGCGCACGCTGGGAGTCAAACCCCAACTCCCCTTCCTGCTACCTAGCGTGCTTAGCCACTGGGCCAGGCACTTCCTTGTGCCTAATCTTAGCCCAGCTTTAATATAAGCCCTATTGCCCAGATTCCCCTCAAGAAGCAAAAATTAATTTTTTTGCTAGAGCCCTGGGCCGAGCCCAGGACTTTTCCCAGACTATAAATCCTTCGTAATTTATTTAATTACTAAGCTAAACACCAATTTAATAACAACAATAATATATTTTTTTTCTATAGAAATTTAAAACATCCAAATAAATTCAGGCCGTCTTTTACCCGGACCCGAACTCAAGGCCCAATTCTTCTAGGCCCAAATTCAGGGTGTTACAACTATTACATATATTTATCCGGAGTAAAAATTCTAACAATTACTATTAAAGAATAGATAATTTTTGTTTTCACCCCAAAAGAAAAGAAATCTTTTTCTAGTTCCGTGTTTTGATTCAATTGGTTCGAGCCCATACTTGAAGTAGTTTATGGTACGAGAATAGCGAAGAATATTGTTTCATTGAAAGCCGAAAAATTTCAAGGATTTGCTTATCTGAAAACACATGTATTGTAACAACCCTAACCCGTATCCATCACTGAACTAGGGTTAAGAGGCATTACTGATTAATTCACATCATTATATAATCATTTCACATTCATAGTTCATACATCATCATATCACATTCATTCATAATCTCAAAGTCCCTTCTAGAAGGTCTACGAGACCTTAAACATGCTCAGAGAAGATTCGGGACTAAACCGATCTCGTATAAAATTTTCTAAAACTTTGAAATTTTTCTAAGTTATAGAGGTCACACGCCCGTGTGCCTCACACAGCATCAGACACGCTCATGTGTCTAAGCTATGAGGAAATAGGGCATACATACTGATTTATCCACATAGCCACCAGACACACCCGTGTGCCAGGCCGTATGAAAATTAGGGAGCTTACTGACTTGGTCACACGGCCAATCACACACCCGTGTGTGAGGCCGTGCAAAGCGTCCAGACTTAATTTGAATTGGCCTTCGAGCAACACGGCAGAGACGCACGCCCGTGTCCCTGCCCATGTGGGCAAAAATATAGGCCATTTACAAGGCCAACTTGCTACCCTTAAAGGGTCTACCCTACAAGTTCAAACAAGGCATCAATGATAAATATAATTTCCGGCCAATACATAATCAATTTTTGCACATTTCATACCATAATAACATCCATCATTTCTAAACACAATTGCCAATCCAAAGTAAGCTAAAATCATAGGCTAAAATCATACCAATTAAACATAAAAACAACCAAATCATCCATAACATTCATGCCAATTCAATATTTCAATTTCATGCCAAAACTTACCATTTCCAAATACTATAATGAGCTTCCCAAAAATGCCAAATTACAAGGCCTCATAAATCATCATTTAGCATATATAAACGTATACCATAAACACAGATATGAGCACCTAATATAAGCCAAATTCACATACAACTTCACTATCATTTTCAAGCCAATTCACATGGCTAGAATTCACATTCAAAACATACCATATCATTACTAGCCTATACATGCCATATACCATATATACAAAGCTTCAAAGATACCAACAAAGTGATCGATAGTGTGACGACATTTCTCGATGATCCCCGAGTCAGAGCTAGCTTTGATTATCTATAAAACAATGAAAACACACACAAAGTAAGCTTTCAAAAGCTTAGTAAGCCATATACAAATAAACTCATATGACCAATAACACATCAATGCATAAAAGCTAAAAATAGCTAATCATATACTTATACACACCATTCTTTATCAAGTAATTCAAATATCATCATTTATATTCATACCCACCTTTCATTCTCAATACACATATAACATCTTTCATACCTAAATCGGATAGCTCATTCACGTATTCATTTGTTTTTTGACATTGTTCGTTGAATCGTTCAGAATTGATAAGGATACTCGGATAGCTCGTAAAGCTCGTACAATGCCATATCCCATATATGCTCTTACATGTTATCAAATATCGATGTCATTATCCCAGACAGGGTCTTACACGAAATCACATACGATGTCAATGTCCCAGACATGGTCTTGCATATAATCTCAAGTTGATGCCAATGTCCCAGACATGGTCTTACACGAAATTACACCTCAGAATCCTAATGTCATGACATACGTATCCTATATTATTCTATGGTTTGTACGAGGCTTCCGGACGTCGTAACTTTGTTGATACTTTCTCGTACGCACTCATTCAGAAACCAAGGCAGTTCAATATCATATAAACATATATAATACAACTCAAATACATTTATTTGAATATAAACTTACCTTAAAAACGGAATGAACGAATCGGAGCGACTATTCGATAACTTTCGACTTCCCCCAATCTAAATTCGATTTCTTTCGTTCTTGATCTAAATAAATTCAAATTTAACTTGTTTAATCACTATTTCATTCAATTCAATCCACAAACACATATTTAGACATTTTTACACTTTAGCCCCTATAATTTCACATTTATTCAATTTAGTCCTAATTTCATAAAAACACAAAATTCACATAATTCAATTAGACCCATGCTTGGCCGAATTATTTTTATGCCCCTAATAGCTCATATCTTTCATTTATTTCACATTTTAACCACTCAATTTATGAAATTCACAATTTAGTGCCTAATTAGCATTTTCATCAAAAATCACTTAACAAAACATGAATATCTATCATCTATCTTTCATTTTTCATCATTATCTGTCACAAAACTCAAACATTCATCCATGGAACTTCACAAAATCATCAACAAACTCAGAAATTAGGGCAATGGCTAGCTAGTATTTGAAGCAACGATCACAAAAACATAAAAATCATAAAAAATCGAACAAATTTCATACCTCAATCAAGATGAACAAGGGCCGAAACTTCAAAGCTCCTAAAACCCTATTTTCTTTTGTGTTTTTTGGTTGGAAAGATGAGAATGATCTCATTTTACATGTTTGTTTTATTAAATTTTAACTTAATTACCAATTTACCAATTTGCCCTTAATTAAAACATTATAAATTAACTTAATGGTTGGCCATTTATGTCAAATTCCACTGATCGTGGTCTAATTACATCATAAGGACTTCACATTTAATGAATCATAGCAAATAAGCACTTAAATAATTAGAATGTAACTTTTGCATTTTATGCGATTTAGTCCTTTTATCAAATTAAGCAACCAAACGATAAAATTATTTCACGAAGCTTTCACACACATATAATCACATACTGTAAGCACCAAAAATAATATTAAAATAATTTTACGACCTGGGATTTATGGTTTTGAAACCACTATTCTGACTAGGCTCAAAATCGAGCTGTTACATGTATGATTTTTATTCAAGGTTTAATGTTATAAATATCACAAATCGAATCAGTTCTTAAAATTTTAATTTTCTGCTATGCAAGAAAACTATTTTCAAAGAGAGTTTTTTTCCAACAGTTTGGTGGAGAAGATGAATCATAAATCTTCTCTCCACTATCATACTATCCTATTTATAGATAACCCATGTCCAAATCCCAATTAGCATTATCACTAATCATTACTTGTTCTCGCATGCTTCCACCAATTAATCACATCTGACAAGGCTCTATAAGTGTTCTAATTATTGACACATTCCCTCTACTGGGATGTTAGGTGACTTAAACATGTCTTACAAGCCATAGGACTTACTTAAGGAATGATACTGAAACACGAGTGGTTATCTTATTTGCCAGAAAGTCCACCTAAGAAGGTATTCATCCTAACTATATCCTCATTTATTGCTCAGACTGATACTCTGCAGCGTTGACGAATTTCTTTGTAATGTTCCACCACAAAGTTACCAACCTTATCCGATCTAGGTCTTGCAACTTAGGCGGTCTCCGCTAGTGTAGTCTCTCAAACCAACCCGATTTGCCAAACCAGGATTTGACAAAAAATTTCAAGTACTAAGTTAAGAAAAATTGTCCAATTCAAAGACTAAATGTTACTTTATAATAATACAATAAAGAGGTTTAATTAGAAATGTTTAAGGTAAATTACTCAGTTGGCTACCCAACTTTTAGGGCGCTTTCATTTTAGTTAATCAAGTGTCAAATCCTAAATGATGACAAACTGTATACTCTGAATCATGTCCACATCGTGTTTACACTTTCATTTTGATCACCCAAGTTCTAGGTCACTTTCATTTCGATCATTGAATTTTTTTTAAATTTTTTATCTAGGTAAAATCATTAAGGATTAAAGTGAAAAAGTGGTAGAAACTAAAATGTTTGATTAAAAATTTGTCAAATTGTACACTTAAATAAATTGTTGAAACTTTTATCCCTTGACAATGTCAACCGATTTGTTACTATAACATTGAAATTAATTAAATTAATTAATTTAATCTCCTGAATTTTAAAATTTTGTTTTATGTTTCTAAATTATCCTTAATGAAATCAACGCCAATAAATCATATTTATTAATTGTCTATGAAACTTAAATCTATTTTGATTATATAATATCGAATCTTCCATGTTAAACTAAAAGCTAAGGAAAAAAATCATTGCAGTTAATTAAATTAATTGTTTGTTCTTCGTTTGGGTAAAGAAATGAAAATAAATTTGGATTTTGTTTGGCATGTAAGACAAAATTAGTTAATATAAGATAAAAAATTTAGTTAATTTTTTTTTAACATTGAAGATTCAAGATCATATAATAAAAAAATTAAGTTCCGTAGACAATTATTAAAAATGAGTTATTTTATTTGATTTTAATTTGGAAACATAAAATAAAATTTTAAAATTTAAAAGGAGACTAAATTAGTTAATTTAATTAATTTAAATATTGTAGTACCAAATCAACTGGCATTATCAAGGGATGACAAAATTTTATCAATTTATTTAATTGATTTTAATGCTTTAAAATTTAAAATTTCAATATTGAAAAAAAATTAAAACTTTGGGAAGGGGGTAAACAAATATAATATGACAATTTTTTAACACATTATTTTAGTTTTTATCACTTTTTTACTTTAGTCTTTAATGGTTTTTACCCAATCAATATTTAAAAAAATATTTTTTTGTGGTGACCAAAATGAAAGCGACCTAGAAGTTGAGTGACTAAAATAAAAGTGTAAACATGATGTGGTATGTACAGTTAACTGTTGTTAGAGATTTAACGCTTGGATGACTAAAATGAAAAAGCTTTAAAAGTTCATGAGTACCACAATAGTTTATCCAAAAATTGAAGAATAAAGCTAAAAGTTGCATTGAAAGATGTAGTTGAATTGCCCTTTTTCAAGGAAGAGTTAACTATTTTATGGGATATTTTGATTTGACACTGCTTTAAAGGCTTGATTGAACTTTGAGACGATGAAACTATTTTGTATGGTGAATCAGCTAGTGATAAGATCAAATTTTTTACTCAATTAACCCTTAAAATAAATATTTACGAGAATGATCTAGGTTGAAAATTTATAACGAAAATTGTACAAAGCCCATTTTACTCGGGCCCGTTAAACCCAATCAATACCCAAGTAACCAATTACTAAACAACCCTTAACCCAAATTAACCCCAAACTCAAAGCCCATTTTAGCCTAAAACAGTAGCCCAATTACTAAACCTACCCAATACCAGACCCAAACCTACTAAACTAATTACCCAAAATTTTAAACCCAACAAATTAAACCCAACTAAACCTAACCCATGCCCGTTACAAACAAACCCGAAGCCCGTTACCCAAATCAGAAACGAACGAAACCCTAGCCCCAAGTTGCGGCCCACTGGTGCCTCTGACACCTCCTGCTGCCACCGCCACTGGCCTCCACCGCCCATTTCACCTGCAAACAATTAAAAGGAAGGGACAGAAAGTGAAAAGATGGCAAACAACTTGTAAAAAAATAGGCTATATAAGCCGATTGAAAACCATTTTGTAAGGATCGGATTTTTGTCAAAAAAATACAAACAATATTCGGTAACTAACACGCATTCTATTCTCAAAACACAAGAGCAGTGATAGCACATTACCAAATCAAAAATCGAACCCGAATTAGAGCACCAGAAAACAAGGAAATCAGAATACGAAGACAGAGGTGATTTTCTTTTATTTTCAAACTGTTTTCTCCCATTTTTGCTACAAGTAACACAAATATATATACATATATTTCTAAAATATTAAATAACCAGAAAAATAAAAAAATTTCATAAATTTTTACCTTTTTTCGACCACCATGTACTGTGGCCGACGATGGCGGCCGACAGCGGTCCGGTGACCGGACGGTGGCCAGAGGCTGGTCGGAACGAAAACGGAAATCGCCTCCCTCTCCCCTCTCTCCTTTTTTTTTCTCTGCCCAAGTAAGAATAATTTTTTTTTCAAAGTTTAGGACTATTTATAGCCCTCCAAAACGACGCCGTTTCATCCTGGGTCAACCCGATCCGACCCGACCCTGAGCCAGGATCGGCGTGTTTTCATTGGAGGGGCTATTTACGCATTTAGCCCCTCTGCTTTTTCAGGCCTATGCAATTAAGTTTCCAAATTTTTAAATCGGCCCCTGAAATTCATCGCGTTTTGCGATTCGATCCCGCATTAAACGCCGCGTTTTGAGAGGACGGGATATTTTCACTTTTAATCCCTCCCCTATTTTAGCGTGTTCCAATTGGTCCCCTTCGCTATGTTTGTTTTTAAAATCTGCCCTAAGCTTTCTATTTCGTTTCCAATTTAGCCCTTTTTCCATTGTTTTGATATTCAATTAATCAATTTCGTCATTACATTCATTATTAATATTGCTATATTACACTTAGAATTATACGTTATTATTACGATCATATTTATTATTATTTACCTTTTCATATTGTTATTATATTACATGTTTATTATTAACTATATATTATTTTTAGCTTTATTAATATACTAGTATTACTATTATATTGTATTTTAATGTTATTATCGTTATTACCCTGTTATTATTATTATTATTATTATCTTCATTTTCATTTATTCCCGTCCTTATTATTACCGCCTTTTTTATTTTTAATTCATTGTTATTTTCATTACTAATATACTGTTACTATAGTTATTATTATTTTTTCTATATATATTACGTGCATGTTTTTATACATATGTATATATTTATGTATTTATTATTAGTTGTTTTAATACTAATATTATTCCAGTATGTATATATTATATTTTAATACTATGTTATGTATATATATTTTCAATATTATATCTTTATATAATATGTATATACTATATTTTTATATACATTATACACATATTTTTATTATATTAGTCACATACTTTTTATATTATATCATATAAATATTTTAATATTATATTATGTATACTTTTTTTTATATGTATTTTTAATATTATATTATTCTTATATTATCTCATGTATATGTTTTGTTATAACTACATTATGTATATACTCTTTTAAAAATACTCTTTTTATTCTCTTTTACTGTAAATATCATTGCTGTTATCATTTTTCTATTACGTTTTAATATTGATTGCATCATTGTTTTTTAATATATATATATATATATATATATATATATTCCATTTAACCCAAAATGTTTTAAAAAACGAGGCAATATTTTTTGTGTTTAGGGATTCGGGAAATAGTGCCGTAACGTGCTGGGTTGCGATTTCTCGTTTATCTAAATACCTAAAATATCATTCTAAACAAATTTTGCAACTCGCGAGATGATTTTAGTTTCGAAGAGTTTAAGAACCTCGTGTCCAATCATGCTGGATGTGATGTTTGAATTCTTTCGGAGCAAAGGAATCTCGGTTTTTCAACTCAAATTATTCCATTCTTCCAAATTTTTTACCTAAGACAGAAAACTACTCAATTTGGTACCAATTGTGGGCGTTGCGGGGGTGCTAATCCTTCCCCGTGCGTAACCGACTCCCGAACCCATTTTCTCGATTCTTCGTAGACCAAAATATTTTATAAGGTGACCCAATCACACCTAAAAGGTTGGTGGCGACTCCCCATTTTTGTTTTTTTAAAATAAGTCGACATACGTTTTAAAAAATGATTTCGACAAAAATGACTTAAAATCTATAGTGTCGAGCGATGCCGGCACTCCTATGGTCGATACCAAAGTCAATTATCGTGTAATGATTGCTTGTTGATTGGGTTGGGGTTTAAAAAATAATTTTTTGGTGCACTTTGTTTTCAAAAATATAGGTATTTTTCGGTTAAAAAGTATTTTTTATTAGGTTTCGGAGTCTAGGTGGCTGACAAGCCGACACAAAAAAAAATTCAAATTTTATGTTTTGGCATTTTTTGGTTTTGGCATTGCGATCGCTAGCACCCTTGTCTGATGAAAATTTTTTTTGCTGCCAGCACCGACACCGGTGTGGTTTTTAATTTTTTTTGCCGGTGTGCTCTGGTTGTTAGGACTAGTGATTGTTTGGTTCTTCTTCATTAAGCTTTGGACAATGGTGACTCCTAAGCTTTCAATTGTATGACAAGCTATATTTGAAGAAAATAACAAAATATCAATAGAGAAGAAGCACTAAATATTTGAAAAGAAAAAGAAAATGATTTTAAGTTCAGTTTGTTGATTATAGTAAGATGTAAAGGAAACAAGAGAACAAGAAGATGAATAAAATGGAGAGTTGTATAAAAAAAAGAAGAAGAGTGGAAGAGAAGAAAGCAAGAAAAATTTAAATTTGACATTTATGGTTTTAATAGAAAAAAAATTGTATATGGAATTACATTAACAAATTTAATTAATGGAATTACATTAAAAAAGTTGGTTATAGTTTTAACGATGGACTTTTGTGAAGAAGACGGTTGTGAGACTCGTCTGTCGGAGGACCGGGTCACAAAAGAGTTGCACTTTAAAGAAAAGGAGGGAGATGAAGGCATCGATATGGTGGTTGATTCATCACCAGTGAGGTCGCTTTCTTCGAATGACAAACTTCTGGAGAGAGGTGCTACTGGATCTCAAGACTCATCGGGTGTTCCTGATAGGGATTTGAGGAGAGCTTCGACTTTCTGGAAGGAGATATTACGAGATCTATGGTTAATGCGGTTCTGTCGATTGAATTTTCCAATAGGGTACAACAAATGCTGGAAAAGTAAATGGCAACTACGGTGGTAGTCAAGCTATTGGGGAGAAGTATTGGATATAATACTTTTCAAAACAAGATTTTCAACCTGTGGAAGCCGCCCAGGCCATTTCAACTAATTGACGTTGAACATGGATATTATTTGGTAAAATTTCAAAGTAATGACGACTTTGAAAAAGTGTAAACTCAAGGACTATGGGTAGTGTTTGGACAGTACCTAACTGTTCAGCCATGGACACCAGATTTTAATCCTTTCCAACTGTACCCAAGCGTTGTAATGACATGGATCAGATTGTTGGGTTTGCCTGGTTTTTTATACAAAAGGAAAATATTTGAGGAGATCGGCGGTTTGGTCGGCAGAGGAGCAAAACTTGTCTACAATACTGACAATAAATCGAGAGGGAGATTTGCCCGAATGACGGGTTTCGTGAACCTTGACTAGCCGTTGATCCCTCAAGTTTTGGTGAATGGTAAGGCTCAACACATGGAGTATAAGGCTTTGCCGTCGATCTGCTTTGGATGCGGTAGGTACGACCATACGAAAAATCTATGCCCTCACATTTCTGGTAACTCTAATTCCACCAGAGAGAAGGGCGAGACGACAGATCCAGCAATAGGAGAAAATACGTCGGCCAAGGTGCGAAGGCCTTTGGGCAATGGATGGTGCTGGAGAGAAAAATATGATAGAATTTTAGGGAGAACCAGAATCAAAGTACTAGAAATCAAGAGGATTTTTTTTTGGATCAAGATTCAATATCTTGAACCCTCTGGAAGATGGAAACGATGCTATTAATGGAGATTTAGTAGATCTACAAGGCTTCAATTTTCATAAAGGTTATTTTATTAAGAGTAATGCTAGGGTTGAGGGATATGATGATGTTGGAAGTGGGCCAGGTAAGAAGGGCGTAAATTAGATTTCTATAGATAGCCTGGTAGGTGATCGTGGGCCAAATGGAAATGAAAAGCGTAATGGATTAGCAAGGAAAGGGCCTAGACTAGAAAAAAATGGTGTTACACGTGATTTTAGGTAGATTCGGGAAACTGGGCCAGTGGTAGAAAAAGTAAATTTAATTTGGGCTAGCAACTGATAAGGGTGGGCGAAAATTGGAAAGTGCCATATCTTTGCATAACTTTAATAATTCGAAAAATAATTGTGGTACAGTGGACGCTGATTCTGGAAACTCTCACTGTAATGAATTTTTAATGAAGGAGATGGATATTGATAATGGGGCAAAATTATCATTTAGTCCCTATTTGGCTACGGCATTGCATTTTAATCCTACCTTTGAAGGAATAGTTGAAACCATAGTATTACTTAGTGCTAGTGTTTTGGATCTAGGAAAGCATTCTGCTGTTACCTTCAAAGAAAATTCTAACCTAGTTATTAATAAGCAGTCAGATGAAGTTAGACTCAGTGATTCTAGTAGAAGCATTCTAGTTCCTAAAGGGTGGAGTCTTGGGACAAAAGAGGGATATGTATGATGTAACACCCTAAACCCGGCCTAGACGTCCAACCCAAGTTTATAGAGTTACCTCATCGGTTATCAAACGTCACACAACAACACAAATAAGCTAAACCATGTTTCATATCACATTCATCATAAAATTAATTAAGTATATAATCCTCTAAATTTCATACTGTTATAGTTTACCGAAATTCCTAATACTACTAATAGAAAGATAACGCTTGACCGAGCATCTACTGTGTCGACCCGTTCAAGACTGGGAACCACCTGAAATCCAATAAAAAACAAAATGAGTTGTAAACTTAGTGCGTAAAAGAAGTTTATTCAGTTAATGTCCACTTATAAGGTAGTTCCAAATTCAGAGAATCGGTTCGATACAGAATTAATTACAGTTTAGATTCAGGACAGATCAGTTACATATATATAAGCAGTTTCAGTTCATATACAATGCAAATCAGATTTAGATGCAGATATTCCTAACCCCCGTCCGCTACACACCATCTTCGGCCATCCTAACACACCGTTAAGAGTATTTAATGCCCAACCAACCCTACACACCTCAAAGTGTTTGTCTAACACATTTATAGAAACATAGCTTAGCTACTGGATCATAACGCGATGAAGTGCCAGAATCAGAACTATACACAAGGTGGCTTAACCACTAATTTAGAGTAGATTACTTCCTTCATCATACATCCCAACCCATGCAAATGCAGAGTACAATTATCTACAATACACTTACAATTATGATATTCATACGTCCGTTACAGAGTATCAGAGAGTTCTCGTTCAGTCAAATTTAGATCATTCATACCATGGGGAATCGATATCAGTCATAAACAACATTTACGACCTCAAAAATGGGTTTCAAGCCCTTTTTACAATGCCACACGGCCTGGACACACACTCATGTCCTTACCCGTATGGCTCACACGACCTGGACACACGCCCATGTCCTCTACCTTTGTGGTTCTAAAATGTAAACAAAGAGTTACACGGCTCAGACACACGGCCATGTCCTTGTCCGTGTGACTCACAAAGCTTGGGCACATGCCCGTATGCTTACTCATGTGGTCCTAAGTCACAAACAGTGAGTTACACGGCCTGGACACACGCCCGTGTGTCGTGCCCGTATGGCTTTATATTGATAAAGAGTGAGTTACACGGCCACCCACACGGCCTAGCACACGATCGTATGGATCATATGACCTGGACACACGCCCGTGTGCCTGGCCATGTGGCGTTGATGGCCACCATTTTCGGTTACCAAAACTTGCAAAAGTTAAGGGTTTCGATAAGTGCCTGGTTTCGCTGTGACTGGAAACCATAAGAAGATTACCCGAAACCCAATTGACCATTAAGCAATCAATAAATTGACTAAATGATTAATTAACACAACATTACTACACAATCAACTATGTCGAATAAATCAACACGAGGGAACTTTAACAACTAACGCTTACCAACGATTCAACCGTGCTAAGTCGGCACAACACGCGAAGGGTCACTTCCCTCTATACTCATGCCTAAGGGAAAAACGACTAGTTAACAGAGAGTTTAAGCAAACAATTTGATAATTCCCAATTTAACACTGCAATAGAAATTTAACTAAACCTTGCAGAAATCGAAGGATTCCAACAGAGCTTATACAGAAGTCTTTTAGTAACAAAAAAATTCCACTAATTTTCGACAATCACTTGTTGGTCACACTCGACAAAGAGAAATCGAAAAAGTAAAACAAAGAAAGAAAAGAAGAAAAGAAAAGAAAAAATAAAAGAAGAAGAAGAAGAAAGGTACAGACGTTAAATAAGAAGAAAAAAAGGTACAGACGTTAACCAAATTTTATTAAATTTTATCTTAACCACCAGCATGCCTCCTAAAACTAGAAAAAATTCTTTTAACACACAAGATGGGATTTGAACTCGGACCAAACAGAATACAGATAGATGTTTAACTAGTGAACCAACAGGCTCATTCTTGTCATAGGTTTGCACAGAACTACCTTTAACCACATATCGCATGGACAGGGATTATTCTAAAAGAATAAAACCTTTAACCATGCAATTCGAACCCTAGACCTTAAACACAATAGCATAACACAGATCCATTGATATAGAATTTTAGTTATTGTAGAATCTCACAATTAAATTCTTAAAATTTTAGAGCGTTACATCTGAAGAGAAAGAAACCTTAATAAAACCATTAAGGATCGGGGCAGTCGATCTAAACTAAAAGGAAACAATCGGATTCTATTATTTAACACATCGAATTCTATGGTTGAGCTAATTAGTGCACAACTTGATGCAAATCTGGAAAAGCAATTATGAGCATTGTTGGGAATCTCCGAAAGGAGTCAACTAGTCTGGATCAGGAATGGTTAGTATTTCTTCTTTCTCTTATTTTTTAAATTTATGAACTTATCAGTTTTTTCTTGGAATTGTCAAGGTTGCGTGAGTAGTAAGTTCCCTCGAATTTTTTGCGAGTACAATAGAGAATTTAAGCTTGATATCGTATGACTGTTAGGTACTAGAGTAAATAGAAGTAAAGTAGATTGTATCATTGCTAAATTAGGTTTTCAATTCTCTTATCGGATAGAAATTATTGGTTTTTCTAGTTGTATTTGGGTTGGTTGGAAGGATTTTATACAAGTTGAGATTATTCAGAATCATTCACAATTTCTTTTGTTTCGGGCCATTTCCAATGTTGAGAAATCTCTTGTTTTTATCTCATTTGTTTGTGGGAGTCTAGATAGATAGAAGAGAAGGCTTTTTTAGGAGGGTTAAAAATTGATTGTGTCTGATGTTTCTATGCCCTATATGGCTTTTGTTGATTTTAATGTCATTATTTCTTTCAGTGAAAAGAAAGATGGGCAAATTCATGGAAGAAGGTATCCTTATTTTAGGGATTTTATGGAGTCACCTGACCTTCATGATTTGGGATACAAAGGTCCCTCATTTATTTGGCATAGAAGTGGGGTTCATGAGCGCCGTGATAAAGCCATAAGGAATAATGCTTGGATTGAAGCCTTTCCACATTGTTTGGTGTCTCACATTCCGAGAATTAAGCCTGATCACAGGCCTCTACTTATGTCTCTAAGATCAAATGTTACCCCACCTAGAGGTAAACCTTTCAGGTTTTTTGCTGGATGGACTGAACATCCAGAATTCTTGGAGTTGGCTAAGAATAATTGGAGTTATAATGGGGATATGACTACTTTTATTGCTAAGTTAACTTCTAATATTAAAAATTAGAATAAGTCTGTCTACAGTCATTGCTAAGTTAACTTCTAATATTAAAAATTAGAATAAGTCTGTCTACAGTCACATTAGATATCGTAAAAGACAGCTATTACAGAAACTTACTAGCATTCAAAAGGCTATGTGAAGGTCAGATTCTAATTTGTTAATTTAGAAAAGAAATGGAGGTGCAAGAAGACTTGGAGAGTGTCCATCATGAGGAACTTCTTTGGAGCCGAAAAGTAAGATGTGATTGTTTAGCCTTGAGGGATCAGAACACTAAATTTTTCCATAGACGAATAATTTATAGGAGAAAACATAATAGGATTACTGCTCTAAAGAATGATAACGAAGAGTGGGTTTTCGATGAGGCTCTGCAGGTTGAAGTGGTTAATTTTTTTCAGAGGCTATATGGGGAGGTTCTTGAACCTTTGAGGGGAAGTCCATCTAGTGTGTTTCTTAAACTTAAGATATTCTTGATTTTCTTTGTAATGTTATTATGTCTACCATTACAAACTCTACTTTGCAGATCATGCAGAATGGAGTCCCAATTGAGAAGTTCCGACCTATTAGGGGCATTCGATAGGGGTGTTCGCTTTCTCTATACCTCTTCATTTTGAGCATGGATTGGTTAGGACATGGTATTAAGTTTGCCATTACCATGGGTCAATGGAAGCCTATCAAGCTTTCGCGCCTAGGGCCTATCCTTTCTCATATCTTTTTTATAGATGATCTCATTATTTTCGGGCGAGTGAAGGTACAGTAAGCCAAAATCATAAAAGGTATGATGGAAAGTTTTTGTAGTTGTTTCGACCGCAAAGTCAATGCTCGAAAAAAATGGCTTCTTTTCTAAAGGTGTTAACAAGGAGTTAGGAGAGCAGATCAGTAGTAATTTTGGTCATCATAAGGTTCAGAACCTCGGTACGTATTTGGGGTACCTCTTTTTCATGATAAAGTTACTAGTAGTACTTTGAGGTTTGCTATAGATAGGTTTGGAGTAAGCTATTGATTATGATATTTATGATGGTCGAATATGTAAAACTAAACTATTATCACGATAACAGCAAGCGCACCTATCGAACAGTAGTATAGCTTATGGCAAGACTGAAATGTCGAATCTACAGGGACTAAAAGTACTAGTATTAACTTTCTTTTTATTATCTAGCCTAAAAATAAAGGGGATTTATTTTAAACTAATTAAACTAAACTAATTAATTAACTAAGAACGCGACAAAGAATGAATTGGGGAAAATACTGTTGGAAAACTGATTGATTAAGGCAATACTCAAGGAAGAATCCACCTAGACTTTACTTGTTATTTGACTTTGAACTAAACAATTTATTCACTTGATTTGATCCGTAGAAACCCCTAATTTATGTTAATATCTCTTTCAAGACTAAAAACAACTAACCCTAGGTTGATTAATTGAAATTTCTTTCTAATTAAAACCCCTAGTGTTGCATTAACTCGATCTATGGATTTCCCTATTAGATTTGACTCTAATAGGCCGATTTTCGTCGTCCTATGTCAATCAACTCTGCTTAATTGTGTTGGATCTACTTTTAAACAGGGACTTTTGCTCCACTAAATAAGCACATTCAACTTGAATTAATATCGTGAAATATTAACACAAGAATTAATAACGCAATTAAGAACAAATGAAGTATTTATCATATAATTCAGAAAAGAATAACAAGATTTGTCTTAGGTTTCATCCCCCTCAGGTATTTAGGGGATTTAGTTTATAATTGTGAAAGAGAACATCTCAAAATTGGGAAAACAACAAAACATAAAGAAAACCCCAAACCCCTAAAGGAAATTAAAGGGAGATATTCAGCCTTGATGGAGATCTTTGCTTCCGAGATGAATCGATCGGCGTTCCTCGAGTAATTCCTTACTTTCTACTCTGTGTCTCCCCTTTGTTCCTCCCCTTGGGTGTTTTTATAGACTTTTGAAAGCTCAAACTACCTAAAAATTAGCCTTTTTCGAGTGGAATTGAAACAAGGCTCGACAGGGACATGCCCGTGTGAGAATGCTTAGGTCGTGTTTAATTTTGTGTGTCACACACAGGCGTGTGGTTTACCCGTGTGAAAATGCTTAGGCCGTGTTGGATATTGATTTCGGCCCACTTTGTCTATTTTTGGCTCGTTCCTTGCTCTTTTCTCTTCCTTATGCTCAGCTAAGTAGAAAACATGAACTTAACGATTTAGGAGCATCAAATTCCACAAATTTAATGATAAATCATCCATAAATATGCCAAGCATGGGATAAAAAATATATATATATATATTATGGTTTATCAAATATCCCCACACTTAAGCATTTGCTTGTCTTCAAGCAAAATCCTTAACTCAGAATTAAAATTCATTCTTTTCAACTAATCATTCCTATCAATAATGTTTTGAACTAATTCACAAGTAATCATACATTGAGAATTCAACTAAAAGAACATCAAAGACTCAAACAATCCAAGTTGAGCATTTTATCACCAAAGCATAGGTATTTCCCCTCATCTAAGTAACTACCTTTGATTCAAAACTAACAAGAGTTGACATCCTCACTAAAGATTCACTCAAATCACTCAAAGTGTTTAAGGTTCAGAATTTAAGCACTCATTAGTCAACATGAAATGTTATTACCATAGGCTTGCTTCAAAATCAAATCTCTACCACTATAAATTGAGATGATACATCGATCAAAAGGTCTTTAAATGGTTGTAATGGTGCTCTGGTTAGGGGTGTGGACACAAGCTGAAAGAGAGGGTTAGAATCGAGATTGAACTTAAAAATTACCTAACTAGAAAAATTACATCACTGAATATCTATTCCTAGAATTGAGCTTTTTCTTCATGAATAACATTGTTTAAGATCAAAAGTTACATAACTTCATAATAATATGCTAGACATAAAATTACAACTGATTTTTTTAAGAACAAATCAAGTAATGAAACTTTACTAAATGAAAAGAAGAACATAGCAAGATATTATTCAATTCAAATCTCGACAAAATAAGGATCAAATTGATTAAGGGGATTTCAACAATAATGGGTTATAGGTTAATATTAAGGGTGAATCAATAAATGGTTTGTTAAGCTCAAGGGGGTTCACTAAGGGTTAATTGTGAAGGTAGGCTTTTATGGAGTGAGCAGGTTAAACCTAAGTGCCTTTATCATCTTGGTATATCAAATCAATGGTGTGGTCTCGACATGTATAATCAAAGCAAGTTCTAAAATAATAGATGACACACTTATAGCAACAATAAAAGTGAGCAAGAAAGAATATATGCTCTAAAGGCTCAAACTCTCACAAAAATTATGGCTTTTGATGTCAATCCTACGAATTTCAAACTTCAAGGTAATACCTAAATTTGGGGAAACAACCTAAAAAAATTTTAATTCTCAAAAATCAACTTTTCATGCTTGATTCTCTAATGTCTTAAAGTTTAAATAATCAAGCACAAATACCTATGTTTTAATCCTAAAACATATCAATAGAAATCATAAATCAATCAAAATTCATTCTAATAGTGATATGAGAGAGTTATTCAAGAACAATATAAAATTCAGGGATTTTCTGATAAAGATATAAATAACCTCCCCATACTTAAAATGTATATTATCCTCAATGTACAAAGATAAGTGAGAATATAAGTATAAATCATAAGAGAGGGAGAGAAGTGAAACTTCCTGAATTTTGGATGAATCCTTAGAGTAGTGAGAACGAAGTTGGAAAGACGGTTAATAAGATGTATGATGAACTCAGCAGAGGTAGGGGAGGATACTTCGGTGGTGGTAGAGGGTGGGGTGTCCACAAGTACCATTCCAAAGGTAGATATTAATGTAGTGTTTAGTATTGTGGTGGCTATGGTCGTGGTCGAGCAGGACATGGTAGTTATGGAGTACCTTTCCCAGTGGAGTTGTATATTTCTGAGTAATATTGAGCTTTTGAGTTCTTTATAACTGTGATAACATCAATAATGTTTTAGGACACATGGATTAGCATGGTTACTCGTTAAGAATAGCCAGAAATATGAAATGTTCATAATATACTAATAGAAGTTTTGGATAGCATAAAGACTAAATAAAGATAAAGAGACATAAAAATTTAAAATAAAAATAAAAATAAAAATAAAAATAAATAGACTCAAAAGTCCTCATCGCCAGATGGGTCGTGAGGTGGTGGCGGTGGTGGTAAGATGTGGAGGTGCTGACAAATCTGTTATAGAGTAGCACCAATGTGGTCGAATCGTTGAAAGCACTGCTGCTCAAATAAAGTGAGATGTTCAAAAATGTCAGTCAATGAAGCAGCCGCATAAACTGTTCTATGACTCGGCGGTGGCTGAGAAGGTGAAGCCTCCTAAGGTGGGGGGATATCATCAGTAATATCTGCTGGGTCATCTTACTTGGTAGACTGAACTAAACGGTATTGAGGAGGGTCGAACCCACGATGACGCTCTATCATTCTCAAATGAAGCATACTTAAGATGCCCTGTGGGGACATCTGCTTGATGAGTGTGACTGATAAGGACTGCGCCACTGTGTTGAGGAGACCGAAGTATCGTGCGAGTCCTGTAACATAAGGACTAATGCAAATAGCTCCCTTCCTATGTCGCTTTGTCTGATGACGAATGGTGAGGGCGATGAAATATGCCAAGTCAAAAATGTGCCTGTGCGTCATACTCCATAAGAAATAAGCATCGTGGGTGTTAATGATGCCGGTGCTCTCTCGCCGACCCGTCAAAGTATGGGCTATGATGGCGTGTAGGTATCATAGTGATGGAGGGAGAGCTGATGCCTTGGAGCAGCTAGGTTCGTAAGTGGCTGAAGCAGGGACCAATGCCCTCTAAAAGGAGGAAGGAGAATAGTGAATGCGGCGATGGAGATCAGAGAAATCATCGTCGTCCATGAATTCTTCTGTATAAAGTCCCAAAGTGACTCTGAATTCTAGGACACTTAGTTGGTGGACCAATCCGCCGAGACGAAATTACACTGTTCCTGGGTCGTCGAACTCCTACATAACCATCTGTAAATGGAATGTAAGACAGAGCTCTAAGGTGAGCTCCATGTATGTCGACTCGACAATGTTGAAGAAATGCTCTCATTGGTCGGTAGTGAGGAGAGCCCTGACTGTGTCAGCGAGTTGGATCTGTTCCAATGCAGTCCGGTCAATGCACCATCCCACTCCAAGGGGTCTCGCTTAAAGGATTTGAAATAGCTTGTCCTGAGATCCTTGTGGAAATTGGAGGAACAGATGTCGTATCTTGGTGGTCGTGCTAGAGGAGGTAGCTCGGGGTCCCTTCCACTTTTTTAAAGCGGGGACGGCCACTTTAGACTTCCCTCAAGTGTTTGTCATTATGGATCTGCAAAAGAAAAATACGAAACTTGTATCAAATACAAGTAAAGTAATCAAGTATTGGAAAAATTCTAGATGGTCCTAAATATTTTAATTCTAAGATAGTATCGAGACGTAAAATCAATTAAAGTGTGAAAACAAAAAGAATAGCAAAAACTAACATTAGTAAACAATGGTATTAATGAGCAAAAACTAAAAGAATTACGTATTCTGTAGTATTAAGAAATCAGTAAGATCAACATATAAGTCAATATTATCAATCAAAACAAAATTAATCTAGAATTGACAAATGAAAACTAAGAATTACTATCAAAACAAATAAATAAACTAAAAATGGAGTTGTGAAGATAATCAGAACCCGATGAGGCATGGATGTGAGCCTGTTGGGGAAGGGAATGGGATGGTGGCGACAGTCGGCATCTTGAGGGAGAGGGCGACAGCGGTTTGGCTTCTAAGGTGGTTTTGGAAAGGGAGGGAAGATGGGGGTAATAAGGGAATGGGAGTTTGTGTTTTGGTTTGGTGTGTGTGGTGGTGAGGAGTAGGAGGAAAGGGGGAAGAAAAAGTGGGCTTTGGAGAGGATTGTCAGGCGGTGGCCGAAATGGGAATAGTGGTGTGAGCTGCTAAGGTTTTGAGAGTGAGGGGAAGAAGATGATAAACTATGAAATTAGGGGGTTTAAATAGGGGTTGGGTCACACGGTCGTGTCGCACGCCTGTGTGACATGGAATCAGGCCGTGCTTATCGTGAAATTGGAGTTTAAATCGCTTATGACCTTTGGCCACGCCTGTGCTCCATGGGCGTGTTAGTGCACACGGCCGACTCGTACGACCGTGTATTGCTTGGTTCATTTCTCCCACGCTTGTGTATTAGGTCACACGCCCGTGTGTTATGAACAGAGGCGTCCACGTGGGTTAGGCACAGGCGTGTTCCACACCCATGCTACTTTTCCAGTGTTGTCCATGGGTTATGGGCACGGGCGTGTCACACGCCCGTGTTAATTTATCATCATCGACCATGGCTTATGGCCACGGGCGTATCACACACCCGTGTTACTTTCTCAGTTTTGGCCACAGGTCAGGGCATGGGCATATGTTCGGTTAGTATACCCGTGTGCTTTTGTCAGGTTTGCGCACGGTCTCTAGGCACGCCGGTGGAGATCTATCGCATCCCATGTCTCGGCAAATTTTAAAAATTCAAGGTTCAATTTCAACATAGTCTTGGCCACGCTCGTGTTTCCGACCCGTAGTGTCTTCCACGGCCGTGTCGCACGGCTGTGTTTGGTATTGCTTACTTCGCCCATGCCGTGTGTCAGTTCGCACACCCGTGTGAATTAATCAGGTTTAGCCACGGCCATATCGCACAACCATGATGATTTGTCGTATCCCGTGTGGCATTTTAAGTTTGGGAAAAAAATTATGTCTTGTTTTCACACGGCTAAGGACACGCCTATGGCTCTAACCCGTGGTGGGCACACGGCCTAAGGCATGCCTGTGTGCCAAGTCGTGTGGTCCTAAAAACCTGTGTTTTAGTAACTCAGTTAGTGTTTGTTAGAGGTTATAAACTGAAATTAAGATGTCAACAACGTTAGTGCTAGGGTTACCTCCCGAGAAGCGCTTATTTAGAGTCTAAGCTCGACTTACCTTGTGCACACCTTTACGAGGGTTCGTGGAGTGAAAGCTTCTCTCTATCATTCTTAAAATCCTCACCATTATAAATTTTAAGTCGATGACCATTTACCTTGAAAGTGACGTGGTTTGGATGAGTTACCCCTACTGTGCCGTATGGAAAAATAGTTTTAAGTACAAATGGGCCTGACCACCTTGATTTTAGATTTTTAAGGAATAATTTAAGCCTCGAGTTATATAGCAAAACAAGATCACCAGCTTCAAATTGCTTATGTTGTTTTAAACGATCATCATGGTGTTGCTTTGTTGCTTCCTTGTATAGGTGCGAATTTTTGTATGCATTAGTGCGCCATTCATCTAACTTGTTTAACTGCATTAATCTTTTCTCCCCTGCAAGTTTAGGATCAAAATTTAGAAATTTAATAGCCCAAAATGCTTTATGTTCAAGTTTAAATGGTAGATGAAATCTTTTCCCATAAACAAGTCTATAAGGAGATGTTACTATTGGAGTTTTGAATGCAGTTCTATAAGCCCATAAAGCATCATCTACCTTCATCACCCAATCTTTCCTATTTGACTCGACCGTCTTCTCTAAAATACGTTTAAGTTCTCTATTGGCTACTTCGACTAGGTCACTAGTTTGTGGATGGTAAGGGGTGGCTGTTCTGTGGTGCACTACATATTTCTTTAAGACTTTATCAAACTGAGTATTACAAAAATGAGTACCCTTATCACTAATAATTGCCCTAAGTGTTCCAAATCGACAAAAGAGCATCTTAAGAAATCTTACTACCATTCTAGCATCATTAGTAGGTAAAGCTTGGGCTTCCACCCATTTGGACATGTAATCAATCGCTACTAAGATGTATTTATTCCCAAAATAAACTAGGGAATGGACCCATGAAATCAATACCCCATACATCAAATATTTCACATGAGACCATATATGTTTGAGGCATTTCATCACGTTTAGAGATATTACCTATCCTTTGGCATTTGTCACAAGTAGTAACACACTTGTTGGCGTCCTTGAACAGTGTGGGCCAATAAAAATCTGATTCGAGTGTTTTATGAGCTGTCTTAGTCCCACTGTAATGCCCTCTAGTTAGTCTTGAATGGCAGTGGTCCAAGATCTTATTTGCTTCTGACTTAGTAACGTATCTCTGAATGACTTGATCTGCACATATACGAAAAAGAAAATGATCCTCCCAAAAATAGTTTTTCACATTAGTAAAGAATCACTTCTTTTGCTGATGTGTCAACCCTTTTAGGGTTATGTTAGTAGCTAAATAATTCGCAATGTTTGCAAACCAAGGTACCTCAGAATCATATACGACTAAGAGTTGTTCTTCAGGAAACGAATCGTTTATCTCGGCTTCGTCAAGTTCTTTAGGATGTGGATTTTCAAGCTTGGAAAGGTGATCTGATGCCAGATTTTCAGCTCCTTTCTTATCCTGTATCTCCAAGTCGAATTCCTGTAATAATAAAATCTATCTTATTAATCGAGGTTTCGCATTAGACTTAGTTAAAAGGTAACGAAGAGTAGAATGATCAGTATAAACGGCGACTTTAGACAAAATCAAATATGGTCTAAATTTGTCAAACGCAAAAACCACAGCTAGCAATTATTTTTCTGTGGTAGTGTTATTCTCTTGTGCGACTGTCAAAGTTTTGCTAGCATAATAAATAGGTTGAAAATGCTTGTCTCTTCGCTGTTCAAGAACTGCACCTACTACAAATCACTCGCATCATACATTAGTTCAAAAGGTAAATTCCAATCAGGTGCAATTATAATTGGGGCATTAGTTAATTTCTCCTTAAGAGTGTTAAATGCTTCTAAATATTCCTGATCAAAGTTGAATGGCATATCTTTTTCTAGTAATTTCGTTAAAGGCTTAACTATTTTAGAAAAATCTTTAATAAATCTTCTATAAAAACAAGCATGTCCTAAAAAGCTTCTAATAGCCTTAACTGAATTAGGAGGATGTAGTTTTTCAATGGTCTCAATTTTTGCTTTATCAACATCTATCCCTTTACTAGAAATTTTATGTCCTAACACAATACCTTCACGAACCATAAAGTGGCATTTTTTCAAATTAAGTACAAGGTTCGTTTCTTCACATCTTATTAAACTCGATCTAAATTTTTAAGGCAAAGATGGAAAGAGTTACTGAATACCGAGAAATCATCCATAAATACCTCCATAATGTCTTCCACGAGTTCATCAAAGATGACTAACATGCAACGTTGAAAAGTAGCAGGAGCATTACATAATCCAAAAGGTATTCTACGATAAGCAAACGTATCATATGGACATGTAAATGTCGTTTTCTGTTAATCTTCATGAGCTATCGGGATTTGAAAGTAGCCAGAGAGTCCATCTAAGAAGCAGTAGTACATATGCCCTGATAGTCTTTCCAACATTTGATCAATGAAGGGTAAAGGGAAGTGGTCTTTTCTGCTGGCATCGTTCAATTTCCTATAGTCAATGCATACTCTCCAACCTGTAACTGTTCTTATAGGGATCAATTAGTTCTTTTCATTAGCAACAACAGTCATGCCTCCCTTTTTAGAAACAACCTGCACAGGCCTTATCCAAGCACTGGACTTACCCAAGAACTGTCAAAAATAGGATAAATAACTTTAGCATCTAGAAGTTTAATTACCTCAACCTTGACAACTTCCTTCATGTTAGGGTTCAATCGTCTTTGAGTTTGCAGATATGGTTTGTATTCATCTTCCATCAAAATTTTGTGGATGCAAAAAGAGGGACCGATTCCTTTAATGTCAGAAATTTTCCATGCTATGGCTCTTTTATGTTCTTTTCATACTTGGAGTAATTATTCTTTCTCCTTAGGTAGCAAGTCTGAAGCAATAATCACTGGCAATGTAGAGTCATCTCCCAAAAATGCATATTCTAAGTGATTAGGTAATTGCTTTAGTTTCAGTTTAGGGGGTTCCTCAATAGAGGGTTTTGTCTTAGTTCATCATTCATCTTAATACCCTCATAATCTATTTGTCTTGAAGAAGGTTCGTTAGAGTTCAAGTTAATTATTACCTTCTCCATCTTAGTGGTGACTTTATCTTTCTCCCTGAATGGGATACAGTTCCAACGTGTCCTTAAGAGCGATTTCCTGAAAAGAATCTTGAACAGAGTAGTCAATAGAATCAATAAAATAACAGGAATCGTCTTGTTCTCTTGAGAATTGCATGGCATCATAGATTTTAAAAATGATTTCCTCATCTCTCATCCTAAGCACAAGTTTACCATCTCCTACATCAATAACTGCTCTAGCAGTGGCTAAAAATGAGCGTCCTAGGATTAAAGGCACTTCAACATCCTCATCCATATCATGCACAACAAAATCAACATGAAATATAAATTTATCCACTTTAACTAGTGCATCTTCAATGATACCCCTAGGATCTTTAACAGATCTATCAGCTAATTGAATACTCATCCTAGTGGGTTTTGGTTCCCCAAAACTTAGTTTCTTGAACATTTTATAAGGCATTAAATTAGTACTAGCACATAAATTAGCTAAAGCCTTTTAAATATTTAAACTACCAATTAAACAGGGAATAGTAAAACTTCCTGGATCTTTCAGTTTGGTTGGTAGTTTGTTCTGGAAGATAACTGAGCATTCTTCATTGAGTTCCACTGTGGACGGCTCTTCAAATTTCCTTTTGTTTGTTAGAAGCTCCTTCAGAAATTTTACATACATGGCCATCTGCAAAATAGCTTCAACAAAAGGTAAGTTAATATGCAACTATTTAAAAAGTTCAAGAAATTTACCGAATTGTGTGTCCATACGGTCTTTCTTTAACTTTGTCGGGTATGGGATAGGTGGCTTGTATTCTTTAAGTACCGGTCGGGCATTCTCCTTAGGTTTGGCCTCCTCAACTTTCTCTTTATCAGGCTTTTGAAGTAACTTCTTTTTAGGTTTAGCTAGCATTTTCTTATTCCTTAATGTGACTGCTTTAACATGCTCCCTAGGATTGAGTTCAGTATTACTCGGTAGGCTTCCTTGTGGTCTATCAGATATCATCTTAGGAAGTTGACCGATTTGATTTTTTAGTCTTTGAATTGAAGCTTGCTGGTTCTTAAGTGTAGTTTCGGTATTCTGAAAAGGGTTTCTGACACCGATATGAATTTTTCCAACATTTCCTCAATGTCCGGTTTCTTTTCCTGCCGATAGGGGGTTGCTAAAATCCCGGAAGGGGTGGTAGCCTTTGATTTCCTTGATTCTCTCAACTGCCCCATGAAAAATTTGGATGATTTTTCCAACCTGCATTATAAGTGTTACTGTAAGGATTGTTTTGAGGTCGAGGATTATTACCCATATCATTCATTTGCTCGTTTTCCATGCCATGTCCATAGGGGGAGTACTCTGGATTACCTATACCACTTCCATTTGTGTCGCGCTGTATAACTGGATGTACCTGCGTAGAACTAACTAAACCATCAATCTTTTTATTCAAAAGTTCTACCTGGCTAGAAAGCATGGCGACTGCATCGACATTAAAAACACTGGTGGCTTTTGTCGGCTTTATCCTCATGACTTGCCACTGATAATTATTCAGTGACATCTCCTCTCTAAACTCATAAGCCTCCTCAGGTGTTTTATTATTTATTGTTCCATCGGCAGCTACATCTATCATTTGTGTCGTTAAGGGATTCAAACCGTTGTGGAAAGTTTAAACCTGTAGCCACAGAGGTAACCCATGGTGAGGGCACCTTCTCACTAAATCCTTGTATCTCTCCCATGCATCATAAAGAGTTTCTAGATCCATCTGCACAAAAGAAGAGATGTCATTCCTCAACTTTGCCATTTTAGTTGACGGGAAATATTTAAGTAAAAATTTCTCGGTCATTTGTTCCCAATTAGTGATAGACCCTCGTGGTAGAGAGTTCAACCACTGTTTAGCCTTATTCCTTAGAGAAAAGGGGAATAACCGAAGACGAATGGCATCATCAGAAAAGTTAGCTAAATGTGTATTAGGATCCTCATCCTGCAAAACATCAAACTAAACAAATTGTTGTATGATATGTATAGTGTTAGGTTTCAGTTCAAAATTATTAGCAGCAATAGCAGGCCTAACAATACTAGATTCAGTACCAGCTAAATTATGCTTAACATAATCATACATAGTACGAGGAGCAGGATTCTGATTCACAAGATTTTTAGCTACCATAGGAGGTAACGGAATATTCTGATTTGCCTCTATCTCTTCGGTAGTGTTGGTCACGTCCTCTTGCTCTTCCTCTATGTACTGTAGACTCCGTCGTATTTTTCTACGGTTTCTGCAAGCTGATGCTTCTATCTCACTATAAAAAAGCAAAGGTCCTGACGGGTTCCTTCTAGTCATAAACTAGAGACACCTGGCAGAGAAAAATAAAAGGAAGAATTTAATGAATAAGAATTAAATCAAAGGAAAAAAATTGCAACAAAGTAAAAATGGCTAAAGTAATAAAAATCGAGTGTTCCTAATATCTTAGTCCCCAGCAACAGCGTCAAAAACTTGATTGTGATATTTATGATGGTCAAACATGTAAAACTAAACTATTATCATGATAACGACAAGCGCACCTATCGAACAGTAGTATAGCTTATGGTAAGACCGGGATGTCGAACCCACAAGGACTAAAAATACTAGTATTAACTTTCTTTTTATATCTAGCCTAAAAATAAAGAGGATTTGTTTTAAACTAATTAAACTAAACTAATTAATTAACTAAGAATGCAACAAAGAATGAATTGGGGAAAATACTGTTGGAAAATTGATTGATTAAGGCAATACTCAAGGAAGAATTCACCTAGACTTTACTTGTTATTTGACTCTAAACTAGACGATTTATTCACTTGACTTGATCCGTAGAAATCCCTAATTTATGTTAATATCTCCTTCAAGACTAAAAACAACTAACCCTAGGTTGATTAATTGAAATTTCTTTCTAATTAAAACCCCTAGTGTTGCATTAACTCGATCTATGGATTTCCCTATTAGATTTGACTCTAATCGGCAGATTTTTGTCATCCTATGTCTAGGATTGCAATCAACTCCGCTTAATTTTGTTGGATCTACTCTTAAACAAAGACTTTTGCTCCACTAAATAAGCACATTCAACTTGAATTAATATCCTGAAATATTAACACAAGAATTAATAACGTAATTAAGAACAAATCAAGTATTTATCATATAATTCAGAAAAGAATAACAAGATCCATCTTAGGTTTCATCCCCCTCAGATATTTAGGGGATTTAGTTTATAACTGTGAAAGAGAACATCTCAAAATTGGGAAAACAACAAAACATAAAGGAAACCCAAAAACCCCTAAAGGAAATTGAAGGGAGATCTTCAGCCTTAATGGAGATCCTTACTTCCGAGATGAATTGATCGGCTTTCCTCAAGTAATTCCTTACTTTCTACTCTCTGTCTCCCTTTTGTTTCTCCCTTTGGGTGTTTTTATAGACTTTTGAATGCCCAAATTGCCTAAAAATTAGCCTTTTCTGAATGGGATTGAAACAGGGCTCGATAGGGACACGCCCATGTAAGAATGTTTAGGCCGTGTTGAATTCTGTGTGTCACAAATAGGCGTGTGGTTTACCCGTGTGAAAATGCTTAGGTTGTGTTGGATATTGATTTCGGCCCATTTTGTCTATTTTTGGCCTATTCCTTGCTCTTTTCTATTCTTTATGCTCACCTAAGTATAAAACATGAAATTAATGGTTTAGAAGCATCAAATTCCATAAATCTATTGATAAATAATCCATAAATATGCCAAGCATAGTATAAAAAAATGTATATATCATGGTTTTATCAGTTGTATAATTGGGATGTGAGACATTTGTCTCTGGTAGGAAGGTTCACTTTAGCTCAATTTGTCTTATTGTTTATTCCAAGCTATTTCATATAGTCCATGATAGTCCCTAAAGGTATTTGTGTAGAAATAGAAAGCATAATTAGACAATTTATCTGGTGATCCTCAATTGGGGAAAAGAAAATGACAATGGTTAGATGAGAAGATATTTGCCAACCTTGATCTTGTAGGGGGCTGGGCATTAGGAATCTGCAGGATCAGAAGGCTTCATTTATGGCTAAGATTGGGTATCATTTGATGATGAATGCAAATTCTCTTTAGGTAAGTTTCTTGAAGTCGAAGTACAAGGTTCAAGATGAGACTCCAAAGGATATATTGAGGGGAAGATGCTCGTTTCTTCGGAGAGATCTTTCAAAGACCTGGCCTCTAATCTCTGAAAACTTAATATGGTCTGTAGGAAATGGTTGCAATGTTAAATGCTAGTTGGATCCCTGGTTTCCAAATGTTGGGCCATTGGTAGAAAAAATCCATTCAAATGCCAATCTTGAGAGGGATTGTTTACTTTTGGATATGGTTATAGAAGATGGCAGATGGAGTTTGGATCTCTTTCGTCTCTCGTTATCGAAGGATATTGTTAAGAAGATTGTGGGGATCCCCCACACATCCTTCTACAGGTCAGGATAAAATTATATGGGCTAGGTCTACTATTGGGTCCTTTTCTGTTAAAAATGCTTACTAGAAACTTCATGAGATGACATGTGGCAGATTCCGTCCAATAAGAGTTAAATTCTTCATTTGGGTGATGATTAAAGAACGTCTTCTTACTAATATCGAGCATGTGAGGAGGGGCGAAGGAGCAGCAGCTCATGTGGATTTTACGACCATGACTCTGAGGATGCCTTACATGCTATCAGAGATTGTAGAGCAACTAAAGATATTTGGTTACAGGTGATTCTTGAAGATAAGAGTAAATGGTTTTTCTTTGGAGACTTGAAAGCATAGATAGTGGCTAATTTGCAGAATCAACCACAGATTTTGTTTAAGGAGGCGGATTGGTCATGCCTTTTTGGGTTAATTTCTTGGCGTATTTGGAAAAATCAGAATTTACATATGTTTCAAAGAGTATCATGGAGTGTTGATGAAGTGATTAAAGCATCATATAGTTTGGCTAAACAGTATGCTTCTATATGCAAGGTGTACGTGTCCAAAAGGAATACAACGAATTCCCGTCTAATATTGGCAGGTAATTGGATTAAGTTAAACATGGATGGTGCTGTCTGGGTGGATTCTGGTTTTACTACTGCAGGAGGGGTTATGCATGACATGAAAGAGAACTGGATCTTAGAATTCAATAGGTTTCTAGGAGTATGTTCAGTGTTGGAGGCTAAATTATGGGGTATTTTTAAAAGCTTGTCTCTTCTGTTGAAGTAGGGATTTGATAGAGTGTTGATTAATATAGATAGCTTAGAAGCAATTTAGGTTATTCAAGACAACAACTCAAGGAACTCGAGTTTAACGCGAGGCGTATACATCAACTATTGGGAAGGGCAGCTCAATGGCATATCCAACATGTATCCAAAGAAGATAATAAAGATGCAGATTTTCTTGCAAAATGAATTGCAATAATGAAGACGTTTTACTTCTGTTTGAACAACCACCTTTAAGTGTTTTAGTTTAAGTTCTTGTGAACACTTTGATTTGTTTTATATTCACCAAAAAAAAATTAATGGTTTTTTATGGTTTCAAGGTAAGAAAAAATTTAATGTCATTTTATGGTTTCAATATGAAAAAATGTTGTGCATAGAAAACAATTTCTCCCCTCTCTCTATTATCACCTTTCTTAAAGTGTATTAATTAACTTTTAAACCTTATGTATAGCTTTTTTTCTCTTAAAAAGTTAATTAATAACCTTAAAAAATATTGTTTAAAATTTTTAAACTCAATAAAAAATTATAATACATTATTTAGAAAATTTCAAATCATATCATTTAAAAATAATAATGCAATTATATTATATATGTTTAAAAGACATTATCAAATTATAATCATAATTCCAGTTTATGTTTGCAAAATAAAATATTTGAACCATTTTAAAGGATTTATGTAGGGTTAAAATAGTAAAATTTTGTATTTTAAGAGTTATTAAATCATAAACAATATTCTTTTTAGGCTATTAATTAACTTTTTTTAAGAGAGAAAAAGTTGCATAAGATTAAAAGTTAACTAATGCACTCTAAGAAAGGTGATAATGAAGAGGGCAAATTTTTTTTTTTCCATCTACAACATTTTTTCCTATTGAAACCATAGAACTGCATTAAATTTTTTCTTGCCTTCTATATACAACTTTTTTTCCCTTTGAAACCATAGATGTGAAATTTAAATTTGTCTTGCCTTTTTCTCTTCCACTTTTTTTTTATACAACTTTTTATTTTTTTTCATCTTCTTCTTTTGTTTCCTTTGCCTACTAAGTACTATAATCAGTAAATTAAACTCAAAATCATTTTTTTTTCTTCTCAATTATTTAGTACTTCTTCTCTATTGGTATTGTGTTATTTTCTTCAAATCTCTCTTCTCATGCAATTGAAGACTTAGGAGTCACATTTCCAAAGCTTTAAAAAGAACCAAACGGCCATCGATAGAAAAAAAAAACCACAGCGATGTTAGTGGAGAGAAGGACAGCACCAAAAAAATTTTTAATCTGGCACGGGTGTCGGCACCAAAAAATACTGAAAAATAAAATTTAATTTTTTTCCCGATGCCAACCACCTAGATATGGACACCTAATAAAAAAATATTTTTTGAACCAGAAATATCCATATTTTTCAAAAAAGTACAAAAAAATACATACGTGTGTCAGCCATTGCAACGTCAGCACCAAAAAATTATTTTTTAAAACCCTGACCCAATCAACAAGCAATCATTATATGGTGATTGACATTGGTGATGGCCGTTAGAGTGTCGGCACTGCCCGATACTGTAGATTTCAAGTCATTTTCGTTATAGTTTTTCAATCGGGGTCAATGTTGTAAATATTTATTTATTTTGGTTAGTTGAGTAAAAAAGCTTATAAAATCACTACAAATATAATATTTTAAACGGTAAAAGTATGATAAAGGCTTTTATTTTAAGAGTAGATTACATTCTTCTCTTTTTACTTAAAAATAAGTAAATTATTCTTTTTTTATTAGAGGTACACGTCACATACCATATGTAATTATCTAATTATTTTATCAATCAAGTCAGTTTTAATCAATAAAAATGGAAACTTTTTAATAGAAAGAACTACTTTACTTTTTAATCCAATGTACAAGAATTAATTTATTAATTTAATTTTACACTTAATACAAATATTTTTTTAATTTTGAGCGTGATCCAATGAATTAACTACACTAAAATCTGGTGCTTTTTTTCAAAATTGATCCAAAAAATAGATTATTTATGAAAATGACCTAGGTGTCAACCATCTTACCGTCGGCATCACCTTCCATGATCTCTTAATCATTGCCCGATGATTGCCCAGTCAAATAAAAAATAATTTTTTTGTGCTGGCACTATGTTTGTTGACACCAATATGTTTTATCATTGACAGAAGACTATTGTCATATTTGTTGTCGTTAACTGCATGTCCTCCACCACTAGTGTCTTCTTCCTCTACTTGTTGCTATCATCACACGACACTCTCCACCGCCTGCTTCTTGTTGTTGAAGTGACCATCATCAACTTATTCAACATTATGGCTTTTTATTGATTGGACAATCATCGGGCAATAATTCAAGGATGATGGAGGATAGTGCCGACGATGAGATAACTGACACCAACATGTACTCTAACAAAACATTTTTCATAAATAAATTTTATATCTAAATCATTTTCGTAAATAATTATTTTTTATATGAGTTTTGAAAAACCCACATTTTACAGGGTTGTGCTTCTGGATTCATCGTAGGCCTAAGAGTTGGTAAGATCATGAGTGACATAGTCGGTAGTTGTTATGTAATGTCAATCTATAGAAAACACGCAATCAGAAAGTGACAAAATTATTGTCCTTCAATTGTAGGACCTCCCATGCATTTACACTTTGAAAAATATTGAAAAGGGCTGACGCGTAAGGCCAACAGTTAATGGTACGATATTCATCTGTCTCATAATTAATTAATATGGCCACAACCACAAGGCTTATGCCAAATCACCCCCTACTTCATTTGTGGGCTATTTTATTAAACTAACTTAAAAATTTTGATATTTATAAAAATGACCTAGGTTAAAAAAACAATCACCAAAATGACTTGAAATGAATAGTAAAATGGGGTTTTGGGAACCTAATGGCCGAGACCACCTAGTGTTTTGGCCTCATGATTGACTGATGATTGTGTCAGTTTTTAAAAATTAATTTTTTGACTTTGGGAACCCAATGGCCTCCACCAGGGTATTTTTTTAAATCGTATCATACTGGTATACAAAAATACCAGTATTTAAAAAAAAATTTAGGTTCTGGCCTTGTAATGGTCAGCACCAGAGATGTAAAAAAAATTTTTTGTGCCGGCCTGTAGATGGCTGACAGGTACTTTTTTCGTGTTCCAATACAAAATTATTTACTTTTGTACACTGATGGCCGGCACAATTAAAATTTAAAAAAAAATTGGGTACTGGCCATGTATTGGCCAGCACCAAAAGTAAAAAAAAATTAAAACTTTTAGGTGTTGGGCACGTATTGGCTGGCACCAGAGGTAAAAAAAATTTCTTTGGGTGCTGGGCATGTATTGGCCGACACCTGAGTAAAAAAAATTTTAAAATTTTTGGGTGCTGGGCATGTATTGGCCGGCACCAGAGTAAGAAAAAAAAATTTTGGGTGTTGGGCATGTATTAGCCCGCACTAGAGTAAAAAAAATTTTTTTGGGTGCTGGGCATGTATTGGCCTGTATCAGAGTAAAAAAAAAAATTTAAATTTTTGGGTGCTAGGCACGTATTAGTCGACACTAGAGTAAAAAAATTCTTTTGGGTGTTGAGCATGTATTGGCCGGCACCAGAAATGTAAAAGAAAATATTTTTACATGGCCAGCACCTAGTACTTTTTTCATGTCCCAGTGCAAATTTTTTTACTTTGGTACACAGATGGCCGGCACAAAAAATGTAAAAAAAAAAAAATCTTTTTGGGTGTTGGCCATGTAATGGCCAACACCAAACCTTATATATATAGTGGGTGGTTCGGGTTCTAATAGTGTAAATGGATAAGAAAATATTTTTTTGAGAGAGGCATCAAAATGAGAGTGTTTTGTAGTATATTATCAAATAAGTTTTTTGTAGTGGATTGTAGATGAGAGTTTCCGTAATGTACAACCGAATGGTTGAATTATATACTGTCATGTTTTAACAGAGTTGAATTATATATTGTCATGTCCACTCTAAAGGTTATGCTATTAAGGGTTAGATGGCTTTTTGCGCCATAGATGGCTAATCGAGATGCCCAATGCAAATGGACATTATCTATGGTGTAATAGTGTTTATTCCGCAACTAGGCTGTGGTTTGAACTGGTTGGTAGAGTCTCCATGCAAAGGTATCTCAGGGGACAATATAAGAAGAAAGGGTTTGGAACTTTTAGGAAGTTATATTTTCTCTTGGTTTATGTAGTTGTTTTCTATTTATTTTTAATTTTGCTGATCGTTTCAGCTATCCAATTATCATGTACTGATGCAATGTAGACCTGATTCAAGTAGAAGATGATTAATTGTGAAGAAACTACTATCGAAAATAATTGTATTATTTCTTTAGATTGTTTGTATTTTTTTATATCTGTAAATTTAATGTTAGGATTTAAGGTTTCATTTTTTATATTTTCGTGTATTAATTTCTAAGAATGTTTGTATTTTTTGTATCTGTAAACTTAATTTAGTCTGTATTATATGTAGTTTGAATTTAAAATTTTCGTGTATTAATTTTACCCATATGTTTGTAGTTTGTTGGGTGTTTAAAATTTAATTTAGTGCGTATTATTTTTGTTTGAATTTTATTTTTTTTGTATTAATATTTTAGAATGTTTGTATTTTATTGTCTTTGTAAATTTAATTTGTCAATTCCTATTACTTATTCAAATTATATTTTTCTAATTAAATATGTCGAAGTTATTTATTAAAACAAATAATTATTTTAGAGAAATTAAACTAATATTAAAAACAGAATAATTACAAAATAAAGTAAAAATTTATAGATAAAAATTAAAATTGTCGTGATCCCAGTAACATTCCCGGCGCTGGCATGTAACGATTCGAATGCCTCCGTTAGTGATGTCGTTCACCTTGCTGAGGCGTTGGATAATTGCTCGGTCCGGTCTCGGTGTCCCATCCAATGTACTTAGAAAAGTAGAATAATCATATACACCATAATCGAGAGTTAATGGGTATTGCGTGACCGGAGGTACCGATGGAAAAATATCCTCAGTGGTAGATGTACGTGCTTTGGGATCAAGCTCCGGATGGTATGTGGACGATCTGGACTGTGTCAAATGTTGAGGCTCGAGGTCGTCACCAAAAATATACTCGAACGATAGAGGAATTTGTTGCTCGGGCTCGAGCTTCGGGTGGTGTGATGATAAGCCGGATGCTTCATATTAGGGCTCAAGATCGGGGTTCGAAGTAGTACCGGATTCAATGTTCCCGAATGGCGGAACTCGATTATGGCGCGATCGTGCGTTCCTTTGTTGCCATTGGGAAAATTCTGGTTGTGCGTCTCTTTGGATCAGCATGTAACAACCTTGGAATATAAAGGATTTCCCGTGTGCCATATACCTTGCTACGTACTTGCACGTAGAAGAGAACTCACCCTCTAAGACATACAATGGTGGGCGCCTAGAATGTCGATCTTTCCATAGAAAGATATACAGTTTATGCTTTTGCGTCCAATTTAAAGCGTCCCGACCCGAACCCTTTTTGTCTATTCTGTGAACTTCTATGATGTTGACGGGAGGGTTCAGGATAGGTTGTGCGCAACTGAACTGCCTCAAAACCCTACCTCTATCGTGCCACTCCACTATATGGAAGTAAATCAACGGCACATTTGACATAAACAGTAGTTGCTGCTCGATAACCCATGATGGTATGAGCGTTGCGATATCTTCCTCAACATATGTCATCCATAAACTGCATAATATAGACATGTTATTATTTAAATTTTTCTTGTGCAATTATTATATATAAAAAAGAAAGATTCAAAATTGTATTTTACGCCATCCCCGGAATGAGTCTCTATCACCATACGGTACATAAGTACGGTGAACGATTGCCCGATTTCCGGTGCAGTTGCCCATCTAAAAAATAAATAAATTATCAGATTATTTTTTCCATGCAAAAAAGAGTATACTATACTATACAATTAAAAAATAGATGGCAAAACTGAACTATATATTTACCTATTAACAAGTGACCACACATACAGTTGGTGGCTCACTGATGCCAGAAATGGCATTCAGTATAATGCCCAAGATTGCAGTAGAAGGCAGCAACTGCCCATTATTTTCGTAGACGGCTTTGTCGCTCGACAAAGTTTGCCGTATAAGCATGCCAACACTGTAGAGCCCCAACTAAATCTTTTGGCAAGCTTGAGATCCTCTAATAAGGGGAGATGCACTATTAGGACTTTATTTTGATTGACGTCCGGAAATAGTATCCCACCTATAAGTTGAAGAATGAAAGCTCTTGCAGCGTAGATAATGTCTATCTGCATTGGACTGCTCGGAAGATGCTGGAAGTTTTCTTTTAACCAAGTGAATTTAAAATAGGTTAATCGTCCTTCCTTGTCATTAGGGGGCACCCTTCCAAGTAACCGCTCACAAGTGCCCCATGGATCGGGCAATCTCCCAAGCCCGGTCACTGCTTCACCGTTTATGGACAGCCCTAGTTGGACTACTATGTCCGGTAGTGTAATAGTGACCTCCCCACACGGGAGGTGAAACGTATGTGTCTCCGGGCACCATCTTTCAACTAAAGCCATATTAAATCGGCCTGTAGCTCAGATATCTGAATGTACGCGGCTACCCCAAAACTTGTGACACTCAAATATGGTAAAACTTTTCGATCGGGAAAATAACAAGGATCATGCAACCGAGGTATCACAATTCGGTATAGATCCTGCATTTATAGTAAATATAGAATGTTATATTTCTCGTTTTAAAAAGAATTTTTAAAGAATTTTTAAAATTAAATGAAACATTTTTTTTCTCATTTACCTTATGTACATAGGTTGCAATATGGTTATTGTCATTTAAAATAATATTAGGGTTATGATTTATGGAGTGATCAGCGGTAATCGACGGTGGTTGACAGTGAACAGAAGTTGTTGGAGGTGTTTAGAGGTGCTTGGTAGTCGTTGGTCGGCGGAGAAGTAGCCCATTTATAATGGGGGACCATAGTGGCTGAAGTGAGGGGAAAATTGAAAAACAAAAAAAAAGGACAGCATGTGGCCGGCCATTGGAAGGCTAAATTGGCCTTGGTCAATGACACAGGCATGACGCAAGACAAGTCATTTCACCTTTTTTTTTTCCATTTTATTTATATTTTTATTCCATTTCATTTACATTTCTATTTCATTTAAATTATCCATCTTTCCATTTAAATTTAATTTATTTAAAATTTAAAATTTTTTATTTTCATTTCAGTATTTGTTTTCATTTAAATTTATAATTTGTTTTTATTTAAACTTTCATTCCATTTCATAATCATCATTTCATTTTATATTTATTTAACATTTCATTTCATTTCATATTCATTATAAATTACATTTCTTTTCATATTCATATTTCATTTAAATCTTTTGTCAATTTAAATACCATTCCATTACAAAATTTTAAATTTGTTTAAAATAAAAACTTTCTCATTTCATTTTTTTTTGGTATTTGAGGCCTAACACCCCATTTATCAGGCCTAATAACATGTCATTTCATTTTTTTCCTTCCCTGCTGATGCCGGCCAAAGCCAGCCCAAATCTCAGGCCTAGGTCTGATGCAGGCCTGCCTCATATGTCAAATCACTCTCTCTTTTTTTTTTTCATTTCATTCCAATTTTATTTCCATTTCATTTAATTTTCCATTTCATTTCATTTCCATTTCCATTTCATTTAAATTATAATTTTTCAATTTAAATTTAATTTTTTGTCATTTCATTTAATTTATCTATCTTCCCATTTTAATTTAATTTTTTTCTCATTTCGTTTATATTATTATTTTTTATTTTAATTTAATTTTTTCCTCATTTCATTTAAATTATCTATCTTTCCATGCAAATTTAATTTTTTTTCTAATTTCATTTAAATTTCATTTTTTCCTCATTTCATTTAAATTATCTATCTTTCTTTTTAAAATTAATTTTTTTTCTAATTTCATTTAAATTTAATTTTTTTCCTCATTTCATTTAAATTATCTATCTTTCCATGCAAATTTAATTTTTTTTTCTAATTTCATTTAAATTTAATTTTTTCCTCATTTCATTTAAATTTATCTTTCTTTCAATTTTAATTTAAAATTTTTCTCATTTCATTTACATTATCTATCTTTCCATGCAAATTTAAATTTATCCTCATTTCATTTAAATTATCCATCATTCCTTCTAAATTTAAAATTTTTTCTCATTTCATTTATATTATTTTTTTCATTTAATTTTTTTTCTCATTTCATTTAAATTATTAATCTTTCCATGTAATTTTAATTTTTTTTCTCATACCATTTATCTAATTTTTCATATTTTTACAATGTTTTTACAAGAACATGCGCTCAAAAATATATCATTCGTCATCTTCGAGTCCAACATTACGAGATGATTGACCGGAAACATAGACATGATGTCGGCATGTTGATCAGTTGTGTTCGGATGTTCTACACACAATGCACAGTTTGGGTTCGCCCGTCTCCCTAACATCCATGTCATTTTGAATTCTCGTCAATTGTGGTCGACCTTTAGGATGTCCACGGAGACTATAGTCAGGCACCATCTCGAAAGCAGGTGGTGGAACTTCCCAGTTTGAGATATCGGACATTACAGGAAATTCGTTCCCTCATATACGCAATGTGCGTTGCAACGTGTAGGTCTCGTCTATGAATTGTTCAACATTTAAGTTTGCCCTAGCACACGCTGCATGAACATGTGCACACGAATATCGAAGAGTCTGAAATATCCGGCACTCGTATTGCCTGTTTCGCAGATCAACTACGTACGACTTAGGTGGAAGACACGAACAACGGTTGATGTACTCTTGAACTCGGAAAGTCTCCAAGTCGCGTGAATACAATTCTACGTTCATTGTTTGCGCCCTTCGACTATTTACTACCATAACCTTTCGGATAGCGTCAACGTACATGTGCCTGGCTTCGATCTGCTTAGCTTGTCTCAACCCCATCCTAGGCATCAATGTGCCAACCTATAGAATGTTGCCGAAAAAACAACAAAAATCGACAGATGATGTGTGCGCCTCAATACAAAATTGATCGCCTCTACCAGGTTGGTCGTCATCTGCCTATATCGAAACCCCTCATTGTAACTTTGAGTCTATTCCCAATTCTCCATGCTACCCAACCACGCCTGGAGATCTGTTGGTAAAGATGACATCTGAGATTCAAGCCTCGTGAACCTTTGCCTGAATCTTCGCGGTTCTAACTCATGAGCTGCAATTTAATTTGAAATCATCATTTTAAAAACAATAACAAATTTGATAAGCAATTTTTGAAATAAATACAAACAAAATTTTTTTACCCATGTTCACGAGTTCTTTTTCCCAATCTTTATTCTTATAATCTCTGTGGAAATTTTTCGCGATGTGCCGGATGCAATAAACAAACCTCTATGGAACCCCCGATCGCCTTATCGCAGCAAGTAATCCTTTCAATCTATCTGATATAAGGCAAATGTTGTCTTCTTTGACAACGTGCCTCTGTAGATTCTAAAGAAAAATTTCCAAGACTCGAAGCACTCACGCTTCACGATGGCAAAAGCGATCGGAAGTACATTTCGGTTGCCGTCTTATACAACAGCAATTAGGAGTATTTGTTGTATTTGTCGTACAACCATGCCCCGTCCACCTGCACTATCGGCTTGTAGTGAGGGAAGGCCCTAACACATGGTTTGAACGTGTAAAAAAATCGATGAAAAACTCATTTCCCCAATTGTATCTCTCCGCCCAGGCCTTTATACGGTAGTGTTTGCAAATCAGTCACTGTCCCGGGCACATACTCTTGCATCTCGACTATCCACCCTTGAAGCTCGTTGTATGATGCATCCCAGTCACCATACAACTCTTGCATCATCGTTTTCTTTGCCTACCATGCCTTTCAATACGATACTTTATACTTGAATCGAGCTTGCATGTTCGTAACAAGGACCGACACCTGAATAGTGGGTGACTTTTTCACCAAAGGGATGATGCAATTGCATATAGTTTTTCCATCTAACTTTCCGTGTTCTTGTGACATACGAGTAGACGTACATGTGTGTGGACCTTCTAGTTTCCTTATCATCCACATCTGTGTCTGCTACATTAATGTGACTTGAACACGCCATTTACAACCACTTGACGCTTTCTAACATTCCCCTACGTACAAAGACTATGTCGACTTTTATAATCCACACCTAACTTTAATCTAAGTTGTTTTATAGCATGTAAACAGTCTTTTTTGTTATCAAATTGTTGTCCTACAAACAACTCTTCATCACCGAATTCATCATGAAGTAAGTGAGCCAGCACAATATTTGTATACTCGGGGAACTCGCGTGCAAGAGCTGCATCAAGATCTACGTCAGTCATGACGAACCCTAGATTATTTCTTATAACTATACCAGAGCTTGTGTTCCCAGTCGAATGGGGGTTTGCATTTTCAGCCTCTACCGGCCCTTCCTCGTCTATGTCTTTAGGGATGTCATCCAAATCGGGGTCACTGAAATCATTGTTGGGATCACGGTGGGACTGATCATCCTTATCAGACCCTTCATCACCATCTTCTATGGTGGCCAACACCTCTGGATGGATCTCTAGACGAGGACACGAGTTTGGGATGTTATACGAACATCCACCGGTGTTTAGATTTTCGAGAGTTGGCATTGACCGTCTAAAACCCGACTGATCTTCCTAGGAGACGTTAAGATCAAAATCAATTCCAGAGCACTGGCTTGCTGGATTTACAACTTGAATGGGATGCAGTTCAGCTATCTCCGCAAACAACTCAACCGGGCTGGGATTTTCTATCTCAGGGGGAATAAATTATTATCACTGTCATTAGATCATCATCATCTTTAAGCTCCATTTCGGAGAACCGGAACGGATAAGTTGAATCCAAAAATTTGAAAAACAGTCTCAACATTTGCTTTCCACAACGGGTTGCTATCTTTTTATTGATTTTTCATTTTAAATCAGCTAGCGAAACACGCTTATTGAATCCCATTCCTATTTTTCTGACTTTGAAATACACAGCCTTCTTCAGCGTATTTACTATTTCTCTATCAAAATGAACATAAACAAACAAAAATTGGGAATTTATATTAAATTTTTTTTGCTTCTTTTTCAATAAAGAAAACACTAATATTTTTAATATTGATTTTCAACTAATAAAGCAAAAATAAAAAATAAAAACTCAAATGGAAGATAAAACACCTATATATATAAAATAAATTTGGTGCTGGCCAGTAAATTTTTTTTATAATTCACTGGTGTCAGTCGTTAGTGTCTGAATGTAAAAAAAAAAAAAATTGCCCCTTTTTTTAAGGTACTTGGTGCCGGCCATCACATGGCCAACATCAAAATTTTTTTTAATTTAATAGCATTGGTCATCACCGTACCAATACAAAAAAATTTATATTGGGACACAAAAAAAGGTACCTAGTGTCGGCCATTACATAGCCAGCACCCAAATTTTTTTTTTACATTTTTGGTGCTGATCAATACATGCCCAACACCCAAAATTTTCTTTTTACTCTAGTGTTGGCCAATACGTGCCTAGCACCCAAAAATGTTAAAAAAAAAAAGAAAATTTACTCTGGTGCTGGCCAATACATGCCCATCACAAAAAAAAAAAACTTTTTGTTTTTACTCTGATGCCGGCCAATACGCGCCCAGCACTCAAAAATTTTAAATTTTTTTTACTCTGGTGCCTGCTAATACATGCCCAGCACCCAAAAATTTTTTTTACTCTGGTGTCGACCAATACATGCCCAGCACCCAAAAATTTAAAATTTTTTTACTCTGGTGCAGGCCAATACATGCCCAGTACCCCAAAAATTTTTTTTTACTCTGGTGCCGGCCAATACATGCCGAACACCAAATTCTTTTTTTACTCTAGTGCTAGTCAATACGTGCCCAGTACCCAAAAATTTAATTTTGTTTTACTCTGGTGCTGGCCATTACATGGCCACTACCCAAACTTTTTAAAAAAAAATTTATTGGTGTTGGCTATCAGTGTACAAAAGTAAAAAAAAATTGCATTAGGACAAGAAAAAAGTACCTGGTGCTGGCCATCTACAGGCTAGCACCAAAATTTTTTTTTTTTTTTACATCTTTGGTGTTGGCCATTACAATGCCAGAACACAATTTTTTTTTTAAATATTGGTATTTTTTATATCAGTATTATACGGTTTTAAAAAAATACACTGGTGCTAGCCATTGAGTTCCCAAAGTAAAAAAAATTAATTTTTTAAAGCCTGACACAATCATTAGGCAATCATGGGGTCAAAACATTAGGTAGTGCCAGCCATTGGGTTTCCCAAATCTCATTCTACTGTTCATTTCAGGTCATTTTGATAATTTTTTTGAACCTGAGTCATTTTTTTAAATATTAAAATTTTTGGATCAATTTAGTAGAATAACCTCATTTATGGGAAACCTTCACCTGCTTATTTTTTTTGTTTTCTTTCATTTCATTTCATTTCAATTCATTCATTCACCCCAATCTAAACTGAAAATCATGCCTCCAACTTCTTTGCTCCTTAACTAGGACTAAATTATGTTATTTTACATTTCCTATTTGTTTTAATATTATATATGTATATTTATTTTTTTACCCTATACAAATTTACATTATCCTCTATCATTTTATTAAATATATATAATAACACCCTTAAACAATTAAATTAGGATTCAACTTTTTATGGGTTACTTATTTAATGATTAAACCTTTCAAAATGGTCACATGAGCCTTACTTTTATATACGTACTTAAACAAGAGT